>CM047813.1:105301708-105901708 GCA_026214975.1 Gentiana macrophylla | reverse complement strand
TCTGGGCAGTAAGAGTTAAAGAGTAGGTACCTGACTGAGCAAGAGTGGCAGCATCATGTTGAGATACACCAGATTTGTGAACAAACACGATCTGTTGTGTGAAAAACCTTTTTAATGCATCCATTTGCTCAGCAGTAATTGGACCACCGATAGCTTCTCCCTTGCTGTTGGTGGACTCAGCAAAATGTCCAGAGTTGTGGTGTTTGTGGTTTTTAAAACTAGACTCTAGCCTTCCATGCAAGTTCCAGCATTTGTCCTTTGTGTGTCCAACCTTTTTGCAGTGTTCACAGCAGGGCTTATCACGTTTTCCTTTGTTAGGTTGAGAGGTAGTCTTTGTGAAGAGAGATGATCCTTCTGGAATATGCTTAGTTGAGGGTTTTAGCATTAACTTTCTCCTGCTTTCTTCATATTGAACATCAGCAAAGACAGCTTTGAGATTGGGAAGAGGTTTGATGCTGAAGATTCGACCCCTTACATCATCTAAAGACTGATTCAGGCCAATGAGAAACCTGAACACCCTTTCATGTTCCACAATCTCGTTATACAACTTCATGTCTTCACTGCATTTCCAGGAGAATTCTTCAAACCTGTCAAGCTGCTGCTAGGCTCTTGACAAAGCATTGTAGTAATCTGTAACTAGCAGCTCTTCTTGGCACAAGTTCTGAATCCGATCTTTATAAATCTCAGCAGTGTTGTCTTTCTTGGAATACAATTCCCTGGCAGCATCCCAGATCTCCTGCACAGTGTCATATAAAATAAAAAATTTCACTTGTCTCAGGAGTCATGGAATGGATGAGCCAAGACATTCATGTTATTTAGTGTCCCAAATTCTGAATTTAGGATGATAGGATCACAGGATTTTGGTGGAGTTTCAGCCCCGGTTAGATACTCCATCTTTCCTTGTCCAGTTATGGACATTTTCACAGACCTTGATAATTGCTACCATTCAATTTATGAAGAGATATGGTAGTTGAACTTGGTTCAGAGGGTCTGGTTGGAAGAAGAGCATTTTCAGCAGAGTTGTCACCCACTTTGGATGGAAAACGTTTGGAATTCCAGGAGGAAAGAGATTTTTTAGAGAAGATTGAAATCTATCTGTGATACCATGCGGAATGTAGAGAAATCTTAGAGTAAAACTCTGTTGTTATTATTACCTGACCTAAGAAGGGTTTAATAAATATATACAAAAAGGGAAACAGCAGACAAGAATAATAAATGCTGCAGCCGGAAATACTACCCAACAACTAATCTAAATGATTAGGTTCCTAACAGTACAATCCATCCTTTAAACCAGTGGTTAAATAGAGAAAAACAGCTGGAAATTAAATAAAGAGATAAACAATTAAAATAGATTAACTAATACTCCAACACCCTTCAAACAAAAAATCAATTGCAAGGCTATTGTGTTTACTTTGGATAGTCCTTGATTTCTAGGAGTTCTAAGAAACACGCTGTTGTTGGATGCTCAAGTACTGAGTCCGTGTATAGATCATTGGTAAATCTCACAGCTGAATTAACATGTATTACTCAACTTACTGAAATGGGAATTCATGTTTCCTTGCATTCATTTTGTTTGGTGTGACAATTTCTGTGTAGCATCCTTAGCTTTAAGTATATAGAGATCCATGTCCACTTTGTCCAGAACAAGGTTCTTAGCAAACATTATTATAGGATAATGTATTTGATGAAACCTCAATCGATCAATTTTGTTTTTCTTTTCTTTCCTTTTTCAGGAGTTGACCACAATCTCGTTAATAAAATCTTGAATCCTGATTACTTGGATAAGGTGTCAGACACATTTAGAAGTCTTAACCAAACAATTGAAAAGAGTGGTCCTTGGGCTTCTGCATGGGTTGGAGAAGCTGGTGGAGCCTATAACAATGGCTGTCCCAACGTGTCCAACACTTTCATCGACAGTTTCTGGTAGATTTCCGTTCTACACTTCTCATATATTAAACATTTTGATAGCCCTTTTATAACTTGTGAATGTCCGTTATCTGATAAATATGTATTCACAAAATTTCACTATGTTGGAATATAGGTACTTGGATCAGCTTGGGATGGCAGCCAAGTACAACACTAAAGTTTATTGTAGGCAGACTTTGATTGGTGGAAATTACGCACTCCTTGATACAGCTACATTGGTACCAAATCCTGACTATTACAGGTGTACATCCATGATATATTCTTTTACGTGGACACCTCAATGCATCATTACCCTTGTATGAAAGCCAAATGTGCAAAAAGACAGTTTTTTTTTTTTTTTTTTTTTTTTTGCCCCTTTGATTTCCATCTAATGATATTGGTACCTTATGGAGTGATCATGCAAGAATTTCGCTACTTCCATGGGGTATCTTTTACTATTGGTGACAACAAACACACTTTTTATAGTCCTAGACTTGTTAAAAATTGCAAATTTCTTGAAATTTATCTTTTGATTTTGGTTGTCGACAGTGCACTGCTTTGGCACCGACTTATGGGTAGTGGAGTTCTTGATGTTGAAAGTGATGAGCCATATTTGCGCCCTTATGCTCATTGTTCAAAACAGAGGGTAAGAGTTTCATAGTTCTAATGGCTAAAGATTATCTAAAGTTAGACTTTTCTGCAGTTAAGACGGGCATGTGAGGGTTTCTGAGTTTTTTTATTTGTATTTTTATTTTTTATGTGCTAAAAGTGCACTGGATGGTTAAGTATACGGGAGGGGATCTTTTTCCAGTTAAGACGGTTCAAATTATTCAGAACGGTTCTGTTCCACTGGTTCGATGATTAGCCACGGTTTGGTGGTTCGGTGTTTCAGAACAGACTGTTCAGAAACGGTTCAGAGGCAGTTAGCCGAAGGTTCAGATACGGTCTTAGTCGGTTAACCGCCGTTCGAAGACAGTTCAGAACCATTGGTTCATGGTTCAATGAAACTGCCGAACAGCCAGTTCGAGGGTGGTTCGGAACCGCTGGTTCAGCCGGATCCAGTTCAAAAGTTGTCACCTCTAACTATAACTTTTGTATGTGTTGTTGTTGTTGTTGTTGTTGTTTTACAGTTAGGAATAACCCTGCTTCTTATCAATTTTAGCAACCAAACCAAGTTCCAAGTGGAAATCCAATCTCTCACACATAAGAGCATGATCATTGAAGAGAAAACAAGCAAGACAAAAAACTCATTGCTTCGCGGTCTGAAGAAATCGGTTTCTTGGGTCGGAAGCAAAGCTGAAGATGAAAAACTAGTGCGTGAAGAGTACCATTTAACTCCAAAAGACGGCGATCTTCAGAGCAAAACAGTTTTGCTAAACGGGAACCCGATGAAATTCATGCCACAAGGAGATATAGCAGCAAGCTTGGTACCTATCCATGTTGATATGTATTCACAATTAAGTGTTAGCCCTTTGTCCATCAAGTTCATTGTGTTGCCTAACTTTAGTGCTCCTGCTTGTGACTAAATCTTACCTCTTTTTTTTTCTGCTTATGTAAGTTTGGTATATGTATGAGATTTCACTGCAATCTGCAAGATATGGTAAAGATCCATAGTTTTTTGAAGCACTAGAGGACTAGGGAATTATAAATTATATTATAATTTATAATATAATTAGGCGACTTTTATTGGCAGCACAATCGTTTCCGAC
Source organism: Gentiana macrophylla (assembly GCA_026214975.1). NCBI lineage: Eukaryota > Viridiplantae > Streptophyta > Magnoliopsida > Gentianales > Gentianaceae > Gentiana > Gentiana macrophylla. The sequence continues at coordinate 105,898,094 of CM047813.1, read as the reverse complement.
ACTCAAAAAATTACTGCGAGCGCCACGATTATTTTTGGGCAAATAACGTCAGTGTTACTGACGTTCCTTCTCAATAATAACGTCATTGGACCTGACGTTAGTTTTCGATAATAACGCTATAGTTTTTGATAATAACGTCACGGGTGAATAACTCTCCTAATCGGAGTTATAAAGTCCAAATTAATGGTTACACTCCCCTAATATTTCGAACCACTCCATGAACGGGGCAAAGAATGAACTATGTTGCATTAATAGACCTATCGTGAATGGACTCGGCCTAATCAGGGAACATGCATTATATCGGGAATTTTATGGAATGCCCAACCCAACCAAAGAAGAATGATCCAACATTCCATCCTATGGTTAAGAAACCTCGCTACGGCACCTATAGTGAACGAACTCGGTGAACCTATTGCGATCTAAATACCCTCGTCCTTTGAACATCCTACGATATCATGCCTAAAGTTAGCTACTCTCTAAACACATGGGAATGAACCATATATCTAGAATTAACCAAACAAGAACGACCCCAGCAACTCAGACATGCCGTTACATCGATGGCGCTCCATGCCAAATCGTGATTTTCTACTCATTACACATCAATTATACTATATAGACTGGATTCGAATTAACTATTAATGATTCAATTAACTACGACACCACTCAATCATTGAATAAGATAAAAACAAGCAGACCGTGCGATTACAAATACACATATGCAGCATAAGACAATACAAACATAGAGTACCTCAAGCAATAAACCTCAATGCTAGAAATAGGCTCTCGAATTGATGGGTGAATTACAATGAATTTGCTCCCAAAATGACATAGGAGATCAAAGATTTATTCAATAATAGTAGAACTTTTTTTTTGAAGCAATAATAGTAGAAATTGTATTTATGATAAAAGATGAAAGATGAATTACAATTCCGTAATCTGCCTTATATATAGGCATCTATCTGACCTAGAAGCTAATTAGGAGTCAAAATACGTGTTTAGCCGACTTAGGTTTGGTTTGGGTTGCCGATACATTGACAGCAAATTCCTGCCGACGTATCGCCTGGTGGGCTGGCAGGCCCAGTTTGGTGTTTTGGTCATATCTAAACTTCTATAACTCCGATTTAGTTGATTTAAGATGCATTGGAAATCTTGTCTCGAGCCATACAACGTTGATGTCCAAACCCTATTCGGACATCTGGCCTTCGGAATTACATTGCAAGCCCATCCTTCACATTATCCGGTACAATCTTGGTTCAAACACTTCAACGCTTTATCATAATGGACTTAAACCCTTATAAAAATTCATTCAATGACTTGTAATGATCCACATCTTCTCTCGTTCTATTGATCTAGAAACTTCTCTTGACGCTCCATCTCCCGCATACATGCCATAGACTAGAAAATACCCCAAAAGTAGCTCTTTCTATGCAAAATGAGAATAAAACGCAACATCGGGATTACGATCTTCTAAATATAGAAATAACTCATAAAGCTCGTAAATCCGGATATAAATCTTGCAATATATACGAGGGAAAGTAGTTGTAAATATATCATAAAGCTGAGTCACATCATAATGGCTTTAACATCTCTCATTTGCGGATCCGTTAGCTTCTCCCCTGAAAGCATAATAGTTCGCACACCTCACCTTCTCTCTCCACACAAGTTCTTTTGGCGAGCATTTAGATATGACATATCAAAACGATCTATACGAGACATGGATTGTTCTTGGTCTCATCGATTACACATCGGTAAGTTCGTTTATTTCTCCAGGCACTGAATAGTCCGACCAGAGGTTGTAAGTGAGTTAGGCTACTTCTGAGCTAATCGTATTCTACTTGCATAAATGATTGACTCGATTTGGTTATTTTTTTCAGTTTGAGCTCGAGTCGAGCTTTCAAAAATTAATTGAGCCATTTGCAAGCTTCAAAATCTAATAATCATGTAGTCTGTGAGCTAATCACGCTTCATCAGATGAGTCATCCCAAGATGACTTTGCTAGAGAATGCTTTCCCGCTGAATAAGAGCATTGTTCTTACAAGATTTATCCAGAAAACTCTCAAGACTTTTAGGATTCAAACTCGATCAATACTTTGTTTATTCAAAGTTTGGATCTATGAAGAATCTGAAGGCGTGAAGGACATAATTTCAGTGAATCGTCTGCAGGGTGTGAAGGACTGAAGTAGTTGAATCATAGAATCTGAGAAGGAGACGTGTTTGTGTGATTGCAGTTGAAGAAGTCAATATTTTAAGGAACAAAGGAGCTATTTCATTGAAGCAGCCGAGACAGTTTCCACGGACTAATAGATAAGATTGTGAAGCTGAGAGGATTCAATCATGGATAATCACACTGTTGTATTGGTGTCAAAAGAAATAGTTAATTCCTCCAACATCACAAGGAGAATAGTGGATTAAGAAATTATACCACCCTAAACCACTATTATTAAGTCTAAAAAGGATGCACTTAAATCTAAGTAGAAAGACTTAAAGCTGAACTCAATTTTGTCATACTTGAAAAATCAGGTCTGAGAACTGAATCAACAAAGGTATCAGCTGAACTAGTTGCTAACACAGCTGAAGTTGAAACTAAAACTAGATCAGTTTCAACACTTGTTTTCAAATCCAAAAAAGATCTGGTGACAGATCTGGTTTAAGATTTGAAGGTCAGCTGAACTCCAAAGCTGCTCAGAAAGTCAGAGCTAAATCTAGAACCAAAGATAATCCTAAATTTAGAGTTGAACATAAGTCTAGACCTGGTAATTAAGTCAGCTAAATCTGTCAGAGCTGATAAGAAATCAGTCAAGAAGAAGAACAATCCAATCAAAGTAGAAAATCCAAAAATGTTAAACATCCAAGGACTACTAAAGTCAGGGGAAAGGTAGATTATTTCCTTCTGACGAGGATTGGAACCTGGCTACTCCAGTTATTAGATCATTTGCATTCAACAAAGCTAATCATAGACAGACTCATAAAAGAGCTGCTTCTGCCAACAAGAAAAGCAATGTGTACACAGTCGTTCATAGCAATAGAAAGTTGACCATGCATATGTTTATTTTAAAAATCCAGAAAACATATATGAAGAGACCTGATAATTCTTTTGAGAAATTACAAATCTATCTCATTCACCTATGAGGGTGAGAATTTCAATCCACCACGAAGAAGACCATTTGGTTTTGGACTTGGAATGAACTTCAGGACTGACCACCATGGAGCCAAACAGATTTGGGTATCTAAACTTGTATAATCTATGTGCTCCAGACACATGACATGACACAAGCACTGTCTAGAAAATTTTATTGCTAAAGATGGACCCAAGGTTAATTTTGGAGGCAAAAAAACCTGGATTGACCAAAGAAAGTGGAGTCATCAACAAAAATGGACTGAAGATCCAGGATGTGACTTATGTACAAGGATTAAAATACAAAATTCTCAGCCCAAGTCAATTCTGTGATAAGGGATACACAGTTATATTCCACAAAAGTTGTATTCCGTAAAATTCTCAGTAAAAGTTGTGCTCACAGGAAATAGATTTGAAAATATTCATGTTGTAGATTGGACCACAACAAGAGTTGAAACATGTCTACTGGTCCAATTTAAAACAGAAATCATTTGGACGTGGCACAAGAAGCTGAATCACCTGAAATTCTAAGGAATCATCAAACTTGCTAGAGAGAATCTGGTGAAAGGACTTCCAGGTATGTTATACAAGAAGGACAACATATGTGAATCTTTTCAGAAATGGAAACAAATTAAATCCAGTTTCAAATCCAAAGCTGAACAGTCTACATGCAGAATCTACATACAGTTCCTGAATTTCAGATGAACTGGAAATTTCAACTATGATACATAGATTTAAGCCGCATTGAGAATTTCAGATGTTGTTTGAAGAAATTAGATGAGATGAAATTTCAGTTTAGAGGAGATCTAGACGTAGAACCATTACAAATAAGGAGTGGTCAACACAACTTAATGAATGTCAAAATAAGTTCAAAAGTTTATTCTTATCTTTTGCCACTTATAACCGTTCGGTAAATCTGACACATGTACCACATTACCACATCAAATATGTTCATATTTTACTCTCCTTCCCTCATTTTTTTTGAATTTTGAATTTCAAAGGTTTCAGAAATGCACTTTTCACATCTATCTGATATACCTTGAAGTTCTTTTATCCAGCACAGGCTAGAAATAATCTGATTGCTTCTAGTCTGGAAACATGTGCATAGGTTTCATCAAAATCTATACATTCTGCTTGAGAATACCCCGTTGCCACTAATCTTGCTTTATTTTTAACAATGACACCATTTTCATCCATTTTGTTTCTAAAAACCCATTTGGTTCCAATGATATTTTCTTGATTTGGTTTATCAACTAACTCCCATACTTGGTTTATTTCAAACTCATTCAAATCTTCTTGCATGGAAATTATCCAAGATGGATCTTCAATTGCTTTCTCAATTGATTTGGGTTCTAAATGTGACAGAAAAACCATATGAACATAGCTTCCAGCTGTCTTCTTGTCTTCACCCCTTGTTAAACATTTCCAATTAACTGCTCAACTGAGTGATCTTTCAACCGATTCATATCTGGTTGATTAACTCGTGCACTGACATTCTAAGTTGAAAGCAGTTGTAGTTTCAGCCGGTTGCTCAGGTGGTTCTTTATATGACTTCTTAAGCTCAACTGTATTTCTTTCTACATTGACATAGATGAGTTTTGAGCGATTCTGCTGCTTAATTCCTTCAGATACTTCTAACATTTAAATATTGAAGTGTGGTTCATCAAATACCGCATGGATCGACTCTTCATGCAACAAAGTTCTTTTGTTCAATAATCTGAATGCTTTACTTGTTGATGAATATCCCATGAATATTCCTTCTTAAGCTTTTGCATCAAAAGTCTTCAGCTAATCTTTCCCATTATTCCAACTAAAACATTTTCTTCCAAAGATATGAAAGTATGAAATGTATGGCTTCATTCCATTCCATAATTCGTATGCTTTTTTTTAAGTTTCTTGTGAATCAAAGATATGTTTTGAGTGTGACATGTTGTTCTAATAGATTTTGCCCAATATCTCTTTGGTAATCTTGATTCATCAATCATTGTTCTTGTTTCCTCCTTTAAAGTTCCGTTTCTTTTTTCAGCAACACCATTCTGTTGTGGTGTCCATGCAGCTGCCAGTTGACGTTGAATCCTATTTTCCTCATAATAAGACTTGATAACTTTATTCACAAATTCAGTTCCTCTATCTGATCTTATCTTGATTACATTTAGGCTATTTTCATTCTTATTCTTCTTCATCAATTCTCGTAATTTCAGCAGAGTCTTTTTCTTTTTGTCCAAAAACACAGTCCAAGTGTATCTATAGTAATAATCCACCACTACAAGAGTGTACTTTTTTCCACTTATATTTAACGGTGTAACTGGTCCAAAAAAATCCATATGTAACATTTCCAAAATCATCTTTTTTGACTGCTCAGATTTATACTTGAAGCTTGATTTGATTTGCTTTCCATTTTGACAAGAATCACAAATGATGTCTTTCTTGTATACAACATCAGACAATCCTCCCACAAGTTTCTTTTTTGCTAACTAATTGTCCTTTGAAATTCAAATGATTCAGCTTTTTGTGCCACATCCAGCGACTTTTGATTTTGACCGAACTAGAAAACTTGTCACGAAAACTGCCGTAGACCAATAAACTACATACATGTTGGTTCTCTTTCCAGTAAGTTCAACTTTGCTTGATTGATAGTTTTGAACTTGAAAACAATCTTCCTTGAAAATTAATGTATATCCCAAATCACAGAGCTAAATTGTACTGAAGATTGCATTGTAAACCTTATACATAAACCAAATTCTGGATTTCAGTCCATTTCTGATGATGGTTCCATTTCCTCTAGTCAATCCTAGTTTATCTTTTCCTCCAAAATTAACCTTTGGCTCATCTTTTTATATGTAATATTCCAAATAGTGCTTTGATCTTGTCGTATGTCTGGAACATCCACTGTCAAAGTACCAAATACCCTACTATCATAAAATAAGTTTTCTTAGGTACCTAAATCTATTTTGGTTCATGATGGTCAGTAGTTGTCAAAACAATCCCTAGACCACAACCAATAGGTCTCCTTCTAGATGGATTGAACTTATCACCATCATATATGAAGTTAATAGCGCCGTATCTTCTCATGTTTTGCTAAGGTTTCTACATATATGATTTCTGGCTTTTGTAATAAATTTATGCATGTTTTGCCTTCTAGTGTTAGATTCAGCTTTGTAGACATGGATTTTCTTGTTAACAGAAGTAGCTCTGTATTGAGGATTTTCATTTGCAACCTTGTTTACCTTAGTTAATCTACCAGTAGGAACAACTATCTCCCAATCATCATCAAAAGGGAAAAATCTGCCTCCCCCCTGAATCTAGTAGTCTAATAATGATTAACATTCTGAGGCTTTTTAGCTTTGATTGGTTTGTTCTTGTTCTAAGTTGATTTTTTTCAGCTGTACTTGGTTCAGCTGAATTCTGAGTTTTGGACTTTTGCTCAGCTACAAACTTGGGACCAAGTTTGGTTCCAGGTTCAGCTTCATTGCTAAGTCCAACTTTAGAGTTCAGCTTACTATCAAATCCGAGTCCGGATTTATCACCATATATTCTCCTAGATTTGAAAACATGTGATGAATCTGACTTAGTTTTTTATTCAGCCACATTTGTTGTCACAACTAACTCAGCTAGAATCTTTACTATTTTAGTTTACTTCACTGTTTGATTAGATTTGAAAAGATTCAACTATGATGTCAATCTTTGTACTTCAACTTTAAGTGATTCCTTTTTCAGTTTTGACAATCTCATAATTAAATTGAATTTCTTTTAATTCCTTTAGGAGAGTGTCAAGTGAATCACATAATTCTGAATTCTTAGGATTGGAGCTTATAGTTGAAGAACATGAACTAGATGCATATGAATAGAGTGAGGCAGAATTCAATACCTCAGTTTCATCAAATTTTCCATTAATGCAGTATCATTCAACTCATCTGAAGAAGAAACTTCAACTTCTGAATAGCTTCCTGAGGTTTCTTCAGCTTTTAAAGCTCTTCTACTCTTTCTTTTGAGCCCCAAGAAGCCAACAAAGGCGCCGGGACATTCCCCAGGCGTCGAATAAACAAAAAGGAAACGGATAGAAAATTAGGCAAAAGGGCCAAGCAATCTTGAACTAAGCAGCCGTGAGCTGTGAGATCCTCCCCAGGCCGACGAAGGCGCGAGATGCACGTTAAACAGTCACTTTCCACCTCTAGCCTCCGAATCCCTAATCGCGCCGCCTCCTCCAGTGCCAAAGAAATAGCCCTAAGCTCCATGCACTCTACCGGATCGCCTGGGTCAAAATGATATGCATAAGAGTGAAGCACTAACCTAGTCGAGTCTCGGAAAACCACCCCTATGTCTGCCGCAGCCTCAGTAAATGATGCATCCACATTGTTTTGAATCACCCCCGCTGGAGGTGCCTGCCATTTATCCGGTAAATGAGGCACCAAAGTCTGAGTCCGATAACTTGCCATTGCCTCCACGTACTCATCAGAAGCAGCCAAAGACCATGTGCATATAGCGGAGACATAAACTGCATGATTATCAAACACCGCTGAACAGCGCGCCTTCCAGATTCCCCACATAACCCATACAAACCTAGCCACGTTCTCAGGATCCAACAACCTCACAAAAAACTCCGTGAAAGTAGCATACCGAAGGTGGCGTAGAACCTCCTTAAATGGCGACACTCCACAAATTCTACCAGCCATCTCACATTCAAAGATCACATGCCGCATCGTTTCTAAGGTCTCTCCACATGCCAGACAAATACCATCTCCAACATTCCGCCTTTACAAACCATGTCCGACTAAAAGACAATCATGCAGACATCGCCAAAAGAAATGTTGTATAAGCGGCTGCACCATTAACCACCAACAGTCTCTCCAAATCCGTCCATGCCTAGTCGATGTAGACGGTCCAGCCCCCGACGGCCTATACAGCGACACAGCCAAGAAGTACCTTGACCTTGCCGTGTAGACGCCCGTACGGTCATAATACCGAATCCGCCGATCCGGGTGCCCCCAAGAGCCACTGTTGTTTCCAATATAGAATCCGCTTCCCAGGGCCTAAACAGTGGTCGTATCCGCTGCACATCCCATACTCTGGACCCATGATGAAAAAGATCCGAAACAGTGGAGTCCGCCGGAAGCTCATGGCTAGCAAAGGGTATTCGAAATGAAGGTTGCCTAGTGGTCCAAGCATCATGGAAAACAGAAACTGATTCTCCATCCCCCACTCTCCACCGTAGCCCGTTATACCGGAGATCCCGGCCCTCTAAAATACTACGCCACAGATACGACGGTCTAGCCCCCAATCCAGCTGCAAGAATCGTGCTATCCTCAAAGTACTTCGCGTGTAACACCTGCGCCACCAAGGAGCCCGGACATGTCATAATTCTCCAAGACTGCTTAGCCAACAGCGCTAAAAATTAAAACATTCTAAGTCCCGAAATCCAAGGCCCCCCAAGTTCTTCGGCAAACAACAAGTCCAATTTTTCCAGTGTATCTTGCGCTTATTATCTGTGTCCCTTCAGAAGAAGCCCCGAATCAGCTGTTCAAGCTCTCGAACAAGGGTGGTGGGGAGCTTGAAGGACTGCATGATGTACGTAGGTATTGCTTGGAGTGCAGACTTAATGAAGACCTCCTTACCAGCCGGCGAGAGTAGCTTATCCTTCCATCCAGCCACCCACTTGCGGATTTTATCTCTCAGGAAGGCAAACACCTGACGTTTATTCTTCCCAATCATATATGGTAGCCCCAAATACTTACCCGAACCATCCCCCAGCGGGATTTGTAGGAGATCCAACACCATAGCACGCTCTTCCTCCAGGACCCCTCTCGAAAAGTAAATACTTGATTTATGAAAATTGATCGCTTGACCAGAGAGGGCTCCATAATGAGTCCAATATGTAGTAGAGATTACACTTTCAACTTCGAATGAGTCCAATATGTACATAAATCATAATGCCGTAATTTTTTTTTTCAGGATACAAAAGGTTACACACATTAGTGCTTTTTTCAGACACAAAAAGTTACAATTATTAATTACGCCTAATCGATTGAAATGACCCTGCTTTCAGATCAAGGATAGGTATATACTAAGTAAGTTAGTAGATATACTAATGTTGTAAATTTTATCTCAAGACGAAGAATTGTTTTTCTATGAACAACACTTCATAATTTATCATGTATATGTCCATACGCTGGCTTCATGTGACATAGCGGTGTCATCAACTCACGTATCATACACCCTTATTTCTGTCTAAAACCCTGTCGGCGGCCATGGCAGCATCGACGCCATCAAGAAGGGAGGTACTGTCGCTTTTCCGGTCACTCTTGAAGACGGCGCGTAAGTTCACAGACTACAACATACGAGAATACACTAAACGTAGAACCATAGATGCATTTCGCCAAAATAAAAGCTTATCTGATCCGTCGCAAGTCTCTGCCGCTTACGCCGACGGCAAGCTCCAGCTCGAAATCGCCAAAAGGCAGGCAATCATCTATTCCATGTACGCCCCCAAATCCAAAAGCGTTATGGAGATTTAATCCTGAATAACAGCTCAATATTTCGGTCAGTTTATGTATTTAATTCAAAGTATTTCTCTTACTTCCCTTTGTCTTGATTTTTAAGGCTTCGAAGTTATTTTTTGTTGTTAGGCCTTGGTATTTATGGATGGATGTACTGTAATTGTCTTGATGGTGCCTTATAGAACATTTCAGTACAAGATTTGGTATGGATCATATAACTCAGAAATTGTAATAATAAATTTTACTTGTTTTTTTTCCTCTGATAAATTAGGAGAATTATGGATTTTGTGCTGCATATTCCACCTCTATTTTGGTGGAACTTCGTAGGTGTCTTGTTGATGTTAGATCAGTGATTGGAAAGGGCAGAGCTTGAAGTTGGTTTAGATTCTGGTCCAACATTTGATGGAACATTTTCTTAAGGGCTGAACATTCATTTGATGCATTTCCTTTGAATATACTTAATTAAACAATAACAAAATGAAACCAATAAGAAATCAAGAATCTTTTCCTGTCATAAATAGAATCATTGAGGAAGTCATCCAGGTCTACTTGTTCTTTTTATCCTTCTTCAAGTGTTGACATCACATCCTCGTTATCTACTACAGATTCGACCAACTGTATATGAAATTTGTCTATCAGAAAAGCCCTAAACACGTTAGCAATCTAGTCACTTGTGTATGTGTTCAGCATCCTTGCCAATAAGTCCTAAGTGATGCTGCATAAGAGTCGAGTCTTAACTGAACCTATTGAGTTTTGCTTGTTTGAGGCTCAGGTTCAGTTCATGACTTGTGAGTTTGTTATACGCTATCTTATTACAAACATCTTTGGTGTTTGTATTATTAAAATTTGGTTAAGGGACTTCATGGAATTTACAGATAACCCATAAATGTGTAAACGCAATCAGTCTGTATCGCTTTTAAAAGTAGCTGATGCCTCTGTCTTTTTATTATTGAAATCCCACTATTTTCGCAACATGTTAAAGCTATAAAGATATGTACATAGGACATAACTTATTCCATGGTGAGTTGCAGCATGTTTTCTGTAATCTTCCCGGAAGGAAAAACATTTTACCCATAAGTTGTTGTGTTCAAAGTTCCCTTTTTTTTGTTGATAACAAGTTTTTACTTTTATTGATTGTGCCAAGCCACAGTTTGTTTGTAAGTGTGGCCTTTCTTTACCAGTGTGTTTGCATTACACTTGTCACAAGAGTTCAAATGAATCAGAGTTGAGCCTTATCAGTCTTTAATAAACCAATCTCAAATTTTTTGGTCAGTAAACTATTTCAAACATTAAAACGAGTTTATACAAAAGCATCTACCCAAACCTAAGTATGGTAATCTTCAGCTTGGCTCCGTTCATTTGCACTTGTATTCCCAATCGAACATGTATGTACTGCCTAGTTAATCATGGATTCTTGCCTTAGATTATGATAGACATGGGGCACACTGATCATTTCATCTAGCCATTTTCTTTCAATTTCAAGCTTTTCAGTAGCTGAGGCTTGAAGCTTCCAGCCTCTTTGTACATGTGCCCCATTGGTGTGAGTATTTAAGTCACTGGGCCGTGGCTCAGCAGTGTTTAATGATATTTCATATTTTTCATTGTGTCCCAAACCAGGTTCCTCACAGAAGGTAATTTCTCTCAGAGAAAAAAACCTGAGGAAGAATTTTCCTTTTATTTTATCGCGTATGTCCGATAGATTTGTCGTCTGAGATTCATGGTTTATTCAAGTTTTTGTTCTTGGGAACACTTAGCTATTTGTTTTGTTTGTTCTGAGTGAATCTGATGTGTTTCTTGTTTAATCCCTAATTTTGCATGAAAACCAGATTAAGGCATGGGATGACCCCAGATTTGAAAGCTCCTTTGTTGTAACTGTACTGGCTATGCAATCTCCGCCCAAGTTTAAGTTGGCAATTATTTTATTTGTGGAGGTGGTTTTATGTGGTGGATTCAGTTGGTATATTGTACTCTTTTTTTTTTTTTTTTTGTTGCTAATTTGAGATTTTAAGTCACATCTATGGAAGCTAAATTGCCAGAAGGCCTTGCTTTCGAGTTCCAGTGAGGGCAAATGTGTGCATGCGTTATATTGCTGTATTATCGTTTCTGTAAGAAAAAAACAAATTTATTTTTAACGTTAATAGCTCGTTTGGATTGATTGAATGGAAAGTAATGAATGCCATTCTATAATGCGTTCGGTAGTCAGTGGAATGGATAATAACTACCGTACAAATTCATAAACATCCTGTTAAGAATAAACTCACCAAAAAAGGTATAAATGAGCGAAACCTTGATAACCGTAGTTCAAAAGAAGATGTGATATAGAAGACGTAAAAGACATGAAATAGCACCTTTAAAATACCTGAATTTGAGGTAAAAGTGAAGGATGGGTTTTGTTGGAGAAGTGTGGCGTCTGAATTAAAACCACGAGAGGTGATGGAATGATTTTATCATTTTGGGATTTTGTTTCATTCAAGCCATTTCATAGTTTTTTTTTAATGGATGTATTTTCATTCCGTTGGAATTAAAATAAATTCCATTATTCGGTTTCCAAACGCACCAAATTGATAGACGTGAAATTTTAGGGTGGTCCAGATACAAGTTTTGGACCACCAAGTCAGCACTTTTAAAGGATACATTGGTGGAAAGTTTTTAGAGGTAGGGGCCCATTTTAGAACTAATATCCGAGAACTAATATTTGGGGTTTGTTTATATCATTCACTTCTCTATTGCGTTGATGAGTTTTCTTTATTGTTCTCGATTTTCTATCTATTGCAGTGTCTCCTACTCATCTGATCGGGGGCGTATTGCTGAAAATGGCTGTGGCACGTACTAAACTGTAGCGTGGTTCATACACATAATTAGATAGCATAGGTTAACTATCATGCATATTATGGATGTCTTTCTACTCATGTTACTGCACTTTTGAAATGATGCCATAGTTGAAATGATTGTTTTCATCTTTAGTTTGGGGAGATAAGTTTATATAGTATTTTGTACAACTTCTCTTGTTTAAGTAGTCTTCCCTACAAGTTTTTTTATCTAGCGTAAATTGATTTTTCATCATCAAACACCATTTTTATACTTTTAATACCCCTTTTTTCCCTACAAAAGACGAAAGTTTTATTATTGAAAGCAGATTTACATCAAAAGCTAGCCGAAGCTAGACTAAGACGCGGCCTAATACCGCACTACGACGCAGCCTAATGCCGCACTAAGACGCGGCCTAGAGCCGCACAACAAACTACATAATGAAGCCAGGTAATAGATTGACAGAAGGTGCTGAACAAAATGAGAAAAAGTTCTCCAACGAATAAGGGCATCCATAGACACATGGATCCTCTAAAAGCAATCTATTACCCGACACACATAATACATAAAGCTAAAACAAACTAATACGACATACATATATGACAGACTCCGGCTAACTCTGGCACCGCACTGTACAAGGCGCCCGCAAGCCTGACAATCTTTCCCGAATGAAAGCAAGCGGCAGATCAACAAGAAATCAAGCCGGAGACCAAACCAAATCTAAACGGAAGCCATTGTACTTCCTCCAACCACGCCAACAGGCCATAGATCTGCAAACATCTGAAGGGAAGCATCCAACTTGAGACAAAAAGAACCCCGAAGCTGGATCATCATTCTAGGCCTCCAGATCTAACGGCTTAGGGGAGTGAAGAGAGTAAATCCTCCAAGACGAGGCCAGCAAGAGGCCGCTGGTCCAGTTTCAACCTCTGCATGTCGTAGATTTGCAGAAAAGCATGAAGAAGACAAGGATGAAGCCACCGCTAGCAACCACTATGACAGCAAACCACAAAAGAGAGGAAGAACAAAGGACAACCGCGGAAAAAACAAAGAAAACGGAAGAAAGGCAAAAACTAAAGGGAAAGGCCACCTCCGGCGGCTGCCGGAGGGGCGAAGGGACGTCGGCAAAAGTTGCTCAGAAGAGAGAGTCGAAAGAGAGAGAGAGAGTTGAAAGGGTTCTTCTTCTATAATACCCCCTTATCACCCCTAAATTGAACAAACTAACCCTAAATTGAAAAATCCTAAATTGAAGAACCCAAACCCTAGTTGCAATTGAAGAACCCCTAGCCCAAATTGAAGAACACAAACACTAATTGAAATTGAAGAAGCCTAAACACTAAATTGAGAGACCCTAAACCCTAAATTGAGAAACCGCAGTTTAACCCCAGGCAAACCGTTGCCGGAAACCCCATTAACAAAACCGCCGCCAAACCGCTGTAAACCCCTGAATTAGTATTAGCATTGCATTCAACCAAGATAATCACTACATGGTGGTGTAACATCATAAAACTAAAAATGAAAAAAAAAAATTGGGTAGTAGCATTGCTAATTTAACAGCATTTCAATGTCCTAATCTATCGAATGAGAGTGAATCTTACATACATTCAACCCAAAATGAAAGGGAAAAAATTACAGCAGACCAAACACTAGCAATAATTTATTACTCAATTCCACAAACTTGAAATCATGAAAGCACATCACCTGAAAGAGAAAAACAGATATAAACAACATACAAAATAATAAACACATTTTCCAAGTTTTGAGTTTCGACGTAAATGAGAGAGGCAACTCTTTTTTTGACGATGAGGGAGGCAACTCTAGGAATTTTTTTGGAGGTCTTTATTCACACCACAACAAACCTACACTGCACCACACCTTAAAGAAAAAAGTGACATCTACCTTTTACACTACACCAATTACTATAAGATTTCAAAATCTATTAATACACCACACTTACATTTCAAATTAAAAATAAGAATGTCACTTTTGCCAATCATGTTTACTACCACAAGATTTTTAAATTTTTATCTCTCTGCTAAAACTTTTAACAATTATATAAAAAAAAACCATCAACATAAAAATCCCCTCCCCCCCTCCCCCCCTCCCCCCCCCCCCTTCAACTTCTTCTTCCTCACTTATTCATCTTCTTCTTCAAAATTTCTTCAAAATTCCATCTTTAAATCTTCTCATCTTACAACTTCGCTTGTTCTAAATTAAAGATTTCTTCTTTCCATCTCAAATTCTAGTAAACCAGTACTCCAAATTTTAGTAATCTACTTCCATCTCATTTGTTTCATTGTTTGGAAAAAAAAATCATAGTAGATAAAGAAGATCGATGTTTTTTTGGGCATTAAGAGTGATTAAAAGGTACAAATATGTTTGTATGCAATCTTTCATCTTTCATTTAAAACATTGTGTTACAAATTATTGGGCGTTTTTTTTAGTAATTTCATATGTCTTCCAAGTGCTTGACATAATGCACAAGATAATGAATTATACACAAGTACTAGTATGATGAAGTTTAAAGATGCGTATAGTTTGTGTAAGGTCCCACATCGGTAAAATAAGAGAATGCTCACCCCCATATAAGTGTGAGACATAAAGGTCTTGTCAACTCGGGTTAGCCCTTTTAGACCAAGCGAGGACGGCGGTTTAAGCAATTGACCGGACATTTATGACTCATTTAGCGCTACCAGGCCCGGGTCCAGGGGCGTTATGAGAAATGGTATCGAGCCGACTATCGAGGCGGAACTATGCGCCGCACCTACAAGAAACGGTGTAAGGATGGCCTCTAGTTACTTTCGGTAGGGACGATCCGGGAACGATCTCGCCCCGTCTGGCGAGAGCGCCTTGATCCTTATAAGGGGGAGAATGTAAGGTCCCACATCGGTAAAATAAGAGAATACTCACTTTGTATAAGTGTGAGACATAAAGGTCTCATCAACTCGGGTTAGCCGCACCCAGACCAAGCGAGGACGGCGGTTTAAGCGATTGACGGACATTTATGACTCATTTAAGCGCTACCAGGCCGAAGTGCAGGGGCGTTCTGATTTGTGATTTATGTTGTGAATGATGTTTATATGACATCTCTCATCTTTCATTTAACACATTGTGGTAGAAATTGTTGTTTTTCTAGTAATTTCATATGCTTTCCAAGTGTTTGATAAAATGAACAAGAGAATGAATTATACACAAGTACTAGTATGATGAAGTTTTAAGATGCATATAGTTTGTGATTTATGTTGTGAATGTTTAAAGATGATAAAATTAATAATCAACTATGATGAAGTCGATTGTAGACAAAGGATTGAGCATAAGAAGTTTCGAAATGTGATATTGAAAACAATGGTTGGAACCGACACACCTAAAGTCGGTTGTGCTATGAAAACTGTGTACATCAGCACGTTCTTAGAAAGTTATAAATCTATGGCGGCCACTTCAGTTTCGGAGCAACCAATAGGATATAATAATTGTGTTCCCTTGTCAATCCTTTCCCTAAATAATTGTAGCCATGCATTGTTTATGTTGTTGTTTTTGAGGGTCTTGATTGATCACCAATGCTTTGAAAAACCTGCAATTTTATGAAGAACGGATCCTCGCATGATCAGCGTATATCATTTGTCCTTCTTAAATTTATTCGACCCCTAACTTGTCCGGAGTATCACGAATAATTCAAGTGGGATACTGACTGAGAGCCTTGCCTTTTGTCTAGGACAAAATAGATCAAAAGATTACTTGAAGTGTTTAGATGTTTTAAGAATTTATCAAGGATGCATACATTTGTTGTCTATGTGTTCAACAATGTAAAAGGACCTTTTATAGTACTTGGATTGCAGAGAAATAAGTTACAAGTTCGTATTTTAAGGTTACAACCTAAGTGAAAAGGTATCACTTGGTTATAACCACTTAAAAAGACCAAGAGGCACCTAAAAATCAGTTTTGAGCCACGCAGAGGCGCTGTGGGTGACTGTGATCATCGTAAATCCGCCAAACTTTCTGTTCAACTTTTAGGCATCTTTGAAGTACCACAGCGGGCGCTGTCACTGCTTTCACCAAAATCTGATTTTTGGTCCTTTAAGCAGTTTTCGGTCCTTTAAGTGATTTTCTCGAACTATACTTACTTATTCCCCATCCGTATACTCATATACACTTATATAAGCATGCACTCCGCACCTCCAAACTTATTATTAAGTGTTACGAGTATATCCATCCTTGTACTAAACCCCGTTTACCTCAACGGCTTGTGATTATACTTAAATCACCAACAGTTTACGTCTTCTGACACCTTAGGAGCTTCTTCCTTCCACGGATTGATGATATGAGGTAGTGGACAATCATCTTTCATGAAAACACACAAGTAGTGGTTATTCATGTACAAAAGTGAAATATGCAAAGGATGAGGGGTTTCTGGCTTCTTTTTTGTCGGAAAGCACGTTACAGTGTCGCCTTTAGAATCCAGACAAAACAAAGTCACAATAGCATTGTATGTTGGAAAGGTGTCCTAAACCCAATCGGGTTGGACCGGATCCGACCGGGTCGGGTCATTTGATCTATTTGGTTCATGTAATAACTTTATTATGATTAATAAAAGCACTTATGTTATTATATATTGTTTGTCTTCATATTATTTGTTGTATATATATAGTAACGTCCCTAGTATCAATCATGATAGAGAAACCATGATAGTGATTATGGTTGATGAGATCTCTAATCACTATAACAAGGTTGGTACTTAAATGTCTCTAGTCTTACATATTATCAAATGGGACATTGATAGTATAATCGGACTAAGACGTATTGGATGTCTTCTATCTTTTAGAAGGTAGGGATAGATCTCGTCTATCGAAGTGTAGGGACACTTGGACCATGCGTGGGCGTGTATTAGAGAATGCGTGACGTTAGATCGACCCACTTACATTAAGTGTCACACTATGTGGCGGTTGTGTAATTATCCTTTTGACCGGAGTCTTCATGGCATCACGGTGTGGATTGTCATGCTTTGACACTATTGAGATTTCTCCTAACCACGGGCGATCATGCGGTAGTGATTGGGTATGATATTGAAGCATCGCGGAGTATACATGATTGGTCGTCCGGGAATCGCGTATCCTATGATTGGGATTGAATATCCGAAATGGCCTTCTTATAAGGAATGTCTAGCTCGAGAATCTTTGCAAAAGGAGTAAATGTGTTATTCCGAGAGAGCATGATATCCAGATTATAAGATACGATCGTCAATGTATTGACACTCGAGATACGATCGTATGGATATTATTATAGCGATAGGATTGTAAGTTACACGATAATCGCTTCACATGAAAGGTAGTAGTCATTGTTTTTACTCTTCCGATAATTGGGGGTCACGGTGTGTTGCAGACGCTATCCCGTGATCGTTAGGTATGAAGGGCATTTTGGTAAATTGCACTTTGTGTCTACGGCCAACATATTCGGAAGCCTATCGGGTCACACACATATGAACATCGAGTCGGATTAAAATGCGGTTATAGTGATAACCAAATAAGGAAAGTTTATCTACAGACTATAAAGGTTATAGTGGTAAATTAATATGGTGGTATTTATTTATTATGAATAAATAAAATACAAGATATTAATTATATATAAATTATATTAATTAAAGAATATTCCGAAGTCAATTTATTGACTAAAGGGCGCCACTTTTGAGTGTATGAGATACACTTGGATTGTGTAATTTAATTTAATTAATAAATATTGCCATAATATTAATATAGGATATTAATTGATTTTGGAAAAATAGATTTATGGTAATAAGATAATTATAATCAATATATGATATTGACAAAATATTATAATTAAAGAGATAAATCAATCTAATTGATTTTCCTTATTTTATTGGAAAAAGGTTTTCTTCTCTCCACACTATTACTGTGGCGCCACTTACTCTATAAAAGGAAGTGGGTGTCAAGCTCTTTTGTACAACACAATTGCAAGAGTTCATAATTCTTGTGTAAAAAATAGAGCTCTCCATAGTGAGTTTGTGAGGAAGAAAAGGTCGATCTAGCGGCGGAGTTTTTTCGGTAGCAATCCAAGGAGGATTCGGCGAGGGGTTCGTGTGGATTAGCGATAGAGGCCGGACGCGTGGGCGGCTTGCGCATTGAACTACTCTCGTTGGCGGTCAAAGCGACGATCTTGTAGATCATCTAGGGTATAACCGTCAAACTACTTAACGTGTTTATTGCATTAAACGAAGAACGATCTAGAAAAGGAAATCAAATTTTAAATTCATTGCGTTAAACTAGTGATTTCTAACAGTGGTATCGGAGCGGACTTGAGCTTAAGCAATAAGCATAATTTAAATGCGTAGTATTTAATCGATAGATGCAAGATTTAAATCACGAAACGTTAAAACAACAAAAAAAAAAATAGGGTTCTTGGGGGTCGGCCGATGGCGGCGCTTCCCCTCTCTAACGGCTGGCGGGCGGCGGCGGGCGGCGGCGGTAACCCTAGGGTTGCCGTCCGTCGGCTCTCTCTTCCAATGGGGAGATCAACCCTTTTCGTTTTGTGATATTTTATTGTGCATAGATATCTCGTTTGTTTAGTTGTGTCGTATGGCCAACCAAATGGTTCAAATAGTTTGGACCATTTGGGAAACCATATGGGACATTAGCCTTTCCAAATTTTGATTTGGAATACCCCTTTCCAAATATTTGATTTGGAATAGAGTGCTCAGCAGCAAACTTCCAAAATTTTGATTTTGGAAAGTGGCGAGCCTAAACTAAAATTATTTGGCCTTTCCAAATATTTGATTTGGAATAGCTCAAGCCCTTCCAAATATTTGATTTGGAAGCTTAGCGCAGCACAAGCCACTTCCAAATTTTGATTTTGGAAAGTGGCTGTGCTGAACTAAAATAATTTGGCCTTTCCAAATATTTGATTTGGAGTAGGCAAGCCCTTCCAAATATTTGATTTGGAACAGCTCAGCAAGCTGCAAACACTTCCAAAATTTTGATTTTGGAAAGTACATGAGCCTAAGCTAAATTTAGTTTTGGAAATGAAACAAATAGAGACTTTATAATTTTAATTTTATTTTGAATAGTTCAAATTTAATTAAAATTGAAATCGATTTAAAATTAAATGTTAATTTTAATTTTCGGTTAAATCATATAATTAATTAAAAGTTATTTAATTATTTGATGTGATAAAATAAAGACGCATGAGTAGTTAAAAATTAGAATTTAATCTTTTCATAAGATAAAATTGTATGGATTAGATGAGTAGATATAATGTGATTATATGACCGATTGATCGTGGACTCACCAATAGGATAGATGGGAATGTTTTCTTTATGTTGGTTTTGAAAAATTGTCCTAGCCGTTATGAAGAAGCGTGACCTAGTTTACTTTTTTGCATTTATCCCATTCTCGAGCTTCCCCCGTGTGCGGCGGGTGTAATTAATTATTATGTAACAAGAATGGAGCAAGAAGTTGAAGACCAAGGAGAGATAAAGAACCCATTGGCGTCATAAACAATAAAGATCCTATTGGCGGTTGCGAGATACCCTTAGTTTGTGACCAGCGGTTTTAAATCGTTTGTATTGAAACCGCACTTTAGGAAAAAAGTCCATGATCATACGGTTATTTTCTAGCGGAATGTTGTGTATGTTTTACTTTATATGATATCGTAGTAATATGCACATAGTAGATGAGACCATAATTAAACCAAATTAATTAAGTGAATTAATTTAAAATTATTCCCACGCCAAAAATCGAGCCAAAATTGTCTCCCAATATTATAATGACGGTGAAGAGCCTTTGTTGGATCAAGCGATCGACCACCGTCGGGAGTTGACCTACCTGCAGTATATCGTTATTATTGAGATATGATCGTCACGAGATCTCATGAATATTGGGTTATGACTCGACTAAAGTCTTTCGGTGATTGGCCACCGTCGGCCGCCGTCGACTTTAGAGACAAGGGGTTGACTATCACATAGAGATGTGAAGCGTCAAAGAGTTGACTAGTCACCACTGCTGGGAGTCGCGATGCGATGCATTTAGTAGAGTACCTACCTTTCGAAATTGCCGAGATTGATCGACCACCGTCGAGGATTAAGGCAACTAGATAGGGTCCGACCATTAAAGAATTAATTAAAATTCTTGAAAGCCAATAGGGAATAGTTGGCTAGTGGGAGTAAAACCTTATAAATTTCTTAGTGCAAATTTAGGTTTTTTTATACATGAGCTTTTACTTATTCTATCTTTATTTATTGTTGTAGAAAATGTCAAACAAATTGAACCTTCGTTTTATCATCGATAACAAGCTTGACGAAACTAATTTTCTCGATTGGGAAAGAAACCTCAAAATCGTTTTGAGGCACGAGAAGATTGGCTATGTCTTGGGCGAGGCCCTACCGGAAAAGCCCGCCGAGAGGTTCGGTTGCAGATGTTGTCGAGAAGTACAACAAGCGCTTTGACAAGATCTTGATGCTACATGTATCATGCTTGCTTTATGACACCGGGAATCGAGAAACAAACATGAGTACATGGGCGCCTACTCTATCATGGTCCACCTGAAGGAACTTTACGCTTCTCGGTCTACTTGACTTGAGAGAGTGCGAGGTCTCGAAGGCCCTGTTTAGTTGTAAGATGGCATCCGGGACTTGCTGTGGGGTCACACGTGCTTAAAATGATCGGGTACATAGAGAGGCTTGGGAAGGCTGGGCCACAAGTTGGAGCGAGAGTTGAGTATTGACTTGATTTCGCAATCTCTACCGATTCATTCTCGCAGTTTGTGATGAACTATCACATGAACAAGATAGATTGCTCCTAGCGGAGTTATTGAACATGTTGAAAAGCTACTTTGAGGGCAATTTGTAAGGAAGGAAAGCAAGTGTTGATGGTCACTTGAGCAAAAGGCAAGGCAAAAGCCAGAGAAAAAGTCCAAGAAAGCGAAGGTCGTGCACTAAGCCAACGCCTAAGATAGCAAAAAGACAAATCCAAGGATGCTTGCTTCCATTGCGGTGAGATCGGACATTGGAGGAGAAGCGCAGGGCTTCTTGAGTACCAAGAAGAAGCATTCGATGCTTCGACAGGTATATTTATGATTGAGATCAACATTACTTCTTCTAAGTCTAACCACTTTGGGTATTAGATCATTGGTTGTGGTTCTCATATTTGTACGAATATGCAGGCACTAAGAAGAACTAGAGATCCGAGGAAAGGAGAGGTGGACCTACTGGCGTTGGAAATGGAGCAAGTGTTCGCTGCTTGGCCGTAGGAGTTTATTTTCTTTCATTGCCCAAGTGGGCTAGTACTAGAACTCAATAAGCTGTTATTTTGTTCCGCTCTTACGAAGAGCATTATTTCTATTTACGCATTAGATGTTGATGGATTTTCTTTTACGTTTGAGAATAAATGTTGTTCTTTTTCACGTGATGGAATCTTTTATGAAAATCTTGGCATACTTAGCAATGGTCTCTACATATTAGATATGAATGTTGATGTACTTAATATAAATAACAAGAAAGCCAAAACAAATGACTTGAATGAATCCTACTTATGGCATTGTAGACTTGGCCATATAAATAAGAATCGCATTTCCAAACTCCATAAAGATGGAATGTTGGATCAATTCGACACGAATCGTTTGATACATGCGAGGCTTGTTTACTTGGCAAGATGACAAAGTCACCTTTTAGTGGCAAAGGATAAGATCCAATGAATTGCTTGAGCTTATACATACCGATGTGTGTGGCCCAATGTCAATTCAAGCCAAAGGAGGATACTCTTTATTTTATCACTTTCTTTGATGACCATTCTCGCTATGGTTATATATACTTAATGAAGTATAAGTCTGAAGCCTTGAAAAGTTCAAAGAATTCGAAGTGAAGTGGAGAAACAACTAGGTAAAGAAATCAAAACACTTCGATCCGATCGAGGTGGAGAATACCTAGATGGAGAATTTCAAAGTTATTTAAAGGAGAATGGGATTCTACTGAATGGACCCCTCCAGGGACGCATACAAATGAATGGCATATCGAGAGGAGGAATCGTACTTTGTTAGACATGAGTACGTTCCATGATGAGCTATGCGATTCTTCCAAAATCGTTTTGGGGTATGCTCACAGAAACCGCATCTATATACATCGAACCGAGTTCCATCAAAGGCGGTTGAGTCCACTCCTATGAAGTGTTCAAAGGGAGGAAACCAACACTAGGTTACATGAAACCTTGGGATGTCGATTTATGTGAAACGAACCATGCACGACAAATCGGAACCTAGATCGACAAATGTCTGTTTTTGTGGGTTATCTAGGAAACCAAAGGGTACCAATTTTACCACCCGAGGAACAAAAGGTGTTTGTTGCGGGATCGGCCACTACGGAGAAAGAGTTTATTCGGATAGGGTCGGTGGGAGTAAGATTGATCTTGAAAATTCGAGAACCACTTACGGATAACAATCCGTTGATGGAAGTAGAGAGACACCACATACAAATGTGGCGCCACCTCTACCGTGAGACACAATAACACCTCGAAGATCCACCAGGAGCGCCGTGGACCCGATAGGTACTTTGGCGTGTATCTCATGGAAGATGAGGACCCTAGAACTTATGAGAGAGGTCTTTGTTAAGGCACGACAAAGAGAAATGGCTTGAAGCCATGAATTACGAGATGGAATCCATGAAGGACAACCAAGTTTGGAACTTAGTTGATCCGCTTGAGGGAATAGTTCCCATAGGGTGTAAATGGGTCTTTAAGAGAAAGACCGACATGGGATGATAACGTGACCACCTACAAGGCTAGGTTGGTGGCAAAAGGTTATAAGCAAAGACAAGGAGTTGACTATGATGAAACCTTCTGCTTTGTTGCCATGTTAAAATCCATTAGAATTTTGCTTGCTATTGCAAAGATACCATGATTACGAAATCTGGCGGATGGATGTGAAAGCAGCTTTCCTTCACGGGAACTGTGCGAGGAAGTGTATATGACACGACTGAGGAGGTTCACAACCAATGGCGCCAGGATGGTGTGTAAAGCGCAAAGATCCATTTATGGATTAAAGCAAGCTTTCGGAGTTGGAATCTTCGCTTTGATGAGATAATCAAAGCAGTTTGATTTCATCAAGAACGAAGATGAGCCTGTGTTTACAAGAAGGTTAGTGGGAGTGCCATTGTGTTCTAGTGCTTTATGTGGATGACATCTGCTTCATAGGGAATGATGTGCCTATGTTACAATCAGTCAAAGCTTGGTTATCCAAGAACTTCTCTATGAAGGACTTGGGTGAGGCGACTATATTGCAGGAATAAAGATCTATAGAGATAGATCTAAAAGGTTGCTTGGTGCATCACAATCCACCTACATAGACAAGATCTTTGAAGAGATTCAGCATGGAGCGATCAAGAAAGGATTAACGCCCATGTCACATGGGGTCTACTGCCCAATGGAATGAGTCCTAAGACAGAGGAGGAAAGGGCACAAATGAGTAAAGTCCCTTATGCCGGCAATCGGGTATCATCATGTATGCCATGTTATGCACAAGACCAGGCGTCTCGTACCCTCTTAGTATGACTAGTAGGTACCCGGTCCAATCCAGGTGATGGTCACTGGATTCTTTTGTCAAAAATATCCTTAAGTACTTGAGGCGTACTAGGGATATGTTCCTGGTTTTCGGAGAGCGATGATTTAGTATTACGAGGTTACACGGATGCGGTTCCAAAGCGACAAGGGCGACTTCAAGTCACAATCTGGATTTGTTTTCACGCTAACGGCGGAGCAGTGGTGGAAGAGTTCCAAGCGAGGAGACTCTGCGGACTCTACAACGGAAGCCGAATACATAGCGGCCTCGGAGGCGGCAAAGAAGCGATTTGGATGAAGAAGTTCATTCATCGAACTTGGTGTGGTTCCTTCCATTGAAGGTCAAGTGCCTCTGTATTGTGATAATAATGGAGCGATATCTCAGTCAAAGGAACCAAGGTCTCATCAGAAGTCCAAACATGTGCTATGGCGCTATCACTTGATTAGAGAGATAGTAGATAGAGGAGATGTAAAGATAGAGAAAGTCCACACGGATGATAACATAGCTGATCCGTTAACCAAGGCATTGTCTCAAGCTAAGCATGAGAAACATGTTCACTTGCACGGGCTTAGGCATATGGGTGATTGGCTTTAGGCCAAGTGGGAGATTGTTGGAAAGGTGTCCTAAACCCAATCGGGTTGGACCGGATCCGACCGGTCGGGTCATTTCTGATCTATTTGGTTCATGTAATAACTTTATTATGATTAATAAAAGCACTTATGTTATTATATATTGTTTGTCTTCATATTATTTGTTGTATATATATAGTAACGTCCCTAGTATCAATCTATGATAGAGAAACCATGATAGTGATTATGGTTGATGAGATCTCTAATCACTATAACAAGGTTGGTACTTAAATGTCTCTAGTCTTACATATTATCAAATGGGACATTGATAGTATAATCGGACTAGCACGTATTGGATGTCTTCATATTTTAGAAGGTAGGGATAGATCTCGTCTATCGAAGTGTAGGGACACTTGGGTATGCGTGGGCGTGTATTAGAGAATGCGACGTTAGGATCGACCCACTTACATTAAGTGTCACACTATGTGGCGGTTGTGTAATTATCCTTTTGACCGGAGTCTTCATGGCATCACGGTGTGGATTGTCATGCTTTGACACTATTGAGATTTCTCCCAACCACGGGCGATCATGCGGTAGTGATTGGGTATGATATTGAAGCATCGCGGAGTATACATGATTGGTCGTCCGGGAATCGCGTATCTATGATTGGGATTGAATATCCGAAATGGCCTTCTTATAAGGAATGTCTAGCTCTCGAGAATCTTTGCAAAGTGGGAGTAAATGTGTTATTCGAGAGAGCATGATATCAGATTATAAGATACGATCGTCAATGTATTGACACTCGAGATACGATCGTATGGATATTATTATAGCGATAGGATTGTAAGTTACACGGTAAGCGCTTCACATGAAAGGTAGTAGTCATTGTTTTTGACTCTTCCGATAATTGGGAGTCACGGTGTGTTGCTAGACGCTATCCCGTGATCGTTAGGTATGAAGGGCATTTTGGTAAATTGCACTTTGTGTCTACGGCCAACATATTCGGAAGCCTATCGGGTCACACACATATGAACATCGAGTCGGATTAAAATGCGGTTATAGTGATAACCAAATAAGGAAAGTTTATCTCAGACTATAAATGTTATAGTGGTAAATTAATATGGTGGTATTTATTTATTATGAATAAATAAAATACAAGATATTAATTATATATAAATTATATTAATTAAAGAATATTCGGAAGTCAATTTATTGACTAAAGGGCGCCACTTTTGAGTGTATGAGATACACTTGATTTGTGCACTTTAATTAATAAATATTGCCATAATATTAATATAGGATATTAATTGATTTTGGAAAAATAGATTTATGGTAATAAGATAATTATAATCAATATATGATATTGACAAAATATTATAATTAAAGAGATAAATCAATCTAATTGATTTTCCTTATTTTATTGGAAAAGGTTTTCTTCTCATCCACACTATTACGTGTGGGCGCCACTTACTCTATAAAAGGAAGTGGGTGTCAAAGCTCTTTTGTACAACACAATTGCAAGAGTTCATAATTCTTGTGTAAAATAGAGAACTCTCCATAGAGTGAGTTTGTGAGGGAAGAAAAGGTCGATCTAGCGGCCGGAGTTTTTTCGGTAGCAATCAAGGAGGATTCCGCGAGGGGTTCGTGTGGATTAGCGATAGAGGCCGGACGCGTGGGCGGCTTGCGCATTGAACTACTCTCCGTTGGCGGTCAAAGCGACGATCTTGTAGATCATCTAAGGTATAACCGCCAAACTACTTAACGTGTTTATTGCATTAAACGAAGAACGATCTAGAAAAGGAAATCAAATTTTAAATTCCGCTGCGTTAAACTAGTGATTTCCTAACATTGTATATTTCAGCTATAACCCAGTTCATTGGCGCCGTCTTCATCCAAAACTAAGGGGAGAATCATCTTTTCCCTCTAAAATTGATTCCCTTTAAAAGTTGCTCGCCCAATCCAACCATCCTAAACAAATTGTCATAATGGTTCAAATTTCCTTTAAGTTCCCGAAACAACTCTTGCCTAATCTTAGGCTACTCATTCTCACTCAAGCCAACTGCCACAGAAATAGCTCGATATCCACAATTACCATCACCTCTTACATCAGTGATATACTCAACGAATTCCTGAAATGGATCGGATACAGATTTCATAAACATTGAAGGCTCAACACTCATCATACCTTCCTCAACTTTTGATGAATCACCACACACCACCTCATTGTTTTTTTTCCCTCTTCCCTGTTTTCTTCTCTTCTTTCGCCTGAATTTTTCTTTTTAACTTTTCCTCCTTGTGTATGGATTCATCGATGTGTTTGAAGAAAGAGGGCAACCGAGTTGTTGAACGCTCAACATTTGCCTTTTTACATTTAGTTGCGCCCTTAGGTCTCCCGCGAGGGTTAATCTTCACTTTTGGTTCAGGGCCGGCCCTCATGTGAGGCCGGAGAGACGGCTGTCTTAAGCCCAACGGTGCCGGGAGGGCCCAACGGTACATGTTTCGCTAAAGAAAAAAAAATTCTGTGTAGATTCAGTCCGATCCAACCTAATATAATATGTTAATTTTTTTTATAAAGGCCTATTTTTTTTTACTCCAATCGATAAAGGTCCCAATAAAAATTTTACTTGGCCTAAAAAAAATTAGACATACAAACAAGTTTTATTAATTTTTTGTTTGGAAAACTATAGAAATTAAAAAGAATATATTATTATATATCTATATAAAAAAACACAAAGAAAAATAAAACAAACAAATTGAATTTTGTATTTACGGATGAAAAAAAGAGATAAGTATGTTTTCAAAAAAAAAAAACCTTCCACTAAAAGGCCCAATTCGGGGACTTGGCCTTAAACCCAAAAATGCCAGGGCCGACACTGTTTTGGTTGACTCAAAGTTGTAGCAGCCGGATCAACCACTTCTATCAATCATCGGACCAACTCCATTTTCTGTGTATTTGTTGATTCGTTAAATCGTGCTTGGTGTAATTTCCTCTACTTCCACTAACTCCATGTTATTCTCTTGGTTCCTCAATTCTAATGCTATGAGTTCATTTGCACAAGGGATGTTGTCATCACGACCATCATTTTTTCCAATGGTGCCATCATTTTGGCCAATGGTGTCATCTACCTGCATTGTTATACACACCCGTCAAATCATTAATAAATGTTGAAAACAAAGCAAATTTTAACACTTATAATGACAAGGGTACTTATACATTGACATGAACTTCGGTTTGGGTTCCTTGGGCTCATGTCATCTAAATGTGGCAAATCTCGAATGTTGTCGTCTTGTTGCATTGTTCGAGAGTCTTCACCAACAACCTAAGACAATATGAAACACACGAACAAATTGAAATATGTTCTTATTATTGTAGAGTTGTCCAAACAGCTATTCAAAAACCTACATGGCCTTCATATTTTGTGTCGCCACTAATAACATCGACATGTGGTGATTCTCGGACGTTTGCATCTTGTTGATTTGTTTCAATAATACCTCCACTGATCTAATGCATCAAAACACCAAGTTAGAAGTTAAATATATGGATATTCATCACCAAAGACGATTGCCACACGTAAAAAACGCCATGCACGGGCACATACATTCGATTGTGTCCTAGTTGAAATGTTGTTCAAGATTCGACTCCCCCAAGGTCAAATGTCTGATAAATCGACTCCCCCAAGGTCGTATGTCTGATAATCAACCCCCCTAGGGTCGAATGTTGATAGTCGACCATAGCAAAGTCGTTCAGCCTAAAAACGACTCTGTTAAGGTTGTTTTCATCTGGGCGAATAAAAAGGCATCAACTTTTGTAACATTGAATCACCAAACCCAAAATAATAATTCAATACACTAATTTCATTTACATTTTAGAATTTCTACATGTCGATTTCACAAAAACAACACACAATAGTAGATTGATTTCAAAAGTACATTCTCATTAATTTTGCTTGAAACCCTAATTTCTTCAAATGAGGTTTTTGATTCCACTCCTTCATCCAATGAACCTTGGAATACAACCTCCAAAAAAGTACTTTTTTCGTATGGTTTGGATGGATTTGGTGTGGAGATGATCATGATGAAAAAATTGGTGAGGATTATGAAGATGGTGTGGGGTTTGAAGGTTTTATGATGATGAAGATGATGGAGTTATGAAGATGGTGATTTTGTTTGAAGACGATATGGGGTTTGAAGGTTTTATGATGATGAAGATGATGAGGATGGTGATTTTGTTTGAAGATGGTGTGGGGTTTGAAGGTTTTATGATGATGAAGATGATGATTTTGTTTGAAGATGGTGTTGTGTTTAAGGTTTTTATGAAGAAGACGATATATCTTGGAGGGAAATAATGGGGTGTGTAAGTAGGGGTGTGGGATATAAAGTATATGAAATTGATGGACAAATTTGTAATTAAAAAAATTGGTGTAGAACTAGTTTAAAAGGGGATTTTTCTGTGACTACCACCATTTTCTGTGGCAAAATCCCAAAATACCACCCAAGTGCAATTTCAACAATTTTGAAACGCGATTTTCTTCCATTTTTTCCACATATGTGCACGATCTTAAGGACCTCAAATCCCCTATTGGGGTTCCCCTTCCCAATTAGGGTTTTAGTTTGGTTCCAAAAACACCTAAAACGCGAAATGGGAGGTGGTATTTGGGGAATAGAGTGGTACCTGTGGAATTTCCCCTTCTCAAAAGTGGTATTTAGGGAAAGCTCCCGTTTAAAAGTGTGGTATGAAGGTAGATAATGTGGTGTAAATAAAGAATTAAACATGTTTGAAAATCAATGTGGTGCAAAAAGATAGGTTTTTTATTTTATTTTATAGAAACGGTCATTTTATTAAATTGGAAACGTGAAAAACCACAACTTACAAAGTTTGCATAAAAACAAAAAAATAACTACACAAGGGAGGATGGCCATCTTTAGTTCCGTGGTGGATCTTGTTCCTCCAGTACCATTTACAATGAATCACATCCCTAAACTGATAAGACCAATTTTTATGTTTTCCTTTATCGGTGATAGAGTGTCGAATCCAGTCAGCTGGGGCAACATGCGAAAAAAGTCCCTCCAGTTCGGTTTTAGGACAATAATTTTCCGAAGTTTTTAGCGACCATACAATCTCTCAAGGCATGCAGGCAAGTCTCGTCTTGATAAAGTGTCGAATCCAGTCAGCTGGGGCAATACGCGAAAAAAAGTCCTTCCAGTTCGGTTTTGGGACAATAATTTTCCGAAGTTTCTTAGCGACCGTACAATCTCTCAAGGCATGCAGGCAAGTCTCGTCAGCGAAATTACATAATTTGCACACGGCTGTTGGTGAAACATGGCATTTGGACAACAACGACATTGTAGGCAAAGCATCATGAGTCGTTTGTCACATGGTAAAGTTGATGCGGGCCGGTCCTTTGAGATGCCATATATCCTCCCAAATCTTATCAGTGGTAGGCTGAGTCTCTTTGTAGAGGAAGGAGTACCCATCTGCAACACTATATTTTTTTTATTACTGGCATTACTCCAAATGATAGAGTCATTAACAACGTCAAAACCTTCCTTCAAGTAGGATGCTGCATAGCAAATGCTCTTCCACACAGCTGAGCTTGTGGGTTTAGGCTTCTCAAAGGGACTACCATATTTTTGGATCAAAACTTTCACCCACAACGAATGATCATCGATGAGCGTTTGCCAGACTAATTTTCCAAGCATTGCAATATTCATGAATTTCAGGTTTTTGAAACCTAAGCCTCCGCACTCTTTCGGTTGACAAAGCGTATTCCAGGATAGGAAATGCATACGTCTCTCTCCACTTTCCTCCCCCCAAAAAAAGCTTCTACATATTCTCTCAATATCATCCAATATACTCTGTGGAAGCTTAACCGTTTTCATTGCATAAAACGGGTGTGTTGCCAGGGAGCTCTTTATCAAAATCATTTTGCCTGCACGAAGGATAGGTTTTACTTTTAGGTGTGGTGTAGTGCATGAAATGGTACAACAGTAGGTTTGCGCGGTGCGAATAAAGACTCATTTTTTTGATATGCTTTGAAGATGCGAGGATAATCAAAAGAATAGATTTTTTTTTGGTTTGAATTGGTGTAACTCCCACGATTTTCTCCTCATTATTGCAGGAGAGTGAAAACTTAAAGTGGCCATCAATCCCGCTATATGAGAAAATGAAAGAAAAAAAACTATTTATTTTAGCATTTTAAAAGAGTTGGATCATTTTTCTTGTAGTCAAAATTTCATTGGCTATGACTCAACTATTAGGCTGTTGAGTATGACTCAACCATAGTAAAATTTGCGATATAGTGAAACCTTGTCTTTTCATGACGAGACATTGAATCGGTTTTACTTTTATGGACTGTAAAACATAATGGCACAACCATATCAATAACGAGAAAAAAAAAACTTTTTTCTCATTCTTTAGAAAAACTGACACATCAGAAAGAGACACACCATCTCCTTCAGTTCTTATTGAAGAAATCTCTCATTCTATTTCGAATCACCCTCCCCCTAAGTTGAAAATGATAGTATCCGTCGACCTGAATCTTGAGAGTGATCTTAGATTACATATTCCGATTTGCACATCTCTATACTTGAAAGGAAAAAAAAAAAGAAAAAAAAACAACAACTATCATTGAAAATCTTATTCTAGCCCTTGTGATAAAGATCTTGGCACCACCCTTTTGGTTATAGTCTTATTAGTCCAATGCAATTACGATTTTACTGAATCATAGTTTCTGGGATCAATGCATTAGCGAAGCCCCCAGTAGCTGTAATGTTGCTACCGAGTCCCATCCACCATGGATTACAGTAACCTCTGTCACTGCTTTCTGCTACTTCATCTTGCTCAGACGGAGCAGGCAAATTCAGATCAAGAAAGTCTCTGATTTCTGGGATTTTCTCAACATTTTCTAAATCTTTTGCTTTTTCACTCAGATTCTTGTTGTTGCTGTTGTTGCTTTTGATCTCAGCAAGCATATGGGATCTTTTGTGACCACCTAAAGCTTGACCTGATGGGAAAACCTTGAAGCAAACTGGACACTGGTGAACTTTATCACTGTTTTTCTTTGACCCATAATCTGAATTCTTGATCTTTGACACACTATTGATTTTTTCAGTAGATTGGATATTAGGTGAAATCTCAGTTTCTGTGCTGTTTTCATTGCTGTCAATTTTTGAACTAAAACAACCGCTTTTCATCTTTTTGTGACTTGCTCTATGCCCACCTAAAGCTTGGTAGGAATCGAAGATTTTGTTGCAAAAAGTACATTCAAATTTGCTCCTTATTTTCTCTGATGATTCTACAAAGCAAGTTGTTGGATAATCTGATTTCTCCATTGCATTCCTCTTTCTCTTGTTTGCTTTTTGTTTCTTGATTTCTAATTCAGACCCCTGTAACTGGATTTTCTTTCCCTCTTCCATTTTGGCTTTTTCAATCATACCATTGCCTTGAACTTGTGCACCATTTCTTGAAATCAAAGTATCTTTATATTCATATTGCTTTAACTTGGTATTTGAGCAACCTGAGTCAAGACTTAAAGCTTCTACCTTTGCAGTTTTCACTTCTTTCGACTTTAGAAATTCACTATCATTGCAGTATTTCAAGTTCTTGATCTCGGATTTAGAATCCGACAAAGTAGGCTGCTGCGAAGTGATTCGGGCTTCAAGAAACTCTGCATTAGATCTTTCAGTTACATCCCTAGATAGCAAAATCAAGCTTAAAGCAACCTCTTCTTGTTCTTGATCAATTTCAGAAACACACGAGGAAGAAGCATTATTATTTTGCAAATAACTTGTAGTAGTAGTCGTAGTAGTTGTAGTAATTGTTGCATCTTTATACCTTTTAATGATTCTTGATCTCTGCTTTCTAATCGGAGCAACTTCTTCTTCATTGTCCGCAGTATTCCAATATTCGTCGTCTTCAACTTCAACACTCATTGAAGTATAATTATCAGAATGGCATTTCATATGACAAAAAAAAGATTTCCAAACTAAAAACTTTTTACCACATTCCTTGCAAACCTTGTTCATGTGATCAAAAGAGGAATCTTCAACCAAATCATCAAATTTGTTTTTCTTTTTAGGCTTCTCTCTAAAGCTATACCCATTTTGTGCTGCAGCTTGAGCTTCTTTTTCATCGTCATTGATGAAACGTGACGATGGTTTTTTCTTGCTAAGCTTATCAGAGGATTCGGCTTGATTTGTTGTAAGATGAGACCTCATATGACCCCCCAAGGCTCTACCACATGAAAAGCTTTTATCACAAAATCTGCATATATGTCTCATTTCTTGATTTCCTTCCATTGAATTCAATCAGAATTCAATAAAACAAACCCTTTGATGAGACGATCAAACCGGCTTGAATGAAGATTGCTGCAGCTTCAATCTTCAATGTTCATAACATAAAAATTTGGAATCTCAAATTCAATTGGGATTTCAACTTTTCCTACTTTGAACTGATCAAAGCTGTTGGATTCACAAAGAATTTCGGTCAAAATTCAGGATCAAGACAGAGAATGAAGAAAAGGGCAAGTGAAGAAAGAAACTTAGAGAGTATCTAATTCTTAATTCTACTCCTCAAACACACACTCTCTCTCTCTCTGTGTGTCCCTTTTCTCCCACTAACTAGTAGGCAGTAGCTAAAGGGTAGTTTATAGTTGAAGAAAAGGGATCAAAATGTGTAGAGAAAGGAATAAAGATTGTAGCTTTGTTACTAATGATGGTGATTAATTAACCAATTAACCAAAAAAACAAAACCAAAATTAATTGAAAGAGTATACTCTGTCCCCACTCTCTTAAGTAGACAGAGTCATAACTATAACCAAGTAGGAGGAGAGGAGGAAAGAAGAAATCCATGCATGGAAGCAAAGATATAAAGAAAGAGGTAAAAGCAAAGATTGCAATAGCAAATAACAAGCACGTGTACTCAAGCATACGCCAAACACTATATCCAACGGTTCATATCTACTCACTTTGGAAAATCTGAATGGTTTGATAATGCTTTGGACTTTTTTTAACTTAAAAGTAATTTCTCTACGAACTATTCTTTCCTTTGTCATGGCAGTGAAAAGGAAGGAGCAAAGGTTCCACTCCTTGGCCATTAATTTCTTCTACTTAATTATCAATCAAGACATATTTAAAAAATCTCATGATTTTAGGACTATATGAAAAGTTTTTTTTTTTTTTCTTCTTTTTAAAAAGGACATTTCATGAGTGAAAGTGAAAATGAAAGTAAATTAGAAAGTAAATTACGTTGGTTTTTTTTTGAAAATCAACGTAATTTACTTTCAAATTCACTTTTACTGATTAAATGTCATTTTTGACAAATATCTTTTCTTATAGTCATTTTTCTGACATCTTTCATATTGTGTCGTTTAGGACCCTTATCCCTAATTCTTGTACTAGATCTTTGTTTTTACCTTCTTCTTTTCCCCTCTTTTCTGCGCTTTTACTCATTCTTTTTTCTCATCGAATTATAATTTATTTACATCATTATTTAGTGTTTAATAAACTTGTTTGCTTACAAAAATGGGGTAAATTTTTGGTTTTGCGTTTACTCTTCAAAGGAAACAAACACTAGAAAAAGTTTTTCCACTTAATGGGATCACAGATATCTTGTCATTTTCTTATATTATATATTATATATATATATATTTTTTTAACGTGAGTCCAACTCTTTTGCCTGCAGCTTAAGCTCTTTTCTGCTTGTTCACTAATAAGTTCAAATCTTTATGGATTGCATAATCTTTAAATTTGTTGACAATCTATCCAGCCGTCTACTTGAAAACAAAAAATTCAGTGTTTGATACATGGATGCACTGATGCACATAATCTCCCACTTGTTGTGATATGTGTCCAGTGAATTTAGTGATCCCTTGATCGTCATAAAATTTGTCCCTTCTTGCTTTAATCTTCTTACGGTTACTTTAACCTTAAAGCTTCATATTTACGGTTGACAACAGGGACGGATGTACATGTTGTCATGTTCTAAGGTGGGGTCAAGATTAAAACGAATTCATGGATCCGTTCGAGATATTTTTTGTAGTATTAAAACGATATAATTTAATTTGTTGTTAAAAAAAATGTCATTTTGCTAATACAAAATGTTGTTGTAGGCTTCGGCCGGTGACCTCACTGGAAATTAGCAAAAAATTTAGTTTTACATTTCGGTGGTGACAGTAGTCGCCCTACGCTAAAGCCTGGTGAGACCCGATCTTAAGCGGTGTGTGTCGGATACTAACGGCGAGCATATGTTTCGTTAAAAGAAAAAAAATTCGTGTAGATTTAATCCGATCCAACCTAATATAATATGTTAATTTTCTTTTTCGATAAAGGCCCAAATTTTTTTTTTTACTCCAATTGATAAAGACCCCAATAAAAAAATTTACTTGACCCAAAAAAAATAGATATATACAAACAAGTTTTTTTTTTGATTTATGACTTTATCTATATTATTAATTTATTATACATATCTATATTATATATAAAAAAAAACACACAAAAATAGATAGAACTCATTTTCACTCCTAAGCCCCGCCTCCCTTCGATCCCGCTGCGTTTCCCAGCTCCTGCCGCTTGAGCTGTTGAATTTTTATTTATTTATTTTTTTTTGTTTTCCATTCCTTTCAATTTCCCATTCATAAATGATAAATTCTATTCTCAATTGAGAAGAATATGGTTAATGAAATTGACAATTCTACTTTGATTAGTGATTTCGTCTTTAAATGTGTTGCAAGAGCGATCTTGAAATAGTAATATGTACACGTACGAATTTGGTTTTTGTTTCTAAATATGCTAGAAAAGACTACTTTGTAGGCATGTTTTGAGACTATCAATAATGTTAGAAAAATGTGATAAAACAAACAGAATTGAATGATCTCCAAGGCACATATAAAACATTTCTTTAAAGAGATGTTTTAAGATCTCTCTCAGTATTCAATGGAAACCTACTTTAGAGACACAATATGTTTAACTGATGATGCTTCTAAAAAAACTTCATTATCTTTCACATCGAATGCTGATGTCTCTCTATATATAGACAACGAAAAGATCGCATCTCTTCACGAAAGAACAAACCAGTTTCGTCTTGGATGTGTCCCAATGAACATGCACAACCGAAATGATGTGTCCCAATGAAAAATCCCTTCTACGAAATGGTGTGTCATTCACATGGTGTGCCGGTTTGGTCGAACCCGTTTTTTGGCGACATCATCGTCGTGACTCGATTATCTTGCAACAACACATTCAAAACAAAAATAAAAACAGACTTTGTGAATAAAATATCTAACAAATAACTTGAATTTTGTATTTACGGATGTTAAAAACGCGATAAGTATGTTTTAAAAAAAAACAACTTCAACTAAAAGACCCAATTCGAAGACTTGGTCTTAAGCCCAACAAATGCGAGGGCCGGCCCTGGGTGACACCACTAGAACAAATTCATGGATCCGTCCCTGGTTGACAATGAAAATGATACTTTTAATCAAAAACTACCTTCGTTCAAAATGTAAGTTCATTTAAATTGTTTCAGACATATTAAGAAAGTTTGTTAAATTAGTTATTAGTCATTAATTCTGATTAAAAAGACTAAAATGACATTTAACCGTTATTAATGCAAAGTATTGAAAAGTGGATGAGCATATAATAAATGAGAGATAAAAAAAATATATATACTAAATGCTTCTTTTGTTTTCTAAAATAGATTTATATTACGAGATATAAACAAAAAAACTAAATTAACTTATATTTTAGACGGAGATAATAAAAATAATAAATGTGGAATATTGTTGCATCAACCGTCTTAACACTAATTCAACAGAAATTGCAGGACTGTATATTAATATATTACTTGACTTGGTCATTTTACTGCCATTCAGCAAATAACTTCATAGCGATGAACTTAAGTAAACAATCCAAAAGTTGACTGTATACACAATACACTTGTTGGCAATGGCATATACTCCTTCCGCACACAGTGACGGGCCTAGAATTTTTTTTCTTTCAGTGGAGGCTAAATAATTTTTTAAAAGAAAAAGGTGGGAGAAAAACTCAACAACAAGTCTCGAACCCATTACCTTAAGAAAAGTAGCAAAGCTTCTAATCAATTGAACTAAATGAATAATTATTATAAAAATTGTCTGTAATAATATACATAAACACTTTTATTATTATAAGATGGGTATATTAAGAACCGTCAGAAAATTTGAGTGAAGTGTCTGCCCTACCCTTAATAAATTTGGGTCCGTCCCTGTCTCTGTCCCTCCGTCCTAATTTATTTGAGATTTATTTCTTTTTTGGTTTGTCTAAAATAAGTCTCATAACTTTAAATAGACTTTAAAGTTTTTGTTTTAATTGCCTAAGTTGCATCAATTCATTAATTGATATCTCCTTAAATATTATGAAAATAATGCTATATATATATAAAAGGATAAAATGTAAATTAGTTAAGTTTTTAAATGACCAGATAACTCATTAATTAATTGATAACATCTTAAATATTATAAGTTTAAAAATGTCTTAAAGAAATTGGGACGGATAGAGTATACACTATGGAATCTAGTTGTATAGGAAGATAGATACAGTAAATAAATTCTTTTTAGAATGCTGCCAGCAAATGATTAGTTGTGGGGTGACACAACTAATCATGCCGGCTTTCATTGCTTCAACCGTAATCCAAATGTCTTATTAACAAACCTAATTAATCAAATCCGATAAAATAAAAATAAAAAAATCACGGGGTGTCTTTTTGACAGTACTGTACGTCTCATGCCGGCATTACAAAGTAGTAAGGTTCGAGTTGCCGTTCAAGATTACCATTTTTTTAGTTGTACAAGCATGATATATAATTCGATGTTATTATAAACAATAAGTGGGTAGTGGATGTCTGTGTAACTGTAAGAAGAGTTTAAATACATTTACTTAGTAATAGTATACATTACTCTCTTGTAAGTTAGAATGTTACAAGAGTATCTTCCTCTTTTATACTATATATATATATATATATTGTAAAATCTCCCATCTTTTTGTAAGGGTATTTCAGTATATTTGAAATTACTTTCCTTTTATTTTTAGGTTTTATTTTTCCTCAAGACTTTAAAAACCGACTTATGGTGATGAAAGGCTATAAATAGGACCTTAGGTAGCCCTAAACATCATAAAAATCGTGTTTTTGAAATTTTGTAGTCAATCGGCACGCTGAACCGAGAACCCTCCTCAGTTAAGCGACCCAGTGGTGCCCAGGATGTGTCCCACACAACCCAGACGAGTCCCAGAGCGTGTCTAGAATCAACCAGGACGTTGAACCGAGCACTATCCTTGGTAAAGCGGCCCAGTTTTGGACTTCAGTCTCAGTTTCGATCGGTTGAGTTCGTGTTTGCAGATCGAGAGCTAGATTCGAAGAGCTTTCAAGTCCAGTAGCAGTTTCGAATATCGTTTCATCTCAAGAAGGTAATAATCGTGAAACCTTAGTTTTATTTGTACTTCCACTCTTGGACTTGTTAGAATTCGTAGTTTTAATGTTAGGGTTTTATTCGTTATTCTTATATTCGCAAGAATATGAAGGTTGACCGTAGTTTGATCGTTTTTTGGCTTGTTTTTGTCACGTTTACGAGGTAACTAGTTCTTCATTATCAAAGGTGTCCCTTTTGGCATTAAAGGTTATGTTTTTAATATGTTTCAATAATGTTTTCTGTAAATTGGCATGAAACTGGACATGTTGTGTGTTTTAGGATAGGATGCCGGACTAGTCTCAAAGCAGAAAGTGAATCTGGGATCCACTGGCTCGCTGAACCGAGGGCATCTCTCGGTTAAGCGTCCAAGAAAAGTCTCGGATTGGCTTTCTGGTTGTTCTGGGTGGTTAGCAGTGCTTTCAGAATGTCATCTGGGCTTCTGGATGATTTTCTGGGCTCTGTTTTTACACGTATAGTGAAGATAAGATGGTAGTTTGGTGTTGTTATGGCCTTTGCATGTTTCTCATAGGTTAGACATGGATTTTAGTATAGATTTTTGTGCTTTACGTGCTCTATTTACTTTACATGTTATCGAATCTACTTAGCAGGGTATTCGTTAATAAGCATGAGACGGGGTACCTTGGGCACAATTAAGACCCATGTCGGAAAGTGTGACTAGATATATTGGCCAAGTTGTTCTTAAGGCGGTGTTCTTATAAGTGTGTACCTTGGGTATCAGTAAGTCCCATGTTGGAGGTGTAGTTAGTTGTGCTAGCTGAGTTGTATCATGCGCCTTAAAGCTAGTATACAAGAATCACATATAGGAAAGACAAGGACATGAATATTTTAAGAAAGTAAGTAAGTAGTTAATGTAAACGAACATGTATGTGCAAGACAAATTGACATAGTAATTAGGCATGTTTTCCTATGCATTGATTATGTACTCCAAAGTGGTTTTCCTTATGTTAAAAGTATTGTTTTTAAATTGGTTCTTAAAATGGATAAAGTAGATTCATGTCATGTCCCCCGGACTATAACAACCATGAATCTCACTTGTGATCTTCTTTCTCCTTACTAAAATTATGCATGAGCTTACTCCTCTTTTGGAATAAGAAGATATGCAGGTTGTGGATGATTCTGAGGAAGAGTTCGAAGACCAGGCTTAGGATTGGAACTTTTGGAGTTTATGTTCTAGTTCCTCTTTTTACTAGTTTTGAATAAGGCAATGTTGCCAGTAGTTACAAATGTTCTTTCTTTTCAGACAAGATTGTTGTTTGGGATTCTAGCGTTTATTTCAGTTATTTATGATATAGTTTGACAGCAGTTACTCTTACACGATTATAAAGTAAATTACACGATTACATGATAATAGAATAAAGGGTTTTTTGTTGATAAGGACTACTTATCAACTTAATAGGGCGTTAAGGACGGACTAACAAATTATTTGGTAATAAGGACTAATTAGTTTTTAATAGACTAATTTAGTTGTGTAAATTTTATTATGGTCATAATAAACACACAAGACCCACCAGTGTAAAATATAAATGCCATTAATTTACATTTTTACCCTTCTTATAAGGATTTTCATTGGTAATTTGGGGTAATTTGGTAAGGTTTCAAAGTTTTTGTCCTTTTTATCAATTAAAATTTAATAGTGTCCTAAATGCCTATTATTTTACTTTTTATGTCCTTTTGGGCAACTCCCCCTAGAATAAATTACACGATTATAAACACGTCGATTCTTAAAACCACCTGCATGTATGTGTGTTGTGTCCATGTTTTTTTTGCAGTTCCTGCACTTATAACTGAGTTCATCTCCCTCTCTTTCTCCCTCTCCATGCGAAAATATCCTTTTTGTGCGTCTGACGCCTTTTTGAATTCATAGGACGTCCAAACATTGGTCTTGGGTTAGGCACTCCGGCTTTCATTTGTTTTACGTGCTCCGGAAGCACCCAATCAGACAGATCACCGAATGGATACACCTTCCTGCGTATGTTTCCTGCAGTGCCTCGATTGTAAAGTACCACGAGCATAACTCATATTTTCCACCCACACGCTTCATGATTGCAGCCATGACATGCCTACATGGAATTCCGTCAATATCAAACTTTTTGCAGTTGCACACTATAATGCATTTTTAAATTCGTAACGTCCACACAAATAAGCGGTCTGCACGCCTTAAATCCATCTAAACTAACCCCCAAAATGATGTACCAATATAAAAATGCACCTTTATTGCCCAATGTAATATCGCAAATGGTACCTGGATTGTTTCTCTTCAACATGGTGAAGTATCCATTCAACTGAGCATACGATTGTTCGGGTGTTCCTTGAACCATACCAAGCGCCCTCTGTCTGCCTCAGTACACTTTTTGATAAGTAATTTCAAGGCCGTATCTGGTTTTCTTATCGTCCTGTAAATCTTTAGCATTGAATTCACCTCCGCTCCTCATTACGCTATCAATATACAGTTCTCCGACTACCAATGGTCTAGCCTGACGATGGTCTGTGTGAACGGATAGCACATGTGTGCTCAGACTTAAACTTACTAACCTTCTTTTTCGTGTCTTCGGCACTCACCAATTTGGCTCTCATT
The DNA here is from genome assembly GCA_026214975.1 of Gentiana macrophylla. Lineage (NCBI taxonomy): Eukaryota > Viridiplantae > Streptophyta > Magnoliopsida > Gentianales > Gentianaceae > Gentiana > Gentiana macrophylla. The sequence goes on along the minus strand of CM047813.1, from coordinate 105,857,520 downwards.
CTCCATTCACACTTTTCTTTACCTTCACTGCACACGTATACGACGAAATATGGCTCTAACTTGTATTATTTAAACTGGTAATTTTTATCCAGAATGTCAACACTAAGTGCACTGTACAGAGCAGACTTACTGCTGTAATATTGTCCAACGCAAATACCTTCATCCAGTTCGTCAGAATACATTTCCCCAGTAAGGTTGTTAATCTCAATCTCAACATATGGAGCCTTGCCATTTCATTTTCGACTCAAGTCGTTTGGCGGATAGTCTTTCGTGGTCTACCCCTGCATTAAATCGTGCTATTTTGATCCCACCGCAGCATACCACGGGAATATCCTCGTTGGTATCATCCGCTTCATTTGTGAATTGATCGGATTGCGGTCCATCGCCAATCTCTACATTTTCTTCAGCGATCTCAGCCGCTCCATCGTCATCCTGTGGTGCTTCATCGTATGCTCCTTCGTCGTTGTCTAGATGTGCATCATCATATATATGCTCCGTCGTCGATGTCTTGCCATGCATCATCGTATGCTTCATCGTCATTTTTTTCTTCAATAACATTCTTCCCTGTTCTATCAGCCTCCACATTAACTCTCGACAGCATGTCTCGGTTTGACGTTAACACATAATATAGCGTTGGGGTTGTTAGGGATTTTTGTTATTAATCACACATAGACGGACACGCGCATTGAACAAAACCTTCAATATAATCGTTCCTCTTAAGATTAATTCCCTATTTTTTCCAAAGTGTTTCAACAAGTAATTAGTTGTATCCACATGTGGTGGGAACCCTAACAATATAACTAGTACCCTTGTTGTATTGCCAACCATGTGCTGTACGGATCCACCCTCCATTAAATCTCTCTGATAATATTCACTTTACGAGTAGCTGAGTCACACAAACATATTATGGATACAAAAGAATGAAAATGACAACAATTAATGGATCTACTATTGAACGTAAATGTTAAGAAACTGCAAATGAATGATAATGACGTACACATTGTGACTTATCAAGATATGACTGCCGCCAAGTACCTGGACATAAAGATGCGTTATCGTTAATATACGGTGAGTACAAGCATCATTTATTGAAACACACATATAATAGAATAGTCATACATTTCAACCACATCTACAAGTTAATTACTACATTACATCAATAAAATTACAATGTTAAACTGAACTACGTATAGATCAACTGTCTTATGAAATATATCTACACATATATTGTCTTTAAATAATTCCATGTTGTTTTGTGTTACATCATTAAGATTACAATTCAACAATATTAGATGCTCGATATGCTTCAGCGTAAACATGCCGCAGTCTCAGCTTAGAATAAGAATCATTATACGTATATCATAACCGTAAGACGGTGAACTAAATATAACATAAAAGGTGGTTGCATGTACAATTTTGACATCTGCAGACATGCATTCGAGTTCAAGCGTTTCACCTCAAAAGGATTTGAAAAACAAGCATCGCCTTGAATGCAAGATTTAATATTAGTTGCATAGGAAACTTTTGCCCACCCTCAGAACTCCTTGTCCATTGCATCCTCCTCCTCCGTTCCGCTCATACATTCATACACAGTTATATCCCATGACGTAATGCTTATGACTAGAGCAACCCAATGACTTCCAAAACGCCATGGTGTGTACATTGTGTTTTTCTTAGTAAATGTATTCACACTGTTATGCACCGCGATATCAAGCTTCGATGATTTTCTGAGCTCATTACGTTGCATAATCCCTACCACGTATCCCAACTCTTGTGAGAATATTACGGCGTCCTTTTTGAATGAAGTAGGGTGTTTCTTCATCCGAAAACACAACAGTTATAGATACGTGTTCACGTGTTGTATAAGATTTAGAAAATACGTTAAGATGTTCTAGCATCATTTCGATAGACACATGTTGTACATGACAATCTACTTACTATATTGCCTAACCATCTCTGAGGGCGATACATGTCCTCAAACTAGACAACATCCACAAGCTCTAGCCGCGAGGTACAATTTAAGAAAACTCCATCAATCGTCACCTTAGGTGAATTTGGGTTGTTGTACCAATCACAAAACTCCCTTCATTTACTTATATCAATGGGCCTAATGGATCGTACTGTTTCAATTTATTCCTCTCCACTGATGAAATGTCTACAAAGTCCTTTAAACGACCACGTCTTTGCGTTCCTACCCTTGACCGAGGAAATTCAGGCAACATTTTTTGTATTACCCTCTTTGGCTTTGGCTCTGTTCATCACAATTTTATGTTAGCGAATATTTCAAATGTGGTAAAAGTAAGGTTCGGGTGTCATAACTAAAGTTTGATTACTAAATCGATGGAGAGTCTGGTATGTTTAGTATTTCAACGGGGGCATTGATCTGCGGGGCATCTATCAAAGAGTTATTTCGTATACATGTATTTGTATCAGACATGTCCGACAAGTGCGTCTCAAGATAAGGCTGGTGGCGGGTTGTCCACTTGAAATGCCTATAAAAACTTTGGGTTTGTATTGTTTCAAATTTGAATTATCATTTAATTTATAACGCTAAATAGGATAAAAGAACCTCATTCTTCATGCTTGGTTTAACAACAATCATCGTCATTTCTTCTTGATGAAAACTGTATGTGCGCACAGGGGGCCGGGGGAAAATACCCTTTCAGAGTATGTTTTGAACTGAATGCCAAGTTATTCCCCTACAAATATAAATAATTTTAATGATTTTAACAATAACGTCTATAAGAAGGCAGAGAGCTAGTAGCAACAATACCTCATTCTTGGCAGTGGAAGTCTCCATAGAATGTTTTTCTATTTTCGATTCAGAGACTGTACGTTGATCATCTTGTGGTTGGGTTTCTTGATGCGTAACCAGAGGCCATGATGTATGAGGATAAGCAGTACCCTACATATTACCGTAATTTTTAAATGCATAATGACAAATAATTACATTTAAATGTAATCCTTAAAAGTCAGTACCTTATGATGTTTACTTGAATTCACCATCTCGGATACGAATGATTTCATTTCTCTTAGTTGTTTGTGTATGGCGATCTCCGTTCCTGAATATCCCCTCACAAGACGTTCTTGTATACACAATTGCGTTTGTGGCATCCTCTGTCCGTTCATATTCACGTGTTGTCCAACTTATTCATAGACTCATTCAATTTCTCATCAATGAACGACAATACAACCCTCATCCCTCGAAGGTGTATCCACATGTGTACCGATATAATTTCCACCAACTGTATGTTCATCTTTCAAATCGGTTATATGTGGATCAATATTTCTATCAACATGTGCATCGTTAACACAGATTGTATACATATGGGGTGGCGTATCAATCTCCTCATCCGTCAAACCATTACCATGTAACATCAATTTCTCTTCAACACTAGGTTTCATAACTTACACGACTCGCAAGTACCTTCCCAACATACAGAACCGTCTCATATGCCCACACAAAAAATGCGTAAAACTAAACGAGCCACGTCTTTTGTCACCTTACACGACCTACCAATATGACTCTGCTATCCGTCTCGCTTTTCCTTTAAGTTAGTGATGGTGATGTTCCAAAAGTATGAACCCCAACTATAATTGACAAACTGCGATGTGTCATCAACAAGATGAAATACAAAAAGGAGAAACATGTACAACCGATGACTGCTCATTCAATACAGCCTCAATCAAATATACCAAGCCAATTTTATATGCAAACTTAGCATCCGTTGAATCCTTCAACGCCTGCTCCAAACGTGCAATTGTAATATTTCTTGCTTTTATGCTAAATGGACGAGCTCGGTCAGTGGTGTCAACAACAACGCTATCATCATTTACATATGAAGTCCGAGTAGAACCTTGTCTATCTTCATCGGGCCGAACATCAATCTCTATCGGATCAAAATATAAACTCGTAATCATTGCGAACTCTCTTTGACTGAAATGGCATATACGCTTCTTAAATCGAAACCTTAGCTCCTCAAGTCTGCCCGAATGAACCGATCTCACGAGCAACTGATGCAAAACTGTAGACGAGTAATGCAAATTCTCTGTAGCTCTGTATACGTTTGCCAAAGGGGATTGAAATATCCGGTCAATAAACTTAGCGTCGCTATGCGAGTTAAATGCATCATTTGGTATTTTAAACTGACTCTCTCCTCCCCTATAATAATATTTTATCGGGTATATATATATATCCTCAGGCAAAATAACCCACGAACCAATGTTATCTTTCATCTGTATATCAAATGAAACTACTGTCAGTGTTAACATTCATTTGACAATCATTCTGCGCTAGATTTACACTTCAAAATCATATTGATATTCACGTTTTCGAATTAAATTGAGATTTACACTTTTTTCTTAGATTTACACTTGACTTGTACAACAAAAAAAAAAAAAACGAGTTGAATGGAATAAGTAGCAAGAAAATCTGTTTTAAAGTGAAAATGTCTATATTCTTTCAAAGTTAGGCGTAACCGCCTATTTTTGGGCGTGCAGTAGGCGTGGGCGTGCAGATGGGCGTGCTGGAGGGCGTGTTTTGGGCGATCCCGCCAATATACGGGCGATCGCGCCCATCTTAAGGCGGTGGATAGGCATGGTTTTTGATTTTGGGGTGTATTTTTCGATTATATTTTGAAAAAAAAAAAAGGAGGAGTATTTTTCGAATTTCCCCAAAGGGTTATGAATCACAAACATTTATAGTAGCCGAACCAAATAATTAAGACAGCAATTATAACTCTATAAGTCGATCAATAAATAATATGATGGAAGGAATTAAATAGAATTAAATTTATTTTGATGAACAAATTGAAATAAATTAACAGATCTCTTGATCAGGATTATCACAACAGGACACACAATAGGGTTTAGTATAATAGCAAATGTGGGGAATTCTATCACAACACCACCACCCATATGAAAAATAGCATGAATAATTCTCTTCCATTGCCTTTTTTATATCAATTGGAGCTTCTGCAACATACACCCCTGCATATATATACATACACATTTAATTATATTTTGCATTACAAAACTGATTTCTTTTTTTCTTTATGAAACATTGCTTGCTCTTGATTCTTTTTTTAACTGTCGTTTAAGTTTTTGATTAAAAATAAATAAATAAATATAAAATTACCTTCCTCGATTCCACCTGGCGAAGGAGCATTAGGAAATCCATCAACTCTGGTTTTGCCATCAATCGTTTCACAGTCTACACCACATTTTGTGTTCATGTCGATCATATCAAAATTTTCTTATTAAATAAACAAAATTGGAATTTGTGTTTTTTTTGGTTTTATATCCTCTTTTTTTTAATCTAATTTTTAAATTTGTTTTATATCCTTGATATACACAGATACTACAAAGTAATCATATATTAAGTCGCTATAACCATCATTGAATTCACTTGTGTGGGTATGGTTTCTTTTGCTCAAATCATTTCAAAGAAAAAAAAAACAAAAAACATTTAAAAAAATTATAAAAAAAGAAAGAAAGAAAGACTTACGGTGCACCGGAAAGACGGTAAGAGGGAGAATCAACAGCACAATGTTGAACATTGCCTTCGAAATGCCCATATTCTTCAGTAAAAAAATAAGTGATTTTGTGAAATAATTAAATTTCTTATAAAAATATGAGGTAATAAATGATGCATAAGGGTTTGAATGAGCCGAATGTATATATAGCGGGATCTCTCTATGCATTTTTTTTGCCTATGAATAATCATAATTTGCCATATTTTTCTTGGTAAGTAGTTGATATATTTGACTGGTTAATTATTACTTAATATCTATAACCAACTAATATGAATATGAAATGTGAGATTGAGATGATAATATTTATTAGGGGAAAGGGGCACATTGAACGTAAAAAATGAGGATTCAAGGACATCTTTTATTTTGGATGATTAAAAAAAAAATAAAAATAAATGAACCAAAATATCCATGTTTATTTTTGTTACAAATTGGCATAACTGCATCAATAAATGAATGAATCGTTATTTGGATTTATTGTAGTCATAAATATCATTAACTAATTAAATCCACAATCTAAAATAAGGGGAAAAAAGAAATTTACTACTCTTTCCGTCCCAATTTGTTTGGGACATCTTGGAACCCTAAATATTTAAGGAGACATCATTTATTAGTTTGTCTAGTCATTAAAAATATGACTACTTTATAATTATATCCTTCTTTTATTGTGCTTAATCCTCTTAATAAATGTAGTTATGTGGGCATTTTAGGAATTTAAGAAGAATTTTTTAGTTTAAATATTAGTTATGAGACTTATTTTGGGAAATCCATAAAAGAAATAAGTCTCAAACAATTTGGGACGGAAGGAGTAATTAAAAAGATGTAGTAACATAAAAAAAAATGTAATTACACATAAAAGCGTACTCATTGCCAAAAAAATGTAGTAACATATAAAGAAATATTAAACAATCAACAAAAATATAGCTACAATAAAAAAATGTAGTTACACATTAAACATGTAGTAACACTAGAAAAAATGTAGTTACATATACAAAAAAATAGTTACAACCAATATATAAAGAAGTAGTCATTCATAATTGTTGTTGTATGTTGGAAATTATCATTATTATTGTATTGTTACTTCACGTGTTACTGTTACTTCACTCGTAATTTTTACTATATATATGTTGGAAATTACCATTCTTATTGCATTGTTACTTCACGTGTTACCGTTACTTCACTTGTAATTTTTACTATATGTTGGAAATTATTATTCTTATTGCATTGTCACTTGTAATTTTTACTATGTGTTGAAAATTATCATTTTTATTGTATTGTTACTTCACGTGTTACTTTTACTTCACTTGTAATATTTATATGTATACATAGTTGTAACCGAAGCGTACTCATGATTGTGTTTTTTTGTTTTTAATTTTTTTCTTTCAAAAATTGGATAAAAGATTCGGAAAGATTCAATTTCCGATAATTATTCCTCCTTTAATTGCTAGAATTTACTTCCCTTCATTTACTCCTCCTTCCATAGTTATAAAATAAGTGTATTATTGGAACTATAAATTAATTTTGTCCTTATTAATCGTGTGTGTACTTCTAGTCTGATTTATTAGTGAATGTGTTATTCTTGGCAAAAATCTATATTTATTAATACTCAGCAATTTATATTTCTTTTGGAATTAATTTTTTCTTTTCATTGAGTAAAATTGAATCTATTCAATTTCTTGTTTTTCAATAACATTAGAAACATTTGTTTTTGGTAAGTAGCTCACTTATTTGACTGATAAATATCGATCACTATCTAAAACCAAGTAAAAAAATTAATAATATACAAAGTTAATGTAACATCCCGACTTTTCAAAAAAAGGTAAAGTGGTAATTGGGTAATTTCACTATGACCTAATTATTATTTATCCTATTTAAAGTAATTAAAAAAGATTTAATTATTTAAAAGGGGATTTAGTTATTTAATTAATGGAATTAATTGATTGCTATTTAAAGAAAATAATTCCAAAAGTCTCCCCATAATTCTTTATATGCAATTCTGAAAAGAAAAAATAAAAAATAAAAAAAGAGGCGACGGCAGGAAAACAACATCTCTTTTTTTCGTAAGTTTTCAGTTTAGCCTAGTTTTTTGTTTTCGTCGAGTTCGAATCTTCAAAAATCATATCTTTCAATCCGTGGCTCTGTTTATCTTATTTCCATTTCAATTCTTGACAATTAACATGACGCTCATACCTTTCGTACATAATTGTAAGTTTTCCATCGGATTTGACAAATTTCGACCGGATTTCTCTTCAGTGACCTGTGATTTCTTCTCTGATGAATTCCGACGGTTTCTTCTTCGATCGGTTTTTGCAATTTCATCAGGCGATGTATAAATTGTAATTCACCATGTCTTTTCACGTTTTTTATGGGAAAGGGAAAAACATACAATCAATCTAATTTTTGTCTTTATTGTTTTGAATAAATATGTTTGTCTTTAATGGCGGTGCAAAATGTAGTAACGTCCTTAGGGCGTTTCTCTCTTTAACCTATTACTATTATTTTTTTTAATTTTTTTTTATCGGATACGAAAGGAGGAGAGGATTGAACCCTGACCTCCTCTCGGAAAAGCAGAAAGCCTCATGACACTAACAACTACAGGATGTTCGTATGCTCAAAGTACTATTAGAAAATCAATATAATAACCAATATATATGTATTATGTAGCCAAGTACTACTCAAAGTACTTTATCTACCTACGTCTGTGTCAGCAAACAGTGCGGCACCCTTTTCCTTCCCAGCTCGTCGTCAACAACAACTTTACTGAAGATAAAATAAATCGCCTTTAACGGTGTTCTGTTGATCCATTTTACGGATACAAATAGTCAAAACGATCACAACAACGAGGAGAACAATATTATCCAGTCTGATATTTTCAACGAGGAATTTTTCCCAATCTGCTACAGTTCAGTTCGGCCCTAGCTCTAAAAATTACGGTTCGTTATCGTATCATCGTACACAGGGCCAGCCCTGGGCCCGGCGACCAACCCAGACCCACGATACAAAAGGGCTCATAGTTATATGTTTTACAATTGTATTGGTTTATATAAGATGTTAGAAAATTAGTAATTCTAACATTGATGCATGTTGGCGTAGTGGAGAGGACGGACGGACCAAGATAGACAAGCAAAGTGACACTTCACTAAACTTTTATGCGAAGTTATTAAAATACCCCTCTAATAATATTAAATATCGCAGATGTATATTATTTAAAAATTTAAAGTATAATTTTTTATTTAGTTATTTGGCTAAGTTTTTAACTCAATACGCGAGGTCCACTTGTTCAGCCATCTTACTTTTATTTTTTTAACTTTTTTTGAATTTACTTGCTTTGAAAAAAAAAATCCCTGGTCTGTCACTGTAGTGGAGTAGCAGTGGTTACTATTTCTTGGTGATGCAAGTTCGAATCTTGTCCACGAAACATTAAAACCCTATTAGCCTCACGTCTCTTTCCTGCATTTCCACTTCCACATCCACTTCTACATACTTTCAAGTTTCAACACCAACAAAAAAAAGATATGTAGGAAAAGCCATTTACAATTTCATTATTTTTTTTCATATTGTCATATAAGACTAAAGAATTATAATTTGTAGTTTATTTGTTAATTAGATTAATAACAATTGAAGTACTTTTTGAATTTTTTCCTATTTCATTTGTTAATTAGTATTTGATAAATTGTTGATTTCCCGATGAATGATTTATTGATTTGATACATTGTTCTAGTTTTTTTATTTATAATTTATATTGTTTGCTCAATTGTGTTTGAGTGACAGGTTTAATCGGGAAGTTCACGAAGTTTTTTAGGGAGTTAGCCATTGTTTTTTCTTGGAAACTAGTACTATGTACAGGTGCTTTCGTTCATTTCCTTGTCCAATTGTGTTATTGTTGAATATTGATTTTATGATGGTGCATAAAAAGCATTTATCAGGAAGTGAAAAAAAACGAGATGAACAGTTTCGAGAGTCTCAAAAAGAGGAGCTTTTGATAAATTTGTTAAAGTAGTAGGTCCTTCTCGCGAGAATATTGAGGAATTGGGTAATATTAATTTTGAAGAAGCAATGCGCAATTTAAGTAATGAGATCAATATTCATGAAGATGAGGATGAGGATGTTGTTGAAGTCAATGAGCATGATGATGTATTTAGGTCTATTGGTCTTAATGTCAATGATGTGAGAGGTCAAGGTTACGACAATGGTTCTAATGTGAAGGGAAAGCATCGAGGGGTTCAGAAGCGATTACTTGAAATAAATCCAAGAGCTTTATATATGCCATGTGCTTGTCATAATCTTAATCTTACTCCTTTTGATATGGCACATTCTTGTGTTAAAGCCGTTTTATTTTCTGGAGTTGGGCATCATATATATGCATTCTTTTCAAGTTCTACTAAAAGATGGAAGGTTTTACTTGATAATGTTTCTAGCTTAACTGTGAAATCATTGTCTAATACGCGTTGGGAGAGTCGAATAAAAAGTGTTAAACCTATTAGGTTTCAATCTCCTCCAATAAGATTGGCATTGATGGAATTATCTGAATCTTATGATGATGCAAAGTCAAAGAGAGAGGCACAAGGTTTGGTTAGTGCACTTGAGAGTTATGAATTTTTACTTGGTATGGTTATTTGGTATGATATTTTATTCGCTATAAATATGGTGGGTAACAGGTTACAGTCTAAATCTATGTGCATTGATGATACCATTAAGCAAATATAATATATTATGGTATTATAGGTGGGAAAAACACAAACACCACAATCTGGAATACAATTAATATACCACCAGTAGAAAGACAAACAATGCAGAAGGAAAAAATTCAGCACAATGTAAAATGGTGAAAAACCGACTAAATTAAGTAATGATCCGACCGAGCAGAAAGCTAGCCCGGTGAGAAGACATCATAATCCAAACTGAATTTTGATTGCAATATATGATGAGTAAATCAAAACATTAATCTTCTCAAAACTGAATACATCTTTTTGATTAAGGAGCAACAACACCAATTCTTCCTGCAACTTGATCGAGATCTCTTTGGCCGCTTGATGTGATTCTCCTACCACTAAAAAGATCGTAACACCAATCAAACATGTTAAACAAAAATACACATAATATGTTGAGAGACGCGAATGCAAATGCTCTCACCCCTTGGGATCAAAGTCGATAATGTTCATGTTCTGCAACTGCTGAAGGATGTGTCTCGAAACAGCTCCACTGCTCTTGCAGAAATGGGAAGGGCTACTGCCATTTCTCTTGCTACCCCCGTAAATTCTCTGGAACCCACCAACCCCAAGCCCTCCTCGTAAGTAGACCTTCCTAGCCATAGAAGCTTTAATTCAAACCAACAGAGAGAATCAGAAAACACTAAACCTCTTATCACTTGAGTCTAAGTACAATAAGAACAAGAAAACAAGTAAAACGTTACCTGCTCTAATATAGTACCAATCAGGATCATAGGGAGCAAGTTCTTTGAATGCTGCGGTTTTCACAATATCCGTCCAGTGAGGAAGCTCCATCTGTAAAGAAACAAGGTTTAAATGGGGGAAATGCAGTAAGAAAAGTGACTGAATTGAAGAGACTCGTATAAATGTATCAATCCAGATTAAGAGATTCATATAAATATATCACTGGCAATCATTTGGATGAAAGGTAGAACACTACATGTAACAGACCAAAGAAAAGAATATCAGGAAACCAACAATATTGCCTACACTAACAGAATTCTGCAATTCACACCAAATAAAGACAAGGAATCACAGAACACCCATCTTCCGTAGCTATATACGTACATATTACCACAATCAAGTTCCTCAGAACTTGAAACCATCTATAAGATACTAACTTTAGATGACAATGATAAATTAATTTGACCCACTGAACCGATCGCTCACACTTTGACATAATCGTCATCACGGTAAGTCGAAAGTTATACAAATATATAACCTTGCAGTAACATTTATAAACAAAATGTTGAATAAGATGAGCAACAGGAAAATTGTCAGGAGGATATCTCAATTTGAAGCCTTCTAAACTAAGAGCCAAGATGATATTTTCTCTAGAATGATGCATATGCCTGTGACTTGACCAAGACATTAAAGGCGCGAATTCCTCAGTTTAATAACTAAGATTCTTCAGAACCAACAGCAATTGTATTGACTGCCCAAAATTAAAACAAATGAGGACTGGCTGATTAATTTTTAAATTATCCTTCAAGTGCTTTATAATTATTAAAAAACTTTTCATAAGATAAAATGGGCATTGACTATGGCAATTTTCAGGTTTCATATTGAAAGAAGAGCAAGAACAGGCTAATATATGCAGACCACAACAGGGATAATAAATCATCGACAAAGCAAGAACAAGAACAAAGAAACCTGGAGTTTATATCTTTCTTTGGCAAGCATTTCAAAACTGCATTTCAACTAAACAGATAATAATTTGGAGTTGGTCACTGCTTAAACAGAAACACAGAAGGTGAGTAGGATGATCCCTATACTTTCATTTTTACAGTTCATCCAATATACAAATATTATTCTTCAAAACGTGTTGATCACATTCGAATTCATTGACATAATTACCTTCCCGGAACGCTTGAGGTGAGCGGCGTAAGCTTTGACGAACTCATGAGGACAAACATCCTTCACATTTCTAGCCGCCTCCATTCTCCGCTGCTCTCTCGACGGCTGCTCTCAGTTCTTTGTGAAAAATGAGTAGCGGCGATAGGGTTTATGTTGATCGGGGAGATTTAGTTAGGCTCTTATGTTATGTGGGCTTCTCTGCAGACTTTGAAAGGATAGCCCACTACGTCCCTCGTCCGATTTTAGGGAAATTCTATCACGCGCTCTCTTCGCGTGTACTGCTCGTTGGATATGCGACATGTACGTAAGAAGACAAATTAGTTTTTGTGTTTTTACACATATGTCGCATGTCCAACGACGCGGTGCGCGTGAGAACTTACCGGGATAGAATTTCCCCTATTTCAGCCTTTTCTGATTTAACGGCCTATGTCTTCTCTACACATTTGAGAAGGCTATCAATTTTATATATACAAGGGATTCTATTGGCATCTCAATTATTACTTTTTTTAGGGATATTACTTTCTTTTTCTTTTCAGAAGACAAAATATTTTATTGAAAGCCTGACTAACGTCGGTAAATACAAAGACAAACGCCGGACACCACCGTACAAAGCCGGAACACAACCGGACAAACTAAACCAAAGACATCAAAAACACATAAAAACAAAGATTACAGCACAACAAAGCCAAGTACTCATAGATTGGAAGAGGGTGTTGGACATAGAAGAAAAATTCCCAAGAGAGAATTCTTCAAATTGATTAAGGGGGTTCAGACACATTGCTCCCCTCAGCAATCTATTACTTGACACACACACACACACACACAAAAAAAAAAAAAACAGACAACATCAATGGCCTTAGTGTAACATCCCGACTTTTCGAAAAAGGGTAAAATAGTCATTGGGCGTATTTACTATGACCTAATTGTTATTTATCCTATTTATTTGAATAAAAGGGATTTAATTAAAAGGTTTTAGCTATTAATTATAAAGGATTTAATTATTGGCTATAAAAGAGATAATCCCAATTATTCCTCATTATTTCACACGATATCTCGAAGAAAAAAGAAGAGGAACGCGCACGTAAGAACAAAACAACGCAGGAGATGCCAGAGAGAAAAGGTAAGCTAAAACTTCAACCGTGTGATCAATCCGTTCATCCGATCAAGATGCCGCAAGAGAGAAAAGTGATCGTAGAGGAGACGCAACTTTGGAAAATAAAATATCCTTAATCCGTAAGTTTTCGGTTTAGCCCTAGTTTTGGTATTCGTAGAGTCCGATTCTTGGAAAAATTAGTATCTTTCAATCCGTAGCTCTTTTTCACACCCATGAGTAGTCGAAACGATCGTCTTGGAGCGTAGATCAATCTAAAAATAGTTTCGCAGCAGTTACTCCAGGTAATCTACAGTTTATGGTACTTTTTCAGTTTCGTTTTTTGAAAGGAAAAATAGGGTTTTAGGGTTTTTGTTGATCAAATAGGTTTTTGGGGTTGAGGATCAACAATTGTTGCAGCTTTGCTTGGTGTTTTGTTGTTGGTTTTGCAGCCTTTAAGGTAAGAGGCTCTTCCTATGATCTCAATTATGATTCGTAAAGTTTAGATCATGTTTTTAAGATGCGAAAAGTGCTAGAAAGGTGTGTTTTCGTTGATCAAAGGATCATAGATGTTATGGTATGTTTAGATATGTTTCTCTGAGTTTTTATGTGCTTAATTTTACATTATTTGGGTTAGAAACGGTTCGTAAATCGTAAGTTGATGATTTTAGGGTTCTAGCCGATACTCAGTCAAACGGGCGCCGCTTCGTTGTAGCTCAAACGGGCGCCTGGCTTTCGGACGGGCGTTTGAGGTGTGGTTTTTGATTCAGGATGTAGCGTTTTTTAGCAGACGGGCGTCTCAGAGGATAGTGGACGGGCGTCCGAGTTTAAACGGGCGTTTAGGTTGTTAGACGCCCATGTAGAGTTTAAACGGGCGTTTGGATCGATTTACTTTGTTTTTCATTGTTTTGTCGTGTCGCACTTGATTTTGAGCTTATTAATATTGTTTTTCTTGCTTAACCTTATGTGACAAAGCCTTGAATTAGCTTTTTGTGCGTTTAGTTCCGGCACCACATGGATTCCTAAAAGATGAAGTATGGGACCATCGAAAGCTTTGGATTTGCCTTGTGCTTCGATGAACTAGGGTTTATCGATGTCGTGTAATTGCTAGGCCTTGTCCGTGTCTAGTGGTCTAAGTACGAGAGTAGAGAGATGTGAGGAGCTTACTTGAAAATACTTAGGTGGCTAGTTAAACATCTAATCAAACGTATGTGTTAGATTAAAAGCTTAAACATCATGCAATGCTTGGTAAGGCATAGTACAATATCGCGATGTGTTCTCTCCGACTAGACAAAGTAGATCGTACTCCACGCCGGTCAATCGATTGGCCGATAAAGCGTCTGGTGCACTCTGCCGGTCATCACACTATCGGGACTCGAGATATTCCCGGGGCTACTAGAGCGTGTCTCTAAGTAGGTTGCACCAGGTTGTCCTAGTACATCCTATTACTAGCGTAGTGCCCTTGTTATTCATGATGTAACAAAGATAAGCTAAGTTAGAAACGTATAGTCATGACATGTCGATGGGCATGAAGTGAACCCTCAGATTGAGTCGGTCACACATAAATAACTAAACGATTAAATATCTTCTCTTTATAAATTATAATTGTTGTCATAGCTTCTCATTTGTTACTAAGTACTTTGTACTTACCTCCTTTGCATTTTCTTTTGTATGCATTGTGGGGTGAGAAGACGAACAGGTTTCCCAAGTGTAGATGACGACTTTTGAAGACATTGAAGTTTTGGCGAAGCTTTTAGTTTATTTCTTTGTAAAGGTTGTACTAGACTAGTTGTATTACTTTTCTTAGATTTGTGGTACTTCCACTTTTAAGACATCGTATGGTTTAAGTCTTTGGGGTTTTTCATCATTGTGTTTTTATCTATCCATCTTTAGTATGGTTACTTTCATTCATAGTGGCTTTTATGTTTTTACCCGAGTCCTTTTAGCTTCCGTTTGCTTTATTTTGATACGACGACGTAGAGGCTTGTATAATATTAGATTTATTTAATGCTATACGCGCCTAACGCTTCTCTTCCGGATAAGGGCTCGGTATCTGGGAGCGGGCGTTACGGTTGGTATCGAGAGAAGCGTCCTTTCGTTTCTAGGCATCTCTTCCTCTAAGATAAGAATCCTTTAGACCTTTTAGAACTTGAGCTTGGTGGTAATCCTCTTATGACTAAGAATCCTTAAACCGTGGTCAAGTTATCAAGACCTAGTGAGAGTCTTCCGAGACGAAGGTTATGTTGAGTTCCTGAGTTCACATCTTTTATGTGATCACCTTAGGTTTTGTTCCTCCTAGGATCTTCATTAGAAACTCTCTTTTATTTTGAAGTTTCCAAACCGTGAATCGGTCACATAGGATTAGATGAAACCGTTTTAAGTAAAGCTTTGGGATCGGAGTTTTATGCCTACACCTTAAAGTCGAGGTCCTCTTGGTTGATTTCCTTTTTCCTTACTTTCCCTATTGAAATCTCTTCACCTTCTCTACACACGAATATCTAAGTTTACTTATATCTTGGCCTAACTTTGTAGAGAATGATACTTGATTCAACTCTACAAATCCTCCACTTTCTTCACCATCACTTGGTTTGAGTCCATAAACATTCTTTGACCTTTTCTTTGCTTGAGATGGATTCTACACGAACTCAATGTGTAATTCTATTCCTTCCAAATACTTTTCAGTCGTTTCAACCAATAGTGTTAAAGGTCTCTTACTTTGGCACATACTTCTCATCATTCTCGTGTTTGGCTTTATCCAACATGAGTGAATATACTGTTCTGTGTTTTCCTTAAACATAAGACAGTCTTCCACTACTCTAAAAATTCTGAAAATTTTCAGCAACATAGATTACTGTTTTATCTACAATTTCTCTTTTACATCAACTCGATAATAGTTATGGATTTTTCATAAAGTTCGTGTTTATGCTGGACACTCTGTCCAGAAAATCTGCAGCAGCACTTTCGCTTCTTCTTCTGTTTTGAACAGGTTAAACACCTTCAAATGATCTGAATTTTTGATATGTTGCAGATAAGACTTTTATCTACAGTTTTCCTTTTGGAATTAAGTTCAGATTCTTTTCGTTTGATATCAATTTGCAATTCAACTCAGTGTTTATGAATCTGGAAATTCTGACAGCTTGTGCAATTATCGAAATAAATGTTTTTGACCAAGTTATTTCCATCCAAAAATTTTAAAATTTTTATATCATCTAGAAAACTCTAGTATCTAACTCTTATCTCTTTGTACCATGCTCAAATTCCTCTTCCTTTGTTCTGTAAAAACTGATAATGTCGATCCGGAGTAAATATCATACACAAAGAACCAAAAAGGAATTTTTCACCTCTTCGACTTGGGATTTGGGCTAAGAGGGTAGTAAGTTATGATTTTCATGTTTAGTAGTTCCTAAGTTTGACCTCCTTCTCGAGTTAAACATTTTAGTAGGAATCGTTAAAGTTAACATTGTTGTTTCTTTTTTGAGATATAAACAATAACCAAGATGCTATCCTCCAAAGATGCCATGCTTGTTGTTGAGACCACTTGTTGTGCTCTGTTGTAATTATACCTTTTTCTAGTAATTTGTTTCTCATGTAATCCCTCACTTGAGATCTTTAAACTCAACAAATTCTCTCCACTTGTTGTCATGAATTACCTCGTAAATATATCACATTGAGCCTTCTTCCTGAGCAAATTCATGCCTTCTTTCTTTTCAAATCAAGAAACAAGATCTCTTGAATCGCAGTGATGTCACACTCCCATCCTTCATTTCAAATTCAAGTTTGACTAAGCCTTATGAGGTCGAACATTTTTCTTACTTGTGTTTATTCTCACCTTCCTTCTAAGGGTAGTGTTGATTTTGGTGATGCTACTTATTCTTTCGATGTATGCATCTCATCTTCTTACCATTGGGACCTTTAACCCTATCTTGACATCTATCTTGATTACTTATCTTTAACCTTCTAGCGTTTTATGCTAGACTAGTTTCAACTAGAAGGTAGTTTTTGCCAAGGTGCCTTCGAATCTAACTAGCCAACCGACTTTTGAGTTCCTAAACTTTTGATCTCCCGTTTGATTATTGTACCTTGTACCCTTCACTTCAACTCTCTTTCGTGCCATTTAGATCCATGAACTATCATATACACCATTTTGACTTTCCACTTTCTCGTTATGGCATTTCTATCACAATTCTATCATCTTGGTTGAAAGTCTATTTTCTTTAAACCTTATCCCGGCAGTTCTTAAGTGTCGTTTCCCCTACATTCAAAATCTTGGTTGCCGTTTACTTATTCAAACTTTTGTTAATCCCTTACAATTTCTTGAGGGAAATTTCTACTTCTTTTAAATCTTGAGATAACCTCTCTTTGACTACTGCAAACTTGGATACTTCTTGACAAGTGTTTATTTTATTCTGAAACCTTTTGGTGTACTCGTTTTGTCTCCATGGCTCCTTCCTGTTGAGATTCTTGTTCTCTGTTGATTTCTAAGTCCTTTTCAGTCCTTCTGGTGCTCGACCATGCACCTTTACTTGTTCTTCTGTTGTGTGATGCTTCCTTTAACGTCTCCACTGTCTAAAGGTTTATATGAAAGCTTATTACCATCCTTTCAAGTGTCCTGTGAAGTCATTGTAGACCACTGTATCTTGCAGAATTTCACTCCCTCAAAAGAACTTCATTTGCAAGGTGTTCTTTTTGTTTTTCTTTTAGTGGCTACCTTTTGTATTATGATACAATGTCTCATTCTTCAGTTTGGAACCACCTTCAATTTTTCCCTAATATGGAATCATTTTGCTCTGCCTGTAACCCAAGAAACCTTTCCTATTTCAAGAGCATTGTACCCTTCCTTGGCTTATCTAGTTGACATACCACCTTGGTACTCAACTTGTCACTTTTCAACTTCATTCATTTTCCAAGCTTACCCTAATTGGCATGAGGATTGGATGAGACCGTCAGAGAGAAAGGATGGCGGATGCATGTTCTCCACCCCTAAGAAGACTCAGAAGTCCTTCAATTTGGGATCCTTGTAGTTCTTCAGCAAGCTTGTGGTACTATGAGGGTAGTTGAGATCGAAGGAAGACAAGTACGCCAGGAAGATGTGAGTCAGTTGGGAAGGTCAAGCACTCAGGACATAGGTCAGCAGGAACAAGCAAAGAATGGTAAACCGATGATTGCAAGATTCGAGACAGTTGATGAGTTCATGATGAAACAAGGCAAAGATCCATTTGTCTCAGGTTATAAGTCGCTGGGTGAGCCAAACCAGCCAATGGTCGCAAGTTAGATGAAGATGACAACCTTTGGAATCGGAATCAGCTTTGGGTACTGATTGCGGAAGATTGGGAAGGACAAAGAAGAATGAGAACCCGGGATGGCAATTACAGTTCATCTCAGAGCGACTAAGATGTACAAGAGTTGGAACAAGATCGGTACTGCTGGAAATCTTTCATGAAGATAGAGATAGAAGAACACGAGTTTCTAGGATGAAGTGGAGCGATAACAGAATACAAGACCAATTTGATACAGGCAAGTCAACGAAAGATTGAAGTAGATCGTCGCCACCTCGAGATAGCTCAAGACAGGTGGAAGGGTTGGAAGATGGAAGAAGAAGAAGGCATGCGAGTTAAGAGATTTAAACGCTTCGCAAAGTCCAGAGTTCAAGCACCTCCGGTTACATTCGAGTTTCGAGGACGAAACTCCTCTTATGGGGAGGAATGTAACATCCCGACTTTTCGAAAAAGGGTAAAATAGTCATTGGGCGTATTTATTATGACCTAATTGTTATTTATCCTATTTATTTGAATAAAAAGGATTTAATTAAAAGGTTTTAGCTATTAATTATAAAGGATTTAATTATTGGCTATAAAAGAGATAATCCCAATTATTCCCTCATTATTTCACACGCATATTCGAAGAAAAAAGAAGGAACGGCGCACGTAAGAACAAAACAACGCAGAGATGCCAGAGAAAGACAGAACTAAAACTTCAACCGTGTGATCAATCCGCTCATCCGATCAAGATGCCGCAAGAGAGAAAAGTGATCAGCGCGAGGAGACTTAACTTTGGAAAATAAAATATCCTTAATCCGTAAGTTTTCGGTTTAGCCCTAGTTTTGGTATTCGTAGAGTCCGATTCTTGGAAAATTCGTATCTTTCAATCCGTAGCTGCTTTTTCAGCCATGAGTAGTCGAAACGATCGTCTTGGAGCGTAGATCAATCTAAAAATAGTTTCGCAGCAGTTACTCCAGGTAATCTACAGTTTATGGTACTTTTTCAGTTTCGTTTTTTGAAAGGAAAAATAGGGTTTTAGGGTTTTGTTGATCAAATAGGTTTTGGGGTTGAGGATCAACAATTGTTGCGCTTGCTTGGTGTTTTGTTGTTGGTTTTGCAGGCCTTTAAGGTAAGAGGCTCTTCCTATGATCTCAATTATGATTCGTAAAGTTTAGATCATGTTTTTAAGATGCGAGTGCTAGAAAGGTGTGTTTCTCGTTGATCAAAGGATCATAGATGTTATGGTATGTTTAGATATGTTTCTCTCGAGTTTTATTGTGCTTAATTTTCTGTTATTTGGGTTAGAAACGGTTCGTAAATCGTAAGTTGATGATTTTAGGGTTCTAGCCGATACCAGTCAAACGGGCGTCTCGCCGCTTCGTTGTAGCTCAAACGGGCGCCTGGCTTTCGGACGGGCGTTTGAGGTGTGGTTTTGATTCAGGATGTAGCGTTTTTAGACGCACGGGCGTCAGAGGATAGTGGACGGGCGTCCGAGTTTAAACGGGCGTTTAGGTTGTTAGACGGGCGCCCATAGAGTTTAAACGGGCGTTTGGATCAGTTTACTTTGTTTTTCATTGTTTTGTCGTGTCAGCTTGATTTCAGGCTTATTAATATTGTTTTTACTGCTTAACCTTATGTGACAAAGCCTTGAATTAGCTTTTGGTGCGTTTAGTTCCGGCACCACATGGATTCCTAAAAAGATGAAGTATGGGACCATCGAAAGCTTTGGATTTGCCTTTGTGCCGATGAACTAGGGTTTATCGATGTCCGTGTAATTGCTAGGCCTTGTCCGTGTCTAAGTGGTCTAAGCACAATGAGTAGGAGATGTGAGGAGCTTACTTGAAAATACTTAGGTGGCTAGTTAAACATCTAATCAAACGTATGTGTTAGATTAAAAGCTTAAACATCATGCAATGCTTGGTAAGGCATAGTACAATATCGCGATGTGTTCTCGACTAGACAAAGTAGATCGCACTCCACGCCGGTCAATCGATTGGCGGATAAAGCGCACGGTGCACTCTGCCGGTCATCACACTATCGGGACTCGAGATATTCCGGGGCTACTTAGAGCGTGTCTCTCAAGTAGGTTGCACCCATTGTCCTAGTACATCCTATTACTAGGCGTAGTGCCCTTGTTATTCATGATGTAACAAAGATAAGCTAAGTTAGAAACGTATAGTCATGACATGTCGATGGGCATGAAGTGAACCCTAGATTGAGTCGGTCACACATAAATAACTAAACGATTAAATATCTTCTCTTTATAAATTATAATTGTTGTCATAGCTTCTCTCACATGTTACTAAGTACTTTGTACTTACCTCCTTTGCATTTTCTTTTGTATGCATTGTGGGGTGAGAAGACGAACAGTTTCCAGTGTAGATGACGACTTTTGAAGACATTGAAGTCTTGGCTAAGCTTTTAGTTTATTTCTTTGTAAAGGTTGTACTAGACTAGTTGTATTACTTTTCTTAGATTTGTGGTACTTCCACTTTTAAGACATCGTATGGTTTAAGTCTTTGGGGTTTTTCATCATTGTGTTTTTATCTATCCATCTTTAGTATGGTTACTTTCTATTCATAGTGGCTTTTATGTTTTTACCCGAGTCCTTTTAGCTTCCGTTTGCTTTATTTTGATACTGACGACGTAGAGGCCATGTATAATATTAGATTTATTTAATGCTATACGCGCGCCGAACGCTTTCTTCCGGATAAGGGCTCGGTATCTGGGAGCGGGGCGTTACACTTAGGGACACCGCCGGAGCCACCAACAACACCACCCCAACACTGTGCATCAGGTACAAAGAGGTAGAGGCAAAGTTCATGAGGGAGGACTGACAAGAGAATCCAAAAAAACCACCGACCAAACAACATATCTAAGGTCTTCAGCCCTTCCGCCGCCACCATCTTAGGGACACTTATTACTACTGACACTCTTTTACTCCCGGCACACTAAAAAACTTACTTTTGGCACCACAAGAGTATTTTTGATATTTTTTTACTTCACACACCACAAAAATAATAAGAAATCTACCACAAAATAATAAGAAATCTGCTACTAGTCCTCTGAAAAATTAATTAAACATTTTCATCCTTCTATTAATCTAATTCACTCACTTAAATAAAACAAAAAAACATTAATCCATTTCTCCTATAAATTTAATTTTCGTACGAATTAAAATTCATAAACAATAAAATATCTTCTTCCATCACTTCATATTCTTCCTTACTCACCTATCACCTTCACCACTTTCATCATAAAAAAAAAAAAACCATGGAACACTCATCATCATCCAATGCAACCATTAAAGATCATCATCCTGAATCAACTCAAATCAATGAAGCCTTGCATTACAATGAAGAAGGTATACAAATCTCACTTGAAAAATACCATTTTATAGTCAAGTGGAGAAGATGATAATGTTAAGTGATTTTTCATAATCTAATAATCTTAGGAAATTTTAGGTTGTGTATTTGCTCAATATTATATATTTTTTCATTCTTCATGAATTCATATGTTCTTACACATTATTCTCTCACATCCCGTGCATAGGAGATTTTATAGATTCTTCCAATTTGTTAATATTTATTTTGAGAGAGAGGTCATACTTGTTTTTGTTTTGGGAAATTAGGAAAAATGACAAAAATATTTTCTATATTCATGAATATGACAATTTATCAAAACTTTTGCATAAAATACAATATTATCATTGAAAAAATGAAAGTGGGGCCTTTTCTCAAAAAAAAAAAAAAAATTTACAACATATTTTATCTTTCATCCATTATTTTTAAATATTTATATCTTTCAATCTACAACTAGAAACTTGAAAATTCTTTCACCAATTTTTATTTTTATTTTTATATGCTATTTATTTTGAGACCACATCCATCATATTCCGACGTAATTTTCGAAAACCCATTGTCGAAATTCACTATTAATCGAAATTTATTGTTTTTTGGATCGACAGTGAATCTTACGATAAACGGTGTAATGATATCGAACCAAATCTCAAAACGAAAGCATCATAAAATTAAAACAAAAATTGGTTAAATTTTTATTACGTTTAAAGATGTATATCAAAATATAGGTATGAGTTTTTTAAAACAAAGTTGGAAAAAAAAACTTTTTTTTTGTTTTTCGTTATGCTTATAAAAAACATTTGGGTGTGCTTTTAGTTAAAAATAATCCAAAATGTCTCCTCTTTTTTTTCCCACTAAATACGAAAGCTTTATTGAAATCGGATAAACCATGCTCGTAGAAAGAAAATTCCTTTTGTACTAAAATTGAATCACCGCTACCTAATCAACTTTTTCCGACCGCCGCCTCGTTTCCTCCATGGAAATAGACGGCGACAATCAACAAGAAGACACCTCAATACGTTTCGAGCACGATCCAGGACCGGCACGAGATTGGCGAGTTCCGAACACCATCAATGAGATGGTTTGGGGTAAACGAGGTGGAGTAGATGTGGTTCAACAACATAAATCTGATACCATTTATTATACAGGGGATGACGAAGACGAGTCGGATATAGCAGATTGGCTCTCCACACCGGATCGTTGGAGGGGGCCGGAAAAGGATCCCAACGGAATCGAGATTCCTCTGGTGAGCTGTGTTGAGCTATGGAGGCCTTAGAGACGAGCTTTAATCGTCAAACTCTTGGGAAGAACTGCCTCGTATAAGGTTCTTTTCTAGCGTCTATCGACATTGTGGTGCAAACAGGGTGGAATTCAGCTTATTGACCTGGACCTTGGCTACTTTGTTGTCAGATTTACGAGCAAGGAAGATTATGAATGGGCGTTGATGAATGGCCCATGGGTTGTGCAGGGTCACTACCTAGCAGTGTCAAAATGGAGGCCATTCTTCATTCCATCGAATGAGAAAATTACATCCACTCTTATTTGGATACGCATACGGCAAATACCCCATGAGATGTTTGATGAGGAAATCTTAGAAGACTTTGCGAAACAGATTGGCAAACCGATTAAAACCGACCTCTACACTCAGGTAGCTGCCAGGGCGAGTTTTGCTAGAATGTGTATAGAAGTGGATTTCGAGCGAGTCTTAGAGACTCACGTCGTGATGAATGGCCATATGCTTAAAGTAGAATATGAAGGCTTACAAATGATCTGTTTTGAATGTGGTAAATTTGGGCATAAGAGTGGGAATTGTCCTCAGAAAATGGCTGCTGAGATGCAACAGGAACAGGGAACAACTTCACTAGTTGAAGCTGGACCGACTCCAGAAAGACCCTTTGGTCCGTGGATGATTGCCCAAACCCGAAGGAGAAGTCCAAATTGGGGCAAGAACGGAAATGGCAGTAGAGAACTCAGCAGCAGCGAACAGAAAATGAAAATTTCACTCACACCTTTGGAACATGTCCTCAATTTATAGAGGAGGTTCGGCCCACTAGGTCAAGGTTTGATGTCTTATCAACAGAAATAGACGAGCAAGAACATACTATGGACAAGGGAGAGGCCAATGCTACTGAATTAGAAGCAATGAAACAAAGGATGGAAAATGTCCCTTTATATGGCTCATCCCCTCAAATTTCGGCTGCGTCCAAATCAGATTCGCTATCAGCAAAGTCTCGTTCAAAGGAGACGTCAAAGCAAACTTCCTCAGCCCAAAACAAAAATTTACGACAGACCCCAGGCCCTACAAATACTCCTAGAAAGAAAGGAAGGAGGCCCCTGCTTCAATCAATGTTGCATCCTTGCAAGGAAAACGCCATTCAATTTCTATCCTTAAACGAGGCATCTCTTCCACATCTTTACAGGATGTTTCAAATAGAGCTCCCTCACTCCAACAGCCTTTCCCTTCGGTACCTATGGATACCACTAAAGAAAGTGCAGGCCGAACTTCCTCCCTAAATGGAAACTCAGAATATGTTAAGATGAATCCCCCAGACATTCAGAATGCTGATCGGCCATGGAAATTGACCCAGGAGATGCATTTCAACTAATGCGAGTAGGCGGACAGACATCCGTGATAGGCATAAACACCAAGTCTACTGTGCCTCAATGAAGTTATTTGTTTGGAATTGCTGGGGCCCATCCTCCCCAACCTTTTATCGACATCTTAAAGAGTATGTAAGTAAGTATGATCCTGACTTACTTTGTCTTTTGGAAACTAGAACATCTAGTCGTAAGGCGATAAGGATTTTGAAATATAGCAGATTCATAAAGTTTTTGGCAGTAGAGGCACGAGGATTCCAAGGGGGAATATGGTGTTTCTGGAAAGAAGCTAGTCTAACGCTTAATTTATTGCCATGTACGAACCACTGTTTGAATGTTGTTGTGATGCATGGCAATGATGTTTCCTGGGTTTTATCACTGGTTTACGCCCCACCCACTCCAGTTGTTCGTAATGAGTTTTGGAAATATCTTGAGAATATCCACTCCGTAAATCAGAAGCCTTGGTGCCTTATCGGAGATTTTAATCAGGTAATTAATCAAGAGGACAAACATGGTGGCAGAGTTGTCGGGGGAATCAATGTTGAAAGCCTTCGTAACTTTACACAGCACTGTCAGTTGATCAAGATTGCATTTCAGGGGCCGCAATTCACTTAGAAGGGTCCTATGTTCAAAGGCAGGAGGATTTTGGAACGCTTAGATCAAGGTTGGTGCTCGAGTGAATGGTTGGACCTCTTTCCCAATGCTTCTATAAATCATTTACCGAGAACGCATTCGGATCACTGTCCACTTCTCCTCTCGTTGATACCGAATACATGCCAGAATAAAAAAAAAACTAGCCGGCCGTATTTCCAAAGATGCTTGGTTGCAAGATACCAATTTTTCGACTTTGTGGCATTGAACTCGGCGGATAATAGATGGTGATATCTCGAAGACGATTAATTGTTTCATGGAAGCTGCCATGATATGGAATAAAGAGGTATTTGGTAACATCTTTTACAGGAAGCAAAATATTTTAAATCGCATAGATGGCGTCCAAAGAGCCAATAGCAAGCGACCATCAAATTTTTTAATGAATGTTGAGAAAGAGTTACTTGAGGAATATAACCAACTACTGGATCAGGAAGAGTCATTTTGGCATCAAAAATCTCAACTGCAATGGTTCGTGGAAGGGGAAAGAAACAGTAGGTATTACCATAAAGTTGCACAAATTAGAAAGCAAAGCTCACGTATCCGCATGCTCAAGAGAAATGATGGAACTTGGACAGATGATGAAAGTGAAATAAAGCTTATTATTCATCAACACTTTATGAATATCCATGCTAGTACCTCGGCTACTATTGACAGGGGGAAACCTATAATGTTGCCCACTCTTGAAGAATCGGAACTGCGTTTCTTGAATCGGGAAGTGTGTGAAAGCGAGATTGCAACGGCTGTTTTTGATATGGGATCGTACAAAGCTGCATGTCCGGATGGTTTACCACCACTCTTCTATAAACGTTGTTAGGATATTGTGGGGGAATAAGTTGTCCAGTTTGTTTCCATGTCTTTCCAGAGTGGGACTTTTCCTGCTCGTATGAACGAAATTGTTATCTCACTTATTCCCAAAAATGATCACCCAGAGGTCAGCTCTCATTTCCGGCCTATTGCCTTTGTAAATGTCATAATTAAAATAATTACCAAGGTTTTAGGTAATCGTATAAGCACTGTCATTGAAAAACTTGTTGATAAGACTCAAGCAGCCTTTATTCCGGGTAGAGGAACAACGGAAAATATTATTCTAGCGCAGGAAATCATGCATTACATGCGGCACAAGAAGGGGAAGCAGGGGGTGATGATGGTTTTGGTAGACCTAGAAAAGGCTTATGATCTTGTTGACTGGGGTTTCCTCCATCAGCTTCTTATATCATCCGGGTTCAATCAGAAGCTCTGTGAGCTTATTATGCACTGCATGACATCGGCTTCGGTGTCTCTATTGTGGAATGGGGAACGGCTGCCATCCTTCAAACCGAAACGTGGGCTAAGACAGGGTGATCCGATTGCTCCGTACCTATTTGTTTTAGTGATGCAAATCTTGAGTCAAAAAATTAAAGCAGCAATAGTAGAGGGTCTTTGGAAGCCGATTAAACTCTCAATAAATGGTCCACCACTCTCCCACTTATTTTTTGCGGATGATATGCTTATGTTTGGAGAATCGAGTGAGGTCCAAGCGTTGGTAAAGGATGCGGTTTTGGGAGACTTCTGTAACATTTCGGGTATGAAGATCAGTGTGACAAAATCACAATTCCAGACGTCGCCAAATGTCAGTCCTATTCAGCGAGAACTTATTAGCCAAGCACTTGAGATGCAACACACCTCCGACTTGGGGAATTACCTTGGGATGCCTCTTTTACAAGGCAGACTAAAAGTTTCGACATTCTCATTTCTAGTGGATAAAATGAAACGGAAACTCGCTTCGTGGAAATCTCATACATTATCTCGTGCAGGTAGAGCCATTATGATGCAAACATCTCTAGCCACACAACCGTTCTACGCCATGCAAACAATCAAATTACCGGCAACCATTATATCTCAGCTTGAGAAGATTTGTAGAGATTTTTATTGGGGAGATACGGCGGAAAAAAGGACAATGCATTACATTGCGTGGAGTAAACTATGTGCGCCAAAAAGAAGAGTGGGTTGGCTTTAAAAATCTAACCGGGATGAATCGCGCTTTTTTTGGCTAAGCTTAGCCTGGTCAGATATGATGAGATAAGCAAGCGTTGTGGGTTGATGCCCTCAAAGCTAAATACGGTGATATTCATCGCCTTTAAAGCAAGGAGCTCAATTATGTGGAGAAGTATTAAAAAGTGGGCGGGGATAATAGATGAGGAGCCGATACTATCGATGGTGTTCTCACTTGGAGGGATAGTGTGAAGGGGCAATATACAGTACATTCGGGCTACCATCTTGGAATGCAACCGATGGCACAGCATAGTGCAAATCCTATCTGGAAGGAAATTTGGGACTTAAAGGGTCCAACTCGAGGTAATCACTTTATTTGGTTATTGTGCCATGAAGCTTTACCGGTCACCACTCGACTATACCGATGCCAAGTGGTGGATTCGGCTATTTGCGGGCTTTGTGGTAATGCTGAGGAGACATCCCTTCATGCACTTCGCGACTGTAGCTGGCCTAAAGCAATTTGAGAAATTTTTTTGGACCCTACTTGTACTAGAGATTTATTGCCGTGGAATCAACTAAGGACTGGGTTACTTTTTCGTTACATTCTGCACGTACTTCGCATGAGTCACCGAGATGTAAGTATGTTTGGAGGGAGATTGTCTATGGAATTTGGGACTGGCACAACAAACGGATCTTTGGGGAGGAGTGTAATCGCCCTCCGCCTCATATCTTCATCGCTCAGATGGTGGAACGGGCTTGAAATATTAGACTAGCTTGGGGCCTAGAGGAACAGTGACTTGTATTGATTTTGTTTTTCGAACTTTTTGTAAATGCCTGGCATTTTTAGCTATTGAATAAAATAGATCATTTCATTATATAAAAAAAAATCGGATAAACCGAACTTACAACGCGTAAAACTCAAGACTACAACGCGCAAAAACCAAGATTTACAACGCGGCCTTGCCGCAAACTAAGCAACCTACAATACAACAAGGCCGAGTAATAGGTCGAAATCGAAGGTGCTGAACAGAAGGAAATTTTCCGAAAGAAATAATTCCATAGGAAGGCGTTCAGACACATGGATCCTCTCGCCAACCTATTATTCGACCGACACCTACACGAAACTAAAACAACATCAAAAAAAAAAAAAACAAACCAACTAAAAAATATTAACAATAAAGCGGCGCCGCCGGAGAGTAAAACAAAGCAACAAAGCGAAGCCAGGACCAAGATAGCGCCACA
This sequence comes from Gentiana macrophylla, assembly GCA_026214975.1. Taxonomy (NCBI): domain Eukaryota; kingdom Viridiplantae; phylum Streptophyta; class Magnoliopsida; order Gentianales; family Gentianaceae; genus Gentiana; species Gentiana macrophylla. The sequence continues at coordinate 105,829,254 of CM047813.1, read as the reverse complement.
AGCAGCACCACAACGCCATCGATCACGCTTCGGGCGGAGAGCGAAGCCCGTAAGAGATGACTAACGCCTCCGCCAAAAGAACGACTACCATAACCGCCAATTAAGAGCCCCAAGCCTTAACGGTGTTATGTAAGCCGCACAACGATGAATAGCACCATCTGGTAAGGGAACAGTCATACCGCCTGTCTTAATCAGAAGCGAAGAACCAGCAGAGGGGAGGGACGGTGAACCGCCAACAAAGACCGTAAGAAGAAACGACTGCCACCGGACCTCCACCGGAAACCGTTGTTACCAAAGACGAGCTCGCAGCCCGATCAGCCGCCAAAACAACACTAATTCATGGATCTACAAGGCTCAAGGTAAGAGCAAAAGGGAGGCTACCGATCCGCATCACACCGCTCCAAACAAGACGCAGGACAAACACATCTGGAGGATGACGAAACGAGATCCACCACGAACCTCGAAACTTCACAGATCAGAAGCAAAAGGAAAAACAAAACGGAAACTATATACATAAAGCTGACGCCGGCAGCAAACAGCGCCGCCGGCATCGAAGGCTTGGCCGGAGATGGAGAGCTAGCCGAGAGAAAATTTAGTGAGAGAGAGAGAAAATCGTGGGGTGCGGATATATGATTCTTCACACCAACCCTCTCCCCAAAATGTCTCATTATTCCAAATTCTCATGTCTCATTTTTCCAAAATGTCCTATCTTATAGGTTATAGGAGAAACAAATATTTCTAGATGGGTTCTATTGATATTCCATTTTTACTATTGAGACACTTTTTTTAATTTTCGGCACCACACATATATTTTTATTTTTACTTCCGGCATTATACTAGAAACGTCAGTGTCAGTGTCACTGACGTTCCTTTTCAATATCAACGTCAGTGGACTGACGTGTCTAAGCTGTAACACTTTTATAACGTATAAACGTCGGTGCCATTGAATTTTGCTTTTAAACAGCAACGCCAGTAATATTGTTGTTGCTATTGAAAACCAACGACACTGATGTTGCGTTCATTAAAAAAATTCGTGGTGTGGAGATCATTTTTGTGGTATCGGGATGACAGCAGTAAAAATGAGGATGCAAATAGAACACCGATTTCTATTTTTTTATTTTTTATTTTATTTTTTATGCCAAATTGACAAGACAGTACAGGGGAAAGTGGTCTGTTTCATTTTCTTTCTGCCTGAGAGTATCTCCAGTCATAAACATTTTACAAGGTTTATGACTATGTCACGTCATCCAGTTTATAAACCTTTTCTCTATAAACATTTCCTTTACAACTATAAACATTTTTACACTGCCACATCATCATATTATAAACCTTTACAAAAACCTTTTACAACTTTACAAAAACCTTTTACAACTTTATAACATGGACCCACTTGATGAATATTTTATTATTTCATAAAATGAATTTATTTGTATATACTTTCTCTGTTTTTTTATCTCTCGTATAGAAAAAAATTACACAGATTAAAAAAATAATTAATATATGACCAATAAAAAAACGGAGAGAGTATTGTTTTGACATGAAAATAAAGAGTTGGAGAAAAAAAAAAAGATATATATAAAATCCCGTAACAGCTCAATGTGAGGAAATAAATAATATAATAATAAGAATACAAAGAATAGATATAGTCATATAGGCAATGGCTTCGTTCAAAAAAAAATAATGGTTGAGAAAAAAAAAAAAAGCGCGCTTACTACTACGTGTATTCATTATATTTGGTTGAAGAATACGTAAGAATACACGTAAGAATATCTTGTGCATTCTGTCTTCTCACCACTATCTTTTTTCACATTTTTTTTTATTTTAGATCAAAAACAGTCCTTTACAACCATTAACCTAAAAAAAGAAAAGCAAAAAAAAAAACCAAAAAACAAAAGCTGTTACGGATGGTGCATTATAAAAATAAAAAAGATATCCAACGTGGCATTAATGAAGCGGTTTGTGCAGCCAAAGCTTTTGGCTTTGTCCAATCATCCGAAGTCCAACAGTATAAACTCTTTGCTAAAGCTTTATCCAGAAAAATAAACCGTCCGTTGGAGAAGCTCTGATATACTCTTCTATCAAACCGGTGCGGAAAGTCCGACATCCCTCTCCACAGTCCCCCGGCAACAAGCCATCCATTGTATGTGATCGATATAGTAGCTTATTTCTCCATAATTTTCGTATTCAATGCCTTTCAAGTTGTTGTTTCTGTGGCTTTAATCTTTTGGTTGTTGTTGGAAAGTTCCTCATATTTAGTTGTTTAGGATGGGATTAATGTACAGTAATTATGATTGGTGTTACCTTGGGAATTTTGTGTGAATTCGATTCCGGGGGTTAGCGGGAAGCAAAAGTGAGGCAAAACCCTAATTCTAATAGCGCTCTCTGGAATATCTTTCTCCTTTGTATGCGGAAAAGAATCAATTTTACCTTGTTGCAAATTTGGATTTAGTCATTTAGGTATTCTTCAAGTGATTTTCTGCTTTATTTAGGTTTTTGATTTGATGCCTAACAGGAATATGCAGCCTTTATGAGATAGAAAAGCAGAGTTAATGTAAGTAAGCTCAATTATGAAAACTTTACAGTATCCTAAATTTGTATAACTTAAGGCAATATAGAGTCCTGTGAAGCATGAAGCCGTTTAATTTTTTTTTGGATACCATCTCTTGGTAGAGGATCAAGAGTTCGATTTAAAATGTGTAATACGCTCATCATTACATAGTTCGGAATGTTCTTTTACTTGCATAAGTATCTGAGGTAGAATTAAGTTGTTGCAAAGGTCAAGAATTTCCCTAACATATCATCTGATCAATGGTTGCTTTCTGTGCTATATTTTCAGTACATTGCAGTTGCATTAGAAAAAGCTCTCAATCAGCTGTAGAATTGATTGGCAACAGACGGAAAATGTGGAAATCGGTGAGAATGATGTGGCTTCGATTTTTTAATCAACCCGAGGTATGATATGTTGGTTCATTTTGTTTTTATTGAGCATAAGTAGTGTCAATATTGGTGTATGTTGAAGTTGATAAATATATGAATTACATTGCTTACAAACTAGTTATGCTTCTGACAGAGATGATAATTTAATAAGGTACCAGAGGTGGATATGAGTTCAATTTTCTTTGCCAACATTGCCTTCCTATATTGTATATTGGTCACACATCGAGCTTCTTTGCTTGCATTTGTTTTTCCAATGTTTGCATAGCCTTTGTCCTTTAATGACCAGACTATTTGTATTATGCTCACATGTGAGGGTGCATGTTGAAGTCAGTAAATGTCTAAAATACTCATGCGAGGAGCCGTGTTGAAGTCAATAAACGTCTTAAGTCCATAAATGTCTCTAAATTACTCGAACAGTTTAGGCGTTTTGAAGAGATGATGATTCAGTAATGTAGTTCTTTAATGCTTGAACCTATATTTATTGAATAGCTTGTAAGAAAGAGTAGGGGCAACATCATGATATAACATGTAATCAGAAAGTCATTTTTCAGGCTGCACATCCCGTTCGTGCGACATTACGTGATAAAGCAGTTGCAGTGGCAGGTAGAGTTTCAGTTGTCAAAGCTGGTGAGTCTTGGAAGGGTTCTTGCCCTGTATGTTTTGAGGCAATTTGTGGTTCGAACGAGTCTGATATGCGACTTACATTAGCTCTACACTTGAGTTTATGGCACCACAATGATGTTCAATCACATTGGGAAATAATGCAAAAGAAGAAAGAACATCTCCATCTGCCTTCGATTGTTGCTGGCATCGGAATAAGCGTTGTGTTGGTAACCCTTTTGGCTTTTTCTTCCAAAAAACAGAACGCTGCATCGATCGTTAATGGAAGACAACCTGTTTTCAAGTCAAGTTAGTTCGGAATGCCTTGAAGTTAATGTTTCTTGAAGACGTTAGCAGCTCGGTGGGACCTTAATCCCCTCCAATGCACTTGACCGTCAAGTGCAACATTACACAAAACGACGTCGTTTAATGTGTAATTTTACATAAAACAACATCGTTTTGTGCATTTTTTTTTTTTTTTTTTTACAGTTGATGGTCAAGTGCATTGGAGAGGATCTTTTTCCTAGCTGGGTGTAAGTTAGGTTGGATTAAGGGGGCCCTTTGTAAGTTGGATTAAGAGGCCGTTTTTTTGGGTTCAATCTGTGACACATTGTCATTTGTTAGAAATGACAAACCATTTACATTTTACATGTATGTCAGTGAATTTTTGGTCCGGGTTATTACATCTTCCTTAACACTCACCTCTCTGTATGCTTCACTTTCTGTCAAGAGTTGTATCATTTGTGGCTACAAATTGGGTCTTCTCAAAAACCAGAGATGCAGATTTTACTTGCAACTCGATGAAAAACCTCACACGACCACGACCTCTAATGAGGCCTGGCCATTGAAAACATGGGGATATTTGAGACTGCATATCCCATTACACCATATTTTAATGCTTTTTTTCTTCCCATAGTGACCGGAGTTGTATTATCCAAGTTGTTATGCCTTTTTGGCTCAAAAAGTCGAGGGCAGTGTTCTTTCAAGGGATCAGGCTTAACCCCAAGTTCTTCCTTCCCAAGAGCTTGCTCAAAAGTCCCCAACATTTATCTTATGTTTGTAGTTGATGCATAGTTGTCAAATCCGGTCCTGCCCGGCCTGGTGGTTTAACCGTTCTACCCGGTGACCCGGTTATGAAACCGACCCGGTTCAAGCATCAGCCCGTTCCAATTGTATGTGTTTAAAAAACGATCTCCACCAAGACCCATAGCCCTTTTTAAGGGCGTCACTTTACGGGTCCATTAAGAGTCATCTAAGAACTGTTTTGGAGCCCTTCACATAGGAGCTACCTGGCTATTGAGGTGATCTTTAGCGAATTATGGAATACTGGGACTGGGAGACTAGTTGCCTATAGAATCCTTGTATAGTGCTAAGCCCCAAACCTATAGTCCTGTGATAGGATATTTAGGTACAATACAATAACCATAGTAATAGAATAATAAAAGATATTGTATTGCGTTGCTTTGATTGAATACAATAGTAGACTATTTATACTAATAGTCATAATGTGAACATAATAATAACCATAATGAGATTGATTACAATCAATTATTTTCCTAATTTTTTATATCTAGAATATTATGTCATTATGTCTAACACGCCTCCGCAATCACATGGTAGTGCAACGAACATGGTGATTGGCTCGCAATGAATGGCTTGAGTCCACGAGTGTCTGCGACAACTCAGATATCAATCAAGATCAACTTCTTCTCAACTCGATATTGCTTGAATAAAAGTTGGTGGGATAGACCCTAAAAAATACATGGAGGATATACCCTAAAAAAAAGACACGAGGAGGATTTACCCTTAAAAGAAACAATAAATTGAGGGATATACCCTAAAATAAAAACGATAGAAAGAAATCAAATGAATGAAAAGTCGAATCATTACAGTAAACAAGAAACAATTGAATTTGACCACAGAAAGAAAGGGGCTTAGAAAAAGAAATTGATTGGGAGACCATCACCGTTAAACAAAATGAACTAGGTGTTGACGGGGTTGGATCGACAATAATGATAAAAAAAAAAAAAAATTTTATTTTTATTTTGATATTAATATAATAATAACAATAATAATAGAAGATGGGTGGTGGGAGGAGGGTGGACGGAAAGAAAAGCCGGTAATTTGTTGGTGGTGCAATAGATTACCATGTCCATGAATCTCATTAATATGCATGTGGATGTATGAATCTTGAAGAAAAAAGAAAGAAAAAAAGAAAGAACGAGAAATAAAGCAAAGTAGAGATGATGAGGTGGGACTTGTGAAATAAGAAAGCAAAGATAGTGGTAAAAAGAAATTAAAGTGCTGATTTTTAGAGGTGAGTTGACAGATAGAAAAATGACCGGCCGAAGAACAAGCAGGAAAAAGAAATTCGAGAAGAAAAGAGAAATAAAAGAGAAAAAAAAACTTAAGAACGGAGGGGTGAGGATTCGTATAGATTAGTGTAACGAACCCCCACCCGAACGGATTCTTGAAAGTTTGCTCAGGATCTAAACGACGTTAGTCTCAGAGCTCTGATACCATAATAGAATAATAGAAAAAGATATTGTATTGCGTTGCTTTGATTGAATACAATAGTAGGCTATTTATACTAATAGTCATAATGTGAACATAATAATAACCATAATGAGATTGATTACAATCAATTATTTTCCTAATTTTCTATATCTAGAATATTATGTCATAATGTCTAACACATAGAGGGTCAGGGGTGAATGGTTTTAAACAAACACTTATACTTCAAAATTTCCCTCAAACTTTATTCTTCACAAGAAAGCGTGTAATTATTCTAATCGACAATGTATGTTACTAGTGTTGGAGTTATCGGAATCTGTATCCGACCAGAAATCGTGATCCGTACGGATCATACACCATCACATACTCGGCACTGAGGCCAATCCTTCGACATTGAGGTTGAAGCCTCCTTGCGCTCGATCCGCGTTTTCGCGTCAAAACCTTACAAGTCCGTTCTAATTTCGACATAAACGAAATAAACAGCGGAAACACAAATTTCTACACATTGTTTGGTGGATTTCACGATGAATTAAATAAAACTTAAAGAGTGAGTCAGATGTTTTACCCAACCGAATCAAGATGCCTTGATTTTCCGGATTGTATCTTCATGCTACGACTGATGAACGTCAATCTTGTATTCGATCACCCTGCATACGCAAACAAAAAACCAATTTTTTCTTCGTCCCGATGGCTAAGTCAAGAAAACCTAATATTCTTTCCTTTTTTCTCTAAAGTGGCGCAGACCAAGATATATCAATGTTTTGGAGAAACTTTCTTTATATAGGGTAATGACCAGCGTGAACACAATAGAGTTTTCCTACACACAAATGTTATCTTTTCCTTAATTAAAAAAAAAAACATTTTTCTAATATGAAAACTAATTTCTTATTTATAATTATTTAACACATAAATAATTATATTTTCCAAATTATTATTTATTAAGAGAATTTATTTTCTTAAAATTAAATAAATAGGAGCGTGTTGATTACGAGCCAATCTCCATGTTCATTGCATTACCATGGGATTGCAGGGGCGTGCAGGGGCGTGTTAGAGATAATGACAAGGTTGTGTTAGGATTTGTTTAAATAATTATGTTTGAATTTGAATTATTTAGGATATATTATTTGGTTTAGATAAACTTCTATTTATCATTGATTAGGCTATAAATATTGTAATATTCTATCAGTTTTATCAATGTGATACAATTACAACAACAACAACAACAATATCAATAACTGTAATAGTAACTGTAAGTACTAGTAATAATAATAATAATAATAATAATAGTTGGAATACGTGTTTTAGTTGTCTTTAGGAATGCGAGTTGGTTTCTCAAAAAAAAAAAAAAAGGAATGCGAGTTGGATGGAGGAGGGTTTGTTCAAAGCGTGAAGGAAAAAAAAAATGCCATGGTATGAGAATGGGGTGGATCCTCTGTTGTGTTTAAATAACAACAGTCTGCTATGATCAAAGGGAGGGGTTAATTGGGGGCCGTGTTTCTTAGTCTAGCTTCGGCTAGCTTTTGTTGTAAATCTGTTTTTAGTAATATAACTTTCGTCTTTGGTGGAAAAAAAAAACAAAAGGAGGGGTTAATTGGGGGATTTTTTTTTGCTTAATTGAGGGATTTCATATTAAAAAAAAAGACTCAAACTCGGCTTTTACAGGGTGCAACACAAGATACAACAAACTTGAACAGCAGGGGATCCAAATTCATATGAGAATAGGGTATCGGGGCAACATCTGAGAGCCCGGAAATATTCGGTGCTATTAGTTGTACAATAGAAGGGCGTTTAAGAACATTTACTTTGTGAAGAAATGTGAGTATTTAAAAATATATACGATGGTATCTAGGGAAGAGCTTGGGTTGGGTGGGTGGGTTCGGTTTGGTTTAAGTCTATAACTAGTCGGTTTAGTACGTACAAATATTTTACATCCCAAACCAAACCAATGGTTTGGTTCGAATGAGTTTTGGTTTGGGGCTGATTTTTCGAGCCCAACTTTGTTTGTGAAAAAAATATATTAAAAAGCATGTAGTATAGTACTATAGTTATCCTTTCGACGTAATGAATAGTTTATAATAAATACTTAACAAAGCATAATTAAACCGATCATTCAAAACAACAAACGTATTACGCATCTCATAACCGTTAAACACTAAGCGTGTTACACATCTTATAACTACTTATAAACACACTAGCAAAAGAAACCACTCCCCACTTATAATTTTAAGGGGAGTGATAGGTTTACTCCCTTAAGTCTACACCATTTTTACACCATCATCATCTCACCTCATATTTTTCACTTTAGTTTTTTTTGAAGAAACTTGAAAAAATCACAACCACAAGATTATGTTGGGTGTAAACATGATGTAGAATTTAGGGAGTAACTCTATCATTACCCTAATTTTAATGAGCATCTCGGAGAATCTCATTTTCAATCCATTAATTCTTGATATATACAAACTCTAGAGGGTGTTCACAAAACATGGATTTTTACAATATTGAGGGTGATAATATTAGTGTAAAGGTTATTGAACGGTCATCAATGTGGCTTAATCAATACTCTTGCAAGAAATATCTTTTACTCTAACCGATGCACATAGCCCTTGAATGTTAATTACATAATCACGTAAAAGTGGATTCAAACTATGACATACAACCCAAAAAAAGTAATATATATACAACCAAAATAATATCATTTTATGTATGGATAAGCAACGGTTTGGGTTCGGATTGGTTTGAAGCAGAATAAAAATAACCGAAATCAATCTAGTGTAATTCAGTTTGATTTGAACCCAAAACAAATAATTCGGTTTGCAACTTGTTTGGCTTATTTCAGTTTGAGCCAGTTTGGTTTCTTGTTTGGATTAGTTTTTTGGTTTTTTCCTAATTCATAATAGGATCTCTTTCAACTCCCTAGTCCCAACCGGGCAACACTAGCAGGCATTTGGGTCAATTGACCCTCTAAAAAGAAAATCTTTGTATATATTTTAATAGTTAAAAAATTTATTATTAAAAAAATTATTATTAAATTTTAATCATATTATTCTTTGAAGGTGGGTGTGTTTGGCTGCCACAACCATGCTGTTCTGAAGTTAGACATGGCCAAGGCTTACGATAGGGTTTGAGTGACAGTATTTATGGGCTGTGATGGAGCGGATGTGGTTCCCGCCTTCTTTTTTGGGATTGATGCGTAGATGTGTCAAAACTGCTTCGTACATGGTGTTGATTAATGGCAAGCAGAAAGATAGTAGAGAATTGAATAACTCTCATTCATCTCTGATACAGCAGCATACATGCGTTCATAAAGCAAAACATTCTAACAAACTATAACACTTGGTCCACTAACAATGTGCCAAGTGTCAAGCAAATCTAGTGCTAGATTCTCAAGGATAAACATAAACATTATGCTAGATTATAATTAATTCCTAACATCCCCCATCAAGCAAAAAGTAGGAACAACTTGTACATTTACCTTGGTTCTGAATTCTTCCAACAGAGGACCTGGAAGAGGTTTAGTTAGGGCATCTGCAATTTGGAGGATAGCACAAAACGGACAACCAGCTGCTTGTTGAGGACTTGGTCTCTCACATAGTGAACATCAACCTCAATATGTTTGGTCCTGGCATGATAAACTGGATTGTGGGCAAGAAAAGTGGCACTCAGGTTGTCACACCAGGCAACAAGAATATTATCTACCTGAATCTGCATTTCCAGAAGCAGTTGCTTGATCCATGTCAGTTCTGAGGATAAATTGGCCAAGGATCTGTATTCAGATTATGCACTTGACCTAGATACAACACCCTGTTTCTTTGAACTCCAAGAAACCAGGGATTTCCCAATATAGACACAGTAGCCTGCAAAGGACTTCCTATCTGGGGGATAACATGCCCAATCAGCATCGCAAACTGTGATTGAATAGAACCAAAGAAGACTAAAAACAAACCATAGTGTAAGGTACCCTGCACATATCTCAAAAGCCTCTTAAGAGCTTGCCAATGTATCTGTGTTGGTCTTGTTAGGAAATCTACGCGGGAACGCAGCGGAATTCAAAATTTTATTTCCTTTTAACCACGATCGACTTCGTTTAAGCAATAAACAAACGAGTTAGTAGACGGTGGTTACCTTGGTTGATCTAAAAGATCGACGCTTTGACCGTCTAAGGAGAGTAGTTCGCATAGAGCCGCCCAGTGTTCGGCCTCTACCGCTAGTCCACACGACCCGCCGCGGAATCCCATCATGGATTCTTTATTGGAAAACTCCGGTTGCTTTAGACCGACCTTTTTCCTCTCTCCAACTCTCTAAAAGATGCTCTCTATTTTTACACAAGAACTATGAGCTCTTGCAATTGTGATGTACAAAAGAGCTTGACACCCACCTCTTATTTATAGTAAAAGGTGGCACCACTTCAAAGTGTGGAGGAGAAGAAAACTTTTTCCCAATAAAATAAGGAAAATATATTTGATTGATTTATCTCATTTATTATAATATCTTATATTAAATAAATCTAGGATATTGTCAATATCTCATATTGAATATTTCCAAGATATTGTCAAAATCTAATATTGACTATCTTTATTTTATTACCATAAATCAATTTAACATGTGTATATATATCACATATATATTACACAAATAAATCTATTATATAATATAGTTATTACACAAGTGCACATGCATATCACATATATGCATACTACACGCAGGAAGCAAAAACATATAAATATTAATATCTAATATTAATATATGGTAATACAATTAATTAAATTGCACAATCCAAGTGTATCTTATACACTTCAATGTGGCGCCCCATATAGCCAAATATTGGCTTCCGGAATTTTCTTTAATTAATATAACATCATTAATATCTTGTATTTAATTTATTCATAATAAATAAATACCACCATATTAATTTACCACTATAACCTTTATAGTCTCGAGATAAACTTTCCTTATTTGGTTATCATCCATAACCACCTTATAATCCGGCTAGATGTTCATATGTGTGTGACCCGATAGGCTTCCGAATATGTTGGCCGTAGACACAAAGTGCAAATTACGAAAATGCCCTTCATGCTTAACGATCACAGGATAGTGTCTAGCAACACACCGTGACCCCCAATCATCGGAAGAGTCAAATGCAATGACTACTACCTTTCATGTGAAAGCGATTACCGTGTAACTTACAATCCTATCATTTGTAATAATACCCATACGGTCGCATTTGAGTGTCAAACATTAACGACCGTATCTTATAATCTGGATATCATGCTCTCTCAAAGTAACTCGTTTACTCCCACTTTGCAAAGATTCAGCGAGAGTAAGACATTCCTTATAAGAAGGCCATTTCGGATATTCGATCCTAATCATAGGATACGCGATTCCCGGACGACCAATCATGTATACTCCGCGTGCTTGATGATCATACCCAATCATTACCGCATGATCGCCCCGTGGCTAGGGAAACCTCAATAGTGTCAAAGCATGACAATCCACACCGTGATGCCATGAAGACTCGGTCTTAAGGATAATTACACAACCGTCACATAGTGTGACACTTATCCGTGTAAGTGGGTCGATCCTAACGTCACGCATTCTCTAATACACGCCCACGTCACGGTCCAAGTGTCTCTACACTTCGATAGAGCGAGATCTATCCACCTCGCCTTAAAGGCAGAAGACATCTAATACGCGCTTAGTCTGTTTATACTATCAATGCCATGTTTAATAGCACATCACTAGAGACATTTAAGTATCAAACTTATTAAAGTGATTAGAGATCTCATCAACCATAATCGCCTATCATGGTTTTTCTATCACGATTTAATACTAAGGGCGTTATCATATAACAATTCATAATTGGTTCTTTAAAAGGAACAAATATATGACAATGAAAAGCCATTTTATATATGTATAAACATAAAGAAATAGTAGAAATGATCCGACCCGGTCGGATCCGTTCCAACCCGATTGGGTTTAGGACACTATTTCAACAGGTCTCTGCATATACTGACTAAGATAGTTAACAGAGTAGGCAAGATCAGGTCTTGTGTTGGTTAAGTATTGAAGCCCTCCTATAGCACTTCTGTAGACAGTGGGATGCTTCATTGGTTCACCTTGATCTGGGTGCAGGTGCTGACTAGGTATCATAGGTGTTGAGCATGGATTGATGTGATCAAGCTGTAATCTTTTTAAGAGCTGTGATGCATAATGTCCTTGTGTCAAGTACAAACCTGCTGAAGTTCTGTGTGCTTCCATTCCTAGAAAATGAGATATTGAACCCAAGTCTTTTAAAGCAAACTTTGAGTTTAACATATCAACAAACTTCTGGATCAGCTTCTGTGAACTACCTGTCACCAGTATATCATCTACATAGACTAAAACATACAGCAGATGTTCATTAGTTTTAAGAATAAAAAGAGAGGAATCTGATTTTGACTGATTGAAACCCCAATGCAGCATCTGTAATCTTAGGACAACAAACCATGCCCTAGGGGCTTGTTTAAGTCCATACAGGGCTTTATGGAGCTTGCAGACATAATGTGGCTTGTTCTCATCAACAAAGCCCTCTGGCTGTTCCATATACACATCTTCCATCAGTGGCCATTAAGAAAAGCATTATCAATGTCAACTTGATGAATATGCCAATTCAAGTTGACTGCTAAGGCCAAGACAACTCTGATGGTGGAGGCTTTAGCCACTGGACTAAAGGTTTCAGTGAAGTCAATACCATAAGTCTGATGAAATCCTTTGGCAACCAGCCTTGCCTTGTGCTTGATGATAGTTCCATCAGGTCTCATCTTCAATTTAAAAACCCACCTACAGCCAACTGGATTTTTTTTGTTGGTTGGAGGCACTAGAGTCCAGGTTTCATTTTTCTGTAATGCATCAAATTCAGTGACCATAGCAGCTCTCCACTCAGTACTGTTCAATGCCTCTGAGACCTTGGTTGTTTCAGACAAGTGAGTAGGAAGTATGGAGGACTGAATTTGGGCAGAGTAGGTTTTAGGTTTAAAAATTCCACTTTTAGAACGAGTTTTCATAGGATGACCCTCTGTTGGAAGTTGTAATGGGGGTTCACTAGTCTGTTCTAGGATATGACCACTTTGAGATGGGGTACTGGATTGAGTTTCAGAATTAGGACCAGGAGATGTAGAAGCATGAGTGGATGAGGTATTGTCTTGTAAGGAACCAGAATTCTGGATTGGACTGAGATTAGGTGTAGGTGTGAGTGAGGGTTCATGTAAAGAAGGATTAGGGCTGGTTTGAGTACTAGGATCAAGTTCACATGTTGAAACTGGATTATGTTCAGTAGTTACTTCACCAGATAATGGCCTTGCAGTAGTGGACATAGGCAGTGAGATAATGGTGGATAGTTCAGGATCAGGGATAATTTCTCTATGAGGTCCTAGTAGGAATTTTTCTCTAAAGGGAAATTCTGACTCATTAAAGACAACATTCCTAGTTATAAACACTCTCCCTGATTCATCCAAACATTTGTAGCCTTTGTGGTGAGGACTGACACCAATGTAGATGCATTTAGTGGTGTGGAACTTAAACTTAACAGTATGAAAAGGCCTGAGATGTGGGAAGCAAGCACATCCAAACACTTTATGAAATCTGTAATCTGGTTTTTTGTTAAACAAGACTTCAAAGGGAGATTTGAGCTTAAGAACAGGAGTAGGCAATATATTGATGACAGAAACAACTTCAACAAAACTATCCCACCAAAATTTCAAAGGTAAGGATGCTTGTGCAAGTTGTGTCAAACCTAATTCAGTAATATGTCTGTGTTTTCTCTCTACCCGGCCATTTTGTTGATGGGCATGAGGACAGGGATGCCTGAACTGGATTCCTTGTTCTTTAAGGTAGGATGTAAAACTCCTAAATTCTCCCCCCCAATCTGTCTGTAAACACTTAATCTTAGTAAAAACTGATTCTCAACCAGAGTTTTAAACTGAGTAAAAACAGTGTAGGCTTCAGATTTTAGTTTTAATGGAAAGATCCAAGTGTACCTGGACCAGTCATCAACAAAAACGACATAATAATGAAAACCAGATACAGAAGGGATATGATCAAGTCCCCAAAGATCAGAATGAATCAATTCAAGAACAGAATGAGCATGAGAATCAAAATTAGGATAAGGTAAGGCATGGCCTTTCCCATATTGACAAGCATCACAAAAATCAAGTTTTCCATTAATATCAACATTACAGGACTTCAGAATCTGACTTAAAACAAGTTTGGATGGATGGCCTAGCCTCCTATGCCAAACATTGGGATCCTTATCAAGACTAACAGTTCCTAGACACAAACCAGGGGAGCCTGATAGACCTTGAACACTAATCTTATTGTGGGGAACACAACTAGAAGCATTTGAACTGGAAGTAGACTTTAGTTTGGAGTGAGGAGAGCTCTGTCTTGGGGCCATTATCTGGTAGAGTCCATTACTGAGTGTTCCTGTTAGAAGCAATGTCCTGTTCTCTTGTCCTTCACATAACAAGTAGTAGGGTAAATTCAACAGTTATATAATTATCAGCTAGAAGTCTGGAAATACTAATAAGATTCTTGGTAATAGAAGGAACATGAAGAACATCTTTTAGAACAAGTGTAGTGTGTGGACAGTGTGTGGGAAAAGTGCCACATCCTATGTGCAAAATGGCAAGTTTCTCACCATTACCAACCACCAAGGACTCAGAACCATTGTACCTGCATTGAGATGAAGGTTGTTTAGGTCAGCTATTAGATGATTTGAGGCTCCACTATCCATATACCATGCTGAATCTCCCACAGACTGAGGTGTTGCAGTGGCAGCATAAGCAGAAACTTGTGAAACTGCAGTATTGATGTTACTAGGGGAAACAAAGTCTTCTTCAAACTTATGCCAACATGCTGTTACTATGTGACCACCTTTGGCACAGAGTTGGCATATCATTTTGTTACCAGTTCTACCTCCAGAACCTCTTCCTCCCCTGCCTCTGCCCCTGCCACCTCTGGAATTGCATGTTCCTCTTCCTCGATTAGTACTTGGAGAAGAGGACCTGCCAGTATTAGTGTTATAGTTGGATGAACTTCTGGACAGGGGTCCTTGGTCTAGATTAGCAGTAGGGCTAGAGAAAACATGACCGGAGGGCAAATTCAGTCTTGCAATCAGCCTCTCGTGGGTAATTAACTGCGATTGAACATCTTGCCAGCTAAGAGCTCCAACCCTAGATGTAATATTAACTATGGCTGATTCATAGTCACGATCTAAACCTCCTAGAGTGGCCAAAATGAGTTCCGACTTAGTAATTGGGTATCCAGCAGCAGTAAGGTTGTCTGAGTAGGACTTCATCTGGGCAAGGTAATCGGACATGGACTTGGGTCCTTTGGAAGCTTTAGCAAGAGCATCCTTATAATCCAACACGCGTGCCTCCGATCTGCTATTATAGAGGGTTTCTAAGGTTGACCAGACTTCAAAGGTGGAAGAACACCCAACAACTTCAGTCAAGACCGATTATGTCATAGAGCTCAGTAACCAGCCCATCAGCAAGTTGTCTTTGATAATCCAGTCATCTGAAGCCAAAGTATGGAAGGGTGTTGCAGCGTTAAACCTGGAGAATGGATCTGACGGGGAAGGAGCTGAGTGAAGAAGGTGATCTTCCAATCGATGGCCACGAATGATGGGAAGCACTGTGTAACGCCAGAGAAGATAATTATTCCGATCCAATTTGATAGTGCAGACTTGATTCAGGTTGCCGGAAAACGGAGGACTGAGAGCAGAAGGAGCAGTAGACGGTGAACTAGCAGATCCAAACAGTGGTGGTGGTGGAGGTAAGGAAGTCCGATAACTAGTGTATGAGGGCTCTGGACGGCCAAAACTCATACCCGGTGAAGGAAGGGAAGTATTCATGGAGCTCAACACTGGAATACCGGTAGCTACTCCGGCAGAAAGAAAAGAAAGGCTTGTGAATGAAAAGGAGTTCGAGATGTATCAGTAATGGACACACTAACGGAAGGTTGAGTGGTGGTGGAGATTACGACGCTCTGAGCTCCGGTGGTGGAGCTTTCAGTGGTGGAAGCACCAGAGGTTGCCATCTCCGGCTAACCTGGCTCCGATACCAAGAAAGATAGTAGAGAATGGAATAACTCTCATTCATCTCTGATACAGCAGCATACATGTGTTCATAAAGCAAAACATTCTAACAAACTATAACACTTGGTCCACTAACAATGTGCCAAGTGTCAAGCAAATCTAGTGCTAGATTCTCAAGGATAAACATAAACATTATAATTAATTCCTAACACAAGCTGAGTAGAAGAATCACGCCGACTATAGGGATCAGTCAAGGGGACTCTCTATCACCCTTTATGTTTATCATTTGTGCGGAGGGCTTTACAGCCATGGTCAATGACTATGTAAGTAGAGGGGTTCTTCGGGGCATAGGTTTGGGAGGGAGTCAACGGTGCCTATTTCACATCTTTTACTCGTGGATGACTCTATATTTTTTTTTTTGAAGTCTTGGACGGGGATATTGAGGCACTCATGGATTTATTTCAAAGGTATGATGCTCTTTCTAGTCAGACGATTAATTTTCATAAATCCAGTTTGTTCTTCTCGGATGCCATCCCTCTGGAGGGACGGGAGGTTATTTCAGATATGCTTTAGGTGCTGTTGAGGATGGTTCGGGAAAGTATTTTGGGTTGCCGTATTTGACTGGGCGCAACAAATGCCAAGTGTTCGGGTTATAAAAGGATAAGATCTAGAAGAAATTGTAAGGGTGGAAGGATAGTAGGGAAAAAGGTGTTCATTAAGTTAGTCCTTTAGGATATACCCACGTTTATCATGAAGTGCTTCTAGATACTGGTTACTTTGGTCCGGTTGCTGGAAAAGGATATAATAGGGTTTTTCTGGGGAGACACAAACAATAGATGCAAGGTGCATTGAAAAAATTGTAAGGAAATCAATCGAGTAGCGCAACGGAAATTCAAAAATTGATTTCCCAATCCAGGACCGATTTCGTTTAAACAATAAACATATAAGAGAGGGGACGGTAATACTATCTTGGTTGATCTAAAAGATCGACGCTTTGACCGTCTGGTAGAAGTAGATGTGTGCGAGCAGTCCACGGCCTCTACCAGTAATCCACATGAGCACCTCACCGGAATCCCGCCAAGGATTGCTACTAGAGAACTTCACTGCTAGGTCGACATTTTCTCTCTCTAAGAAGCTCTCTTATTTTTCACAAGAAAAATTAGCTCTTGGAATTATGATGTACAAAAGAGCTAGCAAACTCTTTCTTATATAGGGTGTTGGGCGCCCCATTGTGATCCCAGTCCGATTGGGAGAAACTTCCTCGTAGATTGAGGAGAGATAAAACATTTTCCTAATAAAATAAGGAAAATCTCTTTGATTGATTTATCTCATTAATATTTAATATCTTATATTAAATATATTTCCAAGATATATATTGACAATCTCTTTATATTGAATATATCTTTATCTTATTACCATAAATCTATTTTTCCAAAAAATTAATTAATATCCAATATTAATAAATGGTAATCTTATTAATTAAATTGCACAATCCAAGTGTATCTTATACACTTAACACCTGCGCCCCTTATAGCCATAAATTGGCATCTGAAATATTCTTTAATTAATATAATACAATGATTAATTAATTTTCAAGATACATGTGTATCAATATACATCATGACATGCGCCCCACATGTATCAAAATACATATATTTAATTAATCAATATAATTAATATCTTGTATTACATTTATTCATAATAAATAAATAACACCATATTAATTTATAACTATCACTTTATAGTATGAGATAAATTCTTTTCTTATTTAGTTATCAACTATAACCACATTTTAATCCGACTCGATGTTCATATGAGTGTGACCTGATAGGCTCCCGAGTATGTTGGCCGTAAACATAAGGCGTAATTACGAAAATGCCCTTTACATATAACGATCATGGATAGCGTCTAGCAACACGTCCATGACCCCAAATCATCGGAAGAGTCAGTACGCAATGACTATTATCTTTCATGTGCTCGGTTAGCGTGTAAATAGAATCATATCGCTATAATAATATCCATACGATCGAATCTTGATCGTATCCCATAATCTGGATATCAGGCTCTCTCGGAACAACTCATTTACTCTCACTTTGCAAAGATTCACGAGAACTAAACATTCCTTATGGGAAGGCCCTTTTGGATATTCACTCCTACTCATAAGGGTACGCGATTCCCAGACGACCTAACATGTATACTCCGCATGCTTCAGTATCATAACCAATCACTACCGCATGATCTCCCTATGGATAAAGAAAACCTCAATAGTGTCAAAGCATGACAATCCACACCGTGATGCCATGTAGACTCCGGTCCTAAGGATAATTACACAACCGTCACATAGTGTGACACTTATTAGTGTAAGTGGGTCAGTCTAACGTACGCATTCTCTAATACACGTCCACGTACAGTCCAAGTTTCTCTACACTTCGATAGACGAGATCTATCCCTGCCCTTAAAGACAGAAGACATCTAATACGTGCTAGCCTGTTTGTATTATTAATGCCCTGTTTAATAGTACATAAGTCTAGAGACATTTAAGTATCAAACTTATTAAAGTAATTAAAGATTTCATCAACCATAATCGCCTATCATGGTTTCTCTATCACAGTTTAATACTAAGGACGTTATCATATAACAATTGATAATTGGTTCTTTAATAGAACAAATATATGACAACAGAAAAGCCATTTATTATATATGTATAATCATAAAGAAATAGTAGAAATGATCCGACTCGGTGATGGAGTCAATCCTTTCATGCATTTCACACGTGTTTTACCCCTATTTTGTAGCACTTTGAGCCTCATTTCAATCAATTAGATGCCTAATCACGCTTATTTTATCACTCAAGGTTCCACATCACACTTAGTCGGAGATCTCATTTTTATCATTGAAATGTGGACCTTTTATCGCACACACGGGGTACGTCGTACCCCATGATTTTACGGGATAGGTTTGTATTGTATTTTGCAGGTATAGGGATTTACCGGGCCCCGAAAATGTCTCAAGCTCGTATATCGGGATGGTTGGTGAGTTTGAACAAACATTGGAGAGGAAGAAGTTTAAATTTTGGAAATCTGCATTCTTGGTACTTACCGAAGTCAACTTGGTAGTCACCAGAACTTGAAAGAATTTGGACAGGATACACAGGAAACTCGGTAGCCACCAGACAAGTCTTGGTGACTACCGAGAATTGAGCAGAATGGTCCATAATCTGGGTACTTACCAAGAAAGCTGCGGTGCCCACCGAAGTCTGTTTTGAAGCTTTTTTAATCAATCCTCCCCATTTCAAAAGGAGAATGAATTGAGAAGCTCTTGGGGGCGATTTTGAGGGATTGGAGGGCACCCTCTTCTCACCTTAAATTTCTTAGTTCTAGGGTAGATTTAGCAACAAAAGAAGATCAAATCCAAATCAATTTATGTAATCTTCTTCCGTTTTCTTGAATTTTTCTTCCTTTGAGGTTCTTATGCAAAAACACAAAAATACTCATTCTTAGCTATAATTTCCTGCAATTTCTTGTAATTGGAGCATGGGCTTTGTTCATCTATGGTGGATACATCAATCTTTGGTTGAATCTTCATGGGAAATGGACTAATTTCATGTTTTCATCTTTGAATTGAGGTATCTCTTCTCTTTTTGGTGTGATTTTCTGTTTTCATGGCTTTACTT
Source organism: Gentiana macrophylla (assembly GCA_026214975.1). Taxonomy (NCBI): domain Eukaryota; kingdom Viridiplantae; phylum Streptophyta; class Magnoliopsida; order Gentianales; family Gentianaceae; genus Gentiana; species Gentiana macrophylla. Next base: position 105,809,458 of record CM047813.1, on the reverse strand, counting down.
AGTTAAGTTAATTGTGGCTTGGGTGATGTGAAAATGAGCTAGAAATCTTGTAATTTCTTGAATTCAAGTTGAATTGTCTTGTATGTTCTTGATTTGTTCATGTTATGGTGATTGATCTTCATGGGTGTGATTAATTAATGACTAATTGCATCATCTAAGTGTTAATTCGAGGCGTAATTGTAAGAATTGGCATGGACACTAGTCATCATGAGCACTTAGTAAAATCATCTAGAGATAGAATTGATTTCTAGAGTGTGTGTTACATAATCTTAGATTGGGCGATTTGTAGCTCTTTAATGCGTAGCCATTCATTCAATCTAGTCCTAGCCGAAAGATAGATGTTTGGTTATAGTTCGTAGATGCGAGGGATAGATTGACGTTAACATTGCGAATTGCACCTTGAATGTGTTAAGAACTCATTAGTGAAGCTTGATTCTGAGTAGTTACAAGACCTCATATTTAGTTCATCGGAACATCACCCTAGCCACCTCGTTTCATATCATTTCCCCTTCATCCGAGTCATTTTATCCTTAGTTAATTGCACTTTTAGTTCGCTTTTCATTAGTTAATTTATAGTTGGTTCATACTTGCTTCTTGATTAATGGATACACCTAGACTAATTGTTTGGGCCGCTTTGGTACTCAATTGAGATTTCTCCCTGTGGATACGACATTGACTCACCTAACTAGACTATAATTGACCCGGTACACTGCCGGTTAGATTGGAAACCTAGAAAGGCCGATCAAGCATTATTAACTGGTTAGATCCGGTCCAACCCGATTGGATTTAGAACACTATTTCAACAAAAACCAGGAGACCTGCTGTCTTCCTAAGAACCTTGGGGGCCTCGGTTTTCGGGATCTGGAGTGCTTCAATCTAGCTCTGCTAGCTAAGCACTCATGGAGGCTTATGTAGTTTCCTACCTCTTTGGTGGCATAGGTTTTGCAAGCCAAGTATTTTGAGGATAATACTATTCTAGCAGCTCTTTTGGGTACTAGGCCTTCATTTCTTTGGCACAATATTATGGAGGGGCATGATTTGATGATTAGTGGGCTGAGGTGGCGTGAGGGGGATGGTGACTCGGTATTTATCTTCATGATGCTTGGACAGTGAGGAAACCATCATTTCATATTCCACATGCAGGACATGAACTTCCGACAAATGCGAAAGTATCGGCTTTATTCCTTCCCAACACTCGGAGTTGGGATGCACTCCGTATAAGAGAGATGTTTCGACCCTAGGAAAGTGATGCAATATTGGCTCTGCTACTGCCCCGAGTACTAATTCAGATATGAGAATATGGCACTATGATAGTAATGGGGGCTAAACAGTAAAATCTGGCTACTTTCTGGCCTCTTTATCTCTATTGGCCTTCACTTACTGTCATACGGCCCTCCTCGGCGGGAGGGGCCGATAGAGTTTGGCGGGTGTGTTGGCAGCTCCCTGTGGAGCCACGTATCCAACATTTTCTATGGCGGTACCTACACGATTGCCTCACTGTAGGGCAAAGTTTAACGCAGCCTGGATTGAGGGATGATGCATGTTTGGCATGTGGGGGGACAGTTAAAACAATGAAGCACTGTCTTCTCGATTGCGAGTTGGCGGACATGATATGGAGAGCGTCGCCCTTTGGTTGGATCGGAGGGACCCTTGCCTCATCTTCCTTTAGGAATCTCTATATACATTTGGTAGATGAGAGGGGACGGAAGAGGCGGCGCGGTTTGCTTGGTTGTTGTGAGGGTGTTTGGAAGGCGCGATGCTCTGTTGTCTTTGATGATCAAGCGGTTCGTGTTTCAGCTGTTTGTGCACACACGTTATCTGCTTCGGGAGAGTATGTGGAGGCGTTGTGGGCATTTAATATAGCCTTGGCCCGGCAGCAACATAGGGACATGTGGGAGTAGCAGCGAGCATGGATGATAAAGTGTAATGTGGATGCATCGGAAGTGGGGGCAGGAGCCGGGGTCGGGGTTCTTTCCCGGGACTGTCATGGTGCTATTCTAGCTTCCTTTGCATATCATTTTGATCCAGGAGACACGATTGAGTTTATGGAGCTTAGAGCTATCTTTTTGGCCCTTGGGGAAGCATAGCGTCTAGGCATTCACTCTTTGATAGTGGAAAGTGATTGTTTGACCTGTGTTCAGTGCCTCTCTTGGCCCATGGAGGATGACACCCCGTTTGGCTGTTTGGTATAAGAGCGTTTGGCTCGCCTTTCTAGGTTTTCTTTTGTTGATTTCATTTTTGTCAGGCATACGTAGAATGTCCTTGCACATCTTTTAACTCGGCATGCTCTCTCGATTCTAGGTGTCACATCCTGAGGTACGTCTCCCCCGCCGGATGTTATCTCCGCTTGTTTAGCGGATTTGATTTAATAAAATTCTTTATTCCTAAAACAAAAACTATCAACCTGCTAATTTTTATATAGCGACTTTGACCCGAAATCATTCTTTTTTTTTTTTCCGAAGAAATCCGAAACCATTCTAAGATATTTAAAATATATTTGGTGTTACTCTCGGATCTCTTGCCCTTACGTCACAATTACTGTCGTCACCCTTGGTCCCAACTAGTGCTGTTAACGAGCCGAGTCGAGCCGAGTATCAGATGTTCAAGCTTGTGTTCGTTTAGATTACGAGCTTGTTCATGTTCGTTCGTTTAATAAACGAATAAAAAAATATGTTCAAGCTTGGTTCGTTAAAATCACGAGCTTGTTCATGAACGTTTGTTTAATAAGCAAACAAATAATTATGTTCAACCTCAGCTCGTTTATAAAGAAAATTTGATGCTTGAGTTTGGTTTGCTACATATATTTTGTCTTCTATCTCGAACTCGGCTCATTAATGTATCAATAATCAAGTCCAAATGAATAAATTACAAAGTACAAATTAATATTTAAACATCATAGTACCAACAATATTAGACTCTATAAATATTCTATAAAATTAGTTTTATATATTAGATTAATACATTGCTTATCATCTTATGTGTTAGGATTATATTGTACATTGATTTATCTATATAAACATATACACGAATATAATCGAACGTTCACGAGTTTGCTCATGTTCGTTCGTTTAGGAAACGAGTTTATAATTTTGTTCAAACTTGATTCATTAAACTAAACAAACAAACGATCACAATACTAACGAATCGAACACAAGTTTTTATTTCTAAACGCCTCTATTCGTTTAACAACAATAGTCCAACCGCGATCCTTTCACCGGGAGGAGGAGAGTTCCCAAAGCAACCCAAGGCTCCAGATCCCCTCACATTTCCGTCGACTATTCCTTCCCTAGTTCCCTTTCAAATTTCCCAATGGACCGTGATGAAAAACCCACAAGTATTCTCGACTCACTTGGTGAAGAAATCGTCAGAATAATTACCCCTGTCTCAATTTGTATGTTCTTGGTTGTAATTTTAGTTTCAATCCTTAATTCTGATGATTCAAATTTAGGCTCATCATCGATCACTACAATAGCTACCGCAGCTTATTCTGAGTCATATTCTGATTCTATTTGGGACAAATTAAAAGGTGCTCTCTTGAATTCGTTGGTCTTTGTTGCTGTTGTTACGGTGGCAACTTTCGTTATGGTGGCTTTATTCTACTTTAGATGCACAAAGTTCTTGAAATACTACATGGGTTTCTCTGCTTTTCTTGTTTTGGGATTCATGGGTGGCGAGATAGCTATATTGATTGTGAAAGATTTGAGCTTACCAATTGATTGTGTAACATTTTGTGTGATTCTGTTTAATTTTACTGTGGTTGGTGTGATGGTTACTTTTATGGAAAAAATGGCAATTTTTGTTAAGCAAGGATATTTGGTGGTTATTGGGATGCTTGTGGCTTATTGGTTTACTCTATTACCTGAGTGGACAACTTGGATGCTTTTAGTTGCTATTTCTTTGTATGATCTTGGTGCTGTTTTGTTGCCTGTTGGACCTTTGAGGCTTTTGGTTGAGCTTGCAATGTCAAGGGATGAAGATATCCCTGCTTTGGTGTACGAGGCACGGCCTGTTGTTAATTACGATTCAATTCCTAGTAGTGGATTGCTGCAAAGGAGGGTATGGAGAAACAGTAGGCCATCTGATTCAGATTCTGTTCCTGAGGGGCGAATTTCGAATGCAAATGCTGTTTCTATCACCAATCCGCCTGTTGGGAGTCTTCTTGGAAATTCAAATACGGAAAGGGATCAGAATGTAAGAAATTTGGATGATATTGAAGAGAGTCAAGGTATAAATGAGAATTCGGAGATGTATGTTCCATTGATTCAACACCGGATAAACGTCAGTGTGGATTCTTCTGAAAATTTTGCTCTTGAGGGTATTGGACTTGCCTCCTCAGGTGCAATCAAACTCGGTCTTGGAGATTTCATATTTTATAGTGTGTTAGTGGGTAGGGCTGCAATGTATGATTTTATGACAGTTTATGCTTGCTACCTTGCTATAATAGCTGGTCTAGGTATTACCCTAATGCTTCTTGCATTTTACCAGAAAGCTTTGCCAGCTCTTCCTGTATCTGTATTGTTAGGTGTATTATTTTATCTATTGACTAGGCTTTTACTTGAAACTTTTATTGTACAATTCTCTTCAAACCTTTTAATGTTTTAGAAGAAGAATTTTCTCTTTTTTTTTTCTTTCCTGGGATGAATTCTTGTTTTGTAGTTTTTGCTTATACAGTGATCCTACACTATTAGCAGGTTTCGGTTTCTGCATTTACTATATTTGTCTTTTCTTTAGTGTGATTAAACTCTGAAAGTATATCATGATATACAGATGTGTACTTCCTATGCAACCATTTGGGATCTGTATAGACAGAATGCTTCCTCTGTTTCCATGCCCGGTTTTCATTAAGCTTTTATGGTTTATGTGTAGCTCATATTCTTGATATGGGATCAATCATATAAGTAACATGTGTATAGGATATTGTAGTACACATTTTTAAGTAGTATAAGATGTCCTGTGCATTAGATAGTTCCTGCATAAGATTTTTCCGTGATTATAGTCCCGGTTAACTTTTGTGTACAAGCAAAACAAATTCAGCAAGCTTGCCAAGTACTTTGCTCACCGGAAGTAGTAGTGATCAGAATGGCAAGTGAAACGATTTTTTGTTTCTTGGTTTTCTCAGACAATAGAGTAGAATCAGCATGAAGTTTTCAACCAGGCTAAGCCTAAATGGTTCTCTTTCTTCGGACTCTGCATAGACGATCTATATGTATAATAGTTTTGTCCTTTATGCAAAAATTTCAAAAGATTGTCCTTCTACTCAATTGATGAAATATTTCTGTCCTTCCCTCATTCCTCTTTTTTTTAATGGGTATGCTTAGCTAAATGGGCTTTTAAGCCTATTAATACCCATAATATTTTACATGCTAGGGCATTATGTAGTCATGAAATCTTGAATCTTTTCTCTTTGAGAATTAAATTATATTTGAGTTTGGATTAGCTCGTTTTTACCTGATTATTATAGATCTTCTACATCATTTGGTATTCAGAGCAAAGATTTTCCCTTGGGCAGTCTGATGGCTAAATGAAGATTGCCGGATCCGCGACAGTGTTCGGGATACGTAGATTGGATGGGATATTTCATGGAATCCTCGTCAAAAGCTTGTTTCTTTCACACCAGGATAAAATCAAGCTGAGATTGAGGTAGACATCGATCCGGAGCATGACTCTTTCTGGTCTAGACGAGTTGTTCCTCGCGCAACCATGGGAGAAGTCGACAGCACAGGTGTTGGACGAGCTAGTTATGGCATTTCTACGATGGGGGAAGATCGGAGACGCACGCTACGTAAGGCCAACAAGCGTTGGGTGAGGTCGCAGCAGCCCTCCTTCAAGTGCACGGGAAATACTGAAGAATTCTTTCACTGGGCTAATGAGATTGAGAGCTACTTTGTCAAATTACATCCACCCGAGGAGCTAAAATGCAAGTTGATTCCTTCTACACTAGAGAGATCGAAACTTGGTGGCAGCAGTTGCAAATAGAGCATGTTAAGAATGGGATGGAAAAGATTTCCTTATGGCCAAGAATGAAACACCTCCTACTCAAACGATGTTTTCACGCCAAGTATTTGATAAAAATATCCCAATGAAACTGTCAACGCCAAACAGGGAAGGAAGGAAGGTGAAGGTATCAACAAAGGTAATGGATGTTTAGAGGAAAATAATGAATATAATGAAGGAGTGTAGTCACGGTATTTACTGAGATCGAAGCAACCACAACAACTGAAAGTCGTGTGCAGCAAACTGATGAAGGAATGGAAGTGATTAAACAGACCAAGCAAAAATAAAGAACTGAAGTTATTGATTACTTACAGGTTGATCAATCTGCATCTATCAAATGTTCGATGGGATTCCTTAACCAATTGTACAAGAAAAAAGAGGAAGAAGAAGCGAAGCACACTAACTGTCGACAAAAGTCCCCTTTGAGCCATACATCAAGAAACAGGAAACAACACTGCAATTTGCTTAGATGCCTGTAAAACCCCAACCTATGAAGAATCCACAAGAGTCATTTCTTTTGAAGAGAAACTTGGGTGTTAATGTTAGGATAGTGATCCTAACTAGGGTTTTTAAGAAGAATTCTGAGGATAGAGGAGAGGAATTTTGGGAAGAACAGAGAGAATTTGGGGAAGAAAAGGAATAGGCGGGAAAGTAGTGTTTTATTGATACCAAAAGTGAGCAATTATTACAACACATGCCTTCCTTATATACCTCTTGGCTCAAGGAGGTAAAAGGAGTAAACACACTAACACCTAGGAACACTTAAGTCCTAACATCACCCTCCCCTAAGGGCCTTCCTTGTCCACAAGGAAGGGGAAAATCTGGAAACCGTGACATAATAGATGCTGCATCTTCCCATGTAGCCTGCTCTTCATCTAAGTTCAACCACTTGATCTTCCACTGGACCACAGCTTTGTTATATCTCTTGACCAGTCTGATTTGCAGCACCCTATCTGGGTATACTACTACCTCCCCATGCTGATTAGTAATTGGCAGGGATGCAGAGGGTTGTATATCAGCCCCTATATACCTTTTAAGCATGGATACATGGAACACATGATGTATCCTAGCCTCTGGGGGTAATTGTAGTTTGTAAGCCACCTCATTAACCCTTGCAATGATCTTGAAAGGCCCAAAATATTTTGCTGACAACTTCAGGTTCTTCCTGAGAGCTACTGAATTCTGTCTGTAAGGTTGTAATTTTAGGAAAACAAGATCTCCAACTGCAAACTCTTTCTCCCTTCTATGTTGATCAGCATAGAATTTCATGCGAGATTGAGCCTCTTCTAAGCGATTTTTAGTTCCTTGAAGATCACCTGCTTTACCTTTGCAAAAATCCCTCTATATCTTTAAACTGTTCTTGAGCAAAGCTGCCTAAAGGCAGTGTGGTGGGAATATAGCCATATAGAGCTTCGAAAGGAGTAATATTAAGGGCAGTGTGGTAGTTAGTATTGTACCAATGTTTTGCCAAAGGAAGCCAACTCTTCCACCTTCTAGGTTTTGAAATGTCATGCATCTGAGGTACATTTCAACACATTGATTCACTCTCTCAGTTTGCCTATCTGTCTGAGGCTGATAGGCTGAACTATATGAGAGTTTCACCCGAACCAGCTTCATGAGAGAACCACAAAAGGTTGATGTAAACACTTTGTCCCTGTCTGATACAATACTATCAGGAATGCCAAGTAACATGTACACTTCATTGAAGAACACTGTGGCCACTATCTCAGCTGTGTATCCCTTGTCAAGTGGTAGGAAATGTGAAAATTTAGTTAGTCTGTCTACCACTACCATGATGACACTTTTCCCTTCAGATTTGGGTAATCCATCAATGAAGTCCATGCTTAACTGGGACCAAGCCTTATCTGGTATAGGTAATGGCTACAAGAGACCTTGGGGTTTGTCATTAATGCTTTTACACTGCTGACAAACTATACATTTTTGGATCATTTTGGTGACATCTTGCTGTAAAATTGGCCAATAGAAAAGCCTCTTGATTCTGCTGTAGCATGCCCTTACCCCAGAGTGTCCTCCCATAGGGCTGGAATGTAGCTGCTCTACCAGTTTCTCTCTTAAACCCCTAGCTGATCCCACATAGATTCTGTCTTTGTATCTCAACAATCCTTGATGCAAAGTGTAATGAGGATCTGGGACTGAAGCAACCATTAGTGCTCTTAACTTCTCCTCAACAAAATTATCATTTCTGTAACTAAGGGCTACCTCATGCACCCAAGATGGTAACATTGAACTGATGGCACATAGCTCCCATTTTTCATGCTGGATCTAGTCATGGTTCTGCCTGGAAAGGGCATCTGCCACTACATTCTCACTCCCCTTTTTGTATTCAATGGTGAAATCTAACCCCAGTAGTTTAGTTACCCCTTTCTGTTGTAGAGTGGTAGTAGCCCTCTGATCCAAAAGGAATTTGAGGCTCTGCTGGTCAGTTTTGATTGGGAATGGCCTGCCTTGGATATACTGTTTCCATTTAGTAACTGCCATGAGCACAGCCAATAGCTCCTTCTCATAAATGGACAGCCCCATCTCTTTAGAATTAAAGGCCACCTTCGAGATATGCCAAGTGGTTGTTTGATTGCCGCAAGATCGCCTTAACCCTTTTGCACATGCGTCAGTTTCTATGCAAAAAGGTGCTTCAAAATTTGGAAGTGCTAGGACATGGGATTGGACCATGGCTTGCTTCAATTGATCAAATGCCTCTTGTGCCCTAGGATTCCAAGAGAATCCCTCCTTCTTCAAAAGGTCATTGAGAGGCCTGGCTAGAATGCCATAGGAAGGCACAAACCTCCTGTGGAATCCATGTTGGAATAGTGTCCTAAACCCAATCGGGTTGGACCGGATCCGACCGGGTCGGATCATTTATACTATTTCTTTACGTTTATACATATATTAGATGGCTTTTATGTTGTCATATATCTGTTCTTTTAAAGAACCAATTATGAATTGTTATATGATAACGTCCTTAGTATTAAACTGTGATAGAGAAACCATGATAGGAGATTATGGTTGATGAGATCTCTAATCACTTTAATAAGTTTGATACTTAAATGTCTCTAGTCGATGTACTATCAAGCAGGGCATTGATAGTATGAAGCAGACTAGCACGTATTAGATGTCTTCTGCTTTTTAGGCGGGGATAGATCTAAATCTATCGAAGTGTAGAGACACTTGGGTATGCACGTGGACGTGTATTAGAGAATGCGCACGTTAGATCGACCCACTTACACAGATAAGTGTCACACTATGTGGCGGTTGTGTAATTATCCTTTTGACCGAGTCTTCATGGCATCACGGTGTGGATTGTCATGCTTTGACACTATTGAGGTTTCCCCTAGCCACGGGGCGATCATGCGGTAGTGATTGGGTGTGATACTGAAGCATGCGGAGTATACATGATTGGTCGTCCGGGAATCGCGTATCCTATGATTGGGATCGAATATCCGAAATGGCCTTCTTATAAGGAATGTCTTACTCTCGTGAATCTTTGCAAAGTGGGAGAAAATGAGTTACTTCGAGAGAGCTTGATATCCAGATTATAAGATACGATCGTTGATGTTTTGACACTCGACTAACGACCGTATGGATATTATTACAAATGATAGGATTGTAAGTTACACGGTAAAAGCTGTTTCACATGAAAGGTAGTAGTCATTGCATTCGACTCTTCCGATGATTCGGGGTCACGGTGTGTTGCTAGACGCTATCCGTGATCGTTAGGCATGAAGGGCATTTTAAGTAATTTGCACTTTGTGTCTACGGCCAACATATTCGGAAGCCTATCGGGTCACACACATAAGAACATCTAGCCGGATTAAAATGTGGTTATAGATGATAACCAAATGAGGAAAGTTTATCTCGAGACTATAAAGGTTATAGTGGTAAATTAATATGGTGGTATTTATTTATTATGAATAAATTAAAATACAAGATATTAATAATATTATATTAATTAAAGAATATTCGGAAGCCAATTTGTTGGTCAAAAGGCGATACATTGAAGTGTATAAGATACACTTGGATTGTGCAATTTAATTAATGATATTACCTATTATTAATATTAGATATTAATAAAATAAAATAATATATATTGAATGCATGCGTGTGTGTGTTCATTGATTGCAAATTGGATTTGCTGTATGCGCACCATTTGGTATATATTAATAGATTTATATGTGTTATATATATGTGTGATATATACACATGTGTAAATTGATTTATGGTAATATAATAAAAGATAAATATTGTCAATATAAGATATTGACAATATCTTGGAAATATTCAATATGAGATATTGACAATATCCTAGATTTATTTAATATGAGATATTGTAATAAATGAGATAAATCAATCAATTATATTTTCCTTATTTTATTGGGAAAATGTTTTCTTCTCCTCCACTCTGCTGAGAGGCGCCACTTTCCCTATAAATAGGAAGTGAGTGTCAAGCTCTTTTCAGACATCATAATTCCAAGAGCTAATAGTTCTTGTGTAAAATAGAGAGCATCCTATAGAGAGTTGGAGAGAGGGGAAAAGGCCGGTCTAAAGAACCGGAGTTTTCCAATAGCAATCCATGATGGGATTCGGCGGGTGCATTCGTGTGGACTAGCGGTAGAGGCCGAACACTTGGGCGGCTCTATGCGAGAACTACTCCTCAGACGGTCAAAGCGTCGATCTTTTAGATCAACCAAGGTAACCACCGTCTACTATCTATTTGTTTATTGCTTAAACGAAGTCGATCTTGGGTCGATAGGAAATAAATTTTTGAATTCCGCTGCGTTCCCGCGTAGATTTCCTAACAATCCCGTTATAGTAGTTAGAGACAAGGAGATTACATAATTGATGCAGTGCTCCGAGACTTTAATTATTAATGAAAGCGGAAGCTCATGATATGATTAAATCATTTGAAATAAGTTTCAACGAATTAGTCATATATTGGATACGATCCAAGATGATCATTCAGTCATACGATGAAAATTAATTCAAACGTTGGATAAGAATGACTACATCCAACTTTGGAAAGGTTGTTTTCAAAATTGTAAGATTTAAGTATCGACTTATTTCTTTAATCATTGCTTAAAGGTTAATTAAATAGTTAATGTTTTAAATACGATTTAAAAGGTTAAGTAAACTATTTAATAAACTTTAGATTTTCTTTATGAAAGGAAATCAAAGACATAGCTCTTGTGATCTTTTTTAAGTCTTATGAAGACTACAATAAGAAACATTTTCAAGTGCTTAAAGGATTAAAAGGAAGTTAGGGCATGTGCTTAAATAGAGAACTTATTAAAGTTTCTATTCTAGGCAAATGATTTGAGATAAATCTATCTAAGTTCAAAGTCAACTCTAAGATATATGATATCTTACGAGTGTGATTAAATTAGAAAGATTAAATCTGAGATATGGAAGGTGAAGCAAATGTTGTAATACTTACCATATTCGGATCTAGTAAACCGATAAGGGAACTAAATAAATGTTATTATGTTCCGGTTCTTATGAAGAACACACTTTCGATTATCTCTGTTAGGATTTAGTAGACATATTCAATTGTAAAGAATAAATGTTATTACGATAAAATTGGATGGTCACTTTGAATCTAACATACTAGATTGTTGTCCTTAAATAGTTGATATATGTGATGAGATCTCAACTAAATATTTGTATGGTGTTATCCTTGATATTTGTGGTTGTTTGAATACGCAGTCTCTGGAAGAGAAGCGTGTAATTAAACGTCATTCTGATGATGTTGAACCATATGATTATGAATCATGTGGGTTAAACGCATCTTATCCAAAGAGGACTAAAATACCCTTTTATGAAAAGGTTATAAATTCTAGAAAAATTGTCTAAAGCCTAAACATACCGATGTTTGTTGGCTTATGACAATTAATGCCACAAATAATTGTTTGTTAATCTCTATGACTATTTTTAGAAATAGTCAAGTGTACTTAGTAAAGTGAAAAATTGAAGCCGAAAAGTTCGAGCTAGTGCGAATATGAGATTGATGAGCCACTTAGAATTAATCTTCAATTGGATTGAAGTAATTAATACCTGAAGGGTGTTTCAGAAGTCGTCTGAAAAGGAATAAGATTCTTCCCTTGAAGGATACCATCTTTGGGATACGCAATTAGATTGTGTTCCCAAAATGGAAATAACACTTTATATGATAAAGGTGTGACGCAAGCCATGCGAAATATCCCTTACCCGCTTCGGGATAGTGCCCTTATACTTAACCGAGTTCCAAAGAATAAAGGTTGAATAAATTCCATATTAGATATGGAAGAGGATAATGTCAAATCTGTCTTAACCGATGATTTGAAGTTGTCATAGGCAAAGTCAGAAAAGCTTGGAGCCTAGTACGACATATGCAACTTTGTGGAATATCTTAGCTAGCACGCTAGATATTATTTACTTGTCCGTGGTGCAAAATGTTTGTCTCCAAACATGCTGTCTTCTAGAGGAAGTGTTTCTTCCAAAAGAAACAGTGGGAGTAGATTTAGATCTCAAAGGTAGTTTGAGAACCACAGGAGTTATTCAACCATAGGAGCGTGAGCAGACGCCACATAGCGATGAGGTGTAGATCACGCCTCGCAAAGGTGCACACAAAAGTTACGTAAGTCTGTGGATAACCTCAAGCCTGAAAGGGTTGTTGGTATGTTCATCTTGAAGAATGAATATCTCACGACTTATGAAAGAATGTTTGAAAGGCAAGATTGAGAGATATGGCTATGAGCCATAATATACGAATTAGATTCCATCGGTGACAACCAGGTTGTGAACATAGTCTGTCTTACCAGGGAGTGTCCTGAAAGGTGACATGGATAGTAATATGATTACCATAAGGCTATAGTGACGGTGAAGGGTATGAGGTGTAAACCTTGTAATTACCTTTATCTTTGCCGGTGATGCCAAGTTCTATTCAGATGATGCTTGTTATAACTTCGTATCATGGCTATATGATAGTGTTGAAGGCGTTGGGCGAAAGCTCAATGTTCATAAATGATAACATGATATAAGCCCACGAGATCCATTTATGGACTCGAACAAGTTTCTCTGAGACGATTTCTTTGTTTAATAATCAAAGGAGTTTGATTTAGTCAAAAGAAGGATATGCCCAATGTGCAATATGGATAGTGGGAGTGTGTTACGATTTTCGAGTAAGGTATTGGATATCTCTCTCGAGAATTGTCACCCCATGTCACTGATCAATTAATGTTTGGTAGTTCAAGGTATTTACGAAAGCACTTGGATTGGCAGTTCTTATTTTGGAAATAAGAGTCTATAGTGATAGATTTAAGCTTCTTTGTTAAATTATAGTTTACCTATATAGATGTGATCTTTGAAAGAGTTTAGCATAGGTCGCGACGAGGGGATGCCGCTAGTCGGTGTTCTCGAGATCTATCTATGTTTGGGACGTTGGTCCTAAGGATAAGGTGAAAGATGATGCTTATGGAAGGTTTTCGCCCGCTCTGCGATAGGAACCATCTTATAGGAGATGCCGGATGTTCATAGTCCATGAATAGTCATGAGAAAGTATGAAAGTAAATCGGTGAATGTCGAGAATATCCTTAAACAAGTTAAGGAAAGTTTCTAGTTTATTGAAACTTGGAATTAAATAAACATAGATATACAGACGTAAATCCGAGCCTTATGAAGGCGAGTGGGAGCTACGGTGCAGGTTTGCGATCACTTTGATTAAGTGATACGGTGAGTGGAAATGTTCTAGCCTATGGGTCCTTTGTAAATTCTACAACCGAGCCAAAACACTGTAAGGCCTTAGAAGCGCGGCGGAGAGCGATACATGGATCTAGAAGGTTCATTCCGAACCTTATACGGTTCTTCCACCTTTTCTATATAGTTGATATAGTAAGTGGATTCATTGCTTGAAGCAAGGACCAGGGTCTCGTCGAGAGATTCGTGTGTGTGTTGAGGCGGTTCCTTTGACTTGGTCATTTGGAACATGATATGAAGATAGTCGAGTCCCCACGGATAGCGATCCGTTTATGGCTAGGAGCTAGTTGCGAGTATTGCATGAGATTCTTGTGTTTCAACTTGGTCTTGTGTGTGCGAGTGATTGGTTTTAGGCCAAGTGGGAGATTGTTGGAATAGTGTCTAAACTCAATCGGGTTGGACCGGATCCGACCGGTCGGATCATTTATACTATTTCTTTACGTTTATACATATATTAGATGGCTTTTATGTTGTCATATATCTGTTCTTTTAAAGAACCAATTATGAATTGTTATATGATAACGTCCTTAGTATTAAACTGTGATAGAGAAACCATGATAGGAGATTATGGTTGATGAGATCTCTAATCACTTTAATAAGTTTGATACTTAAATGTCTCTAGGCTGATGTACTATCAAACAGGGCATTGATAGTATGAACAGACTAGCACGTATTAGATGTCTTCTGTTTTTAGGGCAGGGATAGATCTCGTCTATCGAAGTGTAGAGACACTTGGGTATGCGTGGGCGTGTATTAGAGAATGCGTCGTTAGGATCGACCCACTTACACGGATAAGTGTCACACTATGTGGCGGTTGTGTAATTATCCTTTTGACCGAGTCTTCATGGCATCACGGTGTGGATTGTCATGCTTTGACACTATTGAGGTTTCCACAGCCACGGGGCGATCATGCGGTAGTGATTGGGTGTGATCTTTGAAGCATCGCGGAGTATACATGATTGGTCGTCCGGGAATCGCGTATCCTATGATTGGGATCGAATATCCGAAATGGCCTTCTTATAAGGAATGTCTTACTCTCGTGAATCTTTGCAAAGTGGGAGAAAATGAGTTACCGAGAGCTTGATATCCAGATTATAAGATACGATCGTTGATGTTTTGACACTTTCGACTAACGACCGTATGGATATTATTACAATGATAGGATTGTAAGTTACACGGTAATGGCTGTTTCACATGAAAGGTAGTAGTCATTGCATTCGACTCTTCCGATGATTGGGGTCACGGTGTGTTGCTGACGCTATCCCGTGATCGTTAGGCATGAAGGGCATTTTAAGTAATTTGCACTTTGTGTCTACGGCCAACATATTCGGAAGCCTATCGGGTCACACACATAAGAACATCTAGCCGGATTAAAATGTGGTTATAGATGATAACCAAATAAGGAAAGTTTATCTCGAGACTATAAAGGTTATAGTGGTAAATTAATATGGTGGTATTTATTTATTATGAATAAATTAAAATACAAGATATTAATAATATTATATTAATTAAAGAATATTCGGAAGCCAATTTGTTGGTCAAAGGCGCTTACATTGAAGTGTATAAGATACACTTGGATTGTCAGTAATTTAATTAATGATATTACCTATTATTAATATTAGATATTAATAAAATAAAATAATATATATTGAATGCATGCGTGTGTGTGTTCATTGATTGCAAATTGGATTTGCTGTATGCGCACCATTTGGTATATATTAATAGATTTATATGTGTTATATATATGTGTGATATATACACACTGCGTAGTAAATTGATTTATGGTAATATAATAAAAGATAAATATTGTCAATATAAGATATTGACAATATCTTGAAATATTCAATATGAGATATTGACAATATCCTAGATTTATTTAATATGAGATATTGTAATAAATGAGATAAATCAATCAATTATATTTTCCTTATTTTATTGGGAAAAGTTTTTTCCTCTCCACTGGCTTGAGGCGCCACTTTTCCCTATAAATAGGAAGTGGGTGTCAAGCTCTTTTGTACATCATAATTCCAAGAGCTAATAGTTCTTGTGTAAAATAGAGAGCATCCTATAGAGAGTTGGAGAGAGGGAAAAGGCCGGTCTAAGCAACCGGAGTTTTCCAATAGCAATCCATGATGGGATTCTCAAGTGGTCTGTTCGTGTGGACTAGCGGTAGAGGCCGAAAACTTGGGCGGCTCTATGCAGAACTACTCTCCTTAGACGGTCAAAGCGTCGATCTTTTAGATCAACCAAGGTAACCACCGTCTACTATCTATTTGTTTATTGCTTAAACGAAGTCGATCTTGGGTCGATAGGAAATAAATTTTTGAATTCCGCTGCGTTCCCGCGTAGATTTCCTAACAATCCAGTGAGGCCTAAAAACCCCCTCAACTCAGTAACATTATGGGGTGTAGGCCACTGTTCCATGGCCTGTATCTTTACATGGTCAGCAAACACCCTACCATTCCGAATAATGTGACCCAAATACTCCACCTTGTCCTGCCCAAAAGAGCATTTTGACATCTTGGCATAAAAAGAGTGTTTCCTGAGCACCTCCAATACTGCCCTGAGATGTACCAAGTGTTGTTGCATGTCAGTGCTGTAGATTAGGATGTCATCAAAAAATACTAGTACAAACTTCCTGAGGAAAGGCCTAAGCAGCTCATTCATGTTCCTTTGAAAGGTAGCAGGAGCATTTGTTAACCCAAAAGGCATGACCAAGAATTCGAAGTGGCCATGATGAGTGACAAAGGTTGTTTTCTGTATGTCACCCCTGTTCATAAGGATCTGGTGGAAGCCGGATCTTAAATCAATTTTGGAAAAAACCCTGGCCTTTCCTAATTCATCTAACAAATCATCTATAATTGGGATAGGATATCTGTCCTTGACTGTCAGGTCATTGAGTTTTCTATAATCTACACACCCCTTTATGTCCTTTTTTTTTTTTTACTAGGAGCATGGGAGAGGCAAAAGGGCTACTGTTGTGTTGGACTATGCCCTGTTCTAACATCTCAGTCACTATCTTCTCAATGTCATCCTTCTGTGTATAAGTATATCTGTAGGGTCTGATCTTTACTGGTGCTGCCCCCTCTTTCAATATGATAGAATGTTCACACCCCCTTTCTGGAGGTAAGCCTGTAGGAGCAGCAAAGACATCATGGAATTCTGAGAGTAAGGGCTCCAGAGGGGTGGGAGAAATTGACTCATGATCTGCTTGGATCTGATTTAGACATCCTACTAATCCACAAGTGCCATTCTTCAAAGTTTGAACCAACTTTTTGCAACTGATCATCTTAAGTTGTCCAATGTCTGGTTTGCCAGAAAGATTAACCTGCTCCCCATCCTTGGTTAATGTTAGACACATGGAATTGAAGTTAAATGTGACTGGACTATATTGCCCCAACCAGTCCACACCCAAAACCATATCACAACCCCTGAGTTTGAGAAGTCCGATATCTTGTTTAAACTGGAACCCTTGCATTGACCAAAGAAGATTGGGACACTTGCATTCACTTCTTATGGAATTTCCATCTGCTACTGTAATAATCATAGGATTACTGGGCATTATGTTGCAACCAGCATCCTTGGACCTTGGCCACCTTGTAATCCAAGAATGAATGAGATGCTCCACTATCTATCAAGATTTCTACCTGTTTCTTCTTGATCAGGCCACTAATTTTGAAGGTATTAGGAGTTGTCTGTCCAGTCAGTGCATAGATCGAGACTTGAGATGTGTTTGGAGAGTCATCTGGCAAGGCTGTAGTGTAATCATGCTCACCAACAAATTCTTCATCTTCTGCTATAATGAAGTGGATGTGCCTCTGTCTACACTTGTGCCCCGGGGTGTATTTCTCATCACAACGGAAACACAGCCCTTTGGCTCTCTTATCTTGTATCTCTTTTGGTGTTATAGCCCTTTGTAGTACTGGTTTGGTGTCTGGTTGCTTGTATTCTAACTGTGGCATTTTATCGAACACCTTAGGAGCATGAGCTGGCTGTCTGACCTGTCCAGTAGAATATGAAATCTTAGGCAGAGGTTTGTGATTTAAGGATAGTATGACGCATTCCTGGCACCTTGCAGCATCCATAGCAGATGACATAGAGTCCGGATTCATCAACCTTACCATCGATTGATTTCTGGTTTGAGTCCTCTAATGAAACAGGAGATGTAATGGTAATCTGTCAGTCTAGGGCATTGCATCTGCACTAGTGTCCTCAATTCTTCAAACTCAGCAAGGTACTCATCAATGAAACCTACCTGCTTCAACTGATGGAAATCATCGACTGCCATGCCCATGGATTTACAACCAAACCTCTTTAAAACTTCTTCTCTCATCGTAGGCCAAGTGATGTGAGGGTAACTCATTCTAAGACCTCCAAACCACACGTCCGCAGCTCCTCGAAGATGCATTTCTGCGTAATTGACCTTCTGATTATCAGGAGTATCATGGATTTGGAAATATCTTTCACTCCTTCTAACCCACTCCATTGGAGAATCTCCATTAAACAGAGGAAAATCGATCTTCGAAGCTTTGTAATGAGGTTCATACCTCAAATTAACCTTTGATGGTTCGGCTGAGTCTTGTCTTAATGGTGGAGTGGGGAGTATTCCATCACCCGTACTTGCAGCAGGAACTTCGAAAGGAATTTCCGGTTTCCTATTAATCTTGTCGATCAATTGTTTGATCATTTGCTTCAGAGAATCCAGTTGATCCTCAACCCTCAACGCCTGAGATTCGACCTTCTGTAAATGAACCTCCACCTTCTGAATCTGATTTCCAATCGATTGATCAACTCGGACCTGCATCTCTTCCATACGTAAGGTGAATTCCTCAGTCATTTTCTGCTGATTCGTTCTAAGTTCTTCTATTGATTTAGCAGCCATTGCAAACAATCACAGGTACAGGAGAAATCTCTGATACCAGATGTTAGGATAGTGATCCTAACTAGGGTTTTTAAGAAGAATTCTGGGGATAGAGGAGAGGAATTTGGGGAAGAACAGAGAGAATTTGGGGAAAGAAAAGGAATAGGCGGGAAAGTAGTGTTTTATTGATATCAAAAGTGAGCAATTATTACAACACACGCCTTTTTTATATACCTCTTGGCTCAAGGAGGTAAAAGGAGTAAACACACTAACACCTAGGAACACTTAAGTCCTAACAGTTAACCAACAACAGGAGAGCCCTATGATCAAAATTCCGACAGCCCATTTTACACCTATGTTTTGGAACACCAAATTTAATCCATGGAAATGTTTCCGTTTTGAAAGAGATTATGATGCAGTCAACAAGCATTTTAGCATCTAGCACTTCCAGTGCCGCAATTGCTGCAAAAAAAACCTTGTCACTCTATGTGTTCCTCAACATTCCATTAAGACGGATAAATTGAGAGTTAGTGGCATATGTGAAGGAAGCCTAACTATCTTTGCAAGTTTGTCTCCATGTCCTTTAATGGAATCTGGGTTCATGAATAGTATCGTGTCTGAACTTAAATTTTTGAATGGTGAGACTTTGTCACTCGTGTTTGACCCTGGTGGCAAGTGAAAAAACAGAGCAAAAAACTGATGGTGGACATGAAGGGAGTATTGGAATTTGTTTATTAGAGCTCTTTTATACATTGGTAATGTTGGTGTCCACAAAGGAAGACGATGCATGGTTTCACAAACAATTACCAGATTTACTGAGTTGTGTAACTTCGAGGTAATTAAGCGAAAAAGTTCAATAGAGCTGAGAGTTGGGGTCTAAATCTAATTAGTTACAATATCCCATGTAGAGTAGTAACATGTACGGTTTAATTTGCAAAAGGGACCATATTCAGTTTTTATATGTGGCATGTGAGCGGCCTTGGAAGTATCCCTTTTTGAATTAGAAGATATTTGTGATAGCTGTTAGGTCTCCATAGAATAGAAATTTTGATGATACCAAAAGTAGTTGGTTTAGTAACCAAGTATAAGTTTTCTTAGTAGTCTGACATGCAAATTGTATAGGATTAGTCACCCTTTGTTTGTAATTGTTCTTAAGTTAAGTTAGTCTAGGTTAGAAAAGGCTTGAAGACAAAGAAGAGCAAACTCTCAGTCCATCTGTCAAGAAAACTACTGCCTAGAAGACCAGTTCCTGATGAAGTCAAAACAGACTAGCAGCAGAAGTAAAGAACAAACGAGTAAAGCATCCAGAAAAACAGACGATAGAAGATCAGTCCAAGATACAACTATGCTTTTTTCAAGTGACTAGATGAATTATGAAGAGATAAATCACAGATTCACAGGGCATGTAGCCGTCCAAGCCATTCCGTCCAAAGCCTGATAAATGCCATGTGTATGAACTCATATCATAACCACGTCAAAATCTAACCACTTTTTCATTACCTTAATATCATTACAATAAACATGATCAAAGAGTAAATTACCCACCTGTTTAATTCGTTTAAAACTTATCAAACAACCGATAATTAAGGGCGGATGAAGTAACTTAAAAAAAAAAGTGGAGAGCACTTTGTTGCTTGGTAGCAAATAACAAGACCTTTAAGTAGCAGCATAATAATGGTTTTTTACCAGTTTCTTGATCTTTTTTTTTTTTTTTTGGAAACTATGTCATGTCCATGCCATGTGATGTATATGTAGAGCTGACCACGTTTGGACCGGAACTACCTACAACCATCGGTTCAGCAAGCAATCGATTCAATGGGTATGTTACGTGAACCAGCTGTTCAGAACTGCCTGAACCGTTACCACCTCCGAAACATTGAAGCTTGAACCGAGGCGAACCGTCAAACTAAAAGTTCTGAACCACTTGTCAACCAACTGTTTTGAATCTGAAGCGTAGACCAACCGCCTCCCAACCGTTAAAGTGGAACTGAGATCAGCCAACTGATAGTTCCAAACCACTTATCAATATAAAACCTACGGTTTTCATGACATCTTTGAACCATTAAATGATACAGTTCCAATGAAAATTTGAAATATGTACAGCTTTGCAGCAAACTGAAATGGGAGCCCAGCTGAAATGGCAATATAGTAATTACAACATGGTGCATTGACTATACGTAAAAATCAATATGGTGCCTCAGGTACAACGAAAAACGGAGATATGGTGCCCCTTAATTTGGGTGCTCAAATAGAAGACGCGTGGTGACCTTATAAGGCTCACTTTTTTTAAATTCAAGTGGAAACCTAAACACTGGGAAATGTAAGATTCGGTAATTGAAAAATCACCTTCTTACCACCTTTAAAAAAAAAAAAAAAAAATTGGTGTACTAGTGTTTGAAATTGGAAATCATGGTGTCAATCCTATCTAATATTTTAGCAGCACTTTCCTCTCCAGAATCAAAGGGGGAGGTCCACTCCTGGTAATGATGGAGGCTGCCCGTGAAATCCGTGAAAAGTCCGTCAACCCCAACTTTATTGATCCAGTAATCGTATTCGTTATACGGATCCTGACTGAAGTTGAAATGCAAGAACTGGTTCTCATTCCGAAAAGTGTATGGGTGCACCTGGATGGATTCACATAAAAAGAAATGTTCCTTTAGTTTAGGAGAAATGCATAACTGTGATGCCCCATTCCCGGATACCGAGCTCTTATCCATAAAAGAACGCCCGGTACGTATAATATTAAAGCTCGATATCCGGGAATGGGGCGTCACAAAAACAAAATGGAAAATTGCACAACAGATGCAAACCTGAAGGTTATAAGCATGTGCTCTAGGAATTAGGTCAGTAGCAAATTTAAGATAATTATCGTTTACTGGAACCACCGTATCTTTCCACGGACCAATGCCGACCACATAATCTTTGATGAAATTTAAGTAACTGTCTGAAGTGATCTCCCAATAAGACTGAAAGATATTACAAACAATTACCATCACAAAGAGAGCGTCATGTAGTTACTGTAAGCAGTGGCGGACCTACATACACCACAAGCAAGCAAACGCCAAATGCCCCCTTGATCCAAAAAAAAAAAACAAACTAATATGTGTACCATGTTTATGGTTTGCCCCTCCTTAATTTTTGTATTCGCCATTAAAAGTTTTAATGCCCCCTCTCCCTCTTCGAGAGATGAAAAATCTGCGTCTCCTCGATCGAATGTAAGGGGACCTAGATTTAATGATAGGGACTCCCCTAGATGCCAAGCAAGATCATTACAAACTCCAATGTTCACAGTGTTTAATGGGGTTAAGCAAATAATGAAACAAAATCAAGTCATTAAGGCAGAACCTGATTTGTATCCTGAGTAGGCATGGTTGTATCATCAATCAGCAAAATTTTAGGCAGGTCTGTCATGTTTGATATGTAAATGAGAGATGTTGGAGCAAATGACTGAATAAATATTGGTTGTTTTAACCATGGTTTGGACATGTATGATCCCTGGTATCCATACTTCTTGAGAGTCTCAACAAACTTGTCTTCGAATTTCTTTCCGCCTGTCCATTTTACCTGTTGTTCAGAATTCATACGACGTATAAGCATAAATACAGGGAATTTTTCGTTTTATTTTTTTAACTACAAATGACTGATGACCTGTAACAGGAAGACGAAAAAACAACTCACATGTTGATTAATAAACACTGGATTTTTCATCTCTGGATAGATCCCAACCACCCTAGGGGCATCCAATGCAATTGATATGAACTCATCAAATGTAATGATTGAAAATTTCCCTGCTCAGTTGAGACACAACATGTAAATAGTTTTGCTTAGACACAAGCAAGATCAAGTCTTTCAAATAAAATTACCAAAAAAAAAAAGAGTCCAAGGATATTCATCAAACATCAAGTTAGGTTTTTTTTAGGTTTTACTACAGCTCACTTCAACACAATCGACATACTCTCAATTGTCGAGATTGCTCTTTAAGTTGAAGCCTTTTCCAGGATGAAAACTAAACAACAAGCCAAATATCAAGAAAATGGTATATGTAATCAACTTATATCCGGTTCGCAGTACCTTTTCTGAAAAATATTCAAACTGGAGTATTCTCTAACCTAACATCGGTGAAGATATTCAATCACATAATAATAATAGGCGAATACTAGCAAGCAGGAAAATAATCGCCCATTTTGACAGAAATACTCTGGAAAAGGGAATGAACTAACAGTTATATTGCTGATCCCTGAAAGGATATCTCTGCTTCACATGCAACGACTTCAGTTCCTCCAGAGTAAAATCAACTGCATAATTAATGACAAGTAAAAGCATATATTATCCGACACAAGAAATCTAGGGCATATATACAGACTAAAATTAAATGATGCATTTGAGATATCTTGGGTATACGCTAAATTATCAAACAAGATCTACAAGATAATACATGCATCATCATAGAACAAATGTTCTCCTCACCAAGAAAATATCCAGTAATATTGGCATCTTGAACCTCATAGGTTCTCTTTCGACTTGCAAACTCCTTGCGTGAAGCAATATCGGTAGTATCGTCAAGAAACACATCATGGAAGCAAACAAGAGCGCCATCCTTAGATGCCAGGATGTCTGTTTCAATGAAGTCAGCTCCCTCTTCTATGGCTCTCTACAAGAGAAGGCAAAAATATAGCAACATTTTGGAAGTACACTTTCTCACAAATACAAATGCCTCCTTTTTTTTACGCCATTCAATAGTTACTTTCTTCTCCCTCTGCTGCATAGTCATTAATGAACTACTGATACTCGGAAAATGCAACCTCAGTTGCAATTACATTTAAACCATACTAACCAGGATTTTTTTTTAAAATTCTTGATGCCTATTAAGTAAGATTATACACACATCTGGATAATAGATTTTGACAGACGTATACCTTGTATGCAAAAGCAGTTTCTTCGGGGATTTCTCCGTTTGAACCACGATGTGCAATGTTATATGGACGGAACGTTTGTAGTGACTTCCTACTTCTATCATTTCTTCTGCCTGGAAGTGGATAGAGAGGCCTTGCTGCACATCCAACCACCAGTAGCAGAAACATAAAAGAAGCAATACCTACTAACAACACGATTCATTATCCAAAGCTCACACAGGGCGCATACGACACGACATATGAACAAACCTTAATAGCTAATGTACATACTACAAGAAATGGAATCGATCTGCATACATTTTCTTTAACAGCAAATTCGTAAAACAAAATTGTTTCTAATACGCTGCTAACGTTATTTTTACAGGAAATTCTAGCAAGAAAACTTTCTCATCCAAGCTCAAGTGGATCCTAGAAAATTGTGATTGCCAAATTCAATGGTTACAAATTCAACAAAAAGGCCATACTCAAAAGTCCTATGAATCCAGTCTGCACTTCAACATTAACCTAAAAAAGTAATAGAGACGTCTACAAATGTGCCCACTGAGGATTCAAATGATTGGTGTGGTTGAGAGTGAGGTCATCTACTGCCTTCCTAAATAAATATCAATATCAAACAAACAAAAAAAAAATCAAAAATCAAAGAACTGCTAAAAGATGCTGACAATTTTTAACCTTTAATGTAAATTAACTCCAAAAAATTAGGAACAATTTCTCTCAAACAAAAAAAAAAAAAAAAAAGCAAACAAACAAACAATTTGAAAGCAAACCAGGTATAAGGTGAAATGCGTAGTGGGAATCGCAGCTAATGGGTAGCGATAAAAGTGTTGAAGCTTACGGGTTGAAGTCATGGCAGACGGGTCCCTCATTTAGCTTCTTTCACTTTTTTTTTGGTTACTGGATTGAGGGCGGACTAATGTATTTATAGTGTTTGATTCATTACAGCAGATCATAGCCGAGGATTTTGGCGATTCCAGGCATATTCTTTTCTTTATTTTTATTTTTCATTTTGAAATAAAAATTTGGTTTTTCCATGGTTCCGAAGATTTACACGTTGGAAACAATGAATATTTTTTTTTTTTCCTTCCATGAAACAAACTGACGATTTTTTTCTAGTTTGATCATCTCCGCAATTTTTGTTGTATAAATATATATATATATTTTTTTGGATAATTTAAATAAATCAATGCAACTATTGGTTTAAAAAAATTAAAAAAGAAAGCCACAACATTTGGTACAAATGTGACCATCCGGTAAGTGACCCGTGTGAATGGTTGAAACTTGAAACCAAAAGTGAATGGTTTCTTTTTCGAGTCGTAGAAAAAAAATGCAAAACAAGATTGGTTGACCGTTTTTAGTTTTTAGTTTTTTTTTTAGTGTTAGTCGAACAAAAGAGAATGATTAGAAGACGATTGCGATAAATGTGGACACATAATCGGCATCGTTTTAAAAAGTGCTATATTTGACTCATCCATAAATTATCGCATTTACTCATTTCATTATGTCATTTTGGTTCAATCATTTTTCCGATATGTACATGTGGTCATATTTGTTGTTAAATTATTGGACAACATGTTTAAAGCAGTAATTTTACCCGACAATCTTAAGACGAATTTGTTGTTGTTGTTTTTGATACATGTTGTTTGACGGGCCACAAAATTGCAATACG
This sequence comes from Gentiana macrophylla, assembly GCA_026214975.1. NCBI lineage: Eukaryota > Viridiplantae > Streptophyta > Magnoliopsida > Gentianales > Gentianaceae > Gentiana > Gentiana macrophylla. Next base: position 105,784,281 of record CM047813.1, on the reverse strand, counting down.
CAGTTTGAATGTTTCTTAAAATTCTAAACAAACAGTTGTTGTAATCTGCTGCTATATGTAATTTCTATTAACTATGCATGATGATCGAATTGTTAGGGCCGGCAAGGTCCCCTTTCACCCCCTCCCCCGTTCAACAGTTTTGGAAAAAAAATTATCATAGGCAAATTTTCGCTTAAAACTTTAGATATAATGACACATTCTTATATATTATGTTAGGTCCAACAATGATATCCTATGTTTGTCCCGAAAGGCTTGTACAAATTTAGAGGAGTGAATGAACTTGTAAGATTTTAACTTCAAATCTTCTACTTAATCAAACTTATCAAAGTGTGTGGTGGAATATTAAAGCCATTAAAACTTGTTTTCAAAACTATGCTAAATCAAATGTAAATGCAGTAATGAAAGTAAATTGCGGAATTTAATAGACATAGATTTGTTATCGAGGTTCGATGTGGTGTAATCCTCTACGTCACCGCTTCTCTTGTAAGTAGACATAGATTTGTTATTGAGTTAGATACACCGGTTACAATAGGTAGGATAGTCTTTGACAACCCTCAACTGCTTCACTATATGAATTATCAATCCTTCAAAACCCTCAGATGTTATACTGATCAACTACAATCCTATTGAGTTAGTTACACCGGTTACAATAGGTAGGATAGTCTTTGACAACCTCAACCGTTGAACCCTCAGCCCTCATATGTTATACTAATTAACTATGCAGTTTCTTCTGTTAAGATCAAGCGCTTACCGTTCTACTAAAACCAATTGGTGTTAGCATTTAAGAGTGTGAGCAAACTCTCCCAACATCCCCTTATCAAGTGTGGGCAATCTCTCCCAACACTTTCACAATATAATTGGGGTCCAACACGCCCCCTCAAGTGCGGGCAATCTCTTCCAACACTTGCATAATATAAATATAAATTGTGAAAATAATGTTCACACCAGAGTTCGATCTCATGACCTCTGGCTCTGATACCATGTTAATATCAAGCGCTTAACGTTCTACTAAAACCAATTGGTGATAGTAAATGTGCTACTATATTTCCTTATACATTTAAAAGTGTGAGCAATCTCTCCCAACACCCTCCTCAAGTGTGGGCAATCTCTCCCAACACTTGCATAATATAATTGGGGTTCAACACCTTCGATGAAGATCTTCAACATCCATCACACTCAGCTCCTTCACAGCCTCAAATGTTTCAGCTAGCCGACTTTAGTCCTTAACAGACTCAACTGCTTTATTGAATATATGTCCTGAACACCTTCAACTGTTTCACATACTAACTCATTTTGATCGAATCAAGATTGGAGTAAAGGGTGGAACAAATTTGATCCTTTGAGATTTTTCTGGATATGTCTTGATAGCATCAAGGTTGCTCAAATTCAAGAGTATATACTTGATTGATTCTATTTAGCTTCTGATTTTGCTAACTCTTGAATGCTAGATATTGCATTGAATACTTTGTGTTCTCATTAGGAATTCCACTTGGGTTCAATGAATGGCATAAGTGTTGGTCTTCTTATCTTCTTGTATTATAACCCAGGTCTTCTCTACTGACTTGCTTCTTCACTTGATAAAGCAACCGTTGAAGAGACTTAATGGATTTTGGATTTTTCTCAATAAATAGCCGTTTGATCCTTAGTATATAGTTGTTTATCCTGAAATTGACTTTGATATGGAGACATTGCTTGTTGAATGGACAAATATGCTTTTTGTTAGTCTGGCCTCTTTTTCAAACTTCGATTGCAACAAAAAGATACTTTTGCAGAGCGCTCTCTCTAAGGTAAACTGACACTTTACATCACATTTAATGCTTGCTCATCTGAATCTAATTGTTAATCCTTAGCTGACATGAGTCTTCAAGTCCGACCATTAGAGTTTGGTCATCAGATCTGTTTCATATATCTGATCTTCTGTCAGGTCTACTTCTAACTGCTTGGTCTTGTATTTTCTTCTGATATGATCCTTCTTATCTGATTTGATCCTTCTCATATGATCCAATGTTTCTTCTGATCTTCTGCTCAAGTGATCTTCATTTCAAATCTGATCTTTCATTTCAATCCGGATCTGAATTATATTCACTGGTTGTCATTTGATCATTTCTGTCCTGGTGTGATCTGAATTTATATTACACCACTGGTACTTCTCATTTGATCTGATTTTTGTCGTCTGGTGTGATCTTCTGATATGACTTTCTATTATGATGTATTGCTTGTTCACTAACTTCATCAAATCAATTGATTCTTCTTTAAGCAAGTAACTCTTCTCTAAAGTTGGTTTTTTAGGGCCCGTTTGGATTGAAGGATATAAATAGAAAGGAAAAGGAAAAATAGTGACGGAAAAAAAATGAGAAGGGAATGAGAGATTGTAAAGTTTATTTTGAGTGTTTGGATAGAACTAGACGGAAAGAAAATGAATGTTTAAAAGTGTGTTTGGAATATCAATGGAAAAAAAAGGAAATCACAAGATTATGATTTTCCAATTTTAGACATTATGTTAGTGAGATATTAGTATTAATTTTAAGGTTATTTAAGTAATTATATAAAATATTTTTTTTTGAAGAAGTAATTATATAAAATATCTAAAAAAAAGTATCATTTCCTTTCAAATCTTGCTGAAAATGGACGGAAAGCGGGCAGTCTAATTTCTATTAGATCATTTACTTTGGTCTCCCTCATTCGCCTTTTATTTCATTCTCCTATTGACATACCAAACACCCCAATTAAAATCAGCTCAAGCCCTTTCTTTTCTTCTCTTCCTTTTCTTTCAATCCAAACAGCCCTTAGTCTTCATGCGTGGATTTGGTCTTCAAGTCTGAATCTGAACCACACATGATCTATTAACTTACAACTGAAAGACTAACATTTTTCCTATTACAAAAACAAGCCTGGTCAACCTATACAATCATTAGGGTATAATGGCATTGACCTACTAGTAATTTCTTTGGCCCTTAACCCGGTGATTCGGATTCGTGTCACAGTGAAGACAAAGAGTGTGTGTGCATATATTTCCGATCCGTAAAAAAAACCAATACAATCATCATGCATCTAATAAACAACTATTTGGATAAAGTTTGGCCATCATCAAAACTAATGCAACGTAACAAACAATTTCTTTTTTTGAACATCCTAACAAACAATTTCTAAAATAGCAATAAGACATATTTATCAGATAAAAATATAATACTAATACAAACACATATAATTTCTCGAACTCGTATATTAAAAAAACATCAAATTCTTAATTTCAGAATGTGATGACACTATCAATTTCGTTGTCACAATATAATACACGTAATTGAATTGGAAAAGAGTAGCATATGTAAAAGGTGTAAGAAAAATACGGCATGTAACAAATTAAAAAAATATTGGATTTATAATTATTATTATTATATATTTATATATAAAACCGCTATTGTGTGATCGACTAACCGGTATCGCCTGACTAGTCAACCGGTCTCACCTGATCGACCAACAAACCAAACGGCTCTGTCCTACCGGTCGGACTTAGGTCCTCTTTAGCATAGGGCCGGCCCGTTCTTCAAATCATGAGACACAATTTTCAAAATTTGAGCAATACTAATTTTGCATACTAGTGTTTGTGTTGATACTAACTGATAAGAGCAACTCCAAGAGAGCCCAATTCAGCAACAAAACAACAATTTGGTGGAAAAAGGTGACTCCAATGGACATGTTATTCTCCCATCAAATTGGTGGGAGGATGAAATTCTCCACCGAATTTGCTGGAGCAAATGGAAACCGGCAACTACTGTTCAATTTTATTTTTCTTTTTGTGAAGAAGAAGACAATTTTATTATTTTTCCTTTCTTAATTAAATTGTAATTCCCTTCAAAAAAATTTAAAGTTGTATTCCCTTTTAAAAAATTAATTAATTGTAATTCAAGTATGTATCTTTACACAATATTGAAATAATTTTTATATGTTAATTGTGTCATTAAAGCCGTTACTTATAATATAAGTATAATATTTAAAAAAATGTGGGGAAGATAAGAATACAAATAATAAATATAAGACACAAATCATACATTATTTCATTGAAAACAGAAATAAAACCCAAATAAAATACATAATATTAAAAAGCAGAGAAAATTACATGAAATAAAATAAACTCACACGTCATAAATAAACAACAATAATTAATAGACGTTACGCAATAACAATCATTAATAGTCAGATAGATCGGGTCCAGCCGGGTCTAAATTTCCAAACAAGTGACTAAACCCACCAGTAGTGTTATAGTCTTGATTGCTGAACCCGTCAGTAGTGTTATCTTGATTGCTAAACCCATCGTTAGTGTTAAGTCTTGATTGCTAAACCCATCAGTAGAGTTATGGTCTTGATTGCTTTGTTCGGCAATTTTCTGCTTAATTCTTGCCCGCGGTTAGTAAATAAGCTCGAGCATCTGGATCAGTAACAGAGTTCAAATCTGTCATCATTAATTTGAAATCTTGGCGTCAATGTATCGTTTCGTCAACATTGTTGTTTTATTTGCCAGAGTTTCTGCAATCGCTTTTGTTTCGTTATTCTGTGCATTATTGAATTTGGCTTTCTTAATACCTCAATGTGGTCTTTTTGAAGTAGTAGTGTCAGTACCGTCGTCACTTAAATTGATAGAAAAAGATGACAGCCCAGGAGAAGAGGAATTCGGTGTCTCTGAGGTGAGATGAATTATCATCATCAAGTGCAACAAAAATTTCCAGATCCTTCACTATTGGCCATACATGATCAAACTTGAATCCTTTCTTGAAATTCTTATCTTGCATCATTAGCCGTTTTGCTTGAATCATCTGCGCTAAATAGTGAGAAATATGTCAAATAAATAATATATGATATAGTAAACACAAAAATTGACGATTACTCACGATGTCTTTTTCTGAAATGCCACTTTGATTCCGTTTTTCAACTTGTCGAATTCAACCCCTCAATTTTCTTCCACATATCTTGGGTTCTTTTCCCGACAATGGTGGGAGGCCTCTTTGAGTTGTAGTCTTGCGCAACACGAGCCCATAACTGTTTTTTGGTCTGGTTATTACTTTTGATTGGGTTCTGGGATACATCCATATAGAAATGGAAGAGATGTTCGTCTTCCTCACAAGTGTAAGAAGTAGACCTAAACAAGGAAGCCATGAATATGAACTCTGGAAAATATATAAAATATTGAAGAAAATAAAGTAAGAAATAGATAATAGAAAGATAGGTGTGAGTCTTAACCAATGCATATATTGGTATTTATAGGAAAATTGTGAATTAATTTGTTGATCAGAAGATAGTAACCAGATGGTGTGGATTGAACGTAATCCAAATAGACGGTCTAGATGTATCCAAGATAGATTTTTTGTTTGTATCCATTCAAAATCATTTAATAACCAGATATAGAATGAATGTTATATATTTAACGTAATCCCGATGGATGGTCAAGATGCATCTGCAATAAATATATTATCTTGTAAACCTATAATTATTTGGTATCCATATATAAATTGAATGGTGAAAATTTAACGTAATCCAAATGGACATTCCAGATGTACTTAGCAGTGGATATATTTATCTTGTCCACAACAATTATTTGATCCAGATAGATAATGCGTGGTGGAGATTGAACATAATCCAACGGATGGTGAAGATGTATCCAAGATAGATTTATTTTTTTGTTCTTATCCATTGATGACGTTGATCAAGTGATAATAAAATACTTGACCATCATAAACCAATACTAGCAAGAGGACTAGGTCCATCGTAGTATAGCTATAGCGAATCAAGGTCGATCCCACAAGGAACCAATTGTGGTTCATTTATATATAAACAATTAATCATTCATGTCAAGGACACAAAGCAGTCTACGGCCAACGAAAGACAAGAAAGATAAAGGACTCGACACGACACAACACATAAACAACGTAATTAACCTCCCCAATTATTATGTTATCGTTTGGATCTAGAGATTCTATATAATTAAGCTAGACTCGACAACTATTAATCCAATTCATATTTCTTTTATATTGGCTACGGAAGTCATCCCCTAAACTAAATCTAGCTCCGGGTAGGCCATCTAGATCACTATGCTACATTACGTGACTTCGCTTCATAGGCCTCCATCTCATATAACTTGCACGCTTACAAAACTAGGGATGCCGATATTAACCGTATTCCTCACCTAGGCAACATTCCTGTGGTTAGGCGTACTTCCTAGGCGATCGCATCAGTCTCCGTCCCATTAACACTAACTTTTTACGTATAACTAGGTGAGCTCAATTCCCTAATACAGAACAGATCTAGATCTCGCTGAAAGTCCCGGAAGATCAATTCATGAGCCGACCTAGGAGCCCTATATTGGTATTTTCTAATCATACGCTAATTAAAACAGACGAGCAACGTAGCCGTAGCCATACCTACTAAGATAAGAAATTCTAGGTGGACAATCACACCATAAATACGTGGCTAGATTGACGCGGCGAAAACCTAAATCTTAGCGTTTCTACACACGTAACGGATAAAATAGAGATTCATAAAGCAATTATATAGATCTACTAAAAACAAGATTGTCGATCATACCAAAGTCATCTATAGATCACCGGATAACAGATATGGGCGTGTGGATCCTTGTAGACAAGAAATCCCCACTGCCTCATATCGTATCCTTAGATCTACATCGTCCGGTGAAGAACGAACAACCTCAAACGATAAACAATAATTGGGGACTTAATTAAAAGAACTAAGAAGAAATAAATACAAGAACTTACATTATTGCAGAACTTGTATAAAAATCACTCTGAGGAAAACTGAGAACTTTATTATAATTCGAGAGAGGTGTATAAAGGTGTGTTTTTGCTAATGAAATAGCACAAGTATATATAGGGGTAAAAAATAGAGTTAGGATAAGCATTAACCGATCTAAAATAGGTTTTCTAAATCCAAATGAAGTCTAAAAACGCGTTAGGATAACTCCAAGTCGATCCGGTGGCTTTAGGGAACTCGCTCCCAAATAGCCGAAGACTTGTTTGCCAATGAGTCCATCAACTTTGATTGGCTCGGCTGGCTCTTGTCATTCCTTTACCTCTTTTCGCTACCGATCCGGTATTTATCTTCAATGCACTCCAAATTTTCTTCGATTTATCTTGAGATTTAATTCATCCATTTGTAATTATCCTCCAATTTATCTCAATCTACAAAATAAATATTTATTGCACAGTAAATCGTATTTAAATGATAAAAACGGATAAATACCAAATTATATTCTATTAATCACATAACATTAAATAATCATTATAAAGATGTGATTTAACATAAAATATATATTATTAGGCTTGATTTAAGGATAACGTTGATGACTTTTACGAGTATATTTTGACCGTCATCATCCATCCAAATCATTTGATAATTGGAGATATGAAACACATGGTATTGATTCAACATACTCCTAATGGATGGTCAAAATATATATGTAATAACTATACTTATCTGATCCACCTACAATTATTTGGTATCTGGATATAAAATGAATGGTGAAGATTTATCGTAATCCAAATGGATGGTCCAGATGTGCTTACAACATATATTTTTATCTTGTCCACCAGCAATTATTTGATCCGGATATGTAATGAGTGGTGGAGATTGAACGTAATCCAAATGGACTGTCTAGAAGCATCCAAGATAAAAAAAAATTGGATCTTATCCATCAATAATCATTTTAAGCGGATACAGAATCAATGATATAGATTTAACATAATCCAATCCGACGGTTGAGACGTAAGCACTCTGATTTTATTGTTCTCTACGACGATTATAAAACCGGATGCAAGGAGTATTGATTAAGATCCACTTCTGAAACTTTTGACTTTATTTATTCTAAAGGAAAAAAACTTCTCATTATGGCTGGTCCTTTTAATCCATCATTCAATATCCAGTCTCCTTCTTCTTCGGATGATGATTTTGAAATTGTGCAGCATGTAACAATTTCATTGCTCAACCTACTCACCTGACAAGGTGCCCTTAGTGTTCATATAGGCTCAGTTGCAAGTCATAGAGTAATTGATCATGATCTAGAAGCCGATGATCGTAGGTTGTTCAATGACTACTTTGATGAAAATCCAACTTTCAATGAAACGATGTTTCGACGACGTTTCCGGATGTCTCGCAACTTGTTCCTTCGAATTGCCGATGGTGTGAAAAATCATGACACCTATTTTGTTCAAAGAAGATATGCTGCGGGTAAAGTCGGACTGTCTACGTTTCAAAAAATGACAGGCGCGTTGTAGATGCTTGCATATGGTGTACCTGCAGATGCTCCTGACGAGTATATCATAATGGGGGAGTCTACTTTAATGGAATGTGTTAAACGATTTTGCCATGCTGTTATTGAGGTATTTGGATAGGAGTATTTAAGATCACCTACACCTGATGACATTGCTAGGAAATTGCACATCCGCAAGCAATGTGGCTTCCCGAGAATGTTAGGCAGTTGAGATTGCATGCATTGGCGGTGGAAGAATTTTCCAACTGCCTGGGCAGGCCAATATGTGGGAAGCGACGTTGACCCTACGATCATTCTTGAGGCCGTGGCAGATTATGATCTTTGGATTTGGCATGCATATTTCGGTATGTCCGGGTTTTATAATGATATTAATGTTTTGGAAGCGTCAAACTTATTTTCCAATCTTGCTGAAGGTATTGCTCCCCCGGAAAACTATACCATAATGAAAAAGAATATAAGACAGGTTATTATTTAGCTGATGGTATATATCCAAAATGGGCAACTCTTGTGCAAAGTATCAAGGATCCATGTGGTCCTAAGAAGAAATATTTTGCAATGAAACAAGAATCGTGTCGAAATGATGTAGAGCGTGTATTTGGTGTTCTCCAATCAAAATTTGCAATTGTGGCAACCAGCTCGCTTTTAAACAAAAGTGATTTACATGATATAATGACTGCGTGCATAATAATGCACAACATGAAAATTGAGGACGAACGTGATATGAATGTACCAATTCAAGATGCAATGGAAGCGCCGCCTCCGGCTACAGTAGAATTGATGGATGAGAATACTCGATTTCAAAGATTTCTCGAGCGACATAGACAAATTAAGGATAAAAAAGTGCATTTTGCACTTTGTGATGCCTTGATTGATCATTTGTGGGATGAATATAGCAATTCGGAGAATTAAATGATGGGGTATTACAATTTTGTATCGATGTTTGTAATGTGGTTTTATTTTTAAGAGTTTTCTTTTGGTTCGTATTATTAATATGTGTATTGTTGTTGTATTTCATCAATTTTAATGTCATGATGTGTTTTTATAATTTTAGATTTGCTTTCAATAAATTGTATATTATTACATTTTATTTATTTTAAAATAAATTTATTTTATTTTAATAAAAATTACCGGTTTTTTACTAAATTTTTTTTGTCATGAATATAAAATGTACAACTAAATAATAATACATTTATTTTTAATATATAATTGAATTTTAAGATGGAATATTCTTTTTTGGTGTTGAACAATTGGAATTGATGGATAAAATTTGGTGTAAAAATTACACCAAATTAATGATTTGGTGTAAAATTTGCCGGTAGCCCTTGGAGTTGCTCTAACATTGTAAAACATACATCTAGGCATATCTGTTTCAATAGAATTAATTATTCACCCCATTGTGCAAACATATCTCCTTTCTTAATTAGCAGTATATTTGTTCAAGGTATCTGGTTGAACCAGCATGCCTTTTGCTTGCTAACTAAATATCACTAAGGCCGTCCCTGAGTGTTTAGAAGTCAGTCCTCGGCCAATTTATCAAAACGAGACCTTTTAAAAGAAAAAAAAAAAACAAATGTGTTTTAAAATATATATCACATATTTAGACTAACAAACTAATTAGATTAAATGAAAAAACCAGGATTTCGGATGTCATAAGCCGTGGCATTGTTGGTATTTTCCCAGGGACAAGTCTGCTTATCACTTGGCAAAAAGTTGTGCCTCTGTTTCATGTGGATGAATCGTTTAAGGTAAGATCCAATTTCTGACAATACATTGCTTCAAGGATGGATCATGGAAGGGTACCTTGTTTTGCAATGTGTTAAGAAATAGATATTTGTTATTTATGACATGTGTCATCTTTATAGTGTGCCAAGTGTCCCTAACTAATAGTGAGACAAGTGTATTGGTCCTATCTATATTATCTTGTACTAAACATTCACAAAATCTAATGAAAGATTCTGTTAATTCCACAGACATGTTTTTTTGTTTTCTTGGTAGCAGGGCGTAGGTGTGTCCATGGCCACCACCACCGGTTCTCCGGCAATGGGAGGCTCAGCAGTGGAGCTCTCGAAAGCTCAGCTCCACCGGTGTCATCCCTTCAACCTGTTTTCTCTACCATTTTTCTTCCATTGGAACTACGATTCCCAGTCAAGTTCAGACAACAAGACTCGGTTTCAGTCCTTCAACGGCTGGGCCCAGCTTCCCATTCTTCTCCGATGGTGTAGTCACCGGAATACCAGTCATAAGCTCAGGTATTCCTCCACTGAACACTCAAGCTGGATCATCATTCATCGGATCAGAATCTCCGTTTGCAAATCTAAGAACCACCATGCCCACACCTCATCTTCTTGGTTTTGTAAGTCCTAATCCAACATCACCTCTCCAAAATCCACCGTTTTTTAATAATCTAAGCCAGACATGCACTGTTAAGCTAGATCGAAACAATTATCTTCTATGGCGTTATACTATCTTACCGATTATTCAAGGATATAAGCTAGAAGTTCATTTGTTCCATGCTATGCATGTTCTTAATGACACTCTGCAACACTCAAATCTCACTAATCCCACACTTCAAATGTTGAATGAAGATTGGAATACTAAAGATAACTTGCTGATGGGATGACTTCTTGGATCTATGACCGAACAAGCCTTGAGTGAAGTTGTTGGTTGTGCCTCTGCACATGAAATTTGGATCACTCTTGAGACTCTTTTTAATAGCAGATCTGAATCAAGAATGCTGGAGTATAAGAATGCTCTATCAAGAGCTTCGAAAGGGTCAAAATTATGTCTGACTATCTAGCTCAAATGAAATCCTATTCAAACAATTTAATTGCTGCTGGTTACCCTATTACTAAATATGAGCTTATTTTGGCTACACTGGGAGGTCTGGATAGAGATTATGAGTCTGTTGTAGTTAACATCACATCCAGAGTTGGATCTTTGAGCTGGCAGGATGTTCAGTCTCAATTGATAACCATTGAAAGACTCATAGCTAGATATTTAGGCTTTGGTCCTACAGCAGACTTTGTACAAGGGCAGGAAACTAGGACCAATTCCTCATATGGCAACTCAGGAGGGAGGCCACCTAATCAGCAGAGGTCTGGTGGAAGAGGTAGAAACAACAATGGATCAGAGGCAGGGGTGGAAATGGTAGAGGATCTGGTGGATACTCAAGGAACAAGATGGTGTGTCGGTTGTGTGAGAAGACTGGTCACATAGTGACCTCTTGTTGGCACAGGTTTGAGGAGGATTTCATTCCTCCAAGCAACATGTCTAATGGTGGTAAAAAACAAGTGTCTGCCTACATTGCCTCACCACAATCTGTTGGAGACTCAGCATGGTACATGGACAGTGGAGCCTCTAATCACCTTACAGCTGTCTAAACAACCTCCATCTCAGTTCATGTTATAGTGGTTCTGAAAATTTAACTGTTGGAAATGGTGAGAAATTGCCTATCCTTCACACTGGAATGACTTTTTTTCCTGCACAGTGTCCACACACCACTTTAACCCTGAAAAACATTTTACATGTTCCTCTTATCACCAAGAATTTAATTAGCTTGTCCAAATTACTTTATGATAATCACATTATTGTTGAATTCACTCATTTCTCTTATTATGTGAAGGACAAAACAACAGGGACACTGCTTCTGCAAGGAACACTCAAGGATGGCCTGTATCAGATTCAGCTTCCAAATGAGACCTCTCTTCACTCCAAATTCAAGACCCCTATCTGTCAGATTGTTCCTGTTTCTCTAAGTGCTCACTTAAGTACTTCTAGCCCTAATAAGGATCCTAATGTTTGGCACAGACGTTTAGGTCATCATTCTAGTCAAGTTTTGAGTCAGATTTTAAAGTTTTGTAATGTTGAATTAAAAGATTAGTTAACCTTCTGTGATGTTTGTCAATTTGGTAAGGGTCATGCCCTACCCTACTTAAATTTTGATTCTCATGCTACTCATGTACTTGATTTAATTCACTTTGATGTCTGGGGTCCTGCCCCCATCAAGTCTGTTTCTGGTTTTTCCTATTATGTTCATTTCATTGATGATTGGTCCAGATTTACTTGGATTTACCCTTTAAAGTCAAAGTTTGATGTCTTTCCTACCTTTATTCAGTTCCAAAAACTTGTTGAAAATCAGTTTAATGTTAAAATTAAATGTGTACATTCAGATTGGGAGGAGAGTATATGAGTCTTGAAAACCTTCTCCAAAATCAGGGGATCCTTTTTAGACACCCTTGTCCTCATGCTCACCAACAAAATGGTAGAGTTGAGAGGAAACATAGACATATAGTTGAATTGGGGCTCACACAGATGGCACAAGCCTCACTTCCACTTAGGTTTTAGGGGGATAGTTTCCTTGAAGCAGTGACTGTCATTAATATCCTTCCCACACCAGTTTTACAAAACAAATCCCCTTATGAGGTTCTTTATAACAAGAAACCTGACTATAAGTTTTATAAGGTGTTTGGTTATGCCTGCTTTCCCCATTTGAGACATTTCTCTCTTACCAAGTTCAAGTATCATACCAGTAAGTGTACTTACTTAGGTGTCAGTCCCAGTCACAAAGGTTACAAGTGTTTGGACACCTCTTGTAGGATTTATATTACAAGAAATGTAGTGTTCAATGAACATGAGTTTCCCTTTAAAGAAGGGTTCACTCAAGGGCACTACAGAGAGGTCCATACAGACCCTGGACTGCTTATTTCTCTTTCTGTGTTTGAGACTGATACTATTGATCAAGAATTGGTGTCTGATATTTGTGCATCTGAGAGGGAAACTCCAGAGTAGGATGTCCATGTCCAGACTTTTACACAACAAGAGGTACACCCTACTTCTCCTAGTTTTTCTTTTCCTGATTTATAGTCCTAGCCCTACAAACACACCACCACAAAGTCCAAGTACTAGTACACACAGTCCCAGTCCAAATCCTCAATCTTCTAGTGATGGAGGATCAGTGTCAAGCCAAAATAGTGCCTCTGAACCTATTCAACAATGACCACAGCCTGTCCAAGGTCATCATATGCAAACTAGGTCTAAAAGTGGTATTTTCAAGCCAAAAACCTACTCTACACAAATTCAGTCCACTGTACTCCTTAATCACCTTTCTAAACTTACTAAAGTTTCAGAAGCTTTAACCTGTGCTGAGTGGAGACAGGCCATGATCACTGAATTTGAAGCATTACAAAAGAATGAAACTTGGACTCTTGTACCACTATTGAGGAATCAGAATCTGGTTGGTAGTAGGTGGGTTTTCAAACTAAAACTGAGACCTGATGGAACTGTTTTGAAACATAAAACTAGACTTGTAGCTAAGGGTTTCCATCAAACCTATGGAGTTGACTTTACTGAAACCTTTAGCCCTATGGACAAAGCATCCACCATTAGGGTTGTCCTAGCTCTTGCTGTGAACCTAAATTGGCATATACACCAAGTGGACATAGATAATGCCTTTCTTAATGGCCCCTTATCTGAAGATGTTTATATGCATCAACCTGAAGGATTTGTTGATACAGAAAGGCCTAATTATGTGTGCAAACTACACAAAGCACTTTATGGCCTCAAACAAGCTCCTAGAGCCTGGTTTGATGCCCTTAGATCTCAGATGGTGCAGTGGGGATTTCATCAGTCAGTAGCAGACTCATCCTTATTCATTCTGAAAACTGGAAAAAATCTTTTATATGTGTTAGTCTATGTGGATGACATTCTTGTGATAGGTGACTCCAAGTTTCTGATTCAAAAATTTATCAAAATGCTCAACTCAAAATTTGCTCTTAAAGATCTGGGGTCAGTATCTCACTTTCTGGGGATGGAAACTCACAGGAATGAAGATGGTATGTTCCTTACACAAGGTCACTATGCTTCTCAGTTACTAAAAACACTGCAACTTGAACACCTTAAACCACGTGATACTCCTATGGTTCTTGGACAACATCTGGAACCTGATCAGGGTGAGCCTATGAAGAACCCTACTATTTATAGAAGTGCCATAGGGGCATTGCAGTAATCGGCATGCACAAGACCAGATCTTGCCTATTCAGTTAATTACTTGAGTCAGTACATGTAGAATCCTACCCTTGATCATTGGGCAGCTCTAAAAAGACTTCTGAGGTATGTTAAGGGAACACTGAACTATGGAATATTGTTCAGATCCAAAGGCACCCTGCACCTCTCTAGATTAGTGATGCTGATTGAGCTTGTTACCCTTCAGATAGAAAATCCTTTGCAGGATATTGTGTGTATATTGGTGATTCATTGGTATCTTGGAGTTCAAAAAAACAGCATGTAGTCTCAAGATCCAATGCTGAATCTAAGTATAGATCTCTAGCAAACCTGTCATCTAAAATGTTCTGGATTATGCAGATGTTGACAGAAATGGGGATCAATCTACCTGCTGTGCCATTGGCTTGGTGTGATAACTTAAGTGCCACATTTCTAGCCCAAAATCCTGTCTACCATGCAAGAACTAAACACATTGAGGTTGACATTCATTATGTCAGGAATCAGGTTATGGACAAACAACTATCAGCGCAGCCCTCTGCAATGCAAACAGCAGATGATTTAACAAAAGCTCTTCCAACACCTCAGCTTAGGAGTTTCAGAAGCAAGTTAAATGTGGTCATTGTATCCACATTTAACTTGGGGGATGTTAAGAAATAGATATTTGTTATTTATGACATGTGTCGTCTCTATATTGTACCAAGAGTCTAACTAATAGTGAGATAAGTGTATTGGTTCTATCTATATTATCTTGTACTAAACATTCACAAAATCTAATGAAAGATACTGTTCATTCCACACACATGTTTTTCTGTTTTTTCAATGTAAATTAAATTAGAGGGTGAATCTGAACAATTTATGTATTTCAAAAAGAAAAAAGAAAATATTTTGCAAATGTTGTAGTTGTCAGTTTTTATTAATTTTACAATTCTTCACACTGTGTTTGAACTCGGACCCTCTTACTGTATGAAAGGGACATTCGCCGTTTTGTGTCCTTTCGCAAATTTTAAGTAAGTTGGCTTAATTAGATATTGCTTATTTTCTGATGAGGACAACGACAACGACAACGACAACGAGGAAAGAAAAATAGTAATAAGTTGGCTTAATTAAGATTAATTAGATGCATGTGTTCAATTGCGGACCTACATACAACTAAAGATATAATTCAGAAAAAAAAATACATACCCAAAATCTTGCGTGCTCCACTGTATGTAGTGTTTGAGTAGTGATAATGTCACAACAAACTGGCCACAACATATTTCTGGACCATTGATTATGATGTTGGGCCTATTGATTTAAATAAGTCTAAAAAAAAAATCAATGATGAGAAAGATTGTTATGGTAATTTATTGTGTATATTTGGTTGTGCCATAAACATTTCTCGTATTGTTTTGATACAATGAATGAAATGTTTATGTTTTATCGAATAAAATTGTTGTTTCTCAACTCTCAAGTTTAAGAAAAGTTAGTTAACAATTGTTGGAAAAATTATATTATTTTAAAATTTTAATTTATATTGTGATATATTACAAATTTATTCATTGATTTAAAGTTTGTTAACAAATTTTAATCAATTATTTTTTTAGTGATAATTATTCATTTGTTTGACCTGTTCAAACATTTTCTAGCCATTATTATCGGGTTCTTTTGATGCGGTCAAGAGTTCTTGATAGTGGGCCATTTTAGTGGCATTATTTTCGTGGCATTCTGTTATTCTGCTGTTTGTATATAGAGAGAGATGTATAGTCAATAGAAGGATAAGTAAGGCACCAGAATAGTCACACTTTTCAGACTATCTTGTCTTCGATATAAATACATTTTGCTGGGTTTACTAATAAATGTATCATTGATTCCTGGTTCCCTTTGATTGAAAATGAAGACTATATTTTATCCTAGTGGTATATTTCGATTCATCAGAAATAAGTTCTTTAGGAGAATGTCATTTGACATGACTCATACTATTGTGTTGGATTGATCATTACAATTGATGTACAATGAAGATCGATATTGGTTGGAGCTTTACAATGGAGATTGTTCGTGTCCCGGTGACTGTTACGAAGATCGATACATGTTCGATAATCGATTATGAAGATGGTTACTTGTTCGAGTGTTCACTATCAAGATCGTTAATTGTTCGATGATCCATTACGGAGGTTATTACGTGTTCGTGACATCACTCGAAGCCAAATATTACAACAACAATATTGTAGTGGTTATACTTTTGGAAATGTCGTTTTGCACAACCATTTGTCTTATTGCATAGTAATAAATTTCCAATTTCGCCTTTAATTTTTTTCACTTACGCGCCTATATTCTGACCGGGGTTCGGTCAGAATGTGAAACATTATATCTATTCAAATGTGATCAAACAATTTAGCTTATTCTGACCTGAACGTGATCAAGAAAACATTACATGTTTGGTCTCTAAAATGGTCTGATGCGTTTCCGGAATTTTCATAGCGCCGTGGTTATATTCTGACTTGAAATAGGAGCGAAAAACGCAATGGTCCGTATCGTTTCCCAAGCGTACATAACAATGTCTCTTTATTCAGGGAAAACATTGGTCCGGAAAACATAATGTTCTTGGCATGTAAAATGGTCCGATATATAATGTCGTTTTATTCGGACTTAAGTTTGATCAAGAAAACATAACTTTTCAGCTGCAATATTGGTGAGAATCGTGTTTCAAATGTAAGCAAATGCCCACACACATGTAAGAGAGCGTGTAAACAAACAAACAAAAACAAAGAAAATTATTCATACTGGTTATCATGATGATCCTTTCTATAACCTCGGTCAGGCTCTCTTTTCAGATGATTTGCCACTTCACCCTGGCTGTGTTTGAAGATGGTGTTCATGCACTCTGACGAGGATTTGGGAGTTTACGAGATATGGCATTACGACCAAGTTGAACTTCCCTTCCTGAGGCCTCATGTCATTTTGAGAGAGAATGCACCCATCGGAATTAGGAACAAGCTCAAAACCTAAAGAAGGACCACCATAAGATCGACAGATTCATGGAGATGACCAGGCCTCTCAACACTTCGTAGAGTAAATCCTTTGGTGTTGAGACGAGCTTTGGAGCGATTGATCGAGCCATCAAGCTTATATTTCAACACAAAAATCCCCTCAGAGCCAATAACATTAGAAGAGGGATCGGTTGGGACCAGCTCATAGGTATCGTTGTGAATGAAAGCATCATAATCCTCTCGCATAGCATTTCTCCTGAGGGCTTGTCTAGATTCATCAGTGAATCTGATCAGTGTAGGGACATTGCACCTTTGTCCCCATTCCGTGTCTATTATAATTCTTGCGCCTCTGTTGAAGGTCATCCTTAGCCCGGTATCGAGAATCGTGGCCTCAATCAGATTCTTGATCTCTCTCTTGCTTGTCTGCAATCCTCAATATTGACCAATATCTTTGTGCAATCTCCTTCTCCCATTGTTTGATAGTTAGGAGATTAGTGGCATTTCTCTACAACTGTCAAGTTGTGATGAATGAATCTTTGCATGTATTCATGACAAGTGGCACTACAACAGTCAAGTTGTGATGAATGCCATGACAAACTGCTGGGCCGGTTCGTTGAAATAGTGAATGGATCGTGAAAGGAGTCTCTTGAACCTCTCTTGAACCACTCCCTAGCTTTCCTATAAGAATTCCCGGGAAATATTTGCCCCTCATCTCATTTGGCATGTAGTAAAGCTCATGCTTTGATCAAACTGATGCAAGTGATCTTTCGGGTCCTTCTTCTCATCATACACCTCTATCTTTCGCAACTTAAGCCCCTCTAGCATGGGAAGCTCTCAATACCTGCTATGAAAGGGATACGACATTGACCTCATGAATTTTTTCTCCCTCAACTCGATTCATCTCACCCTGAGCATTAATATGTTGCCCAAGGTAGGCGTAGCCTTCTTCGGCCCTTTCATGTGGGCCTCATTCCTTATTTGAGTCGCCATCTTCTTACGCGTTCAATGCCGAGGTTCTTGGGGATTGGGTTGCGTTGAGGCTTGTCCTCTTGTAACTTGTTATAGCAACACCATAAAAAACTCCGTCTGGTTGCCCACCATTTCCCTGGACAACTCTGATATATGATGGGCAGTATCTGTAACCCGTATCATTTCCTAACACCAAAGTTCCTTTCAGTTCCGCTGTAATAGGGGCATGGTGTTATTCTGGATAAGCATATTTGCCCATGCTCATCTAATCCATTCATGACCTGCATGTGTCCTTATTATTGGATTTTGCCCGAAGGTTGTGCATGAGCTTCCTGAATGGAATCATCAAGAACAACCTTACGAGACTTGTCATGTTGGTCTCAGAGAAGGGTGAAAATAAATTCATAGGGGGTGAATGACTCTGTTTGGAGTTTAAAAACTTTTATTATTGAAAAGCTTTTGTGTAGCGGAATTAAACATTCAAAATAATTCTTTCAAAGTAGATAAAAGCACACACACACACACAGATAAAGTAAATTTCAGAAATTAAATACTAAATGTAAAGTGCTGAAAGTAAATAAACACAAAGGACACAAAGGTTTATAGTGGTTCAGGATGGTGTAATCCCTTAATCCACTTTTCTCTTGTGATGATTGGAGGAATTCACTATTGTTTATCAGCAATACAATAGTATGATTGTCCTTGGCTACACTAGCATCATAATCTTCTGACTATCACTCCCTGGCTACAAAAGCTTGAGTGACTCGGTCTCTTTCACTGCTCCTTGGGAGCAAATCCTTTCAGCAGCTATCACAACCCTTTGCATTTCCTTCTCAGAAATCTGATTCAATTGCTGAGATGAATGTGAATTGAATTCACAAGTTTGATCAAAACTCAGTCTGGATTAAGACTTTTCTTCTTTGTATTCTGAGTTTTATTTTCTGGATATTTTCTTTGAAGATTAGAAAGAGGCCCCGAGAGGATTTTGGCTTGTAACTCATATTTCCAGTATAATCTGATCTTGTGTTAACCTGCACTCAGATTAAGGCTTTGTCTGTTTGTCCTTCATTCAGTTACCATTTGCAGAAATCTTTGAAAGCAGAAGCCTGTGAATTGGTGGTATCACCAAGTTCACTACCTTGAACATAAGGTTAAGCTTTCTGGATTCACATTCTTGACTGCACTTTGGCTCACTGAAGTGCAAGGTTCTGTCTATGGTAGTTTTGGTACAGTAATCAAGCTTGTTTGGTCTCAGAGTTCAGGATTTGTCCCTAGTGTGGCTGGTTTGAATACCTGCACACTGCCTTGTGAAAAAGGCTTGATAAACTGAACTTTGTTGGTAACATTGCACAGACTTGATTTTTGGTTCAAGGCTTGCCTTGTCTGTTTATCCCCCACATTAAACTGTTGGGAAACTCAGTTGCCTATTCATGTAATTGGTTTTCTGAGTTTCTGCCCCTGCTCCTGTTTAACTTGTGATCTGCTGTGCTTGATTACCTGCCAATTAACTAACTGTGCTGCTGATCTCAAGTCTTGCTGATGTTCTTCATTTGCCTCTGTTAAAGCTTAGTTGTAGGCATGTTGTGTTACTGCATTCATTCTTGATATAATAGGAGTGTGTCCTGCACCTCTGAACGTTTGGACCTCCCATATATGTCATCACTGAAGTGTACGGGCTTTAGTAGTGTTAGAGCTACTGGCCTTGTTGTGATCAGTATAATGTTATGTTCCTGTTAGTCAAGTCAGACAGTTTGTCTTGATAGAATGATCAGTCTCAGAACACTTCTGATTTAGCTTTTCTAGTAATCTGTATCTGTTACATAAGTTGTATTTTTTTTAATAGCTAAAATATTCTACTTGGTATATATAACCTTTGGCTCTTGTAATTTTTGTCATTAACATCAAACTGAATCGGTGCATTATATCTTACTCTTGATTGTTTGTTTCTTCTTTTGTACACACATCTGCACCATCACACACTCTCAGTATATTTTGTGATCCTTCTGCCCGGTCTGTACTTAACTGTTTAGTCATACTTAGTAGAAATCTTGATCATCTAGGTGCACTACACTATCGAATAACCTTTAATTCAGCTTTCAATTAATTTTTGGTTAGTAATTGTGTGTGTCAATTTGCTCCTATTCGTAACAACTTGATAAAATCGAAAAGTAGTTATAAATTACCCAACACTCTATTCAACCCCCCTTCTAAAGTGTTAAACTCCGCATTATCTATCCAACAATTATCTCTCTCTCCTTTTTAATTAGGTCTTTTTTTACCAACTTGTTTGCCGATATTACAATAAGTTAAATAAATTGTGGTTTATGTAAAGTTGTATCAATCTATTTTTTTCAATAGATTATTATAAATAGTGAGTTATTATAATTATAATACTACATTGGCAGGATGGGACGGGTTACAAAGATTTTGAGAACCTTTTTCAACTCTGGCGTTCAAGGAAAGCAAGCCAAGTAACAGGAAGACTCCAAGCCAACATCCAGAACAAATCCAGAGAATACAAATAGAGGGTTGACAGAGGGTTGTCATAATTCAAGGTGGCTTGAAAACGAGAGCAACCGAAGTGAGAAGTAGAGTTGAGGGTGTTGAAGCTGGCATGGGCAGCAAGGCCACTAAAGTCAAACAATCCATGGATGACAAGGCCAGTGAACTGGAGAATAAAGTCCACCGCAACCCGATATACTGCCTTACCCAGATTTATGGCGCCGGACATCTACTGTGGGGGTATATCGAGTTGCGATGGACTTTACTATCCGGTTCATTGACTTTGTCGTCCATGGATTGTTTGACTTCATTGGCCTTGCTGCGCATGCCAGCTTTAACACCATCAACTTTGCATCTCACTTGGGTTGCTCTCTTTTGCAAGTCACCTCAAATTACGACAACCCTCTGTTTGTATTCTTTGTTCTGGATGCCGGCTTGGAGTCTTCATGTTACTTGCCTTGCTTTCCTTGAACGCCAGAATCGAAAAAGCTTCTCAAAATCTTTGTAACCCGTCCCATCCTGCCAATGTAGTATTATAATTATAATATCTCACTATTTATAACAATCTGGTGAAAAAAAAAATTGATACAACTTTACATAAATCACAATTTATTTGACTTATTCTAATATCGGCAAACAAGTAACAGTAAAAAAGAAGAGCTAATTAAAAAGGAGAGAGAGATAATCACCTGAAAAAAGATGAAAAGTCATGTCAATACGTTTATATATAGTCAGATGCAAAATACGAAACACGCTATCGAGCTCTTATCAATCAAAGCGCTTGAAAGCGATTAAACCAGTGATTAGATTAGAACATTCAGAAACACGGGCAGGACATTTATAATCAAATAATAATGATAATAATAATAAATGGCTGAACAAGATATATATATAATCACATGATCGATAAAAGATGAGTCTCTTGGTCTGTTTTCCAAAGGTCCTTAAAAAAGATGAGGAACCAGGAGCAAATGCAACTTGAACAGAAGCTGTGATTTTGCACGTAGATCAGACAAGAAATGACAATGATTATCGCTCAATACGAATAAGAATCCAATACTATTCACTAAACAAACTTGCTATTTAATTCACCTCTGTAAAGAAAAAGAAAAAAAAGGAATTTGTATGAAGTACAATTACATCCAATACAAAAATCATTGAACAAAAAAAGTAAAGTTGTGTAGAACTTGCATCTTTTCTCTCTTATGGAAATGACATTTGTTAGTATTCTATAAAATTAAAATCTATTTAATTAGGCACGGTGTAAGATTATTTGGTTCTCCTCTAGGTTGTCATATTGAGAATATTATGCTACGGAGAGAATTATTTTGGAATATTACACATGAAGTTTGTCTTTATTCTGATTTTGTTTAGCCAACTCATGATAGAAAAACGATAGATCTAGAATACCTGAATAGCAGAAAAAATTATCATGATCGTTTCCCTATATCCATTGTTATTCGACTTCTACTCCGTTTTGCCACAGCAATCCGAACCCTCGAATAGAACAAAGAGAAAACTCCATATGCACGGTGGTGATGGCATATGGTGCTTTTAGGTCTTCTGGACTATGCCTATTTTTCTGAATAATCACCCACCGATGGTACACATGGAGTCTTTATATAGGCAAGACGAGGGACCTAGCGCATTATTAGATAATGATATTTAATAAACAAGATAGATACAAAATAACCATAAAGTGATGACTATAAGAGCCACACAAAATTATCTATATATATATTAGATAAATAAGAGATAATTTCAACATTCCCAGCTTGTAGGTTGATTTCTTGTCAAATGTTCGGTACAAAAGTGAAACTCTTTATATTATAAAGATGTGCTAGCACATAGAATGAATCAGAGATAGTTGGTGTCACTGCCTCGGTTATTTGGAATCAGAGAAATAAAGTCATTTTTAATTCTATTGTCATTAATCCGGAATTGATATTTGTTGGTACATAACGCTCTATTAGTGGTAAAATTATAAAGACACAAACACAGTTAAAGCCTTACGACGGTAAGAGATTACCGGACCAATGAAAATAATTATCAAAGTAAAAATATGCAAACCGAATTTAGACCGAGGTGAGTGTAGCACTCTGTCCTTAAGACGATATTGCGCCGCTGCGGTGCTCAAGGTATTCGCAATCGTCTCCCAAAATACAATAGTCTTACTTTCGTTCAAAGAAACACTACAATTGAACGAAACGGCGAACTTACTAGTGTCCCGTATTCTCTCTTTACAATGATAGCTTTGTATGCAATGAAGTGTTTGTTGTTCGTATTTTTTGTCTGTACGTTCTTTCTTTTCATTCAGTGGGCAATTTCTATACATGGATTTACTTTACATTCACGAACCTCATTTATGACTTAAATTAATGAAACTCATTAATGTTATCAATATTCATAAACCATATTAATGACATATTCAAGAATAGTCATAACCATCAGCGGCAAGGAAACAAGAAGAGGCTGCTATCTTAATCACGAATGGCCTCAGTATTCATGATCGGTTAATTATGTATATCTTGTACCTATGACAAATTTTATCCATACTAATTTCGAGCATTAATTGCTTATTCACCCAATATCAAAATTGGGTGATTCATATTTCCATCAATATCTATTTGTTAAGTAGACATTATTGATACTATAGGCTCATATTAAATATAATAGAGCATATCCGAAATTAATCTCGTAATGGATTTCATAACATAATTTTACACACGTATTTCATAGGTGTTTTCATAAAGTCTCCAACAATCCCCCACATGAATGAAAATTAATGAAAATACTAATGCAGACTCTGAAGAGAATACATATGAAAAAATATTGCATCATGAGAGGTTTCTTCTAGCCTTGAACTATGTCTTGAACTGTTCAGCCTTTGGTGTAAACCAAGACAATAGCACTCACACAATGTTTCCCCTAACACCTTTCGGTTCTCATGGTTGTGTCCATTTTGTCCATGTACAACTCTTGGTTTCAGAAAGTGCGTTAGAGAATTCAAGCCTCAAAATTCTCACATAAGCGGCCCAACTTCACTCTTATATAGGTGACATCCTATCAAGAGTACTCTGCAATACCCCACTTGGCTTGGCCAAGATATAAAAATCATTAAAAGCTTTTGCTTAACCTCATACCTTCAGTAGACAACACTTTTGTTCTAACAGAATGGGTAAGTGCTAAATTGTTCATCGTAACTTAGTTGTCCTTTTGAACCATGATCTTGGGATTTCCAGTCAGCATGGTTGGGTTGCCATTACAAGGGTTCATGCGTAATAGGCTTCAGTCCCATTCCGTTTGGAAAAATTGACATTTGATCTCTAGTTAAACCTTTTGTAAGCGGATCCATCAGATTCTCTTTCGATTTAATGTAATCGATGGAAATCACACCATTAGAGATCAATTGTTTAATGGTATTGTGTCTCCGACGTATATGTCTAGATTTACAATTATACATAGCCGATTTACTATCGCAGTGTATGCTGATAGCAGCGATTGACTTAGGCCAACATGCACCGAAGATCAGTATGAGTCCTTAAATTATTCACCATTGGATTGCCCTCCGCCGGCAAGCTCACCAATAGTTCTTTCCGTGGAAAAAAACCATTTCTGCTTTTGTTGATGTTCCGATTTCACCTTACATGTTGGGTTACTGGTCATGCTCATGTATAAACAACACAAAAGTAAAGATCTTGAATTGAACATAAAACATGTGAACAGGTACATTGATGCTACAACGCACCAAGTACCAACATTGAAAAAACAATATCAGTAACAAAAAAAAACGCTCATTTTATTTTATCATATATAGTGCATTCTGTTTTACTGAAATGATTTGTTGCTGAAGGGAGGTTTCAAGGAGACAAAATATTCCATGTAGTAAGATGATTGGAGAGGAAATAAGGTAATTAAGTAGCTGAAACTAAAAGGCAGAACAATAAAAAATAAACGTAGTTACAATAGCTATTAAATTTGTTAAGATTCCCTTTCGCCGGAACCCCTGAAAAAGCTCCCACCGCCGGCGCTCCCCTCCGGGACGCGTCCCCCAGTTCCCTAACATCCAAATGGCTGAAGACTCGGCCCAGGCTACCAGCGGGGAGCAGGATTTACTCCTCCGAAGCGTCCGGCGACCCAAACGACGGGCTGTTGATGCCAACCCCCAACAGACGCACATTCCGGCTGATTCAGCGTGGAGGCAGCGTAGTGGCAGGAGAGGATGAATCGGAGGAAGACTTGGTTGAATTCGAAAACTATTTCCGTCACTACTCGGTCACTCATGCGGACACCCCACTCCCCAACCAAAAACGTGTTGATGTGCCTGTTGAGAAGCTGAAGCAACTGTGGCGACCATGGCGTCGCGCTCTATTAATCAAAGTGCTGGGAAAACGGGTAAATTTTCGCACCTTATATGCCCGGTTATCTGATATGCGGTGTCTAGGAAGACAAATGGAACTTACGGATCTGGAAGAGGATTACTACTTGGTTCGTTTTTGTTCCAAGGAAGATTATACCCGTGTTTTGAGCAATGGGCCGTGGTTGATTCAAAACCACTACATAACTGTGTCCAAATGGCGACCCTCGTTTCACCCTTCCAAGGAAGTGATCCACACAACCACGGTTTGGGTCCGGTTCCCTGGAGTTCGGCAGAGTACTTTGATGATGAAATTTTGATGGACTCGGGAAATTGTATTGGGAAGGCCTACTGAGTTTATGATACCTCCATTGTTGCTACCGGAAGAAATATGCAAGAGTGTGTGTGGAAATCGACCTTAAGAAACCCACAGGAACATCGGTGATGTTAAATGACTTAAACTACAAGGTGGAATATGAGGGCTACACACCTAGTGTGCTTTGATTGCGTGTCCAGTATGGGCATAAGACCGAGTTATGCCCGAATAACGACATGATGAGGAACAAGCACAGCCGGCTCCACCTCCGGCCAATGCTCCTACGGCAGCAAACCCGTTTGGTCCTTGGATGTTGGCCTCTAATAGGCGTAATAGACCCAATATGGCGAGAAACCAAGTTGCCACTGCTCATGGGCCTGCAGAAAATGATGTCAACACTAGAACTGAACAGGGGCGGACTGATTTGAACAATGCAAACAACACCAATAATTCCGGGTCACGTTTTGCGGTTTTAGCTGGTGAGGAAGATGAAGAGCGGGGCATACCCATTGAGACATTGCAGCAACATTTACAGAACATCCCTACGAGATCTGAAAATCCCACCATTCGGCAAGCCTCACGAGGCGGACATAACGGTGGCCTAAGGGGAAGAGGCCGTGGGGCTTTCAAGTTAATTCCAATCGCTTCCGAGTTCAACCCACAAATGTGCGTGGGGAGGAGGACCAAGTTCGAATCATTGCAAAGAAACCAACCTACCACTCAACAAAGTTGCTCCATCCGTGAGGGCACCGGTTGCTAATATCCCACCAACCGAGCGCAAACAATGGGGCGTAGTGACCCAAGCAAATCAAACCGAGTAATGGTGAATACACATCAAGACATGGACCAGGATGATATTGACGGTCCGTACCTCAAAACACACCCCCCGGATAATATTGGTAGAGTAGAGTTGGGCACACAACTTAACATGATGGAAACTAATGTAGATCATCACGCCCACAGGCGATTTATTAGCTCCTCCCTTAATCCATTACAATGAAAGTCATTCCATGGAATTGTAGGGGAGCTGGTTCCTCTGATTTTTTTCGGCATCTTAAGGACATGGTTAGTGAATATCAGCCTGATATTCTTTTCTTAATGGAGAAACGAGTTTCAAGTGTGAAGGTAAACCGCATCTTACGGCGATTTCACTTCACCGAATTAGTAGCTGTGGAGGCGTGTGGATTTAGCGGAGGGTTGTGGTGCTTCTGGAATGCTTTGTTCTACCAGACAATTTATTATGATGGCAGCTATCATTGATGGGCAGATTCGGTGGGTGTTAACTCTTATTTATGCATCCCCGACCCCTTCAGTTCGTGATGAGCTGTGGGACTTTCTTTCTCAAGCTAGCAGATTTGTTCAAACTCCCTGGTGCCTTATTGGGGACTTAAATCATGTTATTCATGCGGATGACAATCGTGGAGGCAGTGCAGTTTGGGGCAGGTCGGCGGAAAAAATGCAAGACTGTGTTGACACTTGTGCTCTCAATGAGATTCCTTTTCAAGGCCCGAGATTTACTTGGTCGAGTTCGATTCATAATTCCCATGCCATTGAACGGAGGTTAGACCAAGCTTTCTGCAATGACAAGTGGTGCATGCTCTTTCCTGCTTCTATTGTTTTACATTTGCCAAGGGTTCACTTGGATCATCATCCAATTATATTATTAAGTGATGGACAAGAGCAACAGGTTCGTATAAGCGATTTTTTCCGCTTTCAGGCTTGCTGGTTGGAACATACGGGGTTTAGCGATTTTATGAAAAATAACTGGAAAGTAATTGATAATGACATGGTACGGGCTGTTGAACATTTTAAAGAAAAAGCGAAGCAGTGGAATAAATATGTCTTTGGCAATATCTTTTACCGTAAGAAAAAATGCAAGACTCGACTCGCAGGCATTCAACAATCCCTCGCCATTGCCCCCTCCTCTTATCTCACGGAATTGGAGGCAGTTCTAACGAAGGAGTATGACGAGATACTTAAGCAGGAAGAGATATATTGGTTTCAGAAATCAAAATTGAATTGGATCATGAATGGTGAGCGTAACACACATTTCTTCCACCTATCTGCAGATTCATGAGCAGCCCGAAATAAAATTAATTATCTCCAGGATGCAAATGGAAGGTGGGAAGCGGACCAAGATGAACTTCGCCAGATTGTTAGACAATTTTATGTTGACCTCTATACAGAAGAGTCGGTCCTACCGATCCCACCGCGTATTCAACTTCCCTCGTTCTCTCATGTGGATCGAAGAATCCTTAATCGCCCCGTGTCTGAGCCAGAGATTCGAGTAGCTGTGTTCCAAATGGGAGCCTATAAAGCTCCTGGGCCGGATGGATTACCACCGTTGTTCTACCAGAAAAATTGGGAAATCGTGGGTGACTCAGTTGTGCATTTTGTCACGCAGGCCTTCCATGATAGATGCTTCCCGACATCGATGAATCGAGTTCTAGTTTCTTTAATACCTAAGGTCTCGCCACCAGAATCGATTAATCAGATGAGGCCCATTGCACTTGCGAATGTGTTGGTTAAAATTATCACTAAAGTCATTGCAGACCGACAAAAGATTCTCATTGGCAACCTCATCCCTAGCAGTCAAAGTGCCTTTATTCCGGAAAGACAAACCGCAGATAATGTAATTGTGGCACAGGAAGCAATACACACCCTGAATAAAAAGAAAGGGAGGAAAGGCTTTATGATGGTAAAGGTCGACCTGGAGAAAGCATATGATCGGGTGAACTGGAATTTTTTACGCCATATACTGATTTGGACAGGCTTCTCAATAATTTAATGAGCTTATTATGTTTTGCTTGTCTTCAATTTCTTATCATTCTTTGGAATGGGTCGGGCGCTTGAGGAATTTAAGCCAACACGGGGTCATGGCGGAGAGACCCCTAGCACCATATCTCTTTGTGCTGGTCATGCAGGTTCTGAGCACCCTTATTGATGCCGCTGTGAGGGAGGGCACGTGGAAGCCCTTCCGTAATTTGAGGGCAGGGCCGATGGTGTCTCA
This sequence comes from Gentiana macrophylla, assembly GCA_026214975.1. Taxonomy (NCBI): domain Eukaryota; kingdom Viridiplantae; phylum Streptophyta; class Magnoliopsida; order Gentianales; family Gentianaceae; genus Gentiana; species Gentiana macrophylla. The sequence continues at coordinate 105,755,886 of CM047813.1, read as the reverse complement.
TCTTTTTTTCGCCGATGATCTATTGCTCTTCGCGGAAGCTTCAGTTAGTCAAGCAGAAATTATGGAAAAAGTGCTAACCACGTTCTGTAATATTTCAGGCCAAAAAGTAAGTGTGCAGAAGTCTAAATTTTATGTGTCCCCAAATATGGACAATACGGTTGTCAGTTTTATTGCTAGCCGGTTGGGGATGTCACGTACGTTTGATTTGGGAAAATATTTGGGCATTCCGCTCTGTGGAAAGAAAAAGAAGTCTAGCTATGGATTCTTAGTAGACAAAGTAAGAGCAAAACTTCAACTATGGAAGGCAAAGGTCTTTGTCAGAGCCGGACGTAATATTCTTCTACAATCATCTCTAGTAACAACTACATATTATTTTATACAAACAACCCGTATACCAAGCTCTGTGTTGGATGAGGTGGAAAAAATTGCCCGCTCCTTTCTTTGGACTGGAGACGAAGATAAGAGAAGCATGCATTATGTGGCATGGAATGATGTTTGTTTACCGAAGTGTATGGGAGGCCTAGGGGTGAGAAGATTGCGTAACATGAACATTGCCCTCCTTGCAAAAGTTGCTTGGAACATCCTAGTGGAGAAGGACATTTTGTGGGTTAAGGTGCTAAAAGCCAAATATGGAAACCCACTTGACAGGCCCAAGTCGAATTGTTCCTTTCTCTGGCGCAGTATATGTATGGCGGCGAGCTGCCTACGGGATGTTCTTCATGTAAATGCGGACGGGGGTGTGGAATGGCTTGCGACGACGTCTGGAAAATTTGATGTGGCTAGTGCTTACCATGCACAACTTATGATGAATTGCTCGAAGGATGAAGAACGAAGGTGGAAAAATATATGGTCCATTAAAAAGGCCACGAGAGAGGAACATGTTGTTGTGGCTTATTCGCCGGAAAGCATTGCCCACTTTAGCGATGCTTGAACACCGACACGTTACAGATGACAATACTGCATGATTTGTCGAGGATCGCGAGGAAACCCCGCTTCATACATTTTGAGACCTGTGGATGGATTCGCGACATTTGAAAGAAGGCATTGTCATCGTGCTATCAACGACAGTTTTTTGGTAGCCTGGATGCTCGTGATTGGATAGATGATTGTCTTATACATGATAGCTCCGGTCGAAATGACATTACAAGCTGGAGGTATTCATTTCGAGAGGTTATTATGGGAGCTTGGTATTGGCGGAACCAAGCAGTTCACCACACAGGTACTCAGTGCCCTCTGACGATGGTTTTCCTATCCCAGGCTGTTAACAAGGCAAGAGAGTTGAAAATTGCTTGACACACCGAGTAGGGTAGTTCATGAATGTTTTTTATTTTAAAACGTGTAAAAGAGATGTTTTTTTCCTTTTGGGGTGCATTGTACATAAGTTATTTGCAATTTTAATGAAAGATCCGTTTACACACCAAAAAAAAAAAAAAAAAAAGCAGAACAATAATGGGTGGTTTTGATGAACACAACCAGACCGGACTTTTCTTGACGTACGGAATTTGAAGGAAGGAATAAGTAGTCACAGCACTACTAACTGTTTTTAGCTATATTTTAGGGCTGCTGCTATTGCCAGAGCTGTTATGCTATAACCAGAGCAGTTCTCCGGCAGAGCCCGTCTTTAATCTTATACCTCGTTTGCCTAACAGCTAGATAACTATCATAAAATCCTGAATAATAAAGGCTCGAATATTTATCACTTAATGCTAATATTTGAATACCATAATTATCTCCCATAATCATGGAGATCACTCAATCATAATCTTTTCCCAGTGAATCGTTAATCGGTGTCAATGACACACACGACACCTTAAACCCTGGGCCTAAGCCCCACTATATAAAGCTGTCCACTAACGAGGCTACGGAGAGCTGATTCCAATTGAACCATTGGATACGTGAGGAGAACGATCATCATCATCAGTGCGATCTAAAATAAATCAAATCACCCTCCATCATCGTTTTTTTTCGTATTCTTGAAGTGTTTTTGAGCCATGTCGAGGAAGTGAGTTTAGAGAATTACCTTGACGATTTTTGGATCGTCATCAACCAACAAATGAAACATTTAATTTTAAGAAGTGAAACACATAATTGTTTGCCAATGAAGATGCATCTATGATTTCCATTTTGAGGTAGAATGCTACATATTATGTGTATATAATTACATATTCTTCTTCTCACTTTGACTAAGACTTCTGCTTCGTAACGAGATAACTATACAATATTTACTTCGTACCTAGCTATTGGCCGCCCTTGACATCAGAATACCTGCTAAGATAGAACTTTACATCTCGATGCAACAAAGAATAAACTCAAAAGACTACCTTTTCAAACTATCAAATTGTCCTAATAAATGCATCTTGATTTGCACGGCTACAGCTTTCTCTTTTCGCCATGTACTGTATACATGCCATCTCTATCAAGATAGGGAATACGATGTAGTGAGCAAGGACTTACCGAAAAAATAAAAACATTGAGCAATGTCGATCACACGAATATAGAGGTGAATCATCAACCAAAGTACAAATAATTGCAATCCCTTGTAACAAAATCAAACATCGAAATCCATAGTCCGGTATGCTTGATTCAATCGATAGTCGACAAAGATTTAAATCAAAAACAATTTTCATGAGGAGTTACCTATAAAATTTTCTCTCTACACTGTGAAACATGCATTCGAGCCGGTGCATATTTTTACCGTGGATGTTTGAGCTTCCTTCCCTATGTATGAATGTATCCTTAAGCAGACTAAAAACAATAAGCAGGGTAAATTCTGCAAATGGCCTTGTACGTAAATGATATGTTTATTAAAGGTAGTGAATTTTCACTTTTATACAAAGATCATGTCTCAAATCATTCCTCCAAACCTCCTACCCTTCCCAACAAATGATTAAAAACAACAAAATTATTTACGCTTTTGTTCTTGAGGTTTCTCTTGTCAAAGAAAGATAAACGAAAAGCAGAAACGACAAAAAAAAGTGGACGACGCTTTGACTCGGGTGACCTTATCCGTAAAAAATAAGGTCATTTATTTATATATTTCTGATGTGGTCTCGATCGGTGCTGTGAATCAGATCTGACGATCCAATTATGGATCGAAATCAGATTCGAGTTTCTATATATCCAGCAGTAATGATACATCTGAAAATTCAAAAGACCCAGAAGAATGTGTTGAAGCTCTTACAAAATTTGCGGCTCCTTTTGATAATAAAAGGAGCCTGGATCAAAATGGCTCAATTGGTCAAATCAACTTTGACTCTGATGTGGATTCCGAAGCTGAATTGATTAAAGATTCCAATGCTGAAAATGAAGCAAACTTTGGATTTGAATCGAATGATGCTGAATCTAATGTGAATTTCGACTCCGAAACTGAGGTAACTGGTGACATCTATTACTTTTGCAATAAATTTAAAGATAGATGCGATGCATTAGAAGCTGAAAATAAACGTTTAAAGAATAATTTGCTAGAGAAAATTGATTTTGCTATTTCACTAATGGATACCAATAATCAGCTTGAATTTACCATCAATGCTTTAAAAGCCGAGTTAGAATGCTTAAGAGTGAGCGAGTTGATATTCCACAAGCTATTCCTGTTGGATGTAATATCGCCGGACGGATCTAGATCCGCCCGACTACGCAGCGGAATAATAAGGATCACGATCAATACAAATTAAAACATATAAATAAATAGATCTAAACTCTGAAGGTTGTTAGATCTACTTACCAATCAAAAGGGGAGATCTAAAAGATTGATGAAGTCGAGATCCAATTTGAAATGCCACGATCTTTCGATGTGTATCTCCAAGCAACAACCGGTGGATGTTGATGCTTGACCTCCTCGATATGCTATCCGGGAAATCCCGAAGATTTTCCCAACTCGAATCCCCAAGCTTTGGCTGAAATTGCTAGCTTGTTTTTGTGTGTATAATGCGTGTATATGTGTTCAATAAAAGGCTTAGAAGAACTCTCTTTATATAGCAGAGAAATGCTTGTCTTCCAAGGATTTGATAAATCTCTACTATGTCTTCTCTTTACTAGCTGTAGCATGTAGCCTGCTTTTTTGTATAGTTGTTTAGAACCTTTTGTACAGCGTTGAATTTTAATAAAATATCCGGTTTCGACCAAATATAAGATAAATCTAATATATTCTAAAACTAATTTAGATATATATAATAGATAATATCTAATATCTTCCGATTAATTATTTAACAAATAAACAATTAATCACATGTCATATAATTATCCAAGAAAACTAATTTCTTTCTAATTTAATGACATGCAACACGCCATACTCCCTAATAAATCAAGGTTTCACACGCCATTTCACATAATAGGCCGAGTCCACGAAAAATGTCTTTTCCATGTATTTAATTATTTAGCCCACTAAATAATTATTCGCACATCAATTAAATAGTCCAACTACTTAATTATCATTGAGGCCCAACGTCAAGAAACATATGCATGTTAGGAAGAGCCACATCTTAATTACGACCCTATAACCAAGTAGCTTTACAATAAATTAAATAAAATTATTCATCGAACAGAACAATTCTTATTCAATCTATTAATTCCGGGATTACGCCACCATAAACCCGAAACTGAACTCTATCGATTATAGATATATACTTACACTCTAATCATTGAGTAAAAGCGTCCATTGATATAATCATTACATACGGATAAATCCTCCATAGACTGTTCGTTTTGATTCGGGATATCTCCGTAAACCCTTCTCAAAACATCTTATCCTTATTTACCATTAACCCCTAGTGATCAATTAGTTCATAACTAATATAATATGAACTGGGCCCATCGATCAGTTTCTAGGATAAACAAATAAGGGAACTGTCTGTCTACTTCCCGCAGGAAGGAATGGATTCGATATCTGTGAAGTCACAGACTACTCAGTCATTCCAGAATCGAGCCAACGAGAAGTGTTCAGATCACATGTATCCAAGTGATCCTTAACTAACACATCAAACCCTACTTTGAACCAAGCAGTAGACTGTGATCACATCAGGATGGAGATTAATCCATATATGATCATCTTGTGATTCGATAAGATTTCTCAATCACGGAATTATATCGAGAACTCAAATCAAATCGGTCCAGTCCTATATGATTGACATCATATATAAATGCCCCACTAGGTACCCTATACCGACGGTCCGGATAAGACGGTCACACCGTTAAGTGTTCTGGGCGCATTATTAGTATATTAGTCATGAGACCCATACTCTGATTAAATCACCACGGACTAACTAGTTTTAAGCATATCATCACTGACTCAATCCTCGTGTGTATGCCATACACTGAGTTATGTGATTACATACCGATATACTTAGGGTTTTCAGCAGTGTATAATATAAGCATAAATGCAAATAATAAAATGAATATATAATTCTGTCATTTATTTAAATAAAATAATTACAAAATTATCTTTCGGGCACTACACCTAACAATTCCAAAGCTTAATATCTAATCAAATGATGTGGATACATCTCACTCGTCTCTAAGTGATCAATTGATTCACACTGATTTCAATTCAAATTTTCCCTCGGAAGTATCTTGGATTGAGACTGTATTCACTGAATCAAATCATCAAGAAAAGGATGTTGCTCCCCGACCCATTTTTCTGGAACAAGTAAAATATCCCAAGTATACTTCGTCTATATGATCACACACATCACAGTATACTTCGGATTTAAGAAATAATGTTTATAAAAAGAATCATGCATTTTTGTATAATAAAAGATGTTCTAGGAATTTCTCTTAAAGAACAACTTTTATCACAATAACCATGCCACACCTAGATATCATGATTCTAGGTTTCATAATTCGTTGAATTACACTTATAGCATTAAAGCTTACACTCCACGTGTTGATCAATATCATTATTGGAAACCTCACTATCAATACCCACGTTCACACTATGTACCGCATATTTCTCGATCTTATGGTCACACTGAACAACCTTTTAGGACCTATGGTACTAATCGGAATGTTCACAAACCTAAGATCAAGCAAGTATGGGTGCCAAAAGTTAGAAAGATTTGGGTTCCAAAGTCGTCTTTAACTAACATTCAAGGACCCGACGTATAAATGGTACCATTTGTATACCTCTCTGTTTTTGCAGTTGCTATCTTGATTTGTGGAATCAATTAATATTTAAAAAAAATTCCTTGGAATTATTTCCATCGGCAGAAGCACTAGTGGAAATTTCGTTTGACAGTAATCATTATTGCCACAATTTGATAAGCTCAAGTGGAAAGTTTGGAATCATTCTTATTTTTTTATTTTTTTTATTTTTTTTTTCGCCGGAAACGAAAGGAGGGAGGGGGGAATCGAACCCGGGTCTCCAACCATCAGGCGCAGGTGATAATGGCTAGGGTGATGCTCAACTGCCTGAGTTTGGAATCATTCAAAATTGCACAGAATCACTTGTTGTATGGACTGTCGGTACTTATCAGCGACACCCAATGCATTCTTATCACTCAATAATAGGGAAGTCTCCTTTACATACTTCTTATATCACTTTTCCCAAATGTATGAATGTTTGATTAATTTTCAAAATAAAGGGAGAGAAGAGTTATAAAGCTTTTAGTAACAGGAAGCGATAATAGAAATGAAAGAACTCATTTTCATAAATACCTAAAACACTTAAGCTTGTATTAAAGAGGAGCTTAGTTTTAGGGGAGCACTATTATTATCAATCTTTAAAAGCTTTAATATGGGTAATTGTGAAAATGAATCAAAGGGGATAATTGTTGTGAAATGGTTGATTGATTTTCACATACCTTCCGTTTTATTAAATCTTTTAAGTATCCCTTATTTATCAATGTGCTACATTTCATCTTAATATATTTAAATGTATCATTTTATAATGAACACACATTAATATATTAAATCTCATATCATAAACACTGCTCCCTTATTTATCAATGTGCTACATTTCATCTTAATATATTTAAATGTATCATTTTATAATGAACACACATTAATATATTAAATCTCATATCATAAACAGTGTGTTGTGATCCATACTATAATAATAATATAACATGTGTTTGGATAAATGATACTACTATGGTATATTATTGTAATAAAATCTTGGGTTAATTCCTTAAAAGTATAGTTTTTTTATACTTATTAGCCCCATAAGGACATAAAAGAATCTGTTGGACTTATAAGTACATAATATATCTACATATACCAAAATACCCCTAATCTAATTTATTCTTCTCCTCCTCCTCCTCCTTCCCTGTCTCGTCCTTTTTATTAATTTCTCCCTATAATACTACAACGAAATGTTTTTCTCCATTTTTACACACCTTCAGCTCGGCAGCCCTTGTTCTCTCCTTTCCGAAAATGGCAACCGTTCCCTACTCAACCGTCATTACCACCTGCTTCAGCTATGCCCTCCTCCTTGCCTTCGGTCAATTACGTGATTTTTTCCAGAATATAATCGATTATTGGTGCAAATCCACTCAACATCTTCAGGTACGTAAGATATATATGATTGATTGCATTTTCAAAATGTTTCTCATATTATTAATAATTCATTGTTTATTTATTTTTGACACAGGGTTATGCTCCTATCTATTCTGGCCCAGAGGACTTCTATACGCACAGGGAATCTGAATACTGTAATTGTTCGAAGCTCTGGACCTTTACTGCCACGTGTTTGTTTTTATGCTTTGAAAGATTTGTAGGAAAATGAAGAACTTAGTTTTAGTTATGGGGATATCAGGCTTAAACATGAGGGTCGCCTGTTTTGTGGTAGTCTAGTTGTTTTTGGGATCCTACCTTTAGAAAATACATGATGATTTCGTGAAAGGTCTTACGAAATGATTAGGAAACAACAAGCGTGCGAGAAAAAATGTGAAGCTTTTTAACTAGGGAAAGCCATTTGAATTTCTACCGATATGGATGGACATGATCCTTTTATCAGGTAATAGAGATTCTTTAAGCATCCCATTAGTTAAACTCCTTCTATTGGTTAAACTCCAGCTTTGTGCAATATTACAGATTGTTTATGATGTAACTGATCTAGAAAGCTTTAATAACGTCAAGCAATGGTTAAGTGAAATTGATCGTTATGCAAGTGATAATGTAAAATTAGCTTTATCTGCACTATGGAGACGAACGCGTTCACTTCTTATAATTTCCTGAACAACAAAGTGCAAAAGAGTTGTTTTCCCATCAGCCCCTTTCATGTCCACAAGCTTGAGCAACGTATCTAGCTTGAAGGCATGTGCATCGCCAAATTGATATAATTAATGAAGTGACATTGATGTCACTGTATACATTAGACAATTAATGAAGTGACCTTGATGTCACTGCAGATGTCACTGCATACATTAGACAACTAATGAAGTGACATTGATGTCACTGTAGATGTCACTACATACATTAGACAATTAATGAAGTGATATTGATGTCACTACATAAATCGATACAATAAGACGTCATTGAATAAATCGATACAATAAGACGTCATTGCATACACCGATACAATAAGGTGTCTCAGATCGTGGTGTCTCGCAACGCGGTGTCTCTCGCATTGCGTGTGTCTCAGATCGTCAAATGTTATAACATCGCATCGCGGTGTCTCTGGATCTGGCGTGGTCAATGCATCGTGGTGTCACTTCATTGGAGGCGTCTCGCGATCGCTGGTGGTCACTACGCCATTTGCATCACTTCATCGAGGTGTCTCTGCATCACAGTGTCTCTGCGACGGGGTGGTCACTGCATCGCGGTGTCACATTCATCATGTGTCTCACGCATCACGGTGTCGACCATCGCGGTGTCTCTGATCGCGATGGTCATCGATCGGGCGTCGCGGTGGTCAATGCATCAGGATGGTCATTGCATCGAGGTGGTCAATGCATCGGGGTGGTCAATGCGTCGCGGTGGTTATTAAATCGCGGTGGTCAATGTATCAGGGGTGGTCATTGTATCGCGATTGTCAATACATCGGTTAAAAAAAATAAAAAAAAACTTAACAGCGCCTAAAAAAAAAAAAACAAACAACAACAGCGCCTCTTCCCCCTTTTGTTATTATTATTTTTTCATTAAGGATATTTGAGTCTATCTATCTAATTTGTATCATTATAAGTCCAACAGATTCCTTTTTGTCCTTATAAATCCAATAAGTCCGTTTTGTGTACTTTTGGGGCTTTGGCCCTAAAATCTTTTAAGTATCTCTCAATGTACTACATCTTGATATATTAATTACTAGCATTATGAACTACATTATTCTAAAATAATATGCTATCCTACATTGAGTCCTATACGATACACTATGTTACGGAAACTTGAAAAAATATGCTTAAATTTTTTTTATTTGTGTGGTATGTCTCAAAAGATAACATTTGAAAAATATGCCTATAAAGCAATTCGTAGCGATTACGTAGCTATTACGTAGTAAATCGGTAGCGAATACGCAACGAAATATTTTTCAGACATATTTTCCAAATGTTATTATTTTGAAGCATATCACATAAATAATTAACTTTTTAAGCATACTTTTTCAAGTTTCCCTTATGTTACTACATGTTGATATAGTAACATATATCAAGGACGAACACGAAGATTGAGGAAATAGCCCTTTGGATCAGCTTCAAACACACTTCTAGGGATCATCATATCTCTACCTGGAGCCTTCATCATCTTTGCCGCTTATACCCCACCTCCGCAGCACCAACAGCAAATCTTTATTACCGCAGCACCACCCATAAGCCGTCTTTATCCTCCCGGCCGCTCTCATTACAAAATATGATAGTCGAAATAATTTTTTCTTGCCTTTCATTCATCAATTCATCACATATTTATACATCACAAGAGGTTGCCCTACTTCTCTTATTATTCCCTAATTGCCCTTAATTACAATATAGCCGAATTAAAATAATGAACAATAATATTCCGCAATACCCCCCTTAAGTTGGAGTGTGAAGATCACGAACGCCCAACTTGCGGAGTAAAAATTCAAACCGTTGCTTCTCCAATGCCTTTGCGAAAATATCCATGTTTGCTCCGTGTAGGTACATACGTAGGAGCTATGAGACCCTCAGTAGTCTGCCTCTATATGTTTGGTGCTCTCGTGGAAAACTGGATTCTGAGCAATATGTAGCGCGACTTTTAGATCGCCGGAAGTTGTGACCGACGTGCGCATTTAACCCCTTTGTTGTGTTGTTCGTGCAAATCGAGCCTGCTTCAGGCCAGACCGAAGCAACTGAGCTACCAGCCAAACTCCCTCTTGTTCGGGCTCCTCTTGCCCTTACACGTTCACCTTCTCTTCCGCCATGACCGGTATGACATCCCCCCACCGACCGATCACCCGACCAATCGGGGCAGCCATGGATGTTGATCCAAATGGATTCATCCTGTCCTTCACTCGTCTATTTCAATTTCGAATTGTTCTAAGTTTCAGCGACAACCATGGTCTTTGAGTCGTCTGTAATTGAGACCGACCTGGCCATAACTCGGTCCTTCTTATCGCCACCTGGTGCTCCATCCATGGCTGCAATTTAGCCGAGTTCTTCCTGTTCTTCCTTTTTTTTTTCTTCTTTTTTTCCAAATTGTCATCAACAATTTTCAGTCCAACACCGTGCTTGCAATCAAAATCCGATTCCACCTATGGCAACAATTAATCAAGTCACCACAAGAGTTGATCCACAGCAATTAATCAGTCACCACGCAATTTCAATTTCTGTGAATTTTTTTTTCAACCTGTCTCTGATACCATAACAAAATATGATAGTCGAAATAATTTTTGCTTGTCTTTCATTCATCAATTCATCACGTATTTATACATCACAAGAAGTTGCCTACTGCTCTTATAATTCCCTAATCGCCCTTTATTTGCCCTTTATTATAATATAGCCGAATTAAAATAAAGAACAATAATATTCCGCAATATCTCGACCCAATCTTCCAGCACCACCCGCAAGCCGCCTTTATCCTCCAGAGGAGAGATGGTACATGAGGAGAAGGAAGAGCACGGTTTGGATCAGCTTCAAACACACTTCTAGGGATCATCATATCTCTACCTGGAGCCTTCATCATCTTTGCCGCTTTTACCCCACGTCCCCAGCACCAACCGCAAATCTTTTTTACCGCTCTCAGCCCATTCTGCCAGCACCACCCGCAAGCCGCCTTTATCCCCGGCCGCTCTCAACCCATTCTGCCAGCACCACCCGCAAGCCGCCTTTATCCCCCCCGGCTGCTCTCAGCCCAGTCTGCCAGCTCCACCTGCAAGCCGCCTTTATCCCCGGGCCGCTCCGGTTACAAATCCGGGCCAGCGGCTGCAGCAGTAGATTATAATGCCCAAAACCACCGCAACAGCCACAAATAGAAGACCAACCTGCAGTCAACATCGACTTAGACTCAAGTTGACCGACGACTGAACCCATTATTATTATCCACATTAAAAAAATTATTACAAATTGTTTCCAATAATTGATCTACGACATTTAAACTTTATTATACACACACCACACCACATAATCATACCAAATATCTCAGCCCATTCTGCCAGCACCACCCGCAAGCCGCCTTTATCCCCCCGGCCGCTCCGGTTACAAATCTGGGCCAGCGGCAGCAGCAGTAGATTATAACGCCCAAAACCACCGCCACAGCCACAAATGGAAGACCAACCTGCAGTCAACATCGACTTAGACTCAAGTTGACCGACGACTGAACCCATTATTATTATCCACATAAAAAAATTATTACAAATTGTTTCCAATAATTGATCTACGACATTTAAACTTTATTATACACACACCACACCACATAATCATACTAAACGCGAAAATGGGTTATTTGGGTCCGGTTGGTTTATTTATGCAAACCGAATACATCGTACTTCGTACCTGGAGCTGGCGCAGCCGTTCTGCTCTCGTCTCCGGCGGGAATACTCTGTCAAACCAAGTCAGAATAGGGTACCATGTATCATCCAAAGCAAGCTTCTGAACGAATTTCAGCCAGTGGTTGAACCGGTCTGACCAGATCTCCGGTCCAAACACTCTCTGAATCCATCGGACAAACGGATCCCAAGCATCCACCATAGTAACCCACAGTGCCTTGAGTTTTTCCGCCGGAAATTTGATAGCATCAACAAAACCTGTTTCAACACTTTTCATGTTAACATGAAGCCAATTTATTAAGTGTTCAAACATATGAGACATCGCAAGCCATAGTTGTCGGAGTATCTCCACCGGAAAGTTGATAGCATCAACAAAACCTGTTTCAACACTTTTCATGATGACATGAAGCCAATTTATTAAGTGTTCAAACATATGAGATATGGCAAGCCATAGTTGTCGGAGTATCTCCACCGGAAAGTTGATAGCATCAACAAAACCTGTTTCAACACTTTTCATGATGACAAAAAGCCAATTTATTAAGTGTTCAAACATATGAGATATGGCAAGCCATAGTCGTCGGAGTATCTCCACCGGAAAGTTGATAGCAGCTACAAAACCTGTCTTGATTGCATTGAACAAAAGTATGAAAGGGTGCAATATTGCTAGCCACAGTTCATTGAGTTTCTCCAGAAGAAAGGTGATTGGATTTTCAAAACCCATTTCTTTCTCTTCCTTTAATTAGTCTTGGTGAGAATAAAAAGAAGGTGTGAATGAATGGTTTCTTTACATACAGTCCTGCTTTTATTTAAAAAATTTATATCACATTTTTTTTTATATGTTTGCTAATTATAAATCATTCGTTATTATTAAAGCTCCAAAACAGCGAATTTTGAATAATAGTCAATTTCGACAACGGTTTTTCAGAAATTATGTCAAAATATGATAAATGCGGTCTCGAAGTAAAAAGAATGAAAAAAACAAATAATATGGTGAAAGAATTTTTCAAATTTAAAACTATAAAAAAAAAGAATATAATTGTTTTAAAAATATAGATGAAAAGAAAGCGTGTTGGTTTTTTTTTTAATTATTTATTTCTGAAGAATAAGGGGACGTCCTTTATCTTTTATACAAAAATTTTGAAAATTTGTTTCATTTTCTTTTTGTGAAATATTTTTGTCATTGTCATCAATTCCCTATGAAATAAAGAAAATGAAACTACGTACATTAGCGGCAAAAGTTTCTAGAAAAATAGTGAAATCTTTTTTTTTTTAAGGAAAAAAGATTTTTATTAAGACAAATCCGATAAGAAATGAAATTACATCATTGGAAACTCCCAATCAATACGATCAATATGACTGGCCCATACCTCGCCAAAGAAACGCGTCGGAAATTGCAAAGTCGTTTAACAAACGTAAAAGATGAGGAAACGAAGGGGCGGCGGCAGGAGCGAAAGCGATCGCGCTTATTAAACGGTGAAGACAGATAAATCATCTCGCCGGTCGTAGCAAGGCTTGAACACATGGCAGGCGATAATACCGAAGGTAATCGTAGTAAGTCCTAAGCATATAGCCTCTTCCATTGCCATTAGGATCGTCTGCATCTCCAGAGTCTCAAGACTTATACTAGGGTCGATGTGGAACGAAAATGCAGATCAGGCCTACACTAGATCCCGAGTCCGTGACAGAAGCATCACAATTGCATTTCCAACTGCCCACAGGAGGAGCATTCCATATGATCGGGTGAACAGACTCCTCAGGCTCGTGTGAGAAGTACAGACGGCCATTCGATACTCCCATGCCCCTGCTAAGGATGCCGAAACCACGCGGGATACATAAATAGGCACATCATAAAAAACCGCACTGCACCGGCTTTCCAGAGATTCCAGAGAAGCATACAGAAAGCGGAAACCTCATCCGGGGTGTAGCGCACTACCAACACACCAAAAAACTCCCTAAAATTCGATCCATGCCTGATCTGCCGATCGCCAAAAAGCGAGATCGCCCAGATCTCCCTGGCATAATCACAGTCAAAAAGATCATGGCGTAAGGACTCCATCTCTCTGCCACATGCCAAACAAAGACCCGAGCCCATATTAAGCTTGGCCAGATGCTCTCCTATCGGCAAACAGTCATGCATGCACCGCCATAGGAAATAGTGAACACGCGGCGGTACCGTGACTTTCCAAACATCCCTCCATACTCTGTCTGGTCCTGAAGATGATGACGCTTGTGCCGACTATGGCAATCCACTGATGACGTGGTCAATCAGGTTATAATATACTCGACCACCATAAACCAATACTAGCAAGAGGACTAGGCCCATCGTAGTATAGCTGTAGTGAATCAAGGTCGATCCCACAGGGAACCAATTGTAGGTCGTTTCATATATAAACAATTAATTAAACATGTCAAGGACATAGAGGCGGTCTACGACCAATCATAAGACAAGGAAAGTAAAGACACGACTCGACACAACGTAATTAACCTCCCCAATTATTGTCTTTATCGTTTGGACCTAGATAATTTATATAATAAACTGAACTTATTAACTGTCAATCCGTTTGTATCTATCTTAGATTTGGCTACGGGAGTCATCCTCTTAAACTTGACTTAGCACCGGTTAGGTTACTAGATCACTGTGCTACATTACGTGACTTCACCTTTTGGGTATCCATCTCATATAACTCACACGCTACTTACGACTACAGGATGCCGATATTAATCGTACACCTCGTCCAAGCAACATTCCTATGGTTAGGCGCACTTCTAAAGCGATCACTCAAACTCTCGTCCAACTAACAATTACCAAGTTATAGTCTCATGCTAGTCTACGACGTACGTATAATCAGGTGCATGCAATTCCCGAATATAAACCTACCTAGATAACGCTGAACGTCCGTGAAGATCAATTCATAAGCCTACCTAAGAGTTTTATATTGGTATTTCCTTTTACACATTTTAATTAAACTAAGCGAGTAACGTAGCCATAGCCATACCCTCTTTGAGATAATAAATTCAACTAGGTTAACCTAACCATAAAGGCGTGGCGAGAATTAGCGAGATGACGGGGGCTCGGTCGACCGAGTGAATAGGCTCGGTCGACCGAATGAACTTATTCGGTCACCCGAATCGATTTCGATCCCCGTGATTACATCTCTCGAACATATCTCTCGGCGTTTCTCATACAATACGGACTAAACAAAGAATTCGTCAAGCAATTATATAAATTAACATAGATGCACGGTAATTAAACAACATAGATTCATACATAGACTCTAGGTAGAGGACGTAGGGTATGTGATCCTCATAGACAAGGCATCGCCACCTCCCTAACGTCATAGCCTAGATCTACATCATCTAACTATGAACAATTAACTCAAACGATAAAACATAATTGGGGGGGACTAATTACTTAAAAGAAAAGAAACAGAAAATAAGAGCTTACATATTTGCAGCCCTTAAATTGCTGGAAACCCTCAAATTATTCTACATTGTATCAAAGCTATAAAATTGAAGAAAGAATGAAGGGATATGTTGGTGTGTATTACAATTCTCGTAGCTGCTTGCTTATATAGAGGTTTTTGCCGACTTAGGGTGGTTCTAGAAGATAGGCACGACAAAAGCCCTAAACCGCCCCAAAGCTGACACTCGGTCAACCGAGAGCTGACACTCGGTCAACCGAGAGCTGACACTCGGTCGACCGAAGCACTAGGCTCGGTCGACCAAACCTAAACTTGGCATATTTAACACGTTTTCTTCGTTTTGCTTGTTCCCCACTGCACGCTTGCATGTTGATCCGATTAATCTTCCACTTAATGCTCCGATTTTCTTCCTTCCTTATCTTGAGATAATTGATTGAATGACATTAATCCTCTCGATTTGTTGTGATCTGCAAAATCAATAATTATCGCACAATAAATCGGCTTTAAATAATAAAAACAGTGATGTATGATAAAAATATAATCATATTATATGACTTTTTATATCGTATTTACGATAATATCGTATAAATTCTATAAAAATATATCTAAAAACACATAAAAATCGAAATCATTATAAATAGATATTATCGTTATTATTTTAGTAAAACTTATAGTTTTATGATCAAAATTATCGTGGCTCGTGTTTTTGATTGTTTGTGAGTACGTGTGATAGAAAATCAAGAATTAAAACCAAAAAAGATTTAAACGGAAGAAAGATATTTTTCAAGATCCGCCCGAACCGAAAAAACCCGGCCCGAGCGGAATCTCTCTGCCACCAAAGACATGGGATTGTCGGGGAGAGAATCTCCATCAGTAGCGGCGCCCGCCGACTACACCGCCCGCGCCGCCTTGACATCCACTCTATAAATACTCCTCATTTGCAGCTTGAGGAAGTTGTACCAATATATATATATCACTTCTATATATATATATATTATCTTAATCTAGTGTGTAGTTTCAGTAAATACCGTAAAGCGACACTCTGTCGAAATAATCTTGTAGTATAAGTATCGTTTTAATACTTAGAAGGTTTATCAAGGCTCGTTGTTGTTAAAGGAGTTGCTATTTCCGGAGAATACGACTCGACACTACAATTGTAATCAGTAACTTTTTAATGTATTTATGTTTGTTTGTTGTTATTAGTATCTATATATTAGTTATAATGATATTAGGCTAACTCTATATCTAGCCAAGATATGAAATTGAATTAGTTTATCTTTTAGAGAAATAGATGATGACTATGTTAAAATTGAATTAAAATCGATTATAATGAATCTTTTTCTATCTTGCAACGTATTGATAATATTCGGATTGACGTAATTAACCAAGATGAATCGCAACATATAAACTAACGATGAACCCGACCCAGAGAAGTTAGGATATGAGATAAAGGATAGAAAAACCGGAGGTAAAATGGCCGAGTGAAAACGTGACAACGGAATCCTATTTCTACCCGAGGCGATTTGTCTTGGGAAAGATGAATCTTATTAAATTTGTGTTCAAGATCATAATAATGTTAAAATCACAGTTTGATTAAAACTACACCGTTTGTGTTAAATCGATCCGCGACAACCGGAGCCTCTTGAATAACATCGGCCGTCGACAAACGGAATAACCTCTTTTATCCGGGGTAGATTTGTACTCGGCACTGTTCGAGACTAACTAAGATTAGTGGGCGGTTGTGGAGATTAAAGCGATGACAATTTGACATATGACAATTTTCATACGCTCGTGTGAGGAGGAGTTGTCAGCTTAGGAATACACCGATTCATATATAATTGATTCACCTTAAAAAAGGAAAGATCGAGCACATCTATTTCTACTAAAAAGAGATCTTGATTCAAATGACATATTCTTGGCTAGTCTTTTATAATATTACTAGTATTTATATCTTATATATTGTATTTGAGTACTATATATATTTATATCTATATATATATATGTATTTCTATATATTTATATATATATTTATGTATCTATATATATATACATTTTAGTTTTATGCATTTATTTCTTTGTTTTAAGGTTACTAAATAGAAAAAAAAGAAAAATTCATGACTTAGATTGAGTTAATAATAGCTTTTTGGTGTTTAGCCACACTTTGAATTACCATACGTTTCACGAGGATTCGACACTGACTCACCATACTAAGACTTCTGATTTGACCCGATACATCGCATCGGTTAGGATCTGTATAGCCTAGGTAATGTCCGTCGACTTTCAAGTTATTTGTTTCCAAGGTTAGGTTTAGAGTCGTCAACAATTTAAATACCAAATATCATATTAATAATCACTTAACATTAAATAATAAATATAAACATGTGATTTAATATGAAATATATATTATTAATCTCGATTTAAGGTCAACGTTGATGACTTTTACGGGTATAATTTGACCGTCATCATCCACCATACAAGCTCAAGGCAAGGAAATAACATGACTTCACTGTATACCTACCCCGCCGGTCGTAATGCCAAATCAGCTTGTCCGGGAGCGAACCGCTTGCAATTGGAGTCTGAAGGATGGCGTCCACCTCCTAAGTCTGAAACTCTTGCCTGAGAAAAGGCAAGTTCCATTGTCTAGTACCCGGCAAAAGCAAGTCGTGAACCTTGCTATCCGTGGGCTGCGATGAATGAGCTAACCGAAATGTTGGCGGCCTAGAGATCCAGGCATCATGGAAGACAAAGACAGAACTCCCATCTATTCGCCATCACAATCCCACCATTAACATATCTCAACCTTCCAACAACCTCCTCCACAAGTAGGAAGGTCTACTAGAAAGCATCGGGATTTAAATAAGAAATATGCGTATTAAAAGTCTATTGATTGATTATCATCTTCCATCATTAAAAGCATCGTCAATCAAAGATCTTTTAAAAGGAAATCGTCATATTATATCACTGATTAATAATATTTTTTTAATTTTTATAAACGGTTTAATATTAGTAATCTTGATTATTGTATCGAAAATTCTTGTTGGCTGACATGTTGTCCTTTTTTCTTTCGTTTCTTGTTGTCCGGCTTTAAGCCAGTGGTAATCCAAAATTAGTTCGGCCTTTTTCCGGTGTTAGTGAAGTTGTAATATGTTGTTTTTTTAGTTTCTAATAATGAATCATTTCGTTTCTGACCACACAAAAAAATTGTTAATGGCCTATCACTTTTTCCTTTTCATATCAAAAGGGCATTTAGGGAATCTTCTTTTGGCTTTAATCACTTTACTCAAAGCTCAAGCTAAAGCTATTGGATCCGTGCCTCATAAACTAATCCAAGTGGTGTCCTTCCTCAATTTTCTTTGGGAAAGTTGAATAATGGCATTCGCAGAAGTCTTATATGGTGTTCTATCATTAAAATGATAAAAAAATAGAGTTACTTCAAATAGCTTCCACAGCAAATTCTTTATCCCTATTTAATTTTAAGGATATGAACAGTGCATCTCTAATTGTGGTGATGCACTATTCACGTCCCTAAATATATTTAATTATTAAAATTATAGTGATATGGATGGGGATGTTGCTGGAGTGAAATAATAAATATTTAATGTGCATGAATATGGTTGTGAGATAAAATATGTATTATTTAATATTATTTGAAATGTTATACGGATAATGATAGGGATGCTGCTATGGAGTATTTTGAATTGAGATGTTGTAAAATAAGGATATATATTATTTTATATTATTTTAGAAATAAAAAATGTTGCACTTGGTGTGAATGCCCTGACTAGGACTTAAAAGACAATTGCTCCATAAAAAAAATACAATTATTTAAAAATATATAACTCAAAAAATAAAATTTGATACCTACTCCTAAGTATTTAATTACGTATTTGGCCACTTATCTTCTAAGAATCGTTACGAATTTTTTTTGAAGCATTTGTCTCAAATGTTTTCTTTTAAAACATACATTTCCAAATTATTGCTTTTTTTTTATTTTAAATTTCAATTTTCATTAAGATTCAATATCTGCTAATAATGCAAAGATGACAAATTGTGGGGGCTAGATACCCCAGTTACAATAGCCTGAAAGAAAATTAGGGATAGAAAATCCTAAATTGACAAACCTTCCGATTGAATATTACATTTACGCTTAACAAATTGAAAAAAAAAACATTTCTTAAAACATTTCGTAAAACATTTCTTGCATGTGTGCTCAGAATATTGGAAAATCAGGTTGTGTCAGACCTTTGACTTGCAAATCAGGTCATACCTTTTCTGACATTAAAAATCAGGTAAACGTAAAATAGACCTAAATTCCGCCACAGATAGGTGGCCGCTTTATGCTTTATTTGATCTGACTGATGTGCTGTTTGGAGAGGGCTTTCTTTGCTGTGCGGTATTTTTACGCTCTGGCGTAAATGTTTCGCATGTCCATTTCTCCGAAGCGAGCATCGGCTCACGCCGATCTCATTTCGAACGGACAACCCTTGGGTTACTCGGCCGCTATTCACTCTATCACATCATGTTGTGGTTTGGAGAAGGCTCGGTTGACGAACAACAAGGATAAGGATAGGACCCGCTTCGCTAAGTCCCTTGGTCGGTCATCCGGGAGTTCTTTGGTTTGGAAGTTCAGAGGGTTGTCTGTGGATTTCTAACAAAGGAAAGTCCCCGCCCTAATACTATGCCATTGCCATTTGATTGATTAAAGTTCCGTCATCGCTTCACCACTCCTCGAGGCCAAGGGACGGGTCGAACCGTCATTCCAGGATTTGCAATCCGATACATTTCCATTATGTTACCTAGCCAAACCCGCCACCTCATGTGCCAAAGTAAAAATGTTGTTCTTCCTTACGTTTAAACGTAGCGAAATTTGAATAATTGTAACTCCTAATTTATCGAAATAACCTACGTTTAAACGTAGGATCCTTACGTTTGAACGTAAGGAACCTTACGTTTAAACGTAGGTTATTTCGATAAATTAGGAGTTACAATAAATGTATATTTCTCTACGTTTAAACGTAAGGTTCCTTACGTTTAAACGTAAGGATCCTACGTTTAACGGTAAGGTCCTGAAATATTTTGAATAACTCTCTCTCTTTCTTCTATCCCCTTCCAAACGTTCTAATCCCTACGTTTCTCATCAGTTCTTTTACGTCTGGACGGCGATTTTGCACCAAATATTCAGATTTGCCACCTCTGCTCTCAAGCATAATGGATCAAAGCAATATAGAAAATGTAAGTGTTTCCCCTTGTTTCCTAAATTATGTTCTATATATTTTCCAATTTTTAGTGTTTTGTAGTGGTGATTAGCCTGATATTTGTTGGCCTTGTGGTGATTAGCCTGATATTGTTGACTGGAAGAGGGGATTAGCCTGATTTTTCTTTATGTGGGTTGAAGTAAGGGAGTTATTTTGAAGAAGACGATTAAACTGGATTTTCTGTGTTTAGGCTGGATTTTCTACGTCTAGACGTAGGTTTTTCTACGTCTGGACGTAGAAAAGTGCTCTTTAGTCCTCTTTTGTATTTTTGTATGCAGATTTTTCCAGTTTATAGGGTTTAGGTTAGTCTTGATTGTAATTTGATAAAAACATGCAATTTGTGGCTAGGTAAGTTTACAGTTGGGACATGGAAGTTGATAGTGTGTGAGTATGGTGTTACTATGCATTTTTTTCATGTATATGTTCATGTTGAGATTGATTGAGGCTTGATGGTGATATTGATGGTTTGATCGTGCATAAAGTCTTTGTTCTACCCAAAATGGTGCGAAAATGGCTGCTTTTGAGAGACCATTGTTATTGGAAATATTGATCACACTTACACTTACACTTACATTAATCATTTAGGTATTGGTAGCTCTGTTATTTCTTCTTTGGTAGTAGATGTACTATATAGTTGATTTACTTCACAATGTTAGTGTATCTGACTTGTGATTGACTAGTATATGTGTGTGATTGACTTGAAACAATGCTATTTGTTAACAGTTGATTGGCCGTCATGGAACTGATGTCTACAAAGTAAAGGAAAATTTGATATGGACTTTTAGAGGGGAAAAGACCAATCTCCAGGATCTTCTTGAGATTCACATGAGAAAGATCGGATTTGAGGGAACATTGAGAGGCGGGGTTTTTCGAGAATTCATTCAAATGTACGAGCACTGGCAGTTTTCCGCCAAAGTTTTGCAATATGTATGTTTCAGTGCCGTTTATCCGAATGTGGCCGGTGAGCTTCATTTTAGATTTGGTGAGACGACCACGAAGTTCGGTAGGCGGGAGTTTTGCATGATTACCGATTTTAGGTTTGGTGATCTCCCGGAAGCTCCCGATAGTTAGTCCAGGTGTTTTGCTGAGGGGACATACGGCCACATCCATCATCCTGACCCAAAACCGATCACCATACCAGATATTGAGAGATGGTTATTGAATGAGGGTGAGCATCCTGAAGTTCTCTACCGTGTAGGTTTAGTCTACATTATTCACGGGATTATGATGGGTCATGATGAGACTACTAAGGTACCTCGTGAGACCTTCTATTTGGTCGAGAATGTAGAAGGCTTAAATGACTTTCCATGGGGTACTTGGTTGTGGGATCAGACTTATAGAAAGAACTTATAGAAAGATCTGTCGCATGATGAATACATACAAGGAAAGTCCAGAAGGCAGGGTGACGATACAAGGGGTTATACATGCCTTACGTTTTGGGCTTACGAGACCCTCTGGTGACATTGATGTTCCGACTATTTACGCCACCCTCGAGCTCCCGATCGCGGCTCCTCGGATGATGAGATGGAGTTGCAAGACTACCCTCCGCGATGGAAGGGGTTGTTGGCGAAGGCAAGTAAGGTAATAAGTTTCTTTTAATTATATCCGGTATGGTTAAACATTTTGTTATTGTTAATTCTAATGAAATATACATTGTTTGCAGAGCCGTGTTATAGGATATCTGGCTGCAAGGGAAGTTGATAGGGAGTTGATGCTAGATATGGGCATCCCTGATGCGGAGATTAATGAGCCGCCACGTGTGATCACTCGGCCTGTACCAATTGCACGGTCACCTCCTAGACGTCCATCTACTACACAGCAGCCACGCTCGGCTACATAAGAGTCAGCCTCTACTTCACAACAGCCTCTACCTCCTCATTCACAACGTGTGCCGCGCAGTTCAAACACTGAGATGCTACAGGCGGAAGAAGATGAATCTGATGAAGAAGATGAAAATTTGTTGGGCTTTATAGGGTTGTGAAGAGAAGGATAGATAATGGGCTTGAATGACATTCGGGAGGAAATTCTTCGGCAGAATGACGAGAACGGCAAGTAATTCGAGAGGTTATACAATGTGCGAGAATGAGCATGGGGCGATACTTCTTGAACTTAAGGGGTTGATGCAAACGCTGTCACCGAGAGATCGAGTAAAAATTATTTCATTGTCAATTTCTTTACGCGATAAATTTAGTTGTATGTATTATGATACTAACCGGGCAACATCTTTTGATCTACCCTCATTGACCTCCACCTCCTCCACCTCCTCCACATGATCTTGACCGGGCCACATCTTCTCGGTTTGACCCGATCGGTCTACGGTGTGGTCATCATATCGATCAAGATACTTGATTAGTCTACACTGTCGGCATATTCATCGACCTCCACTGTCAAAGATATCGCATCAGCATACTCATCCATCTCCTACCTCGTCCGCCGATGACCCGATGATGATGTTCGGGTATGATAAGATTCTTGAAGGAATTTCCCAACCCGGGCAAGATGGAGTGCAGCTGAAGGGAGTTCAGAAGGAGGGAGTCGAGAAGGATTTCGTCGACGAATTATTCGTGGAGGATCTTTATTCGGGTAAGCATTATGTTATTTATATCTAATTATTGTTTAGTAGGTTTATTTATAGGGGGTTCTATTTGGACCCCCATATTACTATTTTCACCCTTTTACTAATTGTACCACAAAATTTTACTTTTGGCACCACAAGATTATTTTGATTATTTTTATACTTCTCACACTACACAATTAATAAAAAAACTACTACTTTCACCACAACTTATAAAAAATTCAAACTAGTCCTCCAAAAATTCACCCTCATTTTTTCCAGCCACCACCGCCCACCACTTTCCTCCTTCCTCACCACTATAACCACCACCCTCTTCCACACCACCTAATCCAACAACTCAAACCCCACCCGTACCTCCTCCCCAACCGCCTAAATCCCCCTTCTTGTAAATCAACCTCCCAAAATGCTCCAAAATCAACCCACCCATGAACTCGCAAATTCTTCAAATTTCCACCCCAAATGAATATCTTCTTCCCCACCTCTTGCAAATCGCGAAAATGAAAAGGCGATTTTTGGCGGTTTGATATTGTTGTTATTTCCCATTTTGAGGTGAAACGAGTTCAGATCTTCAAGCGGCGTGGCGGTGGTGAGGCATGTCTCGCGGAAAATAGGCACAAATGGAGATTGGGGCTCATTGTTAAAGGGAAAGACAGTGAGGTTTGGTTTTTGGGGTGGTTTATGGGTGATTTTTGGGGTTGAGGTGGCGGTGTTGGGGCGCTAATGGGAGTGGGGTTGTATGAAAGCGCAAAAGGTGATTTGAGAGGTTGGCGGCGGATTCCGCCATTAAAGCAGAGAGGCGGTTGGTTTGTGAGTGAGACAGGCCGGTGGCGCGCCGGCAAAACGGGTCACGGAAAAAAAAAGGGTTTCTTTGTATGAAAATGGGGAGATGGTGTTTGGGGGACGATGGGGAGATGGTGGGTGGGGTGGGAGATGGATTTTAGGGATTGAAAATGGAAGAAGAGGGTAAATTAAAATGTTGTAAATTTAGGGACTTAAATTTAAGTTTAGGGACTAAAGTGTATTTTTTTATTTTTTTTATTTTTATGTGGTGTAATAAGTAAAATGGGGGTGTGTAGAAGTAAAAAAAAATCAATCAAATAATGGGTGTAAGTAGTAATAAGGGGAGTGCAAATAGAACCCCCTATTTATATTGAAATTTGTATTATTAACATAGATATTGATGCAGATACTGGCGATGCTACTACCGAGGCTACGACCCCTACCGTGGCTATGACCTCTCCCCCTCCCGAGGCTACGCCCCTCCCCTTCCCGAGGCTACGCCCCTTCGCCCTCCCGAGGCTACGACCAGCCAGGCATCGGTTGTGGAGCCTGAGATGGATTGTAGTAAGTTATTTGATTTTTAATTTCGAAACTTTAAATTTTATTGTGAAAAACTATCTAACTTGATCATGTATTGAAATTTGTTTAGCTGGTGGTCCAAGTGTTGTACAATTGGGTAAACGAAAGGCGGATGATGATGACGTAGATCAAGTGATAATAAAATACACCACCATAAACCAATACTAGTAAGAGGACTAGGTCCATCGTAGTATAACTATAGCGAATCAAGGTCGATCCCACAGGGAACCAATTGTGGATAATTTATATACAAACAATTAATCATTCATATCAAGGACACAAAGGCGGTCTACGACCAACGAAAGACAAGAAAGATAAAGGACTCGACTCGACACAACACATAAACAACGTAATTAACCTCCCCAATTACTATGTTATCGTTTGGATCTAGAGATTCTATATAATTAAGCTAGACTCGACAACTATTAATCCGATTCGTATTTCTTTTATATTGGCTATGGGAGTCATCCCCTAAACTAGATCTAGCTCCGGTTAGGCCATACAGATCACTGTGCTACATTACGTGACTTCGCCCGTAGGCCTCATCTCATATAACTCTCGACGCTTACAAAACTAGGGATCTTGATATTAACCGTATTCCTCACCTAGGCAACATTCCCGTGGTTGGCGTACTTCTAAGTGATCGATCGATCTACGTCCCATTAACACTATCTTTGTAGGTATCATGTTAATCTACGATGTACGTATAACTAGGTGCATGCAATTCCCAAATCTGAGCAGATCTAGATCTCATTTGAAAGTCCCGGAAGATCAATTCATGAGCCGAGATAGGAGTCTATATTGGTATTTCCTAATCATACGCTAATTAAAAGCAGACGAGCAACGAGCCGTAGCCATACTACTAAGATAAGAAATTCTAGGTGGACAATCACACCATAAAGACGTGGCTAGATTGACGCGCGAAAACCTAAATCTTAGCGTTTTACACACGCAACGGATAAAATAGAGATTCATAAAGCAATTATATAGATCTACTAGAAACACGATTGTCGATCATACCAAAGTCATCTATAGGTCACCGGATAACAGATCTGGGCGTGTTGATCCTTATAGACAAGGAATCCCCACTGCCTCATATCGTATCCTTAGATCTACATCGTTCGGTGAAGAACGAACAACCTCAAACAATAAACAATAATTGGGGGGACTTAATTACAATGAACAAAGAACAAATAAATACAAGAACTCACATAATTGCTGCTGAACTTGTATTAAAATTGCTCTGAGAAACTGAGAATTTGTGTTATGAAAAAGTGATATAAAGTGTCTAATGAAAGGGAGTTTATATAGGCTGTAAAACCGACTTAGAATAGCCGTCAGCTGACCTAATTCGTAAATCCTAAACCCTAACGAGATAGAAAACGCATCTGGAGAAGCAGGGACAATTTAGTCAACTTGCTGGCAGCCAGAGCAGGGCTCGCTGCCAGCGAGCCTGAGGATTCGCCTGGGACGTTCCTGGTCCGTCTTGGTGCTTTTATCCACTCCGAAGTCCAGCTAAATTGCTTCTGAATCAGCCCACTATAAATAAACCATAAAACAAGGCTTGTACTATCAAATAATATAATAAAATGGCTAATTACATAATAACGAGTCGTAACTCGGTTCGGGTGTAATTTATGCACGAGACGACTAATTATTAACCACTTAAAGCCCATTTAAGCTAGAATCGGGGGTAATAAATAGATAATTAACGGTGTAAATTGACCATCATCAACTACCACCCACTTAGCTTTTGATCGTCCCGAGCAAACACAGAAGGCGAAAGAACCACCGAAACATAATTTACTAATTGATAGCAGGCTCATTCAAAATTCCAAAGTAAATAAAATAGCAAACACGTTTGTCAGTTAGGCATTAACCACTATTTCATCATTGAATCAACGTGTGTGTGATATAACTGTCATGCAGAGTATTCGAAATAGAGAGATTCGAATTATAATGTCCTCTAGATGCAACTTTCACCACTCAAAACTTTGTGACGCCTCCTTATCGTTAACAAATAATACAGGTGTAATACCAGATTCTAGTGAAGTGTTCGGTAAGTTTTAAATTTATTATTTTACCGGAACACCCCAAGTGCAAGGCACGTTGTAGTGGGTATTACCGGGTCGTCCAAGGAATCGAATGATGTCGGAAACAAAAATACAGTTAACGTACCGGTGAATTGTCACGATAAATCTAATTAAACTAATAAAACAAAAGAGATCGAATTAAACCTAAATAAACTATTGAATCTAAAATCCAAATTGCTATGAAAAATTACTGACTTTCTTCTTAATGTAACGAGACAGTAGGGCAACAAGGATTCTACCAAACAACCACCACCCAACCAGTTTGTGAGATGAATCAAATTTCTTGGTATGATCTAACTTAAATCCAATCAAATTTCTTTAATCAAATTTATTTGGTTTCCGTTCCCTTTCTCAAGTGAAACAAAATTAACAATAAAAGAACATGATCATGAGTTCGTTTCTGAATCTCCTACCCAATTAACAATAAACTAATCTCTCGGAATATCATTAATCAGATCGAATAATGGGTTCTATGTAAATTTAATTCTCATCAAATTCAAAACAACAATCGTTTCATCGATTTTTCAATCTAACAAAACATACATTCAAACAATTCAAAACATTCGATAAAGAAAAATAAATTCAAACTCACTAATAATGTTTACTGAAAATCTCCTGGTTGTGGTGATGTTGTAATGGCTTCATCCCGTTGTCCTACTGCGAATTGCTTAGCCTTCAATCATCTTCGATCTCCAAAAGAAAATTGAAAGAAAGAAACTCATGTTTTTGTGTGATGTGATGCGGCTGCTATGTAATGATGTGTTGTATTTTTTCGTGCCTTCTTTTACGCGCTCGAATGGTGTCGCTTATATAGGAGTTTCGCC
This sequence comes from Gentiana macrophylla, assembly GCA_026214975.1. NCBI lineage: Eukaryota > Viridiplantae > Streptophyta > Magnoliopsida > Gentianales > Gentianaceae > Gentiana > Gentiana macrophylla. Next base: position 105,728,492 of record CM047813.1, on the reverse strand, counting down.
GACATAAGGAAGGATCTAGAAAAAGCGCGTCGATTTTGCGGCCAGGGTTCGGGGTTCGTTGACCGACATAAGACACTCGGTCGACCGAATAGCATGGCTCGGTCGACCGAGCCTACCATTTACGCGTTTTCCACATTGTTGCTTCGTATACCGTGTTCCCACTTCACTCTTTCGATCCGATCGATTTATCCTCTCTTCAATGCTCGATTTTCTTCTTTATTTTGAAATCACTTGATTGAATGAGATTAATCTTCTCATTAATAATATCCCCCTGCATATCTTTTAATTTTCGCAAAATTGTTGTTACACCGAGACATCGAATAATAATAATAATAAAATGTGTAACAAAAAATAACATTTAAACCCAATATTTCCTCATAATTAAATTATAACCCCTCAATAACCATTATAGGAATTTAACGGTTAAAACACGCTTTTCTCATTTATTTCCCTTAAAAATAAGGTAAATTGTTTAGGGATTAAACCCGAAAATATAGTAAAATATACCCTAAACATGAAGCGGGGCGGATTTGGAAACCAAGAAACTTTTCTCAGTTTACGTTTGTTTCTTTGCCAGGGCCGCGTAGATTCTAGGGACAGTAACTTGCAATGGTGGGTGCCTAGCAAGCAACTACCTTCAAATCTCCACGAACTTGCTACCCTACTGCCTTGTTTTACAACCGTGCATCTTATGCTCTATCGGTTTAGCAGTCTCTAACCTAAACGCTCATAATTTCCTCACTTTTACTTAATTCACTCTTTTTTTTTCTTCCTTTTTTTTATAAACCAAATCCTGTTTTTTCTTGCCCGGTTTTTGCTTCACTATCATCGATATTAGCCTTATCGGAAGTATGACAAGAAGAAGTAATCACAAAGTCAAGTAGTTCCTGTTGTTAGAAATGTGTTTGGAAAATATTTTTCTGTGTTCTCATTACTGTCAATAGTCGCATATATACAGGTACAGGGATTACAAAGGATTACAAGTAATTACAAAATATTCCTAGGCTAGAATCAAGGCTATGCTATTAAGAGAGAATATCCTACATAATTACATTCTAAATATAGAATATATTGTCTAAATATATTCTATATTTAGAATGTAATTATGTAGGATATTCTCTAGGCTAGAATCAAGGCTATGCTATTAAGAGAGAATATCCTACATAATTACATTCTAAATATAGAATATATTGTCTATACAATTTAATATTCTAATACCTGTTTCAACCTTCCGGAAAAAATAATTTCTTATCTAACCTTCCAGACTTAGCATTTGAGTTATACGTGCTTAAAAAGGCTTATTCAACGACAAAATATATGTTTAATACAAAACTACTCACATAGCGTGATATGATATTTACTAAACAATTCTGAAGATAGCATGGCAAAAATAAGTTATAATTATGCTTAAGAGCTTCTTTCATTATCTACACATGCTCGGTTTTCTCAAAAGGAAATGTGATTCTTGCTTAAAATTTTAATTTTTACACATTTATTAATTATTTGATATACGGAAGCTAAGTGACTCGTACCCCCCACTTAAACGATGCATTGTCCTCAATGTATAAAATAAAATAAAGATAGGAATTTAGCTTCGGTCAAGCGCTGAAGTGGAACAAGTCGATGAACTTCGGGGCACATAGATAGACCGTGGAACTAACAAGAGATATATCGCTGCAAAACAAATCTTCAACAAAGCTTGAAACTCGTTACAGCGTTAGCCCATAAAAAGTAATAATCAAAAAGGGGCAGTAAAAGGAATAAAATAAACCTTAAACCGATGTTTAAGCCCTCACAATGTTTATTTTATAGCATTAAAACTACTCGTTCAGACACGAATTACTAAAACGAATAAGATAAAGGATATACGGACTCAAAAAGAAAAATACTAAATAGAAAGAAAAATAAACAAGCAACTAAAGATGGTAGTCTTCATTCATAACCTCCACCGCTTAAATATTCTTGAAACCGGGTGAGAAGACAAAGATCAAAAAGCATTACCCATGTGTGGAAAAACACGAGGTGGATTGGATCGACCATGTATTCAATCCAGTGTAAAAGAGAAACTTGGTAAGGTATAATAGATTGAATGTGACCTACAGGCTAAAGATAAAATCAGATACTTAGCGCAGACGCTTCACGTTTTGATTGGATATCAACAACTTAGGGAGATGTAGCTTCTCCTCGAAATTACTAATCACCCAATTTATCACGTAGAAGGTCTCAACGTCATCAACAAGGTCGGATCGGTGTGATATTTTAGAACAAAACTCATCATCTATATGTGCCGGAAGGGTAAGAAAAAAAAGTGAAATTTAAAACTTCCGGTAGGTAGAAAGATAAGTAGAATTTCGATCGAACCAAAAACTTATAAAATCTAGCTAGGTTCAGAGCTACACTTACCCCAGCTAGGATCATGAAAACCAAAATGATAAAAGATAATCATTAAAACTTAGCAATATTTCTAATTCCGCAACACAAGGGTATTTTGTAAACAAAATGGAGGTTGAGAGTATGTGTTGAGTATTTTGTGTTGATGTATTTCAAAATATATTTATTTTGGGATATATCTCATAATTACTCTACAATTAATTATTTCACTAAATGTTTTATATTTTTAAGTGACATGTGTTTGAAAATTATCAAGTCACTACAAGCTTAATTTTTCATATATCTTATGTGACTTAAATATCTTAGCTCTTACATGATCAATAATGCCTATATGTCACACCAAAGCTTTTTACCATATCTCATGTGTGACATAAATCTTTCTATAAGTATTTTATCTATATTCTGTGTGTGTCACATTGTTCTCACATCTATCAAATTTTATATGTGACACAAATTGCTCTATAAGCATTTTATCTACGTATATGTATGTCACATTAAGAGTTTGATTTTATAAATGTAATGATCTTGATCTTGATATTGCATTATATAATAGTTAATATGACACATGACATTATAATATTTATATTTGTATAATATACACTATATATATGTAAGATTATAGTCTATATAAACACTATCAAAAATACTTGCATAGTTGCATGTCTCGGCCTGCCTTCTTTATTTAGTCCAACACATTTTTTTAACTCCTAATATATTTTCTCTATACGTACTATGTACTATATTATCATTATCTTTTTATTAGATTATATATATATATATATATATATATATATATATATATATATATAAAATATGTATGTGCAAGTGTGTATGTCGGTCTGCTTCCTTACAAAGCCTTCATCCTTAAATTATTTTATTTATTTAAACCCTTTTCTCTCCAAATAATTTCCTAGAAACTTCCTACCTAACTGCCCACGTCTCTATCATTTCACCTTTCATTTATTGCTCTGAATAGTTAACTCTTCTATACTTTTTTTTTACAATATACTACTACCTCCGTCCCAAAATGTAAGTCTATGTTGACTTTTCAACCGTTTTTTTAAGTCAAATTAATCACTGGAATTTCGTTAATTGATGTAATATTATTAGGGTTATGATAAAGTGAAACTTAAATTACATAAATGTAAAAAGTATTAGATCATTTGATGAAATTCAAAAGATTAATTAGACTTCGAAAAACGGTTGAAAAGTCAACAGGGACTCACATTTTGGGACGGAGATAGTATTAAATTAAATCTTCTAGGAAATTGCCTAGAAATTTCCCCACTACTTCCAAACCCCCCAAAAGTCTCCACCTCGGTAAAACCTCTTCCATTATTTTTCTTAACACGTCTCTTTCCTATTTCTTTTCAGGGAAAATTCTATTATGGGGGCTCCTAAGAGTGAATCGTCTACGTGTGAACATCCTACCACACGGTTTTTTCGAGGTGATCGTGTTGTCCCCACCCACGTGGATATAGTACCTGATTGTCGGTCAACAATCTCTTTTCTTGTTGTCTGATAAGTAAGATGTCGGTACTTTTTTTCCATCTTTGAATAATAGTGAAAGCGCGTTTTATTTTTAACTTTTCTGCTTTAGCAACTATCGTCTCTCAGACAATCATTCCTCTTTTTGAAATATTTTGCCATAGTACTATTCATAAAACGACTTTTTTTTACTGTAGCAATTGATCGGAACGAAGAATTTTCTGAGTTTTTCTCCGATTGATTGGTTTTCTGTTGTTTTTCTGGGAAAAGCATCTACAAAAGAATGGAAATCCTAATAGCCGAAACCGTTTCTGGTGATTACGAGGTCGATTGTCATCGATATCAAGTCGGGATCATCCGTTGTATCTGTTAAGTTAAAATACCTAGTTTTATTGATGAGGCATTCAACAAGATGAAGAATCATCATCGCGATGATAGATAGTTGTCTCGTTGATGTCTGGACCTCAATGCCCAATGAATTTCGAAGGGTGTGTTAGGGTTAGAGTTTTTGATAACAGATTATGCGAACCGATTGCAAGCAGCGAGTTCGTTTTCCCAGTATCATGTTGTTTGAATATGACCTATTTTGGTAATGCTTATGCTAGTTTGAATGACAAGGAATGTCCTTGGTCAATTACTTATGTTTTGGAAAATGCTAATATTAAGGCCGATGTTAATTACTGCAAGATGAAAGCTTTTCTAAAGCTGTCAACAGTGAAGAAGCCTAATGAATTATCATTTAGAGGTCCAGTAATTGACATAAAGTCTAAAATATTCAACAGGGATAATGTTGATGTGTGGCACTGTAGATTTAAAAAGCCCACTTTGAGTCGTTGTCTTAGTGCTAGAGCTGACCATAGTGGAAAGCCCAAGGCTATAACATGTGGACCTGGAGATGCATTTTCATATATTAGATCGTCTTTTAGTAATTTGGAGAGGCCCAGTATATGCGACAGGCCCAATAAGCCCACAACCTCTAGTAATGTTTTATATGAAACAGTTGGCCCTGACAACAGTGTTCGGCTTATCTGCAGTGAAGATCCAGTCAAACTTACAGAGGAAGTTGTTAAGAAGAATCTTTTGGAAGCTGAAAAAATAAAATTAAATATGGTGTTGCGTGCATCGCAAGCAAACACTGTTAATAAGTATACCTTCTTTGACTGTTTAGTCATTCAGTCATTGCATGGAAGAAATCTGTGTAAGTTATAATTTGTGGCTTATCATCTGTTTATTCACAACAGTCTTAAATTTAATACCTATTTTAAATGGGTTCACGTATATACGATGTGGACGAATATCCCACGAGTTGGGAAGGATCAAGAGCGATGTGCGTAGATCTTTGGATTTCGTCACAATTGGCACACTTAAGGGCCTGTCAAGAGACAGGGGAGAAATGTGTCTGTCAAGGCCCTTTGTTCATGGATCAGAGGAATCAGTTTCTGTTAATGCAAATGTTGGCTAAATTTCGTGCTATTAATCGCAGATTTAACAGGCAGAAGTGTAAGTATTTTATTAAGAAGCAGAAAGCTGATGTAGATGTCCAAAGACTGAGTCATGTCAACATCGAACAGAAAAATGAGGGATTATCTAGCAAGCACCCGGAGGAATGCATATGCAAGTTTAAAGCGGAATCTGTTTGGAACAGTTCTAGGTTTTCTTCTGAGGCCACCGCCAGAGACTAGCTATATTTTATAAAAAAAACCTTTTTTAGGCAAAAGAAACTTTCAGAGAGGAGATTGTTAACAATTCATGACAAACTTACAATTGAAAACGTAGGTGAATGTAAGTTGTTGAACAACATAAATCAAGGGACTAGTTCTGACCAAAGACTTGGACATGATATTAATTTATATGGAATTAATATTAAAGGAAAGGTTCATCTTCAAGTTTGTGAGGATTTAACAGGTCTCCATGTGATATGGTTTTTAATTGTTGATAAAAACCTAAAGCTACTTCATCAGAAACTTTGAAGATGCAGGATGTTTTCGACATTTATCTTTGATGAGCCTTCTCTACGCAATGATTAAAGAAGATGACCCGATGATTCGAGGTATTAAGGCGGGAGTGTATTGGCTTTCAAAGGCGGATCCACTTGGTGATTTGGTCGAAAGAGCAAGTCGTAAAAGAATATTGCAACAAAAAATTCTAGTTAAATATGGAGGTGCAACCACAGGCACTATTGATAACATTCATGAAAATGCAGTGTATTTATGTGCAGCAAGTTCAGTGAAAAGCACATTAGCAGTAATGACATTATCTGTCAGAATGTATTTTTATAGTTGATATATTAAATATGTTTATCACCCCCAACGACAAAGAAAGATCGTGAATCTAAGAAGTATTATACAATATATAACTGCAGCCGCTGCCCCAGTGGTTTTAATAAAATGGTTCTTTTATTTCCAAATGTATTACATTTCCTTGTGCCCATTCAGAGAACCTTGTATTATCCCTTTCTATAGCTATTCTATAACTCTGATCTTGGTTACATAATACAATACATGGTATCCCCCCTGGTACTTTTTTTTCTTACAATACTTATCGTTTACATTAAAGTCTTTTTGAGCACCTAACAATTCTTTCTTGTAAGAAAAATAATTTAAGGGGATATCATCTACAATATTATACAGGGCTTGTACATCATAACAAGAAAAATCTATACTACCACAAAAGTAATTATGTCGGCCCAAACTTCTAGCCCAAGCAGTCTTTCCAGTTCTTGTTGGGCCTTCAATTATCATCGAAAGGGGGCGGTCCGGTTTGTTCGCTGGGTCCTGCAGGTGGAGGAGATGATCGATTAGTTTCTAATACGTCTAGCATGAACCTTAATGTTAAGTTAGTCATTAACCCATGACCATTAAGGTTAAGTTAGTCCTTAATCATTACAGGTGAGAGAGATGAACAATGGTCAAAATGTTCTAGTGGATCTGTCATATATTCCTTAATCAATAATTGATTTAACACAATTATCCTCGAAAATGATTATCTGGGTATATGGGTGATGGATAGTACTCCACACATGGGGCCGCCGCAGTGATTATATATTGTATAACACTACTTAGATTCACGATTTTTCTTTGTCGTTGGGGGAGACTATGCATTGCAGGTGGAGAAGATGATGAATAGGGCATTTCTGTGAGGAAAATAATCATTGAAATTGAAAAAGGACAAACAAAGTGCTTTTCTCGAGAAAATGGAGTAAGAAAAATATTCATCATTCACCTGCATGTATCGATAATTCAAATATCCGACATCTTGTTTCAATCACTATTATACACAAAGAAAGGTAATGATGATGTCGGATGAGAGAGAAATTGTCTGTTGATGACTCACTGTTCATGGAAATTGAAATTGGATTTTCCCTCAGACACACCGTTGGATCATGGTGATTTCAGGTGCCTCTGCACGCAAGACCAAGCGACTAAGGTCTTGCAATTACCCCCCATTTGGAACGGATGGACCGGTCGGATCTTCGATCGGAGGTCGGAATCAAAATGTTGACTTGGTCAACGATGAATGAATTAAGGAAAATATGAGGGAGGAAAATGGTAAATAATTTTTATAAATTAATTTACAACGAATTAGCATTAACTTTCAACTACAAACATTCTTAGAATTCTTCACTGAACAACATATCAAAAGTTTATTTAATTTTTTCAAAAAAAAAACTTTTGCTATGTTGTTGATGAAGAATTCTAAGAATGTTTGTGAATTGAAATTAAAACTAATTCGCTGTAAATTAATTTATAAAAATTATTTACCATTTTCCTCCCTCGTGTATTTTCCTTAATTCATTCATCGTTGACCAAGTCAACATTTTGATTCCGACCTCGCATCAAGATCCGACCGTCCATCCGCTCCAAATGAAGGTAATTGCAAGACCTTAGTCGCTTGCACTAACGTAGCTTGGTCTTGCGTGCGGAGGCACCGAAATCACCATGATCCAACGGTTGATCCGAGAGAAAATCAATTTCAATTTCATGAAGCGATGAGTCATCATCAGCGACAATTTCTCTCTCATCCGACATCATCATTACCTTTCTTCGTTGTACAATAAAGTGATTGAAGCGAGATGTCGGATATTTGAATTATCGATATCGATGTGAATTGGATGAATATTTTTCTTACTCCATTTTCTGAGAAAAGCACTTTGTTTGTCCTTTTTCAATTTCAATGATTATTTTCCTCACAGGAAATGCCCTATTCATCATCTTCTCCACCTGCAATGCATAGTCTCCCCAACGATAAAGAAAAATCGTGAATCTAAGAAGTGTTATACAATATATAATCTGCCCATCATCCGATGTGAGTACTATCCATCACCCATATACCTGGATAATCATTTTCAGGGATAATTGTGTTAAATCAATTATTGATTAAGGAATATATGACAGATCCACTAGAACATTTTGACCATTGTTCATCTCTCTCACCTGTAATGATTAAGGACTAACTTAACCTTAATGGTCATGGGTTAATGACTAACTTAACATTAAGGTTCATGGGTTAATTACTAAATTAACATTAAGGGATGTGGGTTAATGTATAACTTAACATTAAGGTTTTCAGGGGGAGTGTACAGGGTATAGTTAGTATAGTTAGTCATCTCCTCCACCTACAGGCTGAGCAACCGTTAATCTGGGCTACCCAGCTCAAAACGCAAAACGGGTGAATAGTATTTCTCAACTTCTTTACTACTTAGTTTTGCGGAGGGACAGAGGGACATTTATAGTACCCTCTGATTCTGATTTTTAATCATGGCCGTTCACGTGGCAAAACCAAATAATATTACCAGGTTTTGACCGCCACGTGTCATGAGGCGAAGAGGGTAGGCCGTAGGCGTGACGTAGCCGCTCATGACCCTTCTTCTTCCTCTTCTTCACTGTTAATCCCCAATTTTAATTCAAATATTTAATTTTTTCAAAAAAAAAAATTTTGCTATGTTGTTCAGTGAAGAATTCTAAGAATGTTTGTAGTTGAAAGTTAAGGCTAATTCGTTGTAAATTAATTTATAAAAATTATTTACCATTTTCCTCCCTGTGTATTTTCCTTAACTATTCATCGTTGACCAAGTCAACATTTTGATTCCGACCTCCGATCGAAGATCCGACCGGTCCATCCGTTCCAAATGGGGGGTAATTGCAAGACCTTAGTCACTTGCACTAACGACGCTTGGTCTTGCGTGCAGAGGCACCTGAAATCACCATGATCCAACGGTTGGTCTGAGAGAAAATCCAATTTCAATTTCCATGAACAGTGAGTCATCAACAGACAATTTCTCTCTCATCCGACATCATCATTACCTTTTACTGTTGTACAATAGTGATTGACACAGTATATCGGATATTTGAATTATCAGATACAGTGTGAATTGGATGAATATTTTTCTTACTCCATTTTCTGAGAAAAGCACTTTGTTTGTCCTTTTTCAATTTCAATGATTATTTTCCTCACAGGAAATGCCCTATTCATCATCTTCTCCACCTACAATGCATAGTCTCCCCCAACGACAAAGAAAAATCGTGAATCTAAGAAGTGTTATACAATATATAATCGCAAATTACGTCCCAAAGTGTGGGAGTACTATCCATCACCCATATACCCAGATAATCATTTTCAGGGAAAATTGTGATAAATAAATTATTGATTAAGGAATATATGACAGATCACTAGAACATTTTGACCATTGTTCATCTCTCTCACTGTAATGATTAAGACTAACTTAACCTTAATGGTCATGGGTTAATGACTAACTTAACATTAAGGTTCATGGGTTAATTACTAAATTAACATTAAGGGATGTGGGTTAATGTATAACTTAACATTAAGGTTTGAGGAAGTGTACAGAGGTATAGTTAGTATAGTTAGTCATCTCTCCACTACTGGTGAGCAACCGTTAATCTGGGCTACCCGGCTCAAAAGCATAAAGCGGGTGAATAGATTTCTCAACTTTCTTTACTACTTGGTTTTGCGGAGGACGAGAGGATATTTATAGTACCTCCGATTCGATTTTTAATCGGCCGTTCACGTGGCAAAATCGAATCGGAAAGTACTATAAATGTCCCTCTCGTCCCTCCGCAAAACTAAAGTAAAGAAAAGTTGAGTAAATACTATTCACCCGTTTTATGCTTTGAGCTGGGTAATTCAGACATTGCTGCTCACTTCAGAAAATGGAGGAGATGACTAACTATACTAACTATACCCTCTGTACACTCGAATACTTAATGTTAAGTTATACATTAACCCACATCCCTTAATGTTAATTTAGTAATTAACCCATGAACCTTAATGTTAAGTTAGTCATTAACCCATGACCATTAAGTTAAGTTAGTCCTTAATCATTACAGTGAAGAGAGATAACAAATAACAAAATGTTCTGAAATGATTCGCTTATATATTCCTTAATCAATAATTGATTTAACACAATTATCGCTGAAAATGATTATCCTCTGGCCCAGACGCCGAATCTTTTTAGCGTAGCGATTCACAGTAGAAATTCCCATGATAGAACGACCCTTCTTTTCAGACCTCAAAAGCTTCTCTCTCTTTTCCTCTTCCTTTTTGTTTTCATTCTGTGAAGAAACCGATCTGGTTTCTAAGCTTTGTCTCTTATCTCGAATTAGCTCTTTGATTCTCTGTTAAAAGCTTTCTTCTTTCTGAATAAAAAAAAAGAGCCTTTCGATTCTATTGCTCTCTCTTACGGAAAATGGTTTCGAATCTCTGTCACCTTCTGCAACATCTGAAGAATTGTTGGTGCTTGGTCCGATCTTCTTGTGTCCTGTCATGCCAGATAAATGTAGTTGTGTTGGACTAGAGATTTTGATGAAAAAGGCATCACCTTTGATGCTGAAAAACCGATCTGAGCCCGATGAAGACCAAAACCGAGGCCGATGATGTTCAATCACCATCAACTTTTTCATCTCGTGAAGATTCTGCAAATTAACAGGGAAGTTATCGTTTCTAATTTAATTTTTCGTTTAAGCTAAGCTTCTGAGTTTAAAGGTGTATTCTTTAATCTGAAAAATTAGTGCTAAATGACTATTGTGTTAAATCGATATAAGCATGTCTAGATCTATTAAAATCCATTTAGGCTCCTTAATCTCGTTTTAGATCTGAACAACACTCGAAATATACTTGTTTAGATATAATAAAATTTTGTGCTCGAAGCTCTACTCGAATAGTTGATGAGTTAATCTCTCTAAACCCGTCCCTTATTTTGTCGCCTAAGTATCTATGTAAATGGATCTTATTGAAACCCCTCAGATCTTGATCTATTTGCTTCAGTAAACCTTCAGGCCGTATGTCCATCAATCTACTTGATTTGATTCTTTAATTGATATATGATATTATACATATTATATATGCTGTGTTGATAATATATATATATATATATATATATATATATATATATATATTGTGATACATCATGACTTTGGTCAAGTACTTATCATGTGCATCTGCATATATTTTTCTAATATTGGAGTGATGTATATGTAGTATGTTATTTAATGTCACAGCTATACACAACAAATGACAAAGTTTTGACTGATTTATTTAACCCTAAAAGTTAATAATGGGATATATACATATTTTGTAATTATCTGTTGAATAGAAAATGTATGTATTTGTTCAAATTCATGATTACATATGCTGCATGCTTTTTAAGTGTACTGACTAGCTTCATAATTTTGTAAGTTGACTGTGATTAAATCTGATTATATATATATATGTCATATGTATGTCTACTTGATACATGTGTGTGTGACAAATTTATTATTTGAGATATATATATATATATAGAGTAAAGTAACTTTTTATGTGCTGTTATGTGTGGACTCATTTTGAATACTGCACTCTCTTTTCTCTCTCCCATGTGAACATATAATATCTTGATCCATGTATATTGTCTTTTCCCAAGAAATATTACTGTTGTGTGTAAATGTGTACAACTGCACCTTTTTACTTCCAACCATAGAGTTGATTTGTTTGTTGAAGTGTGCAGGTAAATAATTTTCTGTCTTGGGAACAACTCTTCAATATAGCCGTTGGTTAAATTGCAAAGACTGCAAAGCTGGACTACAAGCCAAAAAGTCAAAAAGTTAAAGCCGGATTGCAGAAAGGACTTGGGTGCCTCTCCTATATATACTCTCAACCCACATCAAAGAAAAAATAGAACAGCCTCTCCAGTCAACAACTCCTTCACTAAATCTCAGCTTCATTTTCTTATACACTTGTATTCTGAAATTAGTTTTATTTCTTGAGTGTTAAAAGAAAATTGAGATGTAAGTAAAGTGGTAAGTGTAGAGGACAAATCTCTACCTTTTGTTAGTGAGTGTTAGTTGCAGTTTGAGAGTGTTCTCCACTTGTTATTGAGGAGCAATAACAAGGGCACAATTTAGCCAAGCTGTGGTTCAGCAGTTCAAGTTCGTCCCTGCTGAGATACGAATTCACGGAGCTGAATTCGGGTTCAAGAATCCAGGCAGTGATTCTTGGTAAGTACTCCTTTGGTGAGTGTGTCTTGTACAAATCTGTTAAGTGTTGTTACTAAGGATTTAAGACATCTTAGTGTTTAGACTAACACTAATTTTGTTATCCGTTAGTAACACTTAAACAGTGAAAGTGTTGTAATTTTATTTTTTTGTTTTTGCTTTGTAATTAAACTCAAGCTACATCTAGTGAAAACCTTTGTTTGTGGGTGTGATCTTTTATAGATCACACATATGTGCTTTAGGTAGTTTATATCCTTGACACACCTTAGAATTGCATGCTTAGGCTTAAAGAACATAAAAACTGAATATGCAATTCTGTTTTGATATTGTTGTTATTTGGACACCTTAGAAGCTGCACATTTTAGGATACAACTTAAAACAGAAATCTGCAAATTTGCTAGTCTGTTCTGGTTAAGTATTCAGAGCTGCTATCTAAGTGCTTAAACCTGTTATTGATATAAGTTTCAGTATTGTATAACACATGTCTTTTATCTTAACAAACTGAACTTGCTTTAGAAACTATTCAACTGAAGTTAACTTATGTTCCTTTAGTTAATCGAAACTAGATCTTCCGCCTAGGTTCGTTAACTGAACTAAGTTAAGTATACTCCGATTTTGACTGTTCACCACTGTTTTGTTTTAATCTGTATAAGTGCTTTGAAAAGTGGTTAAAGAATTTTAAAAAGGCTATAATAATCTATTCACCCCCCCCCCCCCCTCTAGAGTATTTATTGCGCGTTCTCGATCCAACAGTATGATGGGTTTAGAAAAAGATATACATAAAGATGGTAAGAAAAGATAATATAGGGATGGGGCAGAAATTTTGTTCTGGGTGGGTGGAAATTGTTTTGGAATATGGGATTGGGTAGGTATTGGTGAAGGGATTGGGTTAGGGTGGGAGAGTGAAATAGATGGAAAGAAAGAGAGGGGATGAAAGAATGGTTAGAAATGTGAATTGTGAGGCAGATTGGTGAGAGAATAGAAAAGGTTGAAGGTTGAAAAGGTATAAAGGAAATGATAAGGGTAGTTGCAGAATGAATTGCACACAACTTTGGATTTTCACTCGGATCGCCATTTGATATACTCCCTCCGTCCCATTTTATTTGTCCTGTTTGACTTTTCAAAGAGATTTTGACTAGCGTATTTAATGCTTTGAATCTCATTAATCGATCCAATATTTTTACATATGATAAAGTATTACTTAAATGATATAAATGTAAAAATATTAGATCATTTAATGAGATTCAAGCGATTAAATACGCTAATAAAATCTTGAAAAGCTCAAACAAGTGACAAAATAAATGGAGATTTGAAATCTACTTTTATATGATTAAATATACGTTATATTATTATGTTTTATCAACGAATTTATTTAAAATATATGAAATTATGATATAAATAGTATGAAATGTTAATCTTTATAATTTAGAGTAGTTGGTAGTAAAACTTAGTAATAATAGTAAAAGTTATAATTTTGTACCGATTTTAGTAAATCGGAATGTCGTCATCGATTTACTGCGGGTATTTGTGGTATTTTATTGCGGATGTATAAGCGAGACCCCAGAATCGACATTTTGAAGAATAATCGGATCTCGAAAGGATTTAGAGAAGGTCATGAGCTTAAGTGGTCAATCGAAGTGGTCAGTCATTAATCGATTTGATTTAGCAGTAATCGAGAAATATCTTCGATAAACGAATTTTCATCAAAACGACATTTTCGAAGAAGAGTCCTTCATGAAAGTTGTAGATTTTTCCGAGAGCTTTCCGTTGCCTCTTGAATCATGTTGTTTGGAGATCCAAAACTCGAGATATGAATTTTAAGTTTTATTCCAAAAATTATAATTTTATCCGGAAAATTGGATAATTAAGGGGATGAATGATGATTACACCGCCCAGTCGACCCAAACTCCGGCCCGGTCCGCTCCAAGAATTTTATCTATAAAAGGAGCCTCAGATGCAACAGACGGAGATGTACCAATATATATATATATATATATATATATATATATATATATATATATATATATATATATATATATATCTTCTTCCTATTTTCTTTTAGTTAGTAGTTGTAAATGTTTTACGCCAAAAATAATAATACCGTAGTATTGTTGTAATACTTCGGGAAATTATCGAAGTTCGGTGTTGTTGAAGTCGTGTAATATCCAGGAAGAATACGATATACGATTCAAAGATTTGTAATCGGGTAAAATTTCTAAAAGTATTTACGTTTGTTATGTTTGTTTTTATCTTTTTAGTTGTTATAATGTTTTAAATTTAAATCTAATAACTAGCCAAAAAGTTATGTAATCGTTTTATTTCGATCTTTTTGGGTAAAGGAAACTTCATCACAAGTAAAATTTTACTAAAATTGAGTTAATTGAATCTTTTTCTATTTTGCAACGTATTGATAATATTCGGATCGACGTAATTAACCAAGATGAATCGCAACATATAACCTAACGCCGAACCGACTGGAGAAGTTAGGATATGAGATAAAAGATAGAAAAACCGGAGGTAAAATTGGCGTCATGAAAGCGTGACAACGGAATCCTATTTCCTAGGGCAGATTTGTCTTAGGAAAGATAAATCTTATTAAATTTGTCTTCAAGATCGTAATAATGTTAAAATCAACGGTTTAATTGAAACTTGTTCGGGTCAAATTGTATGATTTTTATAGATATATTTTACATCAATTTCACTGTATATGGATGTTTTTCATAGAAATCGAAGCTTATAATCGATTAATTGAGTAAATAGTGTTTTAAGAGGTTAATTGCAAAACGTAGCGAATTATGCGCTTAAATGATGATTTTATGTTATTTTGGAAATACGTTACGCTTTGGTATGTTTTCCTATTGTTGTAGATACTCATTGATGATGGAAGAGAGGATTTTAGAGAGCCAAATTCGTGCTTGGAAAGGATCAATCAAAGTTATGGAAGATTGAAAGATATAAGGAAAGAAATCAAGAAGATAAATGTCGGAAAATCAGGATTCCGAGTAGTGACGACGACCTTGCAACGCAGTTCTTGATATGATAACAACCGATTTTACTCTGGACCTCAAGAGAAGAGTTGTAGGGCTTGAAGAGAGGATTCTACAGGATTTTGAATCACTCCATTCCGATTTACGAGGCCCGAGATATGAGCGTTACAAGTTTGGATGTCGTTCTTTGAAAATAGTGGGACGGGCGTCCGGATCTTCAAACGGGCGTCCGGCACCGTTATCGTAGCAACCGCCTCGATTTTCTATAAATACAGCAGCTCTCTTCGACCCTAATCATTATCAAATACGCCCACTTCTCTTGAACCCTAAATTTCGAAAGAGAGAAGCGGCCCGGCCGGCAAGCTCCATGCTTGGTCGGCCGGAGGTTAGTTAGATTAGGTAGTTAGTTCGTTTTCTTTCTTCTTGTTCGAGTGATGATGAAGTTGAGCAGCCATGGATGAGCCTTGAAGCTCCCTCTTCAAATTGCAACTTTAATTCTTTTTCGATGGATGTTTTGTAAGTTTTAATTGAATTGTTTTTTTCTATGTTTATTCGTATCTTGCAATTTTATATCGAAAGATGATTGCATGATTTGATGCTACCGTAGGGACGAAAGTCGGTGTAAATGCGAGATCACCATAGGAAAGATTAGACGTTTTGATCTATGTCAAACGAAAGTTGATAGGTTGAATGTTCAGGTTGTTAGATCTAGTAAATCTTGCACCTTGGTTTATTTTATGATGCGTTAATCTCCGTAAATCGAAAGATAGAGATTGATAGGCGAATTCATCTACGAAAGTAGGAGTTCATACGCTTGATAGGTGAAACCACAACTTGAATTAAATCACTATAAGATAATCTAGGAAGAAATTAAGGGTCATGGGATGGTGGATTATGATTTGTTCCATGTTTAATGCTTGATCATTATCATGTTCGTTAGATAGATTTATTGTTGTAGCTTAGATTTATTTTATGTTGATCGCAACTATCTTTCCCGGCTTTGGATTAACAATCCTCTGTCGGCATTTTACTTTTCCGTTTTAGTTTAGTTTAGGTTTTAGTTAATAAAGAAGGATTAATTAGATTAGATTCAATAGCCCTTTTCCCACGAGGATCGATACCGCATTTATCCAACTTTACTAGCAACTACCCGGTATTCGGCCGGTTAGGAGGTAGTTTTGCATGGTAGTATAGGTTTTATAAATTTTCTTTTGTTTTAATGATGCAAAATCTCCCCAACAAAAGTGGACATAACCTGACACGAGATATAGTCAAAATCATGACAAGCTAGTATTCAGCAAATCGACCTCACTCGGTGATGTGTGTGCGGAACCTACTAAACTTCCACCGATCCTCTCTTGATATAATACATCAAGCACTAACAGATTATCCGGTCAACTAAACGAAAACTTCATTCTATCTACAAAGACTTACCTAACAAAAACTAATTACCAAGAACATAGTAACTAACTCACAACTAAATTCCTTTACTTAGTACCAAGAAAATACCTTCGGTCTCTCTCTGGGTTTAGATCAACTTGACTTAGAATTCCAAAAACGATATATTTTATATTTCCTATCGTCGCGTCTCAAAAGTATAACACACTCCCCACATTAGAGGCAATCACCCCGAGATCACTCAATCCCTCATCTTGTCCAAGGTAAACCACACTCCCCAATTGGGGCGAGATCCAAATGGACTCGAGGTGATAGTTACAAACAAAATTCCCGCAAAGAAATTCTATTCATTTATTATTTATAGATATATATATTTTTATATTTTTCAAACTCTTTGGAAACTCTCGGTCAAATATATTTCTAACACATTCAAGACTCTCAAAGTTCTCAAGAACACTAAGGTACTTGAGATTCTAAGCTGTGAGTATAGCACAAGTTCTTAACTTTCATTAATGCTAAATAAGTGTTATCTCAGTATCAAGAATTAACTTTCCTTTAACTAACCGGAAACTATTCTATATTTGGCTCTTCATCTAATAGGTTCGTGAAATGAAGTTCAAGTGAGTATCGACTTACTAAACCTATTCTCGTAACATGATATGACTCAATCGATAACAACTAAAGGGTGCCGATTATAAAACTAACATGCAATTGAAATGTTACTCGGGACGAAACAAAATTTTGAAAATTTTGCACTTTTCATAGAAAATTATAACTACTTAAGTGTGGGGGAGTTGTTAAAGGTGAATTTATACGATCTATAACGCTATATGTTATGCTAATTTATCTCGTATTAGTATGAATTTGTATAAGAAACAAGTGTTTAATGGATTTATTTGCGCGAATGATACGTTGAAAGAGTTAATCGGAAAATAGATTGATTTATGTGATTTAATTGTTATTTCATGATTATCTCGAGCGTGATTACATTTTGCGATGTTTCTATGTGTGTAGATACATGTTTGAAGCTCAAAGGATGCTCACAAGTTGATTAAAGTTCGAGTAAATTAATGATGGAAAAGATAATGAAGGAATTGGATATGATAATAGAGATAGAGATGAAGGAATCTAGATAAAGTTGATCCTGGACTGGCGTCCATCGGCTGAACTAGCGCCCCAGAGTGGACGGGCGTTTGACATTCGCAGGCGAGCGCCCGGAGAAGCCTTTACATTCGGATGATCATATTTTTCCTGGACGAGCGCCCAATTTAAAGAAAGGACGGCGCGCTCGATCCGGCTCGGCCCGACTCAAGAAGATTACACCAGATCGACGAAGCGTTACTTTATTCGGACGGGCGCCGGCCGCCGACTTGGTGAAACCGACCTAGTTTTCTATATAAGGCGGCGTGTTTTCTCCCCAATATCATCATATATTCAAACCCCTAAACCACAAGGCGGCCAAGCTGCGTTTTCCTTTAGTTTTCATTCAGCTTTTACTCAATTATTTCAATACACTTTTACTATAAACAATTCGATATTCGAAGAGGATGCTAAGAGGCTAGGCCTCCATTGAACAAGCGTTGTGAAGCCGTCCGATTCAACTATTCAGTTTCTTTTCGTGATTATTTTGTGAGTACTTACTACGAGTTGTTCCTTTATCATGCTTTACGTTGTTTATTGCAATTTATGTCGAAAGATGCTTGCTCTATTGATCGTTTAATTGATGAGAATCACGTTAGACGTTAGATCACCACGATAAAGGATAGATATTTGATCTAATTAACGAGAGTTGTTAGGTTAGATTTCTAGGTTAGGAATTGAGAGATTTCACACCTTGAATTGAGAGCGTTAGTCTTTAGATCGAAAGATATAGATTAATAGACGAACTGGCCTAAGAAATTAGGGTTCATACTTTTGAATAGGTGAATCACAACTTGACTAGTAATCACGAGATAATCTGAATTGAAATTGAACGTTGATAGGATAGGTGGATCACTCGCTTGTTCGTTTCGTAAATTATTGATTTTAAATCCTTTGAATCTGAATTGCTTAGCTTAGTTAATTTTCTGTTGCATACTTAGAATAGGTTAGTTTAAATTGGTTCGCAACCCGTATCCTTCCTGGCTTTAGATCATCTCTTCTGTCCAGTTTACGTTTTAGTTAAGTTTTATTTTCAGTTTCATCCGCTGTTTAGTTTAGTAATAGTGACATAGGTTAGTTAGATAAAAACTAGAAATCACAATCGTTAGGTTCCCGTAAGATCGACCGGCATTAACCGCTATTGCTACGATCCTTATACTTGAGGTTAACCGGATTATTACTTGTTTATTTTGTGTTGATAAAATCCGTGACAAAACTAACACCGGAAAGTTAAATCGATCCGCCTGACAACCGGAGCCTTTTGAATAACATCGGCCGTCGACAAATGGAATAACCTCTTTTATCCGGGGTAGATTTGTGCAAAATTGCTCGCACTAATCGAGATTAGCATGGGGCGGTTGTGGAGATTAAATCGATGACAATTTGACATATGACAATTTCATACGCCGTGTGAGGAGGAATTGTTAACCTCGTGAGTGCACCGTTTCATTTACTCAATTGGACCTAATAAAAGGAAAGATCGAGCACATTCCGTTTATTGAAAAAGATCGTATAAATCAATTATATAAACTTTGGCTAGTTCTATAAAATTATACATTTATTATTATAAACTATATATTGTATATATATATATATATATATATATATATATATATATATATATATATATATATATATATATTACAATCCATGTACATTTATATATATTTATATATCTATATATATTATATTAGAATAACTTTTAAATTACGCATTTACTTTATGTTAAGTAGAATAGTAGAATCTGTGTTATAAAATCATGGTTTAGATCGAGTTAATAATGACTCTTTGGTGTTTAACCACACTTAAAAGAATTACCACGTTTTCCCTGAGGATTCGACACTCTGACTCACCACACTAGCACTATGATTTGACCCGGTACACTGCCGGTAAGGATTGTATAGCACTAGAAAACGTCCGTCAGCTTTCTGGCGCCGTTGCCGGGGATCCACGTCGCTAATTTCTTTCTTTGTGTCCATGGTTACTACTTGTATTAGCTCAAAATTCTCGAGGATAAATCAACACTTTTTCTTATCTCATTTCTATTTTATTTTTCGTTGGTATCTACTTTCTTTTAGTACCAATTTTCTTCTTCTATAAAACTCGAGCATTTTTTTTATTTTCGTTAGTTGATGACCAGAAGCGGTAAAGCCTCACTTACTCCTTATAAGCCTGACATAAACGCTTACGAAAGGCAGTTACGAATAGAGAGTAAATGTGGTCAAACCAGCTTAGGACTCCTTGGAAAATCTCCAACGGAATCATCTTCTAATAGAAATACAGAAATGGCTGAAACTAGTGATGAAACAAATGAACAGAGGTTAGATCATGCTCCAGGGCATGGACAAAACCCTGTTAACCCTAATAATAATCAAAATCATAATAATAGAAATAATCAAGATCGGAACCAGAATAATCGTAATAACCCACCAAACCCGAGACCTATCTGTGATCAAACCATAAGAAGAAAACGGACTAATAATCCCATACTTTTACCCAATGAAGGAGCGAATAATTTCAAATTAAATCTCATCTTTTGGTTTAATTGACGAAGAGCCCAATTCTAGGAGAAGATGATGAAGATCCACATCATCATCTCTATCTTTTGAAGAAGCTGCAATACTGACCAAAAGTCAAGGTGCTCATAAGGAACTAACGAGGATGACTATGTTTCCTTTTCTTTAAAAGGACGAGCCCGAGATTGGTTTATGTCTCTTCCACATCATTCACTTACTAGTTGGGAGGATATTCAAACCTGAATTTTCAAACAATATTTCACTCAGACGAAATTTGGAATTAAAAGTCGAGGTTGCTAACTTTAGACAAGGATCTCAAGAAACGCTGGGAATGCAGGAAAGATTTAAAAATTGTTAAGAGCCTGTCGACCATGGTTATTCCTTAGATATGTAAATTCAACTTTTCGTCAGTAAATTAAGAAAAGATTCACGTCGTGAGATGTAGATCATGCATGTGGTGGTTCTTTAATGATAAGTGAAGCTCAAATAGTTTACGATGCTATAGAAAAGATTTCCAAAAATAACAGAATGTGGGAAACCGGTTCTAGCACCAGAAAAGTAGCTTTTGCAGGAGAATGTACATATAATACGGAAGTTCTAGCACATTTAGAAAATTTGAGTAGGAAATTTGATGGCCTACAATCGAACAAAAACCAAAGTTCAGAAAATAGTACACCAACTGAATACTCAAATCAGGATAATATGTCAATAGGGATTGAAGAACCAACAGGATATTCAAGAGAGGAGGTGAGTTTTCTTCAGCAGCATAGGAATTTGAAAAATGCATATTCAAACTCGTTTAATGCTATTAGAAGAGATCACCCTACTTTTCGATGGTCTGAAAACCCTAGTAAGCAAGGACAACCACCATATCCAGTTCAGTATAGGAATATGAATAATAATCAAGTTTATCAAGAAAATACATCTAATCAGAATTTACAATCATTACCTAGATCCTATCCTCAACATACCACTCAAAGTATACCAGTAACTCAAAGTTCAACTCAACCTGCAGAAGGAGTTGAAAAATGGGAAAAACTAATGGAAAATATGATGGGTGTAGTATCTACTCAAGCTAAGAATATGGAAACAATGATGACTTATATAGTACAAATACTAAGGATTTGAGTTCGATGAAAAAATCTATGAGTGGACATGATACCAGAATGAGAACGATAGAAGCCTCATTAAGGAATATGGAAGATCATTTGAGTAGGAAAAGTGAACGTAATAACAGTAGACCTCCTGGAGGATTACCAAGCAATACTGAAAGAAACCCAAGAGAGGTAAATGTTGTAGTTACGAGAAGTAGAAAACTTTGTGGTAGTAATGGAGTAAAAAACTTCGGAAATAATGAAGTGGAAAATGATTTAGATGGAAAAATGATGAAACTAAAAAGATGAACTTGAATTCACTGATGAGGAAGAAGAAATTATAGAGAATTTCTTGAAAAGGAATAAGTTTGGAACCCGAGAATGAAGGTGAAAAATGGGTAAAAATCCCTAGGATTTTGAAAGATCCCATGGATAAAGATTTAAGGACTCTATTCAAGGAACATGTTAGAATGAAGATAATGAAAACAAGGATGAAAAACAAGAAGAATCAAGGAATCAAGTAGAGATTGATTCAGGGAATGTTTTAAAAGAAAAAACTCAAGATCATGATACTTGGCGATCAAGTAATACTCAAAAGTTTAAGGAGAAAGGAAAAGAGAAAATGACGCTGGGATCAAAGGTTATAGATTTAGAATCTTTACCTTACCCACCTAAAGATCAAATTAAAAGATTAAAACCGATCGTAAGTATGCTCGTTTCCTTGATACTTTTCGTCATATTCATGTTAATATCCTCATTATCGAAGCTCTAATTAGTATGCTGCTTATGGAAAGTTTCGAAAGATATCTGTCAAACAAGAAAAAATTAGAGGAATATGAGAATATATGCCTAAATGAAGAATGTTCTCATAGCTTTTGCAAAGATAAGTTACCACCTAAACTGAAAGATCCTGGAAGTTTTACCATCCCATGTGAAATTGGAGGATTTGCATTTAAGAAGGTCTTATGTGATCTTGGAGCTAGTATAAATCTCATGTCTTATGAGGATTATAGAAAGCTAGGCATAGGAAAGCTTACGAAGATCGAAATGACTCTGCAAATGGCGAGATAGATCGATTAAATACCCTAAAGGAATTATTGAGGACGTATTGGTTAAAGTAGACAAGTTCTATTTTCCAAGAGACTTTGTAGTTATGGAAATGGAAGAAGGATATTGGCGCCATTTATCTTAGGTCGACCATTTCTAGCTACAGGAAGAACTTTAATAGATGTATAGAAAGGAGAGTTAATTCGAGAGTCAATGAAGATGAAGTTGCTTTCAATATTTTCAAAGCTATGAACCATCCATACAGATCACGTAATCATGTTCTTTTATAGAAGATATTCATTCTGTTTCTATGATATTCGATTACCAACTTTTGAAGATAGATAGAAGAATGCTTAACTCTGTCTATCTATAAGGAAGATGAGAAAGACACCGAAATGAAAGAGATAATCCTTTCTCTAGATAAAGGAAGTTTTACTTTTAAACCATCATGGCATAAGTATTTGGAATTAGAACTAAAAGGACCAGTTCTTAAACCATCACTGGAAGATCCACCTAAGAACTGGAATTGAAACCGTTACCTTTAAATTTGAAGTATGTTTTTCTTGAAACTAATAATCTATTACCGGTTATTATTTCATCATCTTTAATCGAGCAACAAGAAGATCAATTACTTAGAATGTTGAAAAAGCATAAGAAAGCTTTTGGATGGACGATTGCCGATATTCGAGGTATTAGCCCCGAGATTTGCGTTCATAAGATAATTTCGAAGGAAGATGCTAAACCTTGTATTCAACCGCAACGCCGCGCAACCCAAATTTGCGGTTAATTGTTAAGAAAGAGGTCATTAAGCTATTAGAAATGGGGATAATTTTTCCCATATCGAGATAGTGAATGGGTAAGTCCAACTCAAGTGGTACCAAAGAAAGGAGGTTTCACGGTGAAAGAGAATGAAAAGAATGAATGGATTCCGACAAGAGAGATTACAAAGTTATCGAATGTGTATTGATTTTAGAAAACTAAATGATCATACTAAGAAAGATCATCATCCACTTCCATTCATAGTTCGAGATGTTGGAACGTTTAAGTGGACATAAGTATTCTTGTTTCTTAGATGGTTATTCGGGATATTTGAGATATTCATCATTGCAGCAGGAGATAGAGAAAAACTACTTTCACTTGTCCTTATGGAACTTTTGCTTATAAAAGAATGCCGTTTGGTTTATGTAATGCACCGCCCACGTTTCAAAGGTGTATGATGGCTATATTTGTTGATATGGTTGAGAAATTCTTAGAAATTTTTATGGATGACTTTAGTGTTTACGGAGATTCATTTGATGCTTGTTTGTTACACTTAGAACGAGTGTTACTTATTTGTGAAGATACCAATCTAGTACTAAACTGGGAAAAATGTCATCTAATGGTATCGAAGGAATTGTTTTAGGTCATAGAATCTCAAGAATGTATTGAAGTTGATAAAGCTAAAGTCAAGTAATTGAAAAATTACCTCCACCCGATTAATTTAAGAACTCTAAGAGGATTTACGGGACATGCAGGATTTTATAGAAGATTCATTGCAGATTTCTCGAAAATAGCAAAGCCTCTAAGTCATTTGCTTGAAAAGGAAGTACCTTTTAACTTTGACAAGAAATGTATGGAAGCCTTTCGACCACTTAAAAGCAAGGTTAACATCTGCAGCTGTTTAGTAGCACCAAACTGGAGTTTGCCATTTGAGATTATGTGTGATGCAAGTGATTTAGCTGTATGAGCCGTTTTAGGTCAAAGATATAACAAAATTCTCAAAGCTATTTACTATGCATCTCACACATTAAACACTGCTCAACTAAATTATGCAACTACAGAAAAAGAACTGTTGGCTGTGATTTTTGCCTTAGATAAGTTTAGATCGTATATTGTTGGTTCTAACGTAATAATTTATACAGACCATTCAGCACTGAAGTATGAGTAAGAAAGATGCTAAACCTCGTCTTCTTAGATGGATTCTCTTACTTCAAGAATTTGATATTGAAATTAAAGATAAAAAAGGAAGTGAGAATGTAGTAGCAGATCATCTAAGTAGAATGGAAAATGATGAAGAAATAGGAAATGAAATTAAAGATTCATTTCCTGATGAACAACTATTTAGAATAGATATTCCTTCAACCATGCAGTTATTAAAGAATAGAATTCTTTCTAAGGAAATGTCACCTTGGTTTGGAGATATCATTAATTACTTTACCTCGTGATTATATTCCGTCTCATTGGACTTGGCAAGAGTAAAAAAAGTTCTTTATGACTTAAAATTTTATTACTGGGAGGAACCAGACCTTTTCCGTAAATGTTCGGATGGGATAATCAGAAAATGTGTGCCTGATAATGAAATTTTAAGTGTTTTATCATTTTGTCATGATCGTGAGGCAGGAGGTCATCATGGAGGTTGGAAAACCGCTTTTAAAGTTTTACAATGTGGTTTATATTGGCCTACACTATATAGAGATGCTTATAAGTATGTTAAATCTTGTGAGTCTTGTCAAAAATGGGGAAATATATCTAAAAACATGAAATGCCTATGCAACCTATTTTAGAATGTGAGTTATTTGATGTTTGGGGTATAGATTTCATGGGACCTTTCCTATATCTTTTGGAAAAAGATTTATTCTTGTAATGGTAGATTATGTCTCGAAATGGGTAGAAGTTTGAAGCTCTTCCCACTAATGATACCAAAGTTGTCATACGATTCCTTAAAAGAATATATTTACCAGATATGGCATTCCGAGGCTATCATTAGTGATAGAGGTCACACTTTTACAATAAACCATTTACTAAGATAGTTGAAAAATATGGTGTGACGATAAGTTAGAACGCCTATCATCCATAAACCAATGGGACAGTAGAGGTGTCAAATAGAGATCAAAAGAATCGTGGAGAAAGCAAGGAATCAAATCGTAAAATCGGGCGATTAAATTAGATGATGCATTATGGGCGTCTGAAAATGACTTTTAAAACACCAATTGGTTGTTCTCCTATAAGCTAGTCTTTGGTAAGTCTTGTCATCTCCCGGGTTGAGTTAGAACACCGAGCCTTACAGGCTATTAGATTTTGAATTTCGATCCTAAGGTCGCCGGTGATCATAGATTGCTTCAATTAATGTAACTAGAAGAATTTCGTCTCGATTCTTATGAAAATGCTCGAATCTACAAGAACGCACGAAATCTTTCCATGATAAGAGAATCTTTAAACGTGAGTTCCATGTAGGTGATCGAGTGCTCTTGTACAATTCACGTTTAAAGTTGTTTCTGTGTAAGCTTAAATCAAGATGGGATGAGTCCATTTAAAGTAACACGGGTTTACAATCCGAGTCGTTGAACTAATCGATGGAAATACGACTTTTATAGCCAATGGCCACAGAGTGAAGTTATTTGTGGAGGAGAAGGAATCACACTTGAAAGAAGAAGTAATGTCATTGATTGATCCCCGACAAATTGAAAAAGCAAAAAAAAAAAAAAACCGAAAAGCAGCGAACCGAAATCACCGAATACGGTGTGCTATCTATCTTTGCTCTACTTTTCGTGTTTTTATAAATGTTTAAACTCTTTTCGCGTCTTTTACCGGATAGAGCGTAAAAGAACCTGGATATCTTTTTTAGATAGATTAGGAGTTTTTGTTTTACTTTTGAAATTAGGCCTTGATAAAGATGTCGCGCTTGCTATAGAAGCTTTAGTTTTTGAACAAAACAAGAAATTGTTGAGAGAGATTAGATTGAAAGAAGTTTGTAATGGAACATCAAGGAGTGCAATAAAAGAAGGGCAAAGTTTCATGAGATGCGAGAATCTGTGGGAAAAAGTGAACATGTTGAATGATTTGTGGGAAAAACACAACCAAATCCAGGATGAGTGTTTGAATATTGTTAGGAAGGAGCGATTAGGTGGTTATCCGAAAATCCCGACGGAATTCCAAGAGATAATTCAAATGCTTCGTTTCGATCTACCCTCACGCCTCCACCTCTCCACATGATAATCGACCGGGCAACATCTTCTTAGTTTGACCCTCGATCGGTCTACACAGGGTCATCATATCGATCAAGATCTCGATCGATCTACACCTGGTCAAGATACTCATCACCCTCCACTGGTCAAGATACGATCAAAGATACTCATCCATCTCCTACCCCGTCCGCCGACGACCCGATGATGATGTTCGGGTATGATAAGATTCTTGAAGGAATTTTCCAACCAGGGAAAGAGGGAGTTCAGAAGGAGGGAGTTTAGTAGGGGGTTTATTTATAGGGGTTCTATTTGGACCCCCTTATTACTATTTGCACCCTTTTACTACTTGTACCACAAAATTTTACTTTTGGCACCACAAGATTATTTTGATTATTTTTATACTTCTCACACTACACAATTAATAAAAAACTACTACTTTCACCACAACTTATAAAAAATTCAAACTAGTCCTCCCAAAAATTCACCCCCTCATTTTTTCCAGCCACCACCGTCCACCACTTTCCTCCTTCCCCAGCCACCTATAACCACCACCCTCTTCCACACCACCTAATCCAACCACCCAGCCCCAACCCGTACCTCCTCCCCCAACCGCCTAAATCCCCCCTTCTTGTAAATCAACCTCCCTAAATGCTCCAAAATCAACCCACCCATGAACCTGCAAATTCTTCAAATTTCCACCCCAAATCTGAATATCTTCTTCCCCACCTCTTGCAAATCGCGAAAATGAAAGGGCGATTTTTGGTGGTTTGATATTGCTGTTATTTCCCCATTTTGAGGGTGAAACGAGTTCAGATCTTCGGGCGGCGTGGCGGTGGTGAGGCATGTCTCGCCGGAAAATAGGCACAAATGGAGATTGGGCTGCTGTTAGAGGGGGAAAGACAGGCTGAGGGTTTGGTTTTTTGGGGTGGTTTATGGGTGATTTTTGGGGGTTGAGGGTGGCGGTGTTGGGAGACGCTAATGGGAGTGGGGTTGTATGAAAACGCAGAAAGGTGGTTTGAGAGGTTGGCCGGCCGGATTCCGCCATCAAAGCAGGAAGGGCGGTTGGTTTGTGAGTGAGACGGCGGTGGACGCCGGCAAAACGGGGTCACCGGAAAAAAAGGGGTTTGCTGTATGAAAATGGGGGAGATGGTGGCTGGGGGACGATGGGGGAGATGGTGGCTGGGGGTGGGGAGATGGATTTTAGGGATTGAAAATGGAAGAAGAGGGAGTAAATTAAAATGTTGTAAATTTAGGGACTTAAATTTAAGTTTAGGGACTAAAGTGTATTTTTTTAATTTTTTTATTTTTATGTGGTGTAATAAGTAAAATGGGGGTGTGTAGAAGTAAAAAAAAAAAATCAAATAATGAGTGTAAGTAGTAATAAGGGGGGGGGGGGTGCAAATAGAACCCTCTATTTATATTGAAATTTGTATTATTAACATAGATATTGATGCAAATACTGGCGATGCTACTACCGAGGCTACGACCCCTACCGTGGCTACGACCCCACCCCCTCCCGAGGCTACGCCCCCTCCCCCTTCGGAGGCTATGCCCCCTCGCCCTCCCGATTCTACGACCAGCCAGGCCTCGGTTGTGGAGCCTGATGAGCTAAAATCTACCCCTTCAAAAATACAATTTATAAAGACTCGTAACCGTGGGTAAACTAACTCTCTAACCAGCAGAGTACCGGGTCGATTGTTAGGATAGCTACAGGAGTACGAGGTCGATCCCACAAGGAAATTGAATCGAATATAAAACTTGTGTTAAAATCAGAGGGCAAAGAGTATATGAACATGACAAAAGATCGATACTTTTATTCTTTCACAACATAAACAAGGGTATGAATCAAAACTTTTATCCAGAGTAAATTTCATCAAACTAATGATCTACACAATCAAAACCATATTGAGAGAAAACAAATCGAAATCAGAAAACTCACAATAATGAGGATCAACACATTATAGATCAAGACTTTTGAATCCCGAATCAGCAAAAGATATCAACCTTGAATTCATACAACGATCCCATTCATGAACTCCACCAAGCCATCGATCGAATATCGTATTCTACTCATTATATATAAAAATATAAACTAAGAAATTGAAATACGGAGCCTAGTCCGGAGCTCTAATCCGGCTATTTAGATGTCAACCTGTCATAACAACCGCCGAAGCGGCTGGGTTAAGCACCTAAACCGGATTTGAACTTCGTCTAGGCAAATATAAATTTTAGGATGCTTGCAAATGATCAAATTGAAGGGTATATATAAGGAGAGATATATAAGTGAGGTAATATTTGGAGAGAAGGTTGTATTTGGGGGAGGGTAGGAATTTGTTAGGTAGGTTAGGAGTTTGTTAGGTAGGTTTGGAAGAGTGATGAGTTTTCATGTGAAGGTGAAGAGTCATGCGAAAGTTTGTTACAAGGAATCATTGCAAGTAACATGCATGAATTTTATGAAAGATATCTCCAATTCGTCCGAAATTTCAGCAGTTCGGTAAAAAAAATCATAACTTGAGTTGTAGACCTCCGATTGACGTGACTCAAAATGCGTTGGAAAGCTCATTTTAGTATCTACAACTTTCATCAAGAACTCTTCCCCTGAAAATGCCTCTAAACTGGGTCAGATTTCCATCAAAAACAGGTTACGGTAGAAGTGCGTTGGAAAAAATAATCCGTTTAACTCGTAAACTCGTGGCATCTTCTTCTATCCCTCAAAATACATCTTTTTAAGGCTCCAAAACGTGCCTTCTTCATTGTAGTACTAAATATTCTCTTTGTCTCCCAATATTCTCTTTGTCTCCCAAAAATCTCCCAAAATATTCTCTTTGTCCCCCAATATTCTCCCAAAATATTCTCTTTGTCCCCTCTTAGATTCTTCTTGCTTTAGTCAGGCAAAACTCTCGTCTCGTTATTCATTCTTCAGTTCCGTCTCCGCAGTAAATCTTATCTTTTTTTTATGAACAACAAGAAACGAACCGCGAATAAATCTGACAATAAAAGTTTTAACGAAGACGATGATTTGTAATTGTGGATATATTTTTATACTAATATATATTTTTATGGGTTTTTGATATATTTTTCTCGATAAAACACTTGGTTCATTAAACCGATAAAAACTAGTAAAAACACATAAAAACACGATATTTTACAAAATAAGCACGACTTATATATTTTTATGAAATTTAGGATTTAATGACTTGAAATGATACAAAAGTGCTCAAAATGATATCAGAAATGGGGTAAATTGTTATCAAAATAACAGTGAATTTTTCCGTCATCAGAGCCTGAGATGGATTATAGTAAGTTATTTGATTTTTAATTTGAAACTATAAATTTTATTGTGAAAAACTATCTAACTTGATCATGTATTGAAATTTGTTTATTTGGTGGTCCAAGTGTTGTACAATTGGGTAAACGAAAGGCGGATGATGATGACGTAGATCAAGTGATAATAAAATACACCACCAAAACCAATACTAGCAAGATGACTGAGCCCATCGTAGAGTATATATATAAGCGAATCAAGTCGATCCCACATGGGAACCAATTGTGGATCATTTATATACAAACAATTAATCATTCATATCAAGGATACAAGCGCGTCTCTACGACCAACAAAAGACAAGAAAGATAAAGGACTCGACTCGACACAACACATAAACAACGTAATTAACCTCTCCCAATTACTATGTTATCGTTTGGATCAGAGATTCTATATAATTAAGCTAGACTCGACAACTATTAATCCGAATCGTATTTCTTTTATATTGGCTACGGGAGTCATCCCCAAACTAGATCTAGCTCCGGTTAGGCCATCTACAGATCATCGTGCTACATTACGTGACTTCACTGTGAGGCCTCCGCCTCATATAACTCTGACGCGTTTACAAAACTAGAGATGCCGATATTAACCGTATTCCTCACCCAGCAACATTCCCGTGGTTAGGCGCACTTCCTAAGTGATCGCATCGGTCTACGCCCCATTAACACTAACTTTGTAGGTATCATGTTAATCTACGATGTATGCGTGATAACTAGGTGCATGCAATTCCCGAATCTGATGCAGATCTAGATCTCACCGAAAGTCCCGGAAGATCAATTCATGAGCCGACCTAGAGTCCTATATTGGTATTTCCTAATCATACGCTAATTAAAACAGACGAGCAACGAGCCGTAGCCATACCTACTAAGATAAGAAATTCAGGTGGACAATCACACCATAAAGACGTGGCTAGATTGACGCGGCGAAAACCTAAATCTTAGCGTTTCTACACATGCAATGGATAAAATAGAGATTCATAAATCAATTATATAGATCTACTAGAAACACGATTGTCGATCATACCAAAGTCATCTACAGGTCACCGGATAACAGATCTGTGCATGTGGATCCTTATAGACAAGGAATCCCTCATATCATATCCTTAGATCTACATCGTTCGGTGAAGAACGAACAACCTCAAACAATAAACAATAATTGGGGGGACTTAATTACAAAGAACAAAGAACAAATAAATACAAGAACTCACATAATTGGTGCTGAACTTGTATTAAAATTGCTCTGAGAAACTGAAAATTTGTGTAATGAAAAAGTGATATAAAGTGTCTAATAAAAGGGAGTTTATATAGGCTGTAAAACCGACTTAGAATAGCCGTCAGCCGACCTAATTCATAAATCCTAAACCCTAACGAGATAGAAAACGCGCCTGGAGAAGCAGGACAATTTAGTCAACTCATTGGCGGCGGGCGGGGGCTTCGCCGCCAATGAGCCTCGAGATTCGGCTGGGCGTTCTGGTCCGTCTTGGTGCTTTTATCCACTCAAGTCCACTAAAGCGCTTCGAATCAGCCCACTATAAATAAACCATAGAACAAGGCTTGTAATATCAAATAATATAATAAAAAAGGCTAATTACATAATAACGAGTTGTAACTCGGTTCGGGTGTAATTTATGCACGAGACGACTAATTATTAACCACTTAAAGCCCATTTAAGCTAGAATCGGGGGTAATAAATAGATAATTAACGGTGTAAATTGACCATCATCAGATGATGCAATTGACAGAAGATTGACGACCCGTCGGACTACTAGCCGACCACGGTATTTAATCGATGGGTCTCACATAGTCAATATGCCGGTGATAACGCGTTGTGAGATGGACACCGTTGAAAAAGTTTCGGACGAGTTTGGAAAACAAGTTCACAACGTGGTACCAACAAGAACATCCGCCCCAATTGAGATTCCGACGGGTACGCGGTGGTTTCCGCTTTACGTAATTGTTTGGCAAGGCGTGGTTCACACGCCTCCATGACCCTCTTAAAGAGTTAGACCGAGAAGTATATTCTTGTGACTTCATTTTCATATTTCTGAAATTTTCATATTTCTGATTTCATTATCTCTAACTTATTTTTCCATGCGTACAGCATGTCGATGCGTATCTGGACCTGATACAACGGCAAATGGAAGCACATCAATAAATAGGTGGTCACCGGCATCTACAGCAACAACAATAAATAGTTGCCCTGAGAAACGGGTTTTTAGATGAGTGGCGTCCACACACAAAATAGGTCGACAATACTTGAAACCACGACGACTTGCTCCCAAAGCCATGAAACAACTACCGAACCTTCCCAGATTATCAAGCTGAAAGTCAACATAGGTCCCTTCATTGGCCTCAAGCACCATCCACAGGTACGAGTGTATCGCATTGTAACACTCCGTCGGTGAACCTCTAACCAGCATTCTCATCATCTCGTGAGCTTGGTATGCTTGATCATAAGTCAACTGTACACTGTAAGTTGTGAGCATGTCCTCCATAATATGTCTGGGTTTATACTAATTGTCGAGTTCTTCTATTTTCTGACTTAGCAGACTCGCAATAACAATAGGTGTTGCTTGTCGATTGTCATTATCCGCATTCTGAGAGGCACAAGTATGCACATCATTCAACGTTGTGATCTCAAATATATGTGAGACATTTGTATTCGTCTTCACCCTTTTCGCCCTTACATGCCATTTGCATGTATCATTTAGACATGTGTAATACAAGCAACGTGTGTCCGACCTACCCAAGCTCATTTGAAAATTATTGGCAACCGCATACGATTTTATTTTCAAATTAAAATCTTCTTTCGAATCATATTTCTTCCTAATGAACAATTCGCTCACGTCATTCATATGTAACGCATCGGTAGATAGACAACCGCGGTAAATCATCATCTTCAAATGTGGGAATCCTCCATGAATAATCTTCTCGTACACTTGCCCTAGCATTGGCACCCTGATTATTGTTGTCATCCCCGCCCGTTTGATCGGTTTGAATATGAGGTGCAAACGGAGAAGCCAAAAACTAGTGGTGATCCACCAAACAAATTATATGGTTGTTGGATAGGTTGAGCACGACTACTTGAAGGTTGGTTGGAGGATCTCAAACGGATTATGTGATTGGCTATTTATAACATTATAACTTGGAGGACCGAATTCAAACGGAGCAAAGTGTATTCACCAACCATTTCAACACGAACATGACTACTTGAAGGTTGATTTGAAAGATTATGACTTGGTCTCGATTGGTTGATATCAAATCGTTGGTCGAAGCTTCACCAAGCCTTTGTTTAGAAACATGGTTTTCAAACCCACTACATCCATATCTTGTTGCTCGAATGGATTAAAATTTGGATCTCAGAGCAAGTTCTTGTACCGAGAAGGAAATTACCAAGACTATAATCCGAATTATTGTTTCCATCCGGGCATTGCAATCTTGATTTAAATCAATGCCATCATCCTCAAATATCGGTTCATTGTTTGCCTCCACTGGTGTAGCATTCACGCCAAAAATTACATTTTTACTGTCAGAAGCCGCTTCGATGTAACCATTTAGTGTCTCGTCGTCTAAGATATCATCAGGTGGTATATTCCCCACACTAGCATAAGTAAACAAAGCTTTTACACCGAGCTTTGAATCAGACCGGTCAATACCAAGCCTCACATGCAATTTATCCAACAACGCATTCAATCTTATGTTCTTTCGGACAAATAATGAGAACATCAATCCATTTACATGATTCCACCGGTTATAGAGAGGATCGTACGTAAATTCTCCGTTGAACGAGACAACAATCATAGTGTTGCGATTATCTGTTTTTTTTATTTAAAACAATTCAAGTCATTATTAAATCATTCAATATCAACTTAGATAACAACTTAAAATGCATTATAGACATTCAATATAATAATTCAAAACCCTACCTAAGCAAATTTAACAAATAGAAAACAAAATATACTTACACTAAACCCTACTAATTAAACCCCAAGAAGGAAACATAGACTATTTTCCCCTTTTAAGATGTTTCAAACAAGGAAACAAAGACTTTTAACACTTAAAACTCTTTCACTCTAAGTTTAAGTGTGATCAATATTTCCAATAACAATGGTCTCTAAAACAGAGCCATTTTCAGCACCATTTTGGGTAGGAACAGCACCCTTATGCACGATCAAACATCAATATGGACAATTCCATTACTACCAACAACAAATTTCCCAACTTCTCAAAACTACATTACCAAAGACTTAAGCACACTACTTAGATGTATAAATATTACATAAACAACCTACTTAAAACACACATTTCGGTTAAATATATATCATTACTACAATATAAATAACATAATCGCTACTTAAAACACACATTTCGATAAATTCAAATCATTACTACAATATAAATAACATAATCACTACTTAAAACACACATTTCGGTTAAATACATATCATTACTTACACTAAACCCTAGTAATTAAACCCTAAACAATAACACTAAGAAAAGACTTAAACACACTACTTAAATGTATAAACATTACATAAACAACCTACTAAAAATACACATTTAGTTTAAGTACATTTCATTACTAGCATAAATAACAAAATCACATTGAGCACTTGAATTAAGACAAATACATAGCAAAAACTTACCCATTTGAGCACTTGAATGATGAAGAAATGGACTTGAAAGATGAAGAAGTGGTTAGAAAATTTATATTAACATGAAAGACTCTGAAGGAATGCGTTCCAAACGTAGATAATTGAACAAGTACCTTACAACAACATTAATTGCCATCTACCACTTCCAAACGTAGATAATTGCTTTGTAAACGTAGAAAGCCTACGTTTAAACGTAGGGAAATGCGTTCTAACCTACGTTTAAACGTAGAGAAATAGAAATTTATTATAACTACCTAATTTATTGAAATAACCTACGTTTAAACGTAGGTTCTTTACGTTTAAACGTAATGATCCTTACGTTTAAACGTAAGGAACCAACGTTTACAGCTATGAGGATTCCTTACGTTTAAACGTAAGGATACTTACGTTTAAACGTAAAGAAAGGACGTTACGATTTTTAATGTCGAAAAGCATGGCGCGATTTTCAAGTGTCGCGCCCGACATGTTCGATTTTCCAATTTTCGCATGTGTGCTCCATTTACGAAGTGGACCCCTTTCAATTACTTTCCTGACTCAAACTGTCACATTTTCAGTATGATTCGTTTCTTTTTACCAGTCCACCTCATTTCTTTATTATTATTTTTTTACGAAATTATTATTTTCGTTATTTCATTTGGACTTCCATGATGTATTGTCATAATTTAATTTATTTATTACCCCACCTTTCGAATCAACCCTCGTTGTCCCCCCCCCCCCCCCCCCCTTTTTATAATAAAGTCGAGAAATGTACTATGTATATACTACCTCCGTCTTATAATAAGTGTCTACATTTTAGAAAAAAAATTGTCCCATAAAAAGTGCCACTTTATATTATCAATACATAATTTAATGTTTATTTTCCAAATATACCCTTAGTAAAACAGTAATTTATTGCACTCATTTCCCAAAACAAACATTTATTATTTGTTAGGGGTAAGTATGTCAATATAGTATAAAAACACAACACATTAATTACATTTCTTAATATGTGTGTAAACTAAAAAGAGTACATTAATTCAACTGGTTTTTAAATAAAATAACAACTAAATAAGTTTTAGAGAATAAATAAAACATCTTAAAATAATGCACAATTACCCATTTTATTCAACTCACAAGTATTAACATTTCCGTTTCTTTTTTCCCTCGTTTTCTTTTTGAAAAAGGATAGCATATATTAACTCAAACTAAATCATGATAGTGGCGAAAAATTACATCATGAGGGAATTTACACCCCAAGTAATACGACCAAAGTGACCGGGGGATTTCTCCCTCGTTTTTAAACACACATTTTCTTATTTA
This sequence comes from Gentiana macrophylla, assembly GCA_026214975.1. Classification (NCBI taxonomy): domain Eukaryota; kingdom Viridiplantae; phylum Streptophyta; class Magnoliopsida; order Gentianales; family Gentianaceae; genus Gentiana; species Gentiana macrophylla. The sequence goes on along the minus strand of CM047813.1, from coordinate 105,692,723 downwards.
GAGGTTTAATGATAGTAAAAAGTTCACCATTTTTTAAACTTCTTTTCATTCTCTTCGTTTAGATACATCATTTGACATTATTCACGTGATTCACGATCGAAATTTATATACACTAGTGAATTTCGAACAACAGTAAATTTTGATAGTCAAACAACGAAATTCGATAGTAAGTTTCAGAAAATTATGTTAGAACGTGGTCATTGTGCTTTTATAATAAAGAACACAAAAATAAGAAAATATATATAGTGAGTGAGGTGTTGGTATCGAACCATGTGGAACATTATTAAAAAAAAATAAAAAAATAATGCAAGTGTTGTGAGGGATTGCCCACACTTGAGAGGGGTGTTGGGAGAGATTGCCCACACTCTTGATTGAAAAATTGTGCAAGTGTTGGGACAGATTGCCCACACTTGAGGGGGCGTTGGGAGAGATTGCCCACTTTCTTGAATGTCTAAAGAAATATAGTAGCGCCTTTATTGGCACCGATTGATTTTAGTAGAATGGTAAGCGCTTGATCTTAACATGGTATCACAGCCAGAGGTCATGAGATCGAACCCTGGTTGGAACATTATTTTAAAAAAAAATTGTGCAAGTGTTGGGACAGATTGCCACACTTAATGGGGGTGTTGGGAAAGATTGTCCACACTCTTAAGAAAAAAAAATTGTGCAAGTGTTGACAGATTGCCAACACTTGAGTGAGGGGTGTTAGGACAGATTGCCAACACTGGAGGGGTGTTAGGACAGATTGCCCACACTCTTACTGTATAAGGAAATATAGTAACACATTTATTAACACCAATTGATTTTAGTACAACGGTAAGCGTTTGATCTTAACATGGTATCGAAGCCAGAGGTCATGTGATCGAACCCTGATTAGAACATTATTTTAAAAAAAAATTGTGCAAGTGTTGGGACAGATTGCCCACACTTGAAGGGGAGTGTTGGGAGAGATTTCCACACTCTTGAATGAAAAATTGTGCAAGTATTGGACAAATTGCCCACACTTGAGAGGGGGAGTGTTGGGAGAGATTTCTCACACTCTTGAATGTATAAAGAAATACAGTAGCGTCTTTACTGACATTAATTGGTTTTAGTACAACAGTAAGCGCTTGATCTTAACACTTATAAATTAAAAAGTGTTTAAAAATAGCGGATAATAAATAAAATGTATTTGCTTCTCAATCTCAACCTTCAATATAATAGGTGCATTTTAATATTTTGTCCTTTCTATAAAAAAAATTCGGAGCATGACATTTTCCCGAGTGTAGATTTTTATGTTGTCCTTCTCCCTAAATACCCACCCATGTACACACACTTAGGAAAGATGACACATTTTGAAAGATATTAACATAAAAACTTCACGTTCGTAGAATGGATCAAATCTTGGAGTGCCGACATTAAGAGGAGGCTTGGAGCATCTCTTGGGAAGCACCCTTCAATTTTTTGGAGGGTGCAAACCATTTTGAAAGCACTATGGACACTCACCACTTCAACTATCCATAATCAAGATGAGTCGAAAATCAACATTTCTTTCAAGACGGTGATGTCGATCACAAACAAAGCTTCTATTACTATATTTTTCATTTATTTGTATTTTTTAGGGTCTTTCATTTTTGGAAGCATAGGGTCTTGTCTCTTTCCTATCTGAGATTTTCCCACACCGGGTTTGCCTCTCGCATAGGTTTTAAGGAGGCGGGCTATGCTTCGTCTACGCAATTTGGTATAAGGGAGGGCGGGATACGGCTTTGTACGAACCTTTTTCTTTTCTTTCTAATAAAAGGCTTCGTTCATTAAAAAAAAGGACAAGCTAATATGTTTTTGATACGTCGAGCCCAAAAAGTGCCCTCAAATTCACATTAGGCCCGTAAGTAGTCAGGTGATATCCTGGCGTTTGGTTTGATTGGAATGGACTCAAATGAGTCTAACTAACTAATTTCCCGCCATATTTCTTATTGGGCTGACCAAACGCGGCCCATTTGAGTAATTTCTAGTCCAACTTATTTTTTTGTGTTAATCCAACTCCCCAAAAAATAAATAAACGGAAATAAATACATAAAATGAAACTACCGTTAACACCATTATTACATCTCCTTTATCAGCCTCAACCACCAATTTCTTCAAGTCTTACAAAATTTGTTCAACCCCTCTCCTCCCTCCATGAATGACCAGAAATCTTAGCATTCCCGGCACTATTTCCGGCCGCATCTTTTACCCCTTTACCACCTTCCTCTCCCAAATTTCTAGATTCTCACCTTTTTTGTTACATCCGACGGGAATTCGAGATTGATTTCACCAACCCTAGATCCGGCGCCGCATCCCCATTTCTCAGGTAAGTGCTGATTGATTAGTTGATTTTATGCACGTATCTGCTGAGGGTTTGATGTTAAGCTCATGTCTTCGAGTTGGGTAACCATTAAAATTGATTCGATGTTAATTCTTTTTATTTTTTATTTTCGAAAAAAATCCATCCTTTTCTATGGGTTGTCATGCTTTAGAAATTTGTTTAGTCTATGCGATAATGAATCTGGGTACCAAATACATACTCACAGTCCAAATGGAAATAGGGTTGGGGAACCATTAACACTGATTCGGTCGGTGTGTGTGTGTGTGTGTGTGTGTGTGTGTGTCCTTTTTCATCTGCAAAATCCATCCTTTTATACTAAAATTATTTTGGAGTTTAGTTGGGTTTGCCAAATAATCTTCAATTTGAAGTAGTATAAGTTGTTAGGCTGGAAACCAAATTAATTAGTATAAATATGTTCCTATAGGAAATGTACTCTCACCCTGAATTCTAATTGATAATGCAAATTAAGGAAGCTTCTCAGTCGGACCCTCCTCTCATCATACATCAATGTTCTGATTGCCGTATTAAGGTTAGCTTTGTCAATTGTTTAATGTAATATTTGTGGTAAAATTGTTTTTGCAATATTTTTATTCCCCGTATTTACTTGTGTTGTCATTCACCAAGCAACGCAGCAAGCCGGCTCATTCCGTGGTTTCATCAGTTGCATCTAACAACCAACCCATTCTTTCTTCAACTTATTCAATTGACCCTACAAAGGTATGTATGCAGATTTCTCCTTGTTTTTTTTTTTGTCATTAAAATCAAATTAATTTCATTTTGTTCCATACTAGTTATAGTAAAATTCTTGAATTGCAGATGTCAAGCAGCGCAACAGGGAAAGATGTTTTCCAGTGGACAGCAGAGAGCACTAATGCCTTTTTAGATATACTTCTTGAGTTTTACAATATTGATCTCATGAATAGTAAATAAGCATGTATTGAATAGTAAATTTCTGAAAATTTAAATAGTAAAGATTTCCTGTAATGAATAGTAAATATTCTTGTCTACCACACTATGAAAATTATTATGAGTAGTGATACATCCAATATTTCTTCTATCACAATATCTTACACACACAATCAACATCACATATTTTGTTGGGACCTATCAGAAAATAAATTATTAATCACTTTAATCAATGGATATCAAGGAGGTAGTGGTTTGTGCACTACACATTTGTGTAGTGCACATATCATTTTCCAATTATTATCCGGATGACATTCGTTAGAAACAAGAACAGTAAATATTCCTTACACTTACACACCTGTCCAAAAAAAAACAAGCACAGTAAATATTCCTGATTTACTTGTACATACATATAAATAAATAAATAAATAAATATATATATATATATATATATATATATATATATATACAGTAAAAAACAAGTACAGTAAATATTCTTGAGTGGAACGTGTTTGAAGTTTGAATAATTAATAGAGGCGATGAGGAAGGACAAAAATATTTCATCAATTGAGTAGAATGATAGTCTTTTGAAACTTTTGCGTAAAGACAAAACTATTTATTCATCGTCGAAATTCACTTGTGTTAAATTCATTATTTAAATTCATTGTCGAAATTCACCATTAAATTCACTAATTTTCAAAATTCATTATCGAAATTCACTAATTTTCGTGAAGGATTATTTATTCGAAATTAATCATCAAAATTATTTGATTTGGGATTCATTGAGGAGATTTTGATTTTCGGGATTCATTGTTTGTCTTCTCATTATAAAATTATTATGATTGTCCTTCCCCATATAAAAATATATATGTTTGTCTTATTCTTAAAAATATTCCAGATCATTGTCATTATCCCTAATTTTCCTTAATTAATATTCCTGAATGTGAAAGTTTGAGCAAATGTCAAACTTCAATCAAACTTTGGGGGCCGGCCTGCTCAATCTCCCCAACTCGCTGTTTGGACATGGTTTGGTTTAAACTAAATAATCACTTTATTCACTCCACTATTTTTTTAAATTCACTATTTTATTCATTCCAATCACATCTTACAATTGCCAATAAGACATTGACCCAGTAGTTTTCACTGAGGTTATAACCCAGAGGTTTCAGGTTTGACTTGAGTCCCAATGAGGACAAATATGTGTGTTTATTTTGTATCCGTAAAATAAATTCATATCTTACAAATTTTCTCACAAATCATTATTTCATCTACAAATAAAAAAATTAAATTTTTGTAGAGAAGAATAACTTTAGTATTTAATTAAGTTAGGAGGACATTAATGATTAATAAAAACAAAATTAAAGTAGTGTTCTAATAATAACCCTATTTTAATTTTCCAACTTTATTGCTGCTGCATGTCTTTTTTTTCTCTCTCTTTTTTTAATTTATTTATTATTATTATTATTATTATACAATGAAAGGGAAATTTATTAACATAAAGTTAAGATACATCAGAGTTCACGGCTTGAAGAAGCCAACCGGGGAAAGAGGGAGTCCACATGACTTCACTCTTTACAGACTTTACATAACTTAATTAATTCATGACTAAGAATATTTTTTGCCGGTTAACATACAACACCTTTACCCCACTACAAGACTCTGAGAGGCCCGGATGTCTTCGATTACATAATGTTGAAATTGGGCCAACCGGCCCAGATAAGTTGACAGCATTAACTACAACTTGGGAGTCTGAGAGGATAGTCAAGTCCTCCCATCTTTCTTCCTTGGCCCTTCGAAGAGTCGACCGAATTGCCATTGCCTCAACCATTGATGCCGACGATGCTCGGCAACAAAGGATCCCTTTGCTTCCACAATGTCGTCCCCTTTTATCAGAATTCCGCCCTATTCCTCCGGTGGTCAAGACCCATCCCAAGTCGCATCCACCGAGCAAATCGAGAAAGGGGTTGCGGACAGGAGCCACAATCGTAGGAATAGTTTCCGCATTATTGATTTCTAGCTCGGTTTCTTCTGGTGAGAGGGAGATTTGCACCGACGACCAGTAGTTTAATGCCCTTTGAAGGATATCTGCAAAGGGTGGATAGCTATTTTGAAAGATTCCTTCGTTCCTCGCCTTCCATACTTGCCAAAAAATAGATAGAGTCAAACCGATTCGATCTTGCCCCGAATTTCAGCTCACCAAATGGTTGATTTTTCGCCACCAAGCAATTGAGATTAAAATTGTGTAGGTTGAAATCATCCCAAGACAGAGGAGCAGATTTCCGTAAGTCACCGAGTCTCTCACATTTGACCAACATGTGTTCTAGAGTCTCTTCCTCTTGTCTGCACATTTCCAGAAGTCACCGAGTCTTTTTTTCCTCTCTAAATTTTCATTGTTGGCGGTTAAAAAGAATGCATTTTATTACTTAATTAAGCTAGGAGAAAAAAAATGCATTTTATTTCTGCAAGGCAAACAAATCAAAAAAATAATAGTAATCCGTAGCTTATAAACGAAAAAGAAAAGAAAGGAATACGGAAAAACTGACAGCATAGTCAGTGAGATAAGAGAAATACTTGTGTGATGAGGAAATCTGAGGTAAAGTGACGGGTGAAATGATAAAACCATACTGATTTAAATCTGAGAAAATCGCGTAGTCAGTATTTGAAACACCCGCAAATGGAGCACCCAGGCAAGACTTACGCTTGCGATGCCCAAATTATTGCTTTTTAAAAGCACTTTTTTTTCTTTCAAGTTTTCCTACTCTTTTTGTTTATTTTTTCAAGTCTTCCACTCCTGCTTCAATAGTACAGTAATAGTAATGCCCCTCCCTTTCACCTTATTTTCCGATTTTATCCATCGGATCCCAAATCAATGAAGATTTGGGAAAGTGTAATGATCTGAGCTAAATAAATAGTGGGCCGAGTCTAGTTTAGTTTATTTTTATTATCCTTTCTATGATGTCATAGCTGTAGTTGTTGATGTCACCTATTAGTCAGTTTGTTTCGGTGATTCATCAGTCCGTTCAGTTTGTTTTCTTTAGAGGCAAGTAGTAAGATGCCTGGGTTGTATAAGGGTGGGAGATTTTGTAACAGGAATATACAGATGAATGATATCTCAATTTTCCGCCTAAATTTATTTTCTCTCTTCTCCCTCCATTTAAATTCTGATTTTGGTCTCTAGCTCACACGTTTTTGATTTTGGTCACGGTTTTTATAAGTGACAATTTTAGTCCCTGTAAGTGGTCTTTTTGCAAAAATAGTCTCGAACGCGGGAAAGACCACTTACTGGGACTAAAATTGTGCGTAAAAAGACCACTTACCTGACTAAAATTGTCGGAAAGACCAATTTTAGTCCTGTAAGTGACTTTCCGGCGTCAGGACTATTTTTAAAAAAAAGCACCACTTACAATGACTAAAATTGTCGTCGGAGAAAAGGTGACCAAAATCGAAAAAACACTAGTTAGATGATAATGAAATTGTAATTAAGCCCCCTCCGTTTCCCCACTCTACTCTTTCTGCATTTTATGTTCCCTTTCTTCAAATTTACACTTCAATTGCTGACAGGAGGGATAAAATCGGAAAATAATGTGAAATGGAGTGGCATTTACTTCCTTGGCCATCATTAAAATAAAGAAAGAAAAAAAAAAAGGTGGAAAACGATGTACAAACAAATACAATACATTTAGGGCGTCTCAGGTCATGGAGTTTTAAAAGTTTTATGACTGTGCCACATCATCTATCAGTTTATAAACATTTTCTTAATAAACCTTTTATTTACAATCATATAGCCACGTCATCATTTTATAAACATTTTATTCGCTATACATAAACATTTTAAAAGTGAAAAAAGTTGCATCGGTCCAACGGTAAGTGCTGCGGTTATTAATCCGGAGTTTCCGGGTTTGAGTCCCAATAAGGACAAAGTGTACGTGTGTGTTTCTTTTGTATCCGTCAATTAAAAAAAAATAAACTTGAAGACAAAAGTTCAAGAGAAAAAATTCCACCTTGAACCACTTCATCTCCAACAAGCTTTTCAAATAAAGCTATGCTGACTCAAAGTGCTCCAATGGGCAATAAGCTTTTTGTAAGACTTTTTGGAGGTGCTCTTTTACAATTTCTTTTGACAATGGGAGGTGCTCTTTCGTTATGCAGGAACGAGACACGCCGATTAGGTGCAAGTTTTGAAGGTAAATTATTTCACAGTATAAAAAGATAAATTAAACACACAAACAGGGCCGGCCCTCATTTGAGGTCAGAGAGACGGCCGTCTTAAGCCCAACGGTGTCGGAAGAGCCCAACGGTACATATTTCGTTAAAAAAAATACACCGGGAAATCAGATAAAGGTAACTAGGATGTGTCGGAATAACTACACCGTTAGGGAAGGTAACAAAGGTAACTAGGATGATACCTCAAGTGGAAGTTCGAGTTGGATCTTATCGATGCAAGAGTGACTTCACAGTTTTAGACTTTTCGGATTTTGATGTAATTCTTGGGATAGATTGGCTATCCGAGAATTTTGTTCATCTAGATTGCCGAGAGGAGAAAGTGACCTTTAAAATACCTGGGAAATCAGATAAGACGTATCAAGGGAATGTGTACAAGCCAAGTAAGAAGCGACATCCGATAATTTCAGCGGTCAAGGCAATTAGAGCTTGTTAGAAAGGTTGTGAAGGCTACTTGTTGTACGCAATGGATGTGGAACAAGTGAAGCCTAAGTTAGAAGAAACTCCTGTAGTGAGGGAGTACCCTGAGGTATTTCCGGAAGAATTACCGGGAAGCATGCCGGATAGGGAAATCGAGTTTGAGATCAAGTTGATACCGGGAGCGTCACCAGTTGCTAAGGCACCCTATAGAATGGCACCGGCGAAATGGTGAAGGAATTAAAAGCTCAACTTAAGGATATGCTTGAGAGGAATATAATTCATTGAGACGCCCGCCTTGAGAGCCCTGTTTTGTTCGTGAAGAAGAAAGATGGAAGCATGAGGATGTGTATCGACTACAGGGCGTTGAATAACCTTACCATCAAGAATAAGTATCCCTTGCCGAGGATAGATGATCTGTTCAATCATTTGCAAGGCAAGAAAGTGTTCTCTAAGATTGACCTTAGGTCTGGCTATCATCAGTTGAAGATCAAGGTAGCAGATGTACCGAAGACGGCCTTTAGTACGAGGTATGGACATTTTGAGTTCCTAGTTATGCCTTTTGGACTCACTAATGCTCCATCTGCATTTATGGATTTGATGCAGCGAGTTTTCATGCCATACTTGGATAAGTTTGTGATAGTGTTCATAGACGACATCCTAGTGTATTCGAAGGATGAGAAGGAACATGAGGAACACTTAAGGATAGTGTTAGAAACTTTGAAGGAGAACCAGTTGTTTGCTAAGTTTTCGAAGTATGATTTTTGGTTGAAACAAGTCAGTTTCTTGGGATATGTCATTTCTGGAGATGGCATCCAAGTTGATCCAGCAAAGATAGAAGCAATTGAGAATTGGCCTAAACCTACAACAGTTTCAGAAGTAAGGAGCTTTCTTGGTTTGGCTGGCTACTATAGGAAGTTTGTGCAAGACTTTTCGAAGATAGCTACTCCACTCACTAAGCTTACACAAAAGAATGTAAAGTTCGAATGGACAAGCGAGTGTGATGCAACTTTTCATACCTTGAAGGATAGGTTGACTACGGCCCCAGTGTTGGCGGTTCCGGAGATCTTTGATAACTACGACGTCTACACGGATGCTTCGGGACATGGTCTAGGTTGTGTGTTGATGCAAGGAGGGAAAGTGATTGCTTATGCATCTAGACAGTTGAAGGTACATGAGAAGAATTACCCGACACATGACTTAGAGTTGGCAGCAGTAGTGTTTGCCCTAAAGACTTGGAGGCACTACTTGTATGGAGTTAAGGCCAGGATCTTCACCGATCATAAGATTTTGAAGTACTTCTTTACTCATGAGAATCTGAATATGAGACAGAGGAGATGGCTGGAGTTCGTGAAGGACTATGATTTGGATATCCAGTACCATCCAGGCAAAGCCAATGTAGTGGCAGATGCTTTAAGCAGGAAACCAGTGTTTGCAGTTTCAAGCTTCGAAGATGTGGCAGAAAGGTTAGGTGGGCTGGAAATCAGCAGGTTTGATCAGTTTGAGGATCGACAGTTTGTGGCGCCGTTGCTAGCAAGATCGGAATTGATGGATGATATTCGGGAAAAGCAAGATGAAGATCCGGTTTTAGTTGATTTGAAGCGAGTTGCTAGAGAGAAGCCTACAGTGGGTGATGTCTTGGACAAGAATGGAAACCTTTGGTACCAGGATCGTTTGTGTGTGCCTAATGTTGGCGACTTAAGACAGAGGGTTATGGAAGAGACACATGATTGCTTTTGCAGTTCATCCAGGTGCTACCAAGATGTATCGGGACTTGAAGGAGAAGTGTTGGTGGCCCTCAATGAAATTGGAAATAGCCAAGTTCGTAGCAGAGTGTGACATTTGTCAGAAGGTGAAGGCGGAGCATAGAAGACCAGGAGGAATGCTTAAGCCGTTGGATATCCCTGGATGGAAGTGGGATAAGATTACGATGGATTTCATCACCGGTTTACCAAGGACAAGAGGTGGGCATGACGCGATTTGGGTAATTGTGGATAGACTGACTAAGTCCGCCCATTTCTTACCGTATAAGGTTGATATGCCTTTGAAGAAGATGACGAAACTATACTTGGATAATATAGTGAAGTTACACGGAGTTCCTATCTCTATAGTCTCGGATCGAGATAGTCTATTCGTCAGTCGGTTTTGGAAGAGTTTACAAGAAGCCTTTGGAACCAAGTTGGATTTGAGTACGGCCTTTCATCCTCAGACAGATGGATAATGTGTTTTGGAAGTAGGTGGATCATGGGATGATAACCTACCGGTAGCAGAGTTTGCCTACAATAATAGTTATCATGCAAGTATAGGCATGCCACCGTTTGAAGCGTTGTATGGAAGAAGATGTAGAATGCCATTTGTTTTGGGATGAAGTCGGGAAAGGCGATTACGAGGGCGGAAATGGTTGAACAAGCTAAGAAAGGGTTCGATTGGTTAAGAAGAAATCGAAAGCGCAAAGACAGACGCGAAAAGTGGGGTGACGTTAGAAGAAGACCACTTGAGTTTGAAGTCGGTGATAGAGTGTATCTACGAGCTTCGCCGATGAAAGGAGTGAAACGCTTTGGGCAAAAGGGAAAGCTAAGTCCAAGGTATGTTGGACCATTTGAAATTCTGGAAAGGATTGGACCGTTGGCTTACAAGCTTAAGTTACCGGAATCGATGTCAAGGGTCCATAGTGTGTTTCACGTTTCAATGTTGAAGAAGTGTCTGACGAGGAATGATGTTGAAACTACAATTGATCCGGAGATTCTACAACACAATCTTGCTTATGATGAGAGACCGATCAAGATTTTGGACCGGAAGGAAAATATGATAAAGAGACGAATGATCCCGTTGGTTTTGGTTCAGTGGAGCAATCATACACCCGAGGAGGCAACTTGGGAAGTTGAAGATGATATGATCAGTGAATTCCAAGAGTTCGTGGATTTACCAGGTATGTTCTAGTTTCGAGGACGAAACTCCTTTTAAGGGGGGAGGAATGTAATATTCCGATTTTCGGGAAAGGGCAGACGTGTCATTTTGCGAAAATGAAATATTATTATTTCTTTTCTTTTATTATAGTTAAGTATTGTGTTAATTATATATATGTAATTTTCGAATTATGTGTATTTAATTAAAGGGAAATCTGATTTTTTGTTAATTAAAGGACAATTAAGGAAAAAAGGGATTTATGGGAAATTGGTATTTAAGGAAAATCAACACACAATAATCCCATAACCTAGACTAAATCAGAAAATTCAGTTTCACACCTCTTCTCTGCGCAACTTTGAGAGGAGAAAGGGGCTAGAGGAGTTCTTCAATTAACTGAAGCAAAGCTTGACCGTTTGCAGATCAGAGTAGAGAGTTGGAACCGTTGTGAGGAGCACATCGTTTGGATATCGATGGGAAGGAAGTGCAGTAGTTTTGAGGCTTTTGAATTTGGTTGTGCATTTGCAATTAGGTAAGAAACTCTTCCTATTATCTCGGTTATGATTCGTAAAGTTTAGATTATGTTTTTGAGGCGTGTGAGCGTTAGTAAAAGATGTGTTTTTCGTTGATCAAGGATCTAGGTAATCTTGGGATGATTAGATATGTTTTCTACGCTTTTCTTGTGTTCAAAACGAGGTTAATTAGGTTAGAAACGATTCGAAATCGAGTTGCGAATATTTTAGCGTTTTGGGAAAAACCCAGCGGACGGGCGCCTGCAATAGGCGGACGGGCGTTCGCAACCCTAGTAGCTCAGACGGGCATTTGCATAAGGCAGACGGGCGTTTGAGGTGAGATTTTTTATTCGAGATGTATTTGTTTTTTGGCGAGATGGGCGTTTGGGGTGTAGTGGGCGGGCGTCGATTACGGAATGGCGCCCATGGGTTTCAAACGGGCGTCTGGCCTGTTTTACTTGTTTTTACGGTTTTATCATTCTAGTTTGGTTTGGGTTTTATAATCATACTATTATTGTTTTAAACCCTTATTTATGATATGATATCATTGGTTAACATAAGCAAGCCTGAATTGAGCTTCGATTCGTTCGATTAAAACACCGAATGTACTCTTAAAGGAGTTGAAGTTCGGATCCGTCGGGAGAGCATGATAGGCTTGTGCTTTGATGAATTAGCATTCATCAATGTGCGTGTAATTGCTGAGGCCTGTCCGTGTCTAGTGGTCAGGAAGAGAGTAGTAAATGTGAGGAGATTAATTGAAAACACATAGGTGGTTAGTTAATCATTCTAATAAAATTACGCATTTGGCTAGTAAAAGATTAAACAACATGTCCCTCTTGGATAGGCACCGATCTATATCGCGATGTGTGTGTGCTACCTCCGAAGGTGGAAGAACTCCGTGGAGTCAAAAAAACCCTAAATACGGAGGACTCCACCGAGGTGTGTGCATACTATCGGAGCCTACCTATTCTAGCCTCTGTGGATATTGGTGTGATCCACTAATATGTTGCCAAGAGTGTCCCAAAATGGTTGTAACATAGATAAGTTAAGTAGAAACGTTTAGTCAATTATGTTGATGTGCATGAGATGAACCACAGATCGAGTCGGTCAAACATAAACAACTAAACCTTTAAATATCTTTTCTTTATAAATTGTAATTGTTACCATAGCTTCTCTTTCTTATTAAGACGTTGTACTTACCTCAAATGCATGTTTTTATGTGTTTGGGGGTGAGAAGACGAACAAGTCGATAATGTTTACTGAAGAGGAGTTCGATGATGGCGTTTGAAGACGCCTCATTGAAGACTTTACTTTTATTATTTTGTTATTCTTCATTTAGACGATGTTAGACTTTTGGTCTTTCGAGACTTGTAATGATTATTACGTTTCTTTTGAGAATATCGTACATTTCTTTCGGATTATCGTATTTTCCTTGAATGTAATAAGTTACATTTCCACCTTTAGATGTTGTTTTATTCTTGGATGTTTGGAATTTTATACCCGAGTCTTTTGCTTCCGTTTGCTTGTTTTTGATACAACGTAGTAGAACTACGTATGAAATGAATTTATTTTATTTTATACGTGCGAACGTTCCTTCCGGATGAGGACTCGGTGTCAGGAGCGAGGGTGTTACAACACGTATGAATTTTGGTTTTGTTTCCAAATATCTTTGAAAATACTACTTTGCTATGGCGTGTTTTGAAATTTATCAATAAATTGAATTTGTATTTACGAATGTTAAAAACGCAATAAATATGTTTTTAAAAAAACTTCAACTCCACTCAAAAAAAAAAAAAAAACCCAAGCGATTGAGGCTCGACCTAATCAATTAATTAACGCCAAAGTATTACCTCTACACACAAACAATACAATGATTATATTATTATATTACAGAATGAATATTTTTTAAAAATATTATTGTATTTGAATTATAACATCAATATATATAATGAATAAATTGTTTCCGTGTTGTTGTGTTTATTTAATATAACTTTTGTATATATACATAGTACATGCATGTTCATATCCAGGTGTAGTGGTCACAAAATCTATTGTATCAAGGACAATATATAGCAAATCATTTGGGCAAAAAAGACTCCAGCACCAATAACGTATCGGCCTAGTGGTTATATTAGACTATAACGTGGCAGAAACCAGGGGTTCGGCTGCTGCTTGAAAAGAAAAAATGGTGCGTGTGTAAGAAATTTTCGTTTCGTTAAAAGAAAGACTTCAGCGGATCTCATTGCAAGGTCCGTGAATTTGTGTTTTTTTTTTTTTTTTTTTTTTTTTTTTTTTTTTTTTTAACACAAATTTTAGGTAGGTTGGCCGTGAACCAAAATCACAGTTTGGTGGTTCTCAACCAAATAAAAAAATGAAAAAAGATTTGGTGGATCATTGTTTCTAGAAAAAGCATCCTTTTAAAATCTTTTAGGGAATATCTTTTCACACAAAATTTTATCTTACCACATGCGAATTTTTTTCCAATTTCGCCCTTATTTTTTTATTTTACGTGCGTTCATTCGACCAAAGTTTGGTCGAATATGATTACATTATCCATATTGAAATATGGTCGGAATATACGTGTTGAGAGTCATGTTTGGTTGATTACGACCATATTTTAAATAGAATGTTTGAAGTTTTCCAAACTCATACATAGTCAGAGCATCAATCTGACCAATATGAGTCCGGAATACTCTACACATTCAGACTAGAATTGGGTCAGGATAACAACAACAATATAAGAGCACCACTATTGATTCTGACTGAATTTCAGATAGAATATTAAAATTTTTTTGTACTCAATTTTAGTCAGAATGTCTTTCTGACCGGTATTGAGTATGAAAAAAATTCAAAATTCTGACTAGAATAAAATCAGTATAATGATCGTAATTGGGTCAGAATGGCTGCTGTGTGAATTGACCATAAATTGGCCAGAATAGATATATATTTTCGGACTCATTTACGGTCGAATGGCGGCGTGTGGAATATCCAAACGAAGTTTCACTCTCGCTTTCTTAGTAAGTGTAAAACAATATTTGTGTGAAAAGATAGTCCCATCTTTTATTAGCTAAAAGTGATGACTTCATTTTTAATGGTTTGTGAAAGTCTTTTAAGAGAGTATTTCACGTTCAAAATCTATAGCTCCTGCCCCATTCCCATCTACAAAAATCCACAAGTTAAATGGCAGTTAGTCTATGAATTATCTGTTAACACATTACGTGATTGAATCACACTATCACAATGTGAACATAAAAGGGCAAAAGTAGTGTATTCATTGGAGACAAATAACCCTCTTATTTATAGTTGTGATTTCTCATACCGTCTATCAAAATAACCAGAAACTTTGTATCTACGCTTTAACTCCGCACCAAATAAAATACTTAGAATCCAACCCAAACCGAATGACCACCATTTATTATAATCTTATAATAGCAGATACCGTAAATAAAAGTTGACCCAAAACTAGATTATTAAATTAAATAAATTTCCAACAATCTCTCATTTCGGTCACATATATTTAACAAAGTACATTATTACCGTATGAGCTCAACCAAAACCGCTCTTATCACAAGCATTTCAACAATCTTGTCCATCGACTAAGTCAACGCAGGTTCAAAGGAATTTTTGCCGCAATAAGCACAATTAAACGACAATTGTCACATGTAACAACCTCACTAAATGACATGGATCAAGTATGAAAGTGTAGAAGAAAAATTATACGCAACGTGGTCATAACGTGTCAATTTTCAATTGATTCTCCTTATAGAGATCATAAAACCTTAACCTTATGAGTGTTTATATGCTAAACCATAGACGTAAAGTGTCATTTCCCCTGTCATCAACCAAACAGATAAAAGCTTAACAAAAAACAAAACAAATATTATCCATGCGTGGGATCACTGTCAATAAACTAGACTAGACAACCCACACATATCTTCTTAGATACGTACTTTTATGGTGGTCACAAAACAGAACCATTATGTCAGTATTTTTATCCAATTGGATATTTTAGGGATGTAGTTTTTCTACATTGGCCAAGGATCATCAAGTCAGATTTGGTGTTGGACCAATATAAAATTTGTCTCCCAGACTCCTATTTAACTTAAACAAGTACCCACTAGCATGAACCATATCACAAGATGTTTTAAAACTATTCAATCGTCTGAGTTAATACTTGGGACTGACGAAAATAACCAAAGAAACTAATCCAAACCGTAAAGCGATCCAAACCGTCAAGAATTAACAAAACAAATAACAAACCAAAATGAATTGGTTTGGTTTGGAAACCAAACAAGATCAGATCGAGTTGGTTTGGATATTTTTAATTATACCCAACCAAACCAAATTTTTATACATTAATTATATATGTTATACCTATTACCCAACCGACCCAATATAACCCAATTTTTTTTCAATATAACCCATTATAACAATCTTAGACTCTACCACTTAAGCTTAGGCGATAGTAGAGTTTAGTTCAAAGATTTCTTTCTTTTGATGTAAATATGTAAATCGGTAAATGCACGTGTATGTAAAAGATGCAATTATGGAGGATTAATCGTAGCTGAATTGTACTATAATATGTGGTTACTTGTTAGCTGTTTTAAGGTTTTTTTTTTTTTTTTTATCATATTGGTTTGTAATTTATTTTAGTTTGGATGTAGCTATTTAGAATTTATGTAAAAAAGATTGATTTTGTCATATTATTTTTAAGATTCGGCTTTTTAAACCGAAACCAACCCAATCCAAACATAAACCAATTCGAACCAAACCATTGGGGTTGACTTCGTTTTGGTTTGGTTTGGGGAACGAATTATGGCGCCCCAAACCGGCCTGAGTTTTTCAAAACCAACCCAAACCCACCCAAGCCAATCCAAGCTCAGCCCTAGTTAATACATATAAAGTTTTCACTAAACCTTGTTGCGAAAGGTCCCCGAATTTGATGCCCGACAATACCTCAGCTCAAATGATTAATCTCACACATTGTCCCGGGAATACCTTGCGAAAACAAAAGTATTCAAGCAGATCATGCACGGACTCGATCGGATGCCAAAGCACCCTGCCCTTTCAACTTTTATGGCAGAAATGATGGTGTTTTTCTCCTTTTCAGCTAGCAGCATTGGATGAGGCAACCATACTTCCAGTAGGAGTTGGTTTCATTAGGTGAAAATTTCATTGGCAATGGTACCTATGGGGGTGGTAGTGTAAATGTGGAATATATATCGTTATTTCCTTACTTATGAGAGTGATTTCTGCAACCAAGAGAGTTTCAAAAAAGTATTATTGCCCTGCACAAGCTTAAAAAATACTAGTAACTATTAAAAACATGCCTACAGAAATGTCAAACTTCAGTTGCAATCTGGAGCAAGATGCAGCAGATTTCAATACTTTGATCTTCTTTTTCCTTCCTACCTTTTTCCATGTTATTACAATATCCATGAGATCCAGATTTTATATATATATATATATATATATATATATATAAATGCACCATACAATAACTGTATAGTAAACTGCAAATTTCAACATAAGGGCCATAAGGCATTATTACTCAACAATGAGGAAAGAAAAAATGTATGATGCATTACATTGTCAAGAAAATGACTGGTGTTACGACTTCTGCAAATCAGATACAAGGTTTGATGCAGCAAATGCAGCAGATCCACCAAGTACAGAAAGCAAAGCTACTGTGACTTGCAAAACAATCTCCCAAGGGTAATCCTCAGGCATCAAATACACAAAAGCAGGACCCAAAACTAGTAGTATTAAGCTCAAGTTGAAAAGAGTTGAAGGGGTTCCAGGATTAGTAGCTGCAGATAGAACTCCCAATTCCTCTGCTTTTGAGAGTAGGCCTAATCTCTCAATTGTAGACAAAGACAAACCCAAATTCTCGGCTGCTGATAGTAAGCCCGCTTTCTCGGCTTTAGTCAAGAGCCTCAACTCCTCTACCCTAGTTAATAGTTTCACAGATTTTGCCTACACACATTGCAATTCTTTACTCACTCAACAATTTTTTTGTAACAGACAACCTTAATCTATGGACATTTAAACATAATAGACAGAACATCTGGAGGGGAGGGAGGGGAGGGGACTACACATAACACACAGGGAAATACTTGTGTGGAGGGTTCAATATGAACTTTACAGTTTCATTTCTGTATTTAAACCGTGTGGATTCTGTTTTTCTTTAATTCTGATCGTTTCACATGTTCCTTCACCTCAAAATCCCCTCTCTACACAAGTATTTCCCACTGTATCAGAGACGCAGATTGCAATTGAAACAAAACATTGGGCATAACAAGTAAGTTGGTAAAGATGACTATAATCATATCTAATGCATTTAGGGATGAGGCAAAAGAATGGACAGCATAGAAATCACATTTGCATATTTTGCTGACCTTTTTAGATTGGACGGATTTGGCAGCAGAAGGAAGTGGTTTTTGGGTAGCCATGGATTGAACCAGAAGAGATGAGGGTGATGATGCTGCTGCCATAGCCTGTGTCGTCATCGTCAACATTATCGGGGGGGGGGGGGAGGGGGGGTGTTTTTCTAAAGTTGCAAAGGACAATGGCGGTATCGAGTGATGGAGAATGATGATTACGTATATATTTGATTTTGGGGCGGGGGTTGTCATCCACATGCCCTCTTTCGTTTCGCTGCACTGCTTTGGTTTAGCTACCAATAGAGAAAACAAATTTTAATTCTCAAAAAAAAAAAAAAATTAAAATAAATTCTCCAAAATACCCCGTAATAAAAATAGGAGGTTCTGTTGGCGCACACCCTTTTTTTATTACTGACACTACATTATTTTCGACACCAAAAAAAATTCACGTTCTCTTTATAAATGTGTCAAAACTTAGAAACGTCAATCCATTAACTTTCCATTGGTGTTCGTTATCAACACCAACGCGTCGAGGCGTTGGTGTTCAAGAACAACATCGACGCGTTAAGTGTTGATAACGAACACCGGTGTCACCGCAATTTTTTTTACCCGAAAAAATAATCAAAAAATGGGTGTCAATAATAAAAAATGGTGTACCAATAGAACCCACCTAAAAATATTCTCAAAATACCCCTAATAAAATAAAAAATCAACTCGTGTAATATATTTGAGAAACTACTAACGTTTCAAACAAGTTCATGCCGGATACCTACTTGTATTAATAAAATAAATTATCACTCGGCTTCCCGTTAAAAAAATAAAAAATTAGACCGCTTAGTGATTCATATTCATATCCTTAACATTCGGCTTATTTTTATCCGTTCATCCGTTCATCTTTAATATTTCTATATCTTGAAAAAAAAACGTCATCATTGATTTATAATTCACGACCCTAACTTCATTTTTTATTTCTACTTCCCTAGCACCGGTATTTGTGATACTCATCAATTTTTTTATATGAGTTTTAGTTAGTAACTTTCATATCTCTCACTCACTTATGAAAAATAATTCGTCATGTTTCTCCTCAGACCCTCAAATACTTTTTGACATGATCATGTGTTTGATTTATCTACATTACTCAATGTTGTATGTGCCGGTTCAATATCAACAATGTGTAGAAGTTATATCTTTATCGGTGAAGTGAAATGAGCAAGATATGCTTCTTTATTTTCTTGTTTGTGCCTTAATGAAGATTGGTGGTAGATGTCGTGTTTGTTGTTTAGGTTGACATTTGATATGTTATAACGGACAGCAAATATTGAAATCCAAATTGCAATTACATAAGAAAGGATAAACGAATAGCCGACCTGGGGTAGGTCATCCCGGATCTCTTATGGCCGGCATGTGGCAGGTCATCCCCGGTCTCTTATGGCTGACCTAGGACGGGTCATCCATGGTCTCTTATGGCCGACTTGAGGCAAGTCATCCTCGTCGCTCATGAACAAGAACAGATCCTCTCTGAGCTCAAAGGGAGGTTACAACGCATTAATGGGCAAGATCACACGATTGATCTTCATGAACTACCATGATCCCACAATTATTTCCATCATTTGATACTAGCCTAATTTAGTCATAACTGCTCAACGAGAGCATTATAATGACCTTCAATCACAGGCCCCGAAAATAGCGGATTCGTGCATTAATCCCCATGCGGGACTCCTATATAAAGGACCATTGTCCTCATTTTCGGAACTACGTTATTGGTTTAGTCTCATACATACTAGGTAGTAGCACTGGCATAAATCATCAACAAAATCTCAATTTACCAGTTGAAATTCTTCCCAAAAGGTCCAATCATCCGTTAATCAACCTAGACAATTTCCAGACATCGTCAGAAATCAAAATTTTGAATTCTGCTCCGTCAATGTCTTGACTTCCTTACAAGTTTGTCCTTAACACTTTAAAAAACGGGAGTGTCGTGAATGCGATTAGTGATTGAAAAATGTTCTTCACATTTTCACATCATTATTATTATTATTATTATTATTATTATTATTATTATTATTATTATTATTATGGGAAAGAACAACTTTTATT
Source organism: Gentiana macrophylla (assembly GCA_026214975.1). Taxonomy (NCBI): domain Eukaryota; kingdom Viridiplantae; phylum Streptophyta; class Magnoliopsida; order Gentianales; family Gentianaceae; genus Gentiana; species Gentiana macrophylla. Next base: position 105,672,939 of record CM047813.1, on the reverse strand, counting down.
AAACCAAATCCGCAAAAGATGTGGAGATTATATCAGATGGGGGAGGTGCCCAAAGCAACACGACCTAACTCTACCAAGTCATGTCTAGCTAGGAGATGTGCTGGCACATTACCGAAACGTTTGACAAATGAGAAACCAAAAGAAGCAAAAGAAGGCAAAAGGGAAAAACAATCCTAAGCAAGCAAAACAAACACAGTCAAATCCTCAGAAGGACGTGATAGAGCTTGGACACACTGCAAGCAATCGCTCTAAAAAATAACCAAAGGGAGACACAAACGAACAGTCTCATCCAACGCCAGCAAAATCGCCCGCATTTCCATAACTTGTGGACTAATTCCCGAGTCAAAGTGAAAAGAGAAAGTAGCTATAATTGAGCCAATAGAATCTATAAAGATCAAACCTATACCAAAACCCTCAGCCGTCACAGAGGCATCGATGCTCCATTTCCAACTACCGAAATGAGGGAGACTCCATGTCACAGGGTGTGATGTCCCACACTGCTCGGAAAATAAGCACTCAATGTCTGTCTAAATTCCATTGCTCCAGTTAAGGAGGACAAGACAACACAAGAAACATAAATGAGAGATCATCATACACCGCACTGCAGCGCGCTTTCAAGGTTCCACAGCAATAAAATTGTGTTATTAAAATTGTTGTTATTATTAAAATTATTTATTATTACTATTATTAATAAATAATAAAATTTTGATAAAATTGTTATTAAAAAAAGTGTTGCTTCTTCTCGCCCTTTGAGTTTTTATTTTTTTCCTTTTTGTTTTCAACAGTAGAATATGAAATTTCAGACCGCACACTGTTTAATGATGGTGAACTAGGGTTTTTGTATGTATCCGCATACGTATCAGGAATCGCTCCTTCTGTTTATAAGTCTTGTTGCTGGCTCGAATTGCGCTCGGTCCCAGTTGTCGAAGCTTAATTTCGAGTGCTAAATCATTGTAAGCGTTCATGTTTTCTATTCCTATGTTTTTTTCCTGTTCTAACTTTTCGTGTTACTGCGATTTTTTTTTCTTTCAATTTAATTATTTAGCTAGTAATAAAAAAGTAGCACTGTACTCGCCAGAAGCAAATCCTCCCATAGACCTTTGGTGTATCTTATAAATCTTTTATTCAAACGAATTTTTGCTGAACAAAATAATGCTGTTTGGATTGCTTCAGGGTTGGATTTTGTTTCAAATTGTCTGTAATAAATGTATCCAATTGGGCATAGACGGTATAATATGATGTATTTATTAATTTTCAATTTTGTGGATGGAAATATTTTGACTCTAAGTTTAATAGTATTTTCCGTCTTTCTGCCCAGCAAGTTTGGTACCGGGAAGTTTTTGGATGTGATATGGTTGGCTTTCATGTAAGCGGCGTTACTGTGAAGTGTCAGGGGGGCTTTTCACTTGGTTTTGGCTTACTACAGCAAAACGAATGATATGTTATGTCTGAGTCCGTGCAATGTTAGCAAAGATGATGTTGTAGTAAATATTTGAAATGTTGCTCTGAAGAACCTTTTGCATTGTTTTGGCTTGGTTAGAAGTTGCCTTATTTGGTAGTTGGTGACTGCAAAGCGAATGACAACTAAGCATGTCCACATACTTAACAATGTAGGAAGATCTACTGTAGCTACCGTTGTGGTGGTTTTGGTGAACTTAGTTAATTACATCTCTTTGCATTGGGTTCGTGTTTTGGGTTTTGTGAAACCAAGAGGTAGAAAGGTAACAGGGTTGTTACAAGCTTGATTTTCTGTTATACAACTGAAGTATCTGCATATATCTTTTAGCATCTGACATATATGTATAGGCTTTTGTCTTATTGTAGAAAGTTATAATTTGCCACTAATTTTGTTTATGCCCAATGTTTTTTTTTTTGAGATGTGCATGCTATATTCTTGCAGAAAACTCTTTGAGCAAGGATTTGTTGATTGATCAGTCATTTGCTTCACCAAAATGCATAGTTGGGGAAATTATGCTCCTCCAGCTGGGCAGGGCTCCTATGCACTCCATCAGCGGCCACTTGTTCCTTGGCGCCTCCACCCTGTCAAGGTTCTCAAGCACCTCAAACAAATGTAGTTCAGATGGGTCCACTACCTGTCCCGCCTCATTTTGGCCAACAAGGGCATCCTGTATTTTGGAATGCTTCTCATGGGCCTCCTCAGCATATACCATTTCCTCCAATTCCCTCAAGTGGATCAAATGCTCAACATTACTTTGCTCCTCCACTACCCCCCCCCACACTTCGACCTCCACCCCACCGCCTCATCGACATCCACCCCACCCTCCCCCTCATCGGCTTCCACCTCCACCTCCACATCCACCTCAGCCCCTACAAGTAAATGGAAGTTCCCAGTTGCAACAACATCCACCGATGATACAGGCAGCAAGTTTTGTTCCACCAAATGCGCCAGCATTAACCATGGGACAGCCACCACACCCTTTACAGGGACAAACAGTATATGGGGGTCAAGTTCATCAACAAACCGCACCATCTTCAGGCTTTCATGCTGGAACCATTTTACCTCCTGCCCCACAGCCACAGAACATGCCTGCCACCCTCCCCCCTCCACCACCACCTCCTCCACCACTGCCTTCATCCCCTCCAGGATCTCCTCCTCTTCCACCTTCTTCACCTTCAACAGCATCTCACAAATTTGTTCCAAGTGGCAATGAATTTTCCAGGCTTGGTGAATCGGCATCTGATTTTGTTGGTGCAGTTTTAGGTTCCAGTCCAACTGGTGATTATGCATCTCAAAGTAATGGTTATGGGAAAAGCAGAGGGCAGAATGTATCTAAGATTGACCGTGAAAGCATAAAAAGTTTGATCCTGAATCCCGCACCTCCACCTAAACCAGCTGATGCAAGAACTCTGCATAACATTGAATTGTTGTGTCAGTCTATTGCTGAGAATGGTTTTCAATATGAGCATATGATTCGGGAAAGAGAAGCTGGGAATCCTGAGTTCAAGTTCTTGTTTGTGGATGAGACAGATAATGAAAATACTGTTGCTCATGAGTATTTCTTGTGGATGAGAAAGAACTGTCAGTTGGGCTTGGAAGCAGATGAAAAGCTGGTGAGGGGCGATTCACTGGCAAAGCAAAAAGAAATGTCTTCGTACGATTGCAAAAGTTTTGTTCCTTATTCGCCTGTTGATTCTGATATGGACATGGAAGGTTGGTGCAAAAGTTTTATGCTGCTTTATGCTGCTTATATAATCTGTGATATATAACAGCCTAGGTACTAGTTCAAGTGCGTGCATTTTCTTTTTCGCGGTTTTTTGGGTGGGCGGGGATTCAGGGGTCGTATTTAAGTTCCTGTTTGACTCTCCTGGCTGCCTAGGGGATCTCCGTTGCTTTCCACGTAGCCGACTAGCCGTTAACTTGATATCACTGGCAGATTCTTCTATTTTTTCAACTATCTCTGTCTTTTGCAGCTAAAAATATTTTCCATATCCATGTCTGAGGAGTAAAATATTTTGGCAGGGATGAGTGTACCCCAACTCGTCTCTGTTACTGGAAAGTGTTTTTGTTAAGACTTGGGATTTTGGAGCATATTTTCTTTCTCTCTCCATCTCTATATGTTTTTCCAAAGGCCAGCCATCATGCCACTGTAAGAGATTTCAAATTTGACCTGTGGTCCTGGTTTTAGTCACAAAAAATCTTCTATAATCAATGCTTCTGTATTTAAGGCCTCAAGAGGCCACACCGCTTCTCGACTATGGATATTGTGGTGCACCAACTTCCCTTTATGTATGTTTTTTATCACTCTTAAAATGAGTTTATAGTGGGTCAGGTATATTGAGATGCTTCTGAGTTGCACCATTTTTTTTATCTATTATCTTCTCCCAATGCCAGATACAAGGAATGAATAAATATTAGTATCTGCCTATCTGGGTGTCCTATCAAGATTTTTTGAACAAAAATACCTCGTTTGTCAGTCGCTTAATGAGCATGTGAGATATTGAGATGGGGTATACTACTACTATGGCAAAATAACCTTTTACTCTTTGAAGGAGTCATTAAATGGATGTGTACATTGTAAAAGCTTTACAATATGCAGATTATGCTCTTAACCCGTGAAACTCTAACCTTCTTTGTGCTGTTTCCTAGACGACATTACTCTTTCAGAGGCAGAACAGCTGATTTCCTCAAATATTCATCAATGTCATGAAGTGGTTGCAGGATCTGATGAAGTTAATAGTAATCCATCACATACGCCAAACAATTCTGAAGGACATGGTATTGAAAAGGATGCCCTGGATGAAAAAAAAATTCGCTCAGGATCATCAGGGTTAATGGAAAGACAAGGTAGAAACTAAGTTCTTGTTGCCTTGTTTATCTTTTATTCTTGACATCCTGTAATCCTGAGATTTTCCTGGTGTAGTATATTACAATTTTTACCATCTATTAAACCTAGTCATTTTCCAGGATTCATCAAATAAGATCAGTCAATAATGACTGTATAGCTCTCCATCTGTCAGACTGTAGTTTGTTGATTGTACCTTTTGAAAATATATTACCTGCTCGTTTTGCTCCTTTTGGTTTGATGTTTCCTATTACGGGGAATGACGTTGATTTGGGATAGTGAGAAGGTATGAGCTGACATTTTGTATTCGTGCAGCTTATACATCTTTTCTTTTTGGATTTTTGTTTAACAGTATGAAGTCATACGAGGGGTTTTTCTAGCTGTAAACTTCTTTCATGTTCTATTGTGTTCCTATTGTAGTAAAAGATAGCGTTGAATTGTTACCGTGCCCATTGGCAGGTTCTAGCTCATCCTCAGATCTGGAGCACACAAAAGCAAAGAATTCCAAAGCTGACGAGTCAGTTAGGGATTCGTTAACAGAAGTTAGAAGCCATTTAGACAGTATTCCATGCAACCTGTCTTCTCCACATGACTTGTACAATGCAACAATATTTGTGGCAGAAAAAACGTCTGAAAACCTTTCTGGCCAGCTTGTCAAAGAAGTCGGTCCATTCAGTCTTATACAAGACTATGCCTCTGATGGAAGCTTGGACGATGAGGATCATCATGGACATATTGTTCCTGTGACTGATGCTGAATCCACTGGCACAGATAGCTCAACTCATGATGCAGGGGTCATGGATGCTGGATCTAAGATCGTTTTAGAGTGCAATAAAGAGTTTGAGCCATTAGGTGAATCTTCTAGTAAACAAATAATTGTTATGTCAGAAACTGAGGATACTTCTACATCGGAGAGAAAGGAGGATTTCACTCAGAGAGTACACTCTAATCAAGAATTTGTGGAACATGGTTCTCGTCACGAGGATATCAGGAAAGATATTACTTCTGAGGGAAAAGAAGATGCACAGATTATGTCTCCTCTGCAGAAGGTTGATGAATTCGGAAGGTTGATCAGAGAAGGTGGTGCAGCGAAAGTGACTCAGAGGGCTCACCACGCTATAACAGACGGTCCGGAAAAGGGACAGAAGTGATTCTAGAAGTCGATCGCCTCATGATAGGAGGAGGAGGAGGAGAAGTCCATGGAGTAGAAAAAACAGGCATGGCAGATCTAGAAGGTACTCGTTTCTTTTCATCCCTTTTCATCTGAATTTTGTTTACAATCTTTAGTTTTGGAGATATGGAGCAATAAGAAACCCTATTCTTCCTAATTCTTTCCAGCTCATCTCCCAAGAGGCGTAGAAACAGGAGCAGGTCACCACCACATCGGCGTGGTGGGGAATTTGGTGTAGATAAAACCAGGAGAGAGAAGGGTGTGGATGCTAAATGCTTTGATTTCATTCGAGGAAAATGTTATCGTGGAGCATCCTGTCGATATATGCACCATGTGGATAAGAGTGAGAGATCAAGATCTTACAAAAGCCAGCTGCAGACACAGGAATTGACCTTTAGCCCTGGAGGTTCTGATATCTGCAAGAGAATTGAAACTTCCGTGAGTCAATTGTTTAATCACAATGATGAAGGTGGGTTTCAAGAGCTAAATACTCCCAAAGATAATCCTTGTTATCAAGAAAAAGAAGCGCTGGAGGAATCTGCTGTATGTCTTCCTCAGGAAGTGATCCCATCTGAACTGGCAGCGTATCCAAATCCTGAAGCTAACAATGAAAAGCTGCGAAGTATGTCCGCTGATTCCGTGCCATCTATCAAAGAGAACTTGGAACCCAAACAGCCTGAACACTCCGGTCCTGTTTTCAAGAATGTCAATGTCCAAGATGAAGAAATGCTTATTTCCTCTGCTTCTGAATCCCCACCTAACTGCATACCTATATCTGACCCTATTGGGAATTCCATTGACAAACCACTTATTACGTATTCCTGTTATAAGACAAAGCCTGGTTCCAGTCCTATGAACAATCCGTCTTCATCTGAGGGTTTCGCAACTCAATCTTTGGCCCATCAGGAGTCCCTTCCTGTTGTGCCTACAAGCGATGATTTCCATGTGCAAGATCCTTCCCCTCCGTCACTTGCGCTGGAGACACATGCTTCGCACATGCAACCGATACCCAGAGACCCCAAATTTATAATACTTCCTTTGCCGAATCATCCACCCAGTCCTATGAACAAGCCATACTCATCTGAGGGTTTCCCGTCTCAATCTTCCGCCCCTCAGGAGTCCCTTCTTGTTGTGTCTGCAAGCGATCATTCCATTTTGCAAGATCCTTCCTTTCCCTCACTTGTGCCAGAGACGCATGCTTTGCACACACAGCAAATACCCAAAGAACCCAACTCTATATTGCCCTTGCCAAATCATCCATCCAGTTCATCACAACAAATACCCAGAGAACCCAACTCTATATTGCCCTTGCCAAATCATCCATCCAGTTCATCACAACAAATACCCAGAGAACCCAACTCTATAATTCCCTTGCCAAATCATCCTTCCAGTTCATCTGCTTCTGCTAACTTCAACACATACCAAGCTTCAGTTTCTTATGCACATGCTCAATACCCTCCACCAATCCCCTTTTGGAATTCTCTTCCGCCACCTCCAGCTCTGATTCCACCACCACTTCGAATGTCGGGGGTCAACATGACTGGAAGCTTGGCATATGGACAACACAGTAGCCATTCAGTACCTGTGCAGGATACTTCGCTGCCTCCAAGCGTGGAGTTCTCCACCCAGACATCTGCCCGGCCTTATACGTCGGACTTTTCTCAAGTTGGTCCACATCAGGGTTACTCTTCAGTGCAGGAGCTCAATCAACCTCCCCGTTCATGGTATGGCCCCCAAGCTAAACCAATACCTGTCATCAACCAGCCAACGAGTCAGCCGCATGTAGGTCATGAGTTACTTGGCCGAGACCGCTTTTCTGGACGGGCTTTACCAGAGCTGTACCCTTTAAGCTCAATTCCTCGGGAAAATTCGCTTTCTAATGGTATGCCATTTTCTAAGGAATCATTGTCCAGTGGAGCCCATGCTTTTCCTGGTGAAACTGATATACTTGACAGGAATCAGCATAATTCTGATTTTGGTGCTTCCAGGATAGTAAACCATTTTAATCCTTATGCCTCTACGTTTGAGCGGCCAATGAGTTCTAAATTCAGCTCAAATCTGTTTAAAGAAATGGACAGACAATACGGCAGTAAATATGGTGCTGCATTTAGCCTGAATCATCCTCCGGTTAATGGCAGTGGCGTTGCGAATGTAGGCTCAAAAAATTTCGTAAGCCAACAAAGTTCTGCTCAAGCAGTTCAGGGCATTTCACCTAGACCTGGTGGTGATCAGTATGATCCACTGTATGACAGTCTTGAGCCATTATCAAATTCTGTCAAGAAATCTGATTGTGGCCAAAAGCAAGAGACTACTGGTGAATCTGAGTTTAGGTCTATGTTCAGTGGGTCCAGTAAGCCATTAAATCTTGATGAACATAGCAAGAAGATAGGGAGTGGAGGTCTCGAACTACCTGATTTTTTGGAAAATGACGAACATGGGGGAACAGCAGCCGATGCTGAAGTAGATGTGCTTGACAATGAAAGCTCAAGCAATCTGAATGATGCTACTGGCGACGATACAGATACGGAAGAGGTTGAGATTGGTCAGGTCAAAGCATCTGGGAAGAAGACGAAGAAAAAGAAGATTAGCAGGGATTCCAGATCAATGAGACTGTTTAAGAATTCCCTTGCAAGTTTTGTAAAGGAGGTTCTGAAGCCATCATGGCGCCAGGGTAACATGAGTAAGGTGGCTTTTAAGACCATTGTCAAGAAAACTGTAGATAAGGTAGCCGGAGCAATGAAGAGCCACCGTATACCCAAATCACAAGCAAAGATAAATCAATTCATTGACTCGTCGCAAAGAAAATTGACAAAGCTTGTGATGGTATGTCTTCGTTTTCTTCGTTTTTTGTGTTGGTTCCTTCCATGTGTTCTTAACTCTTCTGCTTCGTGTTGTGATTGTAAGCATATGTTTTTTATAGAGCTTAAGTCAAAGAAAGGGATTAAATTTCTGTTGTGAATTATGATGCATTCTTTTTCCATATCGTCATCCCAAACATAGTACCTATATTACATTCAACAGAAATATTGCTAAAGTATCATAAAATTTTCAATTCCTCCTTTCCAGTTCTCCATGTATTAAAATCAAAATAAATCTTGATCATATGTGAAGGGAAAATGGAATTTCTTCAGTGAACGTTTTGGTCAAACTAATGTTTCTGTATGCAGGGATACGTGGATAAGTATGTCAAGGTGTAAGGGTCCATCATGCTGTGGCTAAGATTCTAATAGCTTAGAATTAAAAGACTTGTCACTATTTCAAGCGTGCATGCACGTAAGCTCTTACATCTTGTATTTTTTATTTTTTTCATGATCCAAAATGTTATGGTTGAGCATTTTTTTTATTGTAAAGTTCTCAACATCCATCATTACTATTGGAGTACTTCTTGGCTGTTAAATTCGTAGCAGTTACAGCATCTAGTGTGAAGGTCTCTGGAGACATGAAATTGCTTGATTAATATATCTGTAGTAATATCTTTTGGAAATATCTTTTCACACAAAATTTTGTCTTATTACATGGTATTTTGTTTTCCAATTTTGCCCTTATTTTTTTTGATTTACGCGCCTACATTCTGACCGGAGTTTGGTCAGAATGTAGGACATTATACCTACCCAAATGTGGTCAGAACAATTTAGTTTATTCTGACCCGAACGTGGTCAGGCATGTTTGGCCTCTAAAATGGCCCGAACGTGGTCAGGCATTATACCTACGCAAACGTGGTCAGAATAATTTAGCTTATTCTGACCCGAACGTGGTCAGGAAAGCATTACATGTCCGGCCTCTAGAATGGTCTGATACGTTTTCGAAATTTTCAGAGCGCCGTGGTCATATTCTGACTAGAAATAGGAGCGAAAAACGTTATTTTTCGGCCTGTAAAACGGTCCGTATTGTTTCTCAAGCGTACATAATAAAGTCTCTTTATTCAGACAAAAAATTGGTCTGGAAAACATAATGTTCCAGGCTTGTAACATGGTCTGAATAATATACAATTCCTGACTCATTTAGGGTCAGAATGATATGTGTGTTAAATGTCAAAACGAAGCCCACTCTCGCCCTTGGAATGTGTAAAACATGTTTTGTGTGAAGAGACAGTCTCTATCTTTTTGTGTGTGCGTGTCTGGAGAAATCATGAATTTTACAGGACTTTTTTTGTAAGTAATGCTCTGCTGTTTTTGTTCGTTTCATACACTCTGTAAGTTTTTTGTTTGAGTACCTGAAATGTGCACATATCTTAGATCATTTAACATAACAGCAATACCTTCTTTCCTTTTCTCTTTTACATGTTCACTAATTGAAGCAATAGCTTGGATTCTGAAAGAGAGTAATTAGGACAAGTTTTAGATGTGCATGTCTTTTCAAACAACTACAACAACAAAATTCACAGGATAACATTATATTTGTTCTTTCCGATTTAAAAATCTGACGAGCATGTATGTAAAGGGGGCCAAATTGTATCAGGTACAACTTTATAAGCCTGGGAGTGTTGGATTCTGTCTTATCAGCTCTGATGTGTGAGATTGAAATAATCAATCTCTTGATTACTTGTTGGTTTCTTTGGGTGGCCTGCATCGGAGAAACTGCACAATGATGCTTGTTGCGTAAGAACGAGTCAGAATCCACACAATCAGAATGTTGCTGGTATCTCTATTTATGCCACCAAGAATGTAATACTTTGTTTTGGAGGTTTTATCATCTTCTTTCTTGGAACTTTACTCGATCATTAAGGTTTAATCCCCGCCACCCACCCACACACATACATACACAAAAATTCTGCAGCCGGCGGGGGTTACACATAATAGATGGTAATTGGAATTGTCAATATCATCAAGGGCTCGATTTCCATGTTCTCATTTGATGTTTCCCGCATTATTTTAACTTATAATTGTAGTGAGATGATGTACATAGTTGGTGGACAATCAGTCGGGTGTGGATGGAGTTTTCTTTTCATAATTTAAGGCATCGTATATTGTTGTCTTCAAATTCATCGTATATTGTTTTTTTTTTGTTTTTTTTTTGTTGTTGTTGTCTTCAAATTCATTATCGTAACTGCATATGAGGGTTAAGATGGCTCGTTTGGCTTGATGTAGTAGGCTAATTCTCTACAACATAGGATGAAATGTATATGAAAGAAGGATAAAATTCCATTATTAAATTTTATACATGATGTAATGAAATGAAATGGATAATATTTTACGCCACGGTTGTATGGATGGGGTAAGTGGCAGGTGGTGGGGGTACGTTTTGTCAAATTTAATTTTACGACTGTTGTTAAATTCACCACTAAAATCGAATAAAATTGAAGAAGTTTAATAAAAAAATAGCTCAACATCACATTTATTATTATTGTAAGTTCAATTTTGTATGCCACGTCATATCTGGTTCACATCAAAACTCGTAGTCGTTTATGATGAGCATATGTTGCTGTTTATGTATGTGTTTTACATGTAGGATGTTTATGTTAAGTTATGTGTCTATACGTAGGGGTGGGAAATGTTTCTATAGACTCGTTGTAGTCGTTTATGATGAGCAGATGTTTAGTCATGTTGTTTATGTTATGTGTTTATATGTAGGCTTTTTATATTAAGTTACGAGTACGTCGTAGGATTTGTAATTCACGATGTAAACCAAAATTAAGGAATGAATGATATCACGTGAACGGAAATTAAGGAAGAAGTTGTAGCATCAGTGATGACTGTCATGATGTCCATAGGTTCTTCTACGATTACATCCATCATGTCTTCATGCGTAGCTGCCAAATGAGCCTGCATACGCGCTTTGTATTCATCAAATTTATCGAGTGAAAATACAGGGATCTTAGTCATAGTCATGCGGTTCTGAGATTACATGGATTAAAAGATTTTGAGAAGGATGGATTTGAAAACAAAGATCTCTCCAACAACAACAATCAGATCTGAGATAGAGTCCTATTCAGAATCTTGATTTAGAAGAACACTGCTCTAATACCTTTTTTTGGTCTCAAGGAAACGATAAGACAAGTTCCGGATTAGAAATAGAGTCCTATTCAGAATCTTGATTTAGATGTATGTAGACTACTCACCTTGCAGCAGTAAAAATTCTAAGTCGGTCGGCCCCTGCAAAGATTCCTCTAATTTCCTACCACCATTTTCAATCAATATAAAGATGTTTAGGAAGGGCTTAAGCTAGAGAAAAATGAACTTCTTGGTGAGATAAATTCCCAAGTACAGTACATTCTATTTTAAAAATTCAAGAGATGGATTTGTATTCTTAGTTACCATGCTCATAGGATTCTCACCTCTCTTGGATTTATCGTTGTGTTCTTTTATTTTTTGTGGACATAGCACATAAAAATATAGGGTAATTTTATATTGATCATTTTTGTTGTAGCAACAACATTTCTGTTTACATTTTATCAAGATTCAGAGATATTAATTGTGCATAAGTAATAAATTGTGTCAAACTATACACATTGAAGCTTTAGCTTGGATGGCCAAGTGCTTGGAATTTAATATAAGGTTGCCGATTTGAATCCGTGTTGCAACAATTTTTTATCTTCATTAAATGGAGGAGAAATGGGACCATAGCCACGTATGGTCCCACGTTGCAGCCTAGTGTCAGCCACATCAGCAATTTTAAAAGATTCTGGTGCCCAGTCAGCGTTATCCGACAGGTAGGACCATTTAAAAAAAAAGATTATGGTGCCCAGTCAGCGTTATCCGACAGGTAGGACCATTTAAAAAAAAACTTAGAGAACCATTTTCCTTACCGGAGCAGGAACAACACTAAAATCCATAATAAGACTACTTAGAGGACCATTTTTTTAATTTTGCCTATAAGATGAATATATGAACCATATAATAAACATCCAATATCCACTCAAAAAAAAAAAAATCCAATAAATATTCATATTTATTTATAAGCATCGTTTATGACACCACAATCAATCTATGCACCACATTTCGTGTCGAATTTTATTTTCAACCTTTTCAAATCGAATTTTTCTATGATATCCTAAAGATAGATTGACTGTGGTGTCCGTGTCTTTTTTTTTTTAATTGGCGTGACAGAAAATATATATCTACCGATTGGAAGTATACATCTCCTAAATCAAATCATGCCGGCTGCTGATGATGAGGTTTAAGCTCAGTTTGTAGAAATGGCGTCGATGGGCCAAATCTCGATCTCAGTTCAAATCGCCGTGGAGGTAATAATTTAAGAGGTTTCAAGCATAGATTTTTTTTTTATAGAAAAGTTGTACAAATATTATGTGGTGTGTATATGCACTATTATGGTTGAAGTTATATGCATATTATGTAATATGTTTGCGCATTATTATAGTTGTAAATAGTTGTATTGTTCTTACCGTAATAAAATCCTGCCGGCTGACTTTTGTTTCAACCCAAATTAAAAGAAAAAAATAGAAAAATATAAAAATAAAAGCCACATGCAGTTCCACTCAAAAAAAAAAAAAAAATAAATAAATAAGGGAAAGCCATAGGCAGGCACTGGCAGTTACCTTGAGGATTTGACTTTGGGAGTTAATTTTGGGGGCAAAATAGTAAGTAGCCCTAGAACAATGGAGCGCCGTCATCAATTACAAACCTTTGCCAATTGAGAGGGGTTAGTATTCTGGCCATTGAGCATCCATTAATTATTAATAATTATACAACTAGGCCGGTTTCCTCCCAGTCATCTCGCTTCGAAATCAATCCAGGGATTGGCACTTCATCTGAATTTTACCTGGTGAATTTCTCATTTTCCGTCTTCTCTCCTGCCAAAGAACTTTTGGGATTAAAATTAATTGATTGCTTGTGATTTTTTTTGAGATTGCTTTGAATTTTGACCCTTGCTTACAGTTTACTTGCTTGAGACCCCTTTTTGTTTTCTTCTTCTTTTTCTTTTTGAAGATTTTGACTTTCCAATACTTGAATTATCAGCATAATATTTGATCGGGATTTTGTTGATTACTTGGTTGCTTGGAGAACATTGAGTAATTTCCCCTAATTATAATAATAATAATAAAAAAAAAAAAAAAACCCTTTCCCGTTTCCCCAATGTGTCCTCAAGTCGTTTCCCTAAGAACATTCAGAAAGCAGCTGTCTTTTTCCTCTCTTACGTGGTCTCTTGAGCATAAACTTGTTAGTGTATATGTTTGAAGTGCACACATTTTAAGCATTAATACGGGTATAACATTGTTTATTTTGTAAGTGAGAATCCTTCGCTTCTCGCGTCTAGTGTTAGAATTCTCAACTCAAAATGTTTGGTAATCCAAACATGTCTAGAAAGTTCTAGATCATTTTGTTTCTTTGAATAAGTTCTAAGAAAATGTACTGGGATTATGCTATAAACACATGCCATATGCCATCTTAGTCTTTGAGACATATTCCTGTACTTTCTAATTTCAGTCTTTTCATATAGGCTTATTATTTATATTTACATTGTTTTATGCCCTTTTTAGCTGAAAGTCAAAGTCTTTTGATTTTAAAATTCCTACTTTCATGACTTTTCTGTTTTTGGGGCTGGGGATATGTGCCTGAATTGCTAACTTGTGAGGAGTCTTACTTGAGGAGTGTGAGATTGAGTTGGGAAAATGCATTTCTTTATGCCATTGGTAGAGGAATAAAGTCATGCAAAATGTTTTTCGTGAGTTGAAATGTAAGCATCAGTGATTCATTTTTGTACCAACCACCATTATCTGAAAAAATGGTTTTCTTCATCTCTGTCTTGTATCACTCTCACATGCATGGATCTTTCTGTGTATAGGTTGATCACTATGGATGGTTTGTATACTGATTTTTCTGATTACGTTCAAATTGGTCTTTTTGTTTGCTTTCTTTTCCAGGTGTCTGTGTCTTGGCTGATTTGAAGAATACTTAACAAGTGGGTCCTGATAATTTGAAGATCTTGGTTTTATAACTGTGAATTAGAGCGTTTGGTTTAAGAAGCAGCTCAGATTTCAAAATCATTCAGGGTCTTCAGTTTTACATGATTTGTAAAGGAGAAGAGAAAGAAAGGGAAAAGGAAGTATATACATCATATATAGTGGTATAGAGAGAAGTATTGAAGTTTTGATAACCAGATATTTGTCGCATCTGTCATGCAGTCAATTGCTTGATGTACTTGCATCATTCTTATGAAAGTGAAAGTGTTGTTTAAATAGATTGAGAAATGGGCAGTGGTGTTGAAGGTGTTTCCCTACCTGGGCAAGCGAATGAATCCCAGGAGCAGGGTAAATTGTGTAATATGGATGAGGGCATTGGCATACCAGAAAATATGGAGGGTAGATGTAGCAGACCTTGCTCTCCTGTAAGAATGAATTCTACGACTTCTGAATCAGTTGAAAATTCTACACTTTTACTTTTAAATAATGTAGAACTGACTCACATGGAGACTAATGGCCATGAAGTTGAGGTAGCTAATGCTTTCACAGCTTCTGAAAATCCAGTAACTTGTTGTACCAGTAACAACATAGAAACTGATTGCAGGAAAGTTGGTGAATCACAATCACCTGCAACCAACTCAACCTGCAGTGAGGAGAATATTCAAATCTCTTTGTCTGTTGTGCATGACAGAGTACGGAGTGCCTGTGAAGACCATTTACATGAAGAGTTACCACATTTAAAAACTTACTGCAGAAAAAAACGGAGAATTCATGAATCTTCTGATGTAAGTTTGAATTCAATCAAGGAGCATGACAACGTAGGGAATACTAGTGAAGAACATTCAAGTGAAGAGCTGTTACATGGCAAAAGATTAGATTCTGAAGTACAGAATGGTGGATCTTGTCCCTTAATTCAGATTGTTGAGGCTTCTCCACCTAAGGAAGATGCATCTGGAGTTAGTTCCAAAGTTGAAACTGGGGGTGCATGTAAAACGTGCTCTCCTGGTGGACCTGTTGAGAAACAGAGCCAAATGAACATGGAAGAAATGGTTCCATCATCTGATAAGGACTTGGCTTCCAAAAATGAAATATCTCAAGCCAATACGACTGTTTTGCCTCAAGGAAGGCCCCTGTCTATAAGTCCAAACAAAAAGCTTCTCGTGCTGGATGTGAATGGGCTGCTTGCTGATATTGTGTTTTTGGATATACCATGTGAACGCACACCTGACACAATAATTTCAAGTAAAGCAGGTAGAATTGCATCCTCAATTAATTCGATTGTCAAATTTAACAACTGGTGTTAACTTTGTTTGTCAAATATTTTGTATCAGTCTTTACAAGACCATTTTACAAGGATTTTTTGGACTTCTGCTTTACGCACTTCAATGTCGGGATTTGGACCTCAAGAACAAAGTACTCTTCAACTTCTCAATTAAACAGTATATTTATTGTCTTTGAAGAACTGATCTGTTATGTCTATTGCTATTGAGGTATATTCATGTGTCTTGTTCTTGTTCTGATTTCATTGGTGGCTGTTTATATATTGCAGGAGAAATGTGGAGTTGATTCTGGACTTTCTGTTGGGTGAATCCAAGCAGAAGTTACTTTTCTGCTGGGTAAACACTTTTTTGAATTTTTTTTAATGTTCTTTCATGACTATATAGTATTATGTTTCTTTTTCCTGCCTCTGTTTGTGTGAATGAGCGCTACTGAACAAAGTGGTGGATGCTTTTGAGGTAGTTATGGTGAAAAAGTAAGAGACATATGACGAGACGTTGCACTTTCTTTTCGTTGTGTTTCTGTATTCCTTTTGACTTCAAGGCCACCATGGTAATTCTTGGGTTGTACTTGAAATTGAAGTTTGGACCAAATCGTTTGAATGTTTACAAATTTAGCAGAGGATATTCGGAGATTGGATGAAAACATAAAGCACTCCACCCTTTCTACACATAATGCTGATGGGAAAAGTAATGCACCATCTCAATCTTTGTCTAATATTAGTTGGTTTGCTAAATGTTGACCTAGTTAGCTGATTACTTGCCATTTCTGCTGGGTGTATGTTTCGAGGCTGCAACTTATTGTAGGGAGAGTGAGTCGTTTTTTCGCTCTAATAGTCTTGTCAGGGATCGAGAGAGATTATAAAGGATCGAGGTTTCTATGCCTTTGGAAGAATGGGGTGAATAATCAGGATTTATGACAGATCCCATAAAAGATGGAGAAATCGAATCTCTCTGTCTGTGATTCTTAGTAAATTGTCAAGACTCAAGATTCATGACAGATATCAAGGATCAAGACTTGTAAAGTCTAGCAATCTGGTCAAACTTGTTTTGTTAAAATTAATTTTCCCTAGTGTTGCATGAACTTGTCTAAGCTTGGAGGATCTGGAGTTATCTAAAGCACGATCACCTAACTAGGGTTGTTTGTTTACATTGCATGCTGCATGCATGGCTTAAATGTTTGACAAGCTTCAAGTTCATTCGTGTTTCTCGTGGTGGTAGTGTGTAGTCTGTTATTAATTTTTTTCTTTGTTCAGGATCAATTCCACTGTACCGATAGTGGTTACGGTAGCGTCGAGGATAGAAATAAGCCTCTTGTTGTAAAGCAGCTTAAAAAATTGTGGGAAAAGCATGATCCAAATCTCCCGTGGGAAAAGGGACAGTTTAACGAATCAAACACACTGTTGTTGGATGACACTCCCCACAAGGCCCTGTGTAATCCTGTATGTTTTGCTTTCTCCTTTTTCCTCTCTGGTTTGTCATCTTTTTGTCACATAGATCAGTTCTAATTTTTATCTCACTTCTCCAGCCACATACTGCAATCTTTCCAGAATCGTTCCGGTATTCAAACGTTAATGACACTTCACTGGGTGAGTTTTCATCCATATACCTTTGTGTTTCCTTAAAATTCTTCTTTTTTTATTTGGTGGACAGACCATACGATTATGAGCACAGAGCATAATCATATGTGTATTACGTTGATGGAGGGTTTCATGGTCATCATAAGTTATATCTTGTTAGCCGTGGCTTGTTTCTAACATGTTTTATTGTTTCTTAGTCTCTGTTTCATACAAGTGCTAACAATTTTCCTTGTGGGATTTAAACAGCACCTGAAGGTGAGCTACGAGCGTATCTGAAAGGTGTGGCTGAAGCAGAAAATGTTCAGAAGTATGTACAAGAAAACCGATTTGGTCAGCGGCCCATCACAGAGAGAAACCTATCTTGGCGATATTATCAGAAGGTTATTGCTGCTTGTTCATCCTCATCTTCAGAACCTACTACTACTTGTAATAATAGGTATGCTAGTTTCAACTCGAAGGCTTTCACAGAAGCTGCTCCTCCTTATAATAGATATGCAAGTTACAACCGGAGAGATAATCACCCCTCTTCCTGTTCAGACGATACTTCTCGTAGATATGAGAACTATCAATGGAAAGCTAATCATTCTTCTTTCGGTTTAGAACCTACACGTAATAGGCATGGAAGCAGCGATCACCATTACAGACATGGAAGTGATCATGGGAAATTCAACAACAACAACTCGTCCTCGTCCTTTTCAGAAGCAGTTCCTTATAGACAACGCCGCAGTTATCACGCAGAAGCATATAACTCAGCACCACGTAGTTTCTCTTCGACTTCTTCAGACGCTAATGGTTTTAGACGCGGGAATAATAGTTTTCACTGGAAAGCTACTCATGCTTTTACTAGTCCCTCTTCAAATGCTACACCACCTGATAGGCATGGAAGTAGAAGTTATAACCGTACAAATACTATTCCTGACAGACGTGGAAGTTGTAATCACTGGGAAGGTACACGCTAAATGGCCCCCACGACTCTATTGCTGTGGTTGTCTCGAGGTATGGGATCCGCTTTGTTTTTCTTGACAGTGGGGAAGCCAATTCTCTACGTATAAATGGAGCTATAATTTGCTGAAAAATCCTCAGGCTTGGGGAGGAGATTATTATATAATATGATTGGACTTTTTAACCATTTTGAAATTTTGATACAACTTTTTTATTTTGTATTTTAATGTATACAACAGTTTTTAAGAATGTGAATTTTGTGTGTGGTTGTTTAGTTTGTAATGAATGCAAGTCTTGCTTTCAATCAAATCTTCCATGACATTTTCTTCATCAGATTCACTCTTTTTTCAGCTTCAATCAATAATGACATGTACTTGAAACTGTTTGTTCTATAACTGAATTTGTCAAAAAGAGGGCTAAGAAGCTATTCCGATGTCGATTCGTCCTTCAGTTTATATTCTGGTGCTTTGATATTGAGAATAGTCTGTTTATATTGACCTTGCAAGCTTCGATTCTGCATATTTTTTTGACCATTGTATATAAATACAGCCGCATGATTAAAAGTGCATATATAGTTTTTTTCGGTTTTTGCCATTTTTAAAAGAAACCAATTTAACCGAATCATAACTAGGTAAAATCATTTTATTTGGTCCGGTTTGAATTGATTTGGTTTCGGTTTTTTGTCTTCTCTATTCTTTCTATACACACACACACACATATTTAGAAAACCTCGAGAATTAACTTGGGTTACAGGTGTAGTTCTCGCTGTATTGACCGCATCTTTTGGCGTAACTGGTTATTCCTTACCGTGGGACCAAATTGGTTATGAGCAGTGTTGTGATCTTAGATGTGTCGATATCAATGGTGACTCGTTAAATTGATGAATCGTTCTTGGGACAGAAGAAGATTATGTAAACACTTGCTCGAGATCTCACTTGTCAGACTCCATTGTGGAAGACAAATTTTTCTGAAGAATTCGCCATGATATACCCTATCCATGCATAATATCGTGAAAAATTGATATAAATTTTTGACTGCTACTTAGTATCGGCAATAGATTTGAAAAAGTATCTAAAAATATAAAATTTAGATATTTATACCACGTCAAGTAAGTGAAAGAACAGATATATATTTGGAATATATTCCAATTTGAGAGAGTTAAAAAAACACTTTCTCGACGCATTTCTTTAGACAAACTCCGTTTTTTTCCCTCTTTTCGGATGGTGAATCTTTCTCAGAACATGGAATGTGAATCAAACCAATGTTTGAATTGAAATCGAGATACTGATGCAAATTCTTTCCTTCTGAATCAGATAGATTCATATCGAAAAGAGGTTGACCATAAGTTATTTCAAAATGGACAATTTGCCCTTCTGTTAGAGGTGTTTCGAATAAATAGCTCTACGAACGAATGAATCAGGTCGACTTGAAAATTTGATAGATTTGTACAAGTTATACCTTTCGTCACCACTTTGTGGAAAATCATTAGGTATGAATATGTTAGATACATGTGACTCGATTGGTGAAATAATATCTCTCCTCCAAAAAGCATGTTTTTTCTTACCGACGCACATAAAATATATTGTTGCGAATGAACAAGATAACGAGGAATTGTCCATACGTAAAATCATAATTATTGATACAGACCCTTTCCTTAGAAAAGGGGAATCATGTGTTCCAATACAACTATCTCCAAAATCAATAGAAAAATCCCAGCACAATGTTGCTAGCCGAAGCTTCTCATATGTACTATTTTATCACAGTCGAATTTCATCCACAATTCTTTATTGTTTTGGGAGAGGGCAAATAGCCAAAATAGTACATAAACTATTTACCTATTCTCATTGTTTTAGTCCCTAAACTATTCTTAATATCAAAAGAGTCCGTTAACTTTATATTTTTCCCGTCACTGGTCTAAATTCATCATTTTTTAAGGGTCTGAGCCATGGTTACTCCTTATACTTGCATAATTAAACATGAACCATTTGCCCCAAATACAAATGCACAGAACATTCCAACAATTTTTCTTTTTACCATCACAATCAATCAATCTAATTCTAAGCCAACAAAAGAGAATATCACCTCTCCATTAAAACCATTCATTGCCGTTAAACACGTGTAACCTCCAACCATTTTATCATCAAAAAGAAGTAATAAAACCAAAACGATACATAAAAACGAGAAAGACCAAAAGTTTCATCACAAAATCGTTGGTTACAAAATTAGAAAGTAAAGTATGCAAGTTTGCCAATCTACAAAGAGAGAGAGAGAGAGAGAGAGAGAGAGAGACCTTTGAACTAGATAATGTACAATTGGTTAGTATTTACTTTCAAAAACCCAGAATCAGCATATCAAGCCATCATTTAGTCAACAACGGTGTCTCCATCATCCCAGATGATCTTTGTCAACAGTCGTTTTGAAAACGTTTCAGCAACCTGCAACAACAAAGCTAGAATATGATCAATCAACACTCTTTATTTTTTCCCCCCTCTCAAAGATAAACATTTTAAAACCGCGATGAAAAGTTTGGAATGAAATGTAGCACTACATACCCCTCTTAGCAAATAGCAATACAAACATGTCACATAAGAACGGTAAAATGAAAAAGATAATAAAAGCACTTTGTATAACATAAATGATTATGATACAGTCACACTCTTCTCTGGGCATGGATGACAGGGAGGAAAGTGAAATAGTTAGAGGATAAGGACATTGACTCTTCCAGAATGAGGGACAAGGCTAAGGTGACCGAGAATAAAGACCCCTCCCCCTTTCTACTGCCTTGTTAGTCTATTATATCATATCCTTCGGTCCCATAAACATTGGGGTTATTACTTGAAACAAATTTTCATGACTTGAGGATACGAATGTGTTAGGAACTAGTATGTTCTTGACCTAGGGTTGACTCTGTGTGTATGTCTAGGTGTATTAGTGTGTGTCTCTCATATCTTTGTCGAGCCAGGAGATATATAAGGGGTGGTGTGTTGTGCATTACTCACATTGATTGTTATCAATCAAACTCTCTTTCTCTCCTCTCTTATTCTCTCCTTCTCTTTTCCGGTTTTCCCTACCCAAATTCTGTTAAAAACGATTATCTAAACCCTAGTTAAGCTCAGAGCTTAACATCTGGTATCAGAGCTAATCCTGTCCCTGTGATCGTTGTTATGGCTGCTAAATTCATGGAGGAACTTAGGTCTATGCAACAGAAGATGAGTGAGGACTTCAACCTGAAGATGGAGGCAATCCAAGCTCGTATTGATCAGAAAATTGATAATCAAATCGATTCAATGAAGCTGCTGATGCGAGCTATGATGGACAAGATTGATCCGAGATTCAAATCTCCAACCGAGTCTCCTGCTGCTGCAACAGCCTTAGGTTATGGTTTGTTGCCTACTCCACCGAGGCACGAGGCTGCTGTTCATGCTTGAAAGGTGATAGATACGAACCTGTTAGTAAAGCACCTAAAATCGATTTTCCTCTGTTTGATGGTGAGGCTCCTAAGGAATGGATTAGAAGATGTGAGGTGTTTTCGATTTCATGATATTCCTGATAATCACAAGATAGGTTTTGCTGATTTGTATTTGAGAGGGAAGAAGGCATATGTCTGGTTTGGGGATTTGAGGTTGAGCGCCTAACTTGGTCAATGATGAGAGATGATGTCCTAAAATGATTTGGATCTAAATTAATGGAAATGGCAGTTGATGAGTTGCATCAGTTGAAGCAGTTAGGGTATGTTGAAAAGTATGAGTATCTTGTTGAATTTGAGGAACTTAAGGGACTGGTTCAGTTGCAGTGACCTATGCTGACAGAATCACATTATATAACCTGTCTCATTAGAGGTCTCAAGATGGATATCAAATCTATGGTTAGGCTAATGGATCCAACAACCATGTCAGCTGTCAGGAATGTGTGATTCTATCACTTAACAGCAAGCCACTACGTAGGCCAGCATATTCTGAGGGACATATTAGCCAGACTCCAGTTCCACCCAAGGCGTTTGATAAAATGCTTGTGTCTGAACAGAGACCTATTTTGCATAGACCTATAACTCCTAAAGAGATACAAGATACGAAGTCTAATGGACTATGCTTTACGGGTGATGAAAAGTACACACCAGGTCACAAAAGCAGACAGAAACACACCACTTTATATTGGTAGAGGATGAAGAATCTGTGGAAGAAGAGGATTTTATACATGGGGATCCAGCAGAAACCTCCCAATTGTCTGCTTATACCATGTCAGGACAGGTCACTGCCAACACCTTTAGATCAAAGGGATGATCAAAAGGAGACCTATGTAATCCTGATTGACAGTGGTGCTTTCCGTTCATTCTTAGATCAAAAGGTGGCCAAGATGCTGGTTGTAAAATGGTGCCAAGCTATCCTATGGTGATCATTGTAGCAGATGGTAATGTGAATTAAAATGCCTTAATCTTACTTGGAACATGTAGGGTACATCTTTACAGCATGATATCAGGCTTGTTGAGGGGGTATGACATGGTGTTGGGAGTTGATTGGATGGGTAAATACAACCCTATGACTTTCAATTTCCAGAATATGTGCATGTCCGTCATCAAGGGTGGGGATCAAATCACATTGAGGGGAGCACCTAAAGGACAGTTGAAGATGATCAGTTGTAAGACGATTAACAGTGTGAAGAAAGGAACTTAGGGATGTTTGGGTGCCTGAATTTGATCCAAGGCCAACCAATCAATGATATTCCTAGGCCATTGACGCCTCTATTAGAAGAATATATAGATGTTTTTACTGCTCCTACTGGATTGCCACCAAAGAGGGGTTATTAACACTCGATCACTCTTAAGGAGGGTACTGATCCTATCAAGCTCCGACCATATAGGTATGCCCATAATCAGAAGGATGATATGGAGTTGATAGTAGACGAGATGCTCAAGCAAGGGATTGTTAAACACAGTAACAGTCCTTTTGCTTCCCCAATGTTTTGGTCAAAAAGAAAGATGGAACTTGGAGGGGATGTGTTGATTACAGAAAGTTGAATGACTTGACGATCAAAGACATATATTGTATCCCAATCATAGATGATCTGTTGGATGAACTACGAAGGGCTAGAGTATTCACTATGATTGATTCGAGATCATTGTTTCACCGAATCTTGATGCAGGAGTGATGTACAGAAGACTGCTTTTGTCACTCACCATTGCCATTTAGAATTCTTGGTAATGCTTTTTGGCTTGCCCACTGCCCCAACCACATTCCAAAGAAATATGAATGAGCGGTTAAGGCCATTTCTGAGGAAATTTGTGCTAGTTTTATTAATGATATACTTATTCACAGTTAAGACACGGGGAGCATGTGGGACACTTGAAGTTGAAGGCAGTCCTTGAAGTACAAAGAAAAAATCGGTATTGTGCCGAGATGTCTAGGTGCTCATTTGGTCAAGATAAGATTGAGTACAAGGCATGTCATACAGCAAGGGAATGTATATGATGATCCAACCAAGATAGAGGCCATGACCTATTGGCCCCTCCCTAAGAACATTGCTGAATTGAGGGGGGTCTTTGGCCTCGCATGGTTTTACAGGAGATTTGTTCCATTTTATGGAATACGGGCTAGGCCACTTAATGATATTTGAAGAAAAAAGGTTTTCTCTGGACCCCTGCAACTCAAGAGGCTTTTGAAAAACTGAAGCAAGCCATGTGCCAGTCCCATGTCATCACATTACCTGATTTTGAGGTTCGTTTCTGCATAGAAACTGATACATGTGGAAAGGGTTTAAAGTCAGTATTACAACAGAAAAAGAGGGAGTGGCCTTCAACTCAAAAGAAATGGGACGGTCCATCTATGAGAAGGACCTGTTAGCAGTCCTCATGGCAGTGTCCAAATGGAAACAATATATTCAGGGCAGACCATTTGTGATCAAGACAGATCAACAGAGTTTGAAATTCTTATTGGATCAGAAAGCAACCACCACATTTCAACAGAAAGGAGTGACTAAACTCATGGGGTTGGATTTCACCTTAGAATATAAAAAGGGGAGCGAGAATGTGGTTGGAGACGCACTATCTAAACAAAACCATGAGCAAAGTCACCATGAGAAGGATAAGCTGGGCACTATTAGCTCAGTGTCCCTTTCTTGGATTCAAGAAGTAACTTCTAGCTACAATGATGACAAAGCTGTTGAGGAAAAACATATGGCTATGATGATTGCTACAGCCCAGATCAATATTATACGTTACATCAGGGACTTCTGAAGTATAAAGGGAGGATATATGAGGGAACCAATGGCAACCTGAGAGAAATTGGTGGAGCAACTTCACTCTAGTCCCATGAGGGGCATTCTGGGGTTAGAGCATGCTATAGTAGAATCAGGAGGCTATTCCTACTGGCCTAATCTCAAAAGAGATGTCCAAGAAATGATCTAGAAGTGCATTACTTGCCAGCAAAGCAAGAGTCTCCATGACAAGCCATGGTGGTTGTTGCAATCTGTTGAGAAGGGGGGATCTTTTTCTGCTACTTTAATTTTACCGTGCATTATCAAGGTTTTAGTGATCCTCCTAAGGATTTCTTGGTGGCTAAGTTTAGCTACTCAGCCGCTTAGGGTTTAAGGAATAAACTCCTATGGCTAAGGAGGTTTAAGTCGTCTAGGACTCTTTCTTTTATTTCATGCCTCATTGTAATTCATTCAATTATTATTCAATAAAACAAAAGTTCTACTTTATATGTTTCAACATGGTATCAGAGCCTAGATTTCTTTAAAACCCTCAAGTTCGAAGATTAATTACCGTGCGGCCATGACATGGGAAATGAGTAGCACCTCGTCTACTCAATCATCCCCCAATACTGGATCAGAAATTGTGTCAAACGATGCAAATTCTCCCTCTGTTCTGTTTGTTTCCTGCAGATTGAATGGGAAAATCTACCTAGAGTGGGCCTAGATCATCGAATTGGCTATTGATGGAAGGGGTAAACTAGGATATCTAACTGGAGAGAGATCAAGGAACCATGAGCCAATGATCCAAAGATCAGGACTTGGAAGTCAGAGATCTCTCTGACAATGGCATGTCTGATCAATTCTATGGAGCCAACTATTGCCAGGCCTCATATGTTCCTATCAACTGCCAAGGATATTTGAGAGGCCGTGAAGGAGATGCACTCTAACTTAGAGAACTCCTCACAAGATATGAAGCATGAAACCAAGGATGTGACAACTTACTACAATGAAATTGTCACCCTATGGCAAGAGCTAAATATTTGTCATGAAGACACATGGGACTGTCTTCGTGAGAATAAAGTTCAAGAAGAGAGAGGAAAATGAGAGATTCTACTCCAAGGCAAGATTAAACCAAGATTTAGATGAGGTAAGGGTCACAATACTGGGAAGAAAGCCCCTACCATCTCTCGGGGAGGTATTCTCTTAAGTCAGAAGGGAAGAATCAAGAGAGTGATGCACGAAGGGTCTGATATTAACCGGGCATTTAAGAATGGTGATCTATGCCTTGAACCTTCAGAACTAATCACACTCATAGGCGATGATACGGGGAAGAAACAGAAGCCATAGTGTGACCGCTGCAAGAAACAAGGTCACACCGGGGACAATTGCTAGGCACTGCATAGAAAGCCACCAAATTGGAAGCCAAGAAGCCAGGCAGGGACAATTAGGGAAGCAGGTAGGAGCAACCAAGTGTGATCTGAACCAGGCCAGAAGAATTCTGGACCATTACTTTTTACAAAGAAGCAATTGAGTATCATTCTGGCAAACCAGACTCAAACCAATGTCACCAAACCAGTGTAACCTAGCTGAGTCAGGTAATAAGCATTCACTACCCTTAAATCCAAAACTGGAGCATGTGGATCATGGATTCATGTGCAACAGATCATATGACAAACTGTTCAGAGAAATTCAGTTCCTACTTGTGGGGGAAACCAAAAGGTAAGGGTGGCTGATTGATCCTTCTCAACAATTGCAGGGAAGGGTTCAACGCTCATCTCTTCCTCTCTTGTCCTCCATGATGTCCTACATGTTCCTAAGCTTTCATGCAGCCTTATTTCTGTAAATAAGTTAGTCTCAGAGACCAACTGTAAACTATTTTTTTCTCCGGAGTTTCAAGATGTGAATTTGGGGAAGGTGATTAGCAGTGCTAGGGTACAGAGAAGACTACATTCTTGAGGAAAATGATAGTCCAAGCAATAAGTTAGTTCCTAAGAACAGTTGTTATGGCTCTTCAAACATGTCTAATAATGAAGTTATGTTATAGCATACTAGGCTAGGTCATCCAAGTTTTGGATACCTGAATAAATTGTTTCCAAAATTAGTTTTCTCATAAAAATATTTCTAAACGTAGCACATGTGTCTCCAAACCCTACAAACCTACCAAACCAATGACACTTATCCATAGTCATGTCTGGGGACCCTGTAGACACCCTACTATGAATGGGAAGAGATGGTTTGTGTCCTTTATAAATTATAGATGACCACAAAAGGGTCACTTTGATATAGTTACTAAAAGAGATTTGAAGTTGAACAAGCTCAACGTGATTAACACTCAGTTTCATACAAAAATAAAAGTTTCAAGGATAGATAATGGCACCGAGTATTATAACAATCTTTTAAGGAATTTTTTCTCTAAGAAGGGTCTGATACATTAAAATTTTTGCACTAACACACCCAACAAAATGGGGTGGCTGAAAGAACGAACCAACATGTGTTGGAAGTGGTCAGATCCCTCATGTTTTTATCCAAATGTCCAACTTTTTGTGGGGTGAAGCCATTCTTATTGTTGTTTATTTAATCAACAGGCTCCCCTCAAGAATCCTAGGGTTCAAAACACCACTAACTGAACTAAAATCTACTCTTCCAGCCACTACAGTAATTCAGGACCTGCCTTTCAAAGTGTTTGGATGTGTGGCCTTTGCACACATCTATAACCAAGGGAAGCTGGATCCAAGGTCTACCAAGTGTATGTTTGTAGGGTACTCTGCCAACAGAATGGGGCATAGGTGTTTTTTACTTTGAAAAGATGAAATACCTGCCAACAGTGCACTGTGATCAGCATCATGGGGATAGGTGATTTGGAGATAAAGCCCTAAGACCTCCAAATTCCTGCCAACCCCATAGATAAAGCCATCATGATGCACGGTGATCAGCATCATGCCAACAGAATGGAGCATAGGTGATAAAGCCCTAAGCCTCCGAGATCTGCACACCAGTTTAGAGGGATTACCTATTTCAGGAAATATCCAAATTCCAAGAAGGATGGAGATCCTCACACCCGCATTAGTCAAGAGCCAGAACAATTGACCCATTTACAAACATCCAGTACCAATGTTTCTGAACAGGGGCGGACGCAGGATCCCGGATGAGGGGGGGATACTATGGGCGAGTGTAAATTTTTAGGGGGGGCAAAAAAAATACACAACATACATAATAGTGTGTATTTTCCGGATCAGAGGGGGGGGCCCTACCCTTGTGGGTGGATCCGCCCCTGATTCTGAACCGCAGAACCATGACCTCCCTCTGACCATCCCAAATCTTGAACACCAGCCTAGCCCAGACTCAGAAAAGCAACCGAATATCAATATCCTTGATCCCTTGATGGATGTCCACATAGCCATCATAAAGGCACTGATAGCCTTCTGCACCAAACACCCCAGATACCCTATACAGAACTACCTGACTTATAAAAATTTGTCACCTGCTCATAAAGCCTTTCTGTCAAGTGTGTCTGAACACCAGATTCCAAAACTATTCAGGAGGCTCTAGTTGTACCTGAGTGGAAGGCTGCAGTTCAAGAAGAGAGCAGGGCCCTGGAAAAAATGACACATGGGAGGTGGTGGACCTACCATAGGGAAAAGAGGCGTTGGGGTGCAAATGGGCGTGGGTATTCAATATTAAATTCAGATCAGATGGTGAGGTTGAGAGATACAAAGCAAGGAAGGTAGCCAAGGGCTACAACCAAACTTATGTGATTGACTATTCTGAAACGTTTTCACATGTTGCTAAACTTAACACCGTAAGGATTGTTTTCTATGTGTCAGTTAATTTGGATTGGCAAGTTTATCAATTGGATGTGAAGGCCTTCCTCCATGGAAGACTTAAGGAGGAGGTCTATATGAAACCACCTCTAGGATTCACTCAACAGTATGGAGGTGATGTGTGCAGATCGAGGAAATCACTATATGGACTCAAACAAAGTCCACGAGCACAGTTCGATACAGTTGAGACAATTCCATTTGAAGAAGGGTTCCAGCAGGACCTTGTTTGTAAAGAGATCTACAAGTGGGAAGATGGTGGTTCTAGTAGTATATGTGGATGACATCATCCTCGCAGGGAATGATTTGGCCGGCATTAGCCGATTAAAGAGAGATTTGGCAGGAGAATTTGAAATAAGCAAGATCAAGAGAGAGAATGGTGGTGTCCCGGAGGAAGTATGTTCTGGACCTACTAGCGAGAGACATGTATGTTGGGTTGTAAGCTTGCTACACTCCAATAGACGAGAATGTGGCCCGACTCGGATTGATGGTGAAGAACCAAATGACAGAGAGCGATACTAGAGATCAATAGGAGAGGCGATACAGAGATTAGTGGGGAAGTCTGCTCTATCTTGCTCATACAAGACCAAATATCTCATTTGTTGTGGGTGTGGTGAGCCAGTTTATGCATGCTCCTAGTAAATCTCACTACCAGACTGTAATGAGGATTCTGAGGTACATAAAGAGGACAGTTGGAGCAAGTATGTTGTTAAGAAAGATGGGAAGAACTATGGGAGTCTACACTGATGCAGATTGGGGTGGGTCCAAAGATAGGAAGTCCACCACGTGTTAATGCACTTTTGTGTAGAGAAACTTAGTGACCTGAAGAAGCAAAAAAAAACATGATGAAGTGGCAAGGAATTCTGCAGAAGCTGAGTTCAAGGCCATGGCACAAGGTATTTGTGAAGAACTATGGATGAAGAGAGTGTTGGAAGACTTACACCTGCCACTAGAAGTGCCAATGAAGTCGTTACGTGAAAACAAGGTTGCTATGGCAATTGCCAATGACCCTGTTCAACATCACAGAACCAAGCATGTTGAAGTGGATAGGCACTTCATTAAGAAGAAACTGGAAAATGGGCTAATATGCATTCCCTTCCTACCTTTTGTTCAACAGGCTGCTGATAGGTTCACTAAAGCTCTCATGAAACAACAATGTGATGATTATGTGGGCAAGTTGGGCATGATTAATATCTATGATCAACTTGAGGGAGTGTCTTGAGAATAGGGGTGTTTTGGTCTTTTTCTGTTACTTTAATTTTACCGTGTATCATCTAGGTTTTAGTAATCCTCATATGGATTTCTTGGTGGCTAATTTTGGCTGGCTATTCAGCCGCTTAGGGTTTAAGGAATAAACTCCTATGGTTAAGTCAGTTAAGTCGGCTAGGACTCTTTCTTTTATTTCTATACAACATGATGCATGCCTCATTGTAATTCATTCAATTATTATTCAATAAAACAAAAGTTCTACTGTCTATGTTTCAACACAATCTTTGCCTATCCCAAATAGGGCTTGGTACCAGTTGAGCATGGATTTCATGGAGGGATTACCCAAATCTAAGGGTAAAGAGGTGATCATAGTGATAGTGGATAGGTTAACGAAATTACACATTTCCTACCATTGGACAATGGCTATACGGCAGAGGTGGTGTCATCGGCCTTCTTCACTGAAGTTTATAGATTGCATGGGATCCCAGACAGCATATGTGATTGTTTATTCGGAGACATTCTCACTAGTAGCCAAGTTAAACACTATGAATTTAATCTTTTCTTTGGCCAATTTGCAATTGCTCCAAGTTGATGTAAAAAATGCTTTCCTTCAAACTCACACGGATCTAAAGAAGGAGATGTACATGGAGAGAGAAATGGAAGTAAAAGATTCTTTCTCATTAGAAAATAATTAGGATGAAACAAGTTCAAATAGTACAAGAACCATATATGTTGGCTTTATGTCCAGGTGGTTGCTGTCTAGGCGGTGTAATTAACAGCCTGTCTAATGCAACTAACACAACAATAAATACTATTATACAAAGTAAATGACTTAAAAAACTTATTTACTACTTGCAAATAGCAATAATACTTCTACACCCCCTCAAGCTTGATACAACCAAGCTTGCAGCACAAGTTAGGGAACATTGATAGAGTAAAACTTCCACACCCCCTCAAGCTTAATACAACCAAGCTTGCAGCACAAGTTAGGGAACACTGATAGAGAAATGGACTTGGTGAGAATGTCAGCAAGTTGGAAACTTGTAGGAATATAGATAATGAAGAGTTCATGATTGTCCACTTCTTCTTTGAGGAAGTGTGTATCTACATCCACATGTTTAGACTTGTCGTGATGTACAAGGTATTGAGCCATGCTGATTGCTAAAGTATTATCGCAGAATAGGCAAATAGAAGTTTGTAGAGGAAATGGTATATCAATCATTACTTTTGTAATCCAAAGTCCTTCACAAACTCCAATTGCTAGGGCTCTAAGTTCGAATTAAGCACTGCTTCAAGAAACTGTAACTTGTTTATTGCTTCTCCATGTGACAAAATTTCTCCAAAGATAACTACAGTAACTTGTGGTTGATCTACTATCACTTAAAGATTCAGCCCAATCCGCATCCGTGAAAACCTTTAGATCTCTACGTTGAGTCTTTCTAAAGAAGAGACCTTGTCCTGGGGTACTCTTTAAATATCTCAGGATACGATTAACAACAATCATGTGAATTTGGCAAGGTTGATGCATAAATTGGCTGACTAAGATGACGGCATGAATGATATCTAGTCTAGTGTGCGATAAATAAATTAACTTCCCAACTAGCCTTTGATATCTTTATCCACACGATCTGATTCTGAGACTTGTTTCAGCTTAAGGCTGGCATCTGTTAGTGACACAGCTTGATTGCATCCTAACATGCCCGTTTCTTGTGGAAGATCCAATGTATAAATTCTATGGGAGATATGCCAGATTTGTTTCTGGCAATCTCCATTCCAAAAAAATATAGAAAGCCTCCTAGATCTTTCACCTCGATTTTTTAGCCTGAAAGTCTTTCATGTTCTAATTTATGCATAGTGATCACCTATGATTATAATATCGTCAACATAGACAACGAAAACATATATTTTGTATCAGGATGTTTGATAAACAAGGTGTGATCAGAATCGCAGTGGTGATATCTAAGGGTTTTAACAGTACTAGCAA
Source organism: Gentiana macrophylla (assembly GCA_026214975.1). Taxonomy (NCBI): domain Eukaryota; kingdom Viridiplantae; phylum Streptophyta; class Magnoliopsida; order Gentianales; family Gentianaceae; genus Gentiana; species Gentiana macrophylla. The sequence continues at coordinate 105,641,605 of CM047813.1, read as the reverse complement.
ATCTTCTGAGCCAATGCTCTTGGAAATTGCTTCAACCCCATAAAGAGACATTTTAAGTCTACAAACTTTGTTTTGAGCTTCAATGGATTTCAAAACCAGGGGTGCGAAGCACGAAGCATGACATTTCGGCTACCATGAGACAAAATAGGGGTTATATTTAATAGTACAATCCACATACAACTGACAGGCTTCTTACCAGGAGGAAGATTAATAATGTCTCACGTAGGATATCGTTTTAAAGCATTCATTTCTTCATCAATAGCAAATTTCCAAACAAGTTTCTTCAGGGCTTCATACGCATTCTTAGGCATGTTTTCATTATTTATACTGACCGTAAGAGAGCATAGTTGGAGAAAATATATCATATGTAATGAGGTTGTATAAAGGAAGTCTAGTACAAGACCTAACACATTTCCTTAGAGCAATAGACCTATCATCAATAATAGAATCAGAATTTGAACTATTTTGCTCATTCAAATCATTTGAACTTTCTGGATTAGATACGAGATTTGACATACATTGATTGTGTACAAAAGTAGGGATGATAGTACCTTGTACTGGGACATTCTCGTTATTCCTTCTCTTGTAGACATCAATAATTGGAGGTCTTTGGAGGGGGAGTGTTGAAATATGTAATTGTAATAGTAATGTTTTATTTTTTTTTTACTTTTTATTAAAAAAGGGGCCGAAGCCTATTTAGTACGTAGAGGGGCTGTTTTGGGCATCTAGTTAGATTGGGGAGTAAGAGGTAAACACCGAAACTCATAGGCGGCTAGGTATATTGGAGAAAGGGTTTCGATGTATTATAAAAATCTAGCACTGTTGAGACGAAATAATACAGAAGTTTTTCCCTTCTTTTTCTAACAAAATAAATCCACCTTCATAAGCCAAGTATGATAGGCTGACTAAATGTGGAGCCTCTTTTTTTTAAATTTAATTTGAATAGTTCTATTCTATTTCAATTTCAATGGTTTTTAGACCACATACGGAGCAGTTGGGAATCATCATCATCACGGAGTGTCAATAGTTTTCGACAAAATTGATTAAATGAACAGGGGTAGAGGGAAAAATCTGATAGAGAACTGATGCAACGGTACTACTTTGATTCCGACCAGGAAATTCAAACTTTGACTTGCTTCTCAAGTTGGTATACATACGATGATATGCTTTTCCCCTCACATAAGGCCAATCTTTTTACGTATGTGGGAACAAAAATGATAATTCTCGTTGATTTTGTGTCTGTACAAGTCATGTTTATACACAAGCGTGAGCCAAAAAATTTACACCACAACCCCAACAAATCACTCTAAATCAGGATACAGCCTATTTTATAATTATACATGTGCTAATTGTTTATTAACTATATCAGATCCCTGGGGATTGTAAAACAGTAAACTTATTGTAATAAATTCTGAATACTTTGGCATATGTGTAAGATGGATTGACAGTATATTCAGAGAGGGGAGGGTCTCGACAAAGTTACATGTATTTACAGAAAACACAAAGAAACAAGAAAGCTGAGAAGAAAATGATGCATATGGCCTTAGAAAATGGTATTTTAAGAAAAAAAATCCTCCCCCAAACTAGTTTGAATTTCTAACAAGGGAAGTTTAGACCCTAATGAGAACCTCCCTCATAATTTTCTTAAAATATGATACTGAACATAGTATATTAGCTTCAAGAAATTTATTTATGCAAGTGTTACAGTGATCTACATGGCTATTGTCTACACATACCAAAACATGAATAGGTTTTCTTAAGAACATCAATCAATCCAGTATTAATACCAAACATTGCAAAAGCAGATATCTGAAGACGGTAATCTTCAATCAGATATCCGGTCCACAAAAACTAAGACGACTTTAACTAAAGCATCTTAAAGTAGTAAAAAGGAAAAGCTTGATGAACACTGTTATTGTTGCACATTGAGACTTTGAACTGTCTCAAACTACAACTAGTTGTGAGCTACTACGATGACAGAAACACAATCACAGAAGCGTAAACATTTTAAGCAATCACCCTAACCTTTGTTATTTAAGGACTGGTCATAGGGTCCTTTGCCGTGGAAGCATAATCTTCATGGATTTCATTTCTTGAAAGTGGGTCAGCCTTTTTTCCATTATTTTCCACATTCATATCAAGCGCCGCAGACAAATTCAAGGCTCCAGCAACCTGTTGACAACCAACTGAGTAATAAATTAGCAGCATTTTTTACTTTCTAGCAGTTCTTCCCAGCTGATACACTTCAGCTATATATGTGTTGCATCTACTTTTTATCTTTTTCTGTTTCTAACTATCTTACGGCTTCATGAAATTACATGCTTCCAGCATAGCTCATTTACAAAAAGCATAAATAAATTACCATCTACTATAGGTGAGAATAACAAAAACAAAGTGGGATAAATTCTTAAGCAAAAATATAGTTTAGGCAGAAATATAAAGGTGGAGCCCAGCAAGCAAAATGTATAGCGGAAATAGCCAAGAACTAATCCAACCTGTGGTGTCAGTGAGGTTTCACGAGCATCTGGGCTCTTCATTCCAGCTCCAGAAGTGTTGGACATAGGCTTGGGTGATGACATATGATCCTCATCAACGACATCGTCGTCGTCGTCGTCGTCGTCGTCCTCATCATCACCAACATCATCATCATCATCATCTTCATCATCATCATCACCAACATCATCATCATCATCATCATCATCAGACTCTGATTCTTCTGTGACATTCTGTTCTGGCGGCCTTGTTACATTTGATGTAGCATTATGGCCATCATTTATCATAGCACCGTCAAAATGCATAGCTTCCATTTGCCTTTTGTAGGCACAGTAATTAATATGTGAAGTTCAAGATATCACTCTACGAATTGAGTAATTTAAAGGGAGCATCTTTTTGCACAATGATTTATGCCGACCGAGTAACAGTAAAAAAATATGGCTATTATTATGAACTAACTCGAGTAAGATATTATGTGTTTTATTGACTCAATACTTGTCAGAAAGATCCAATGTGTACGTTTGATACTTCCTGGAATATAGTGATAGTATTGGGACGGAATGGAACTTCATAAAAGCTCCCATCGATATCTAACCAAAATTTGGTTGGCAAAGTTTCAAAATTCCACCTAAAATTGTGTCAAAATCAAGGGAGCCAAAAAACACATAAACGATGGAATAAATTGAAGAAAAAAAAGAGTGTATTTTGTGATAAGATATTTTTGTGTGCAAACATATTCACTATAAAAACAAAGCTAAAAGAACACCAACCTTATAGAACCATTCAGAGAATCCTTGCTCCGAACTGGCTTGTTGGAGAACAATATTCCACGAAGTGGTTTTCCATCTATAATAGTTTCGATGGAATAGCCTTCTGCAAAGCTTTTCGTCACCGTAGCTTGAAACGTCTTTTTCCCCGCTGGAGGCTGGTATCCGTGCAGATAAAAGTTCTGTTGGCCTGCAGTCAAATACATGATTTTTCCTAAGTAAACCAACGTATTCAACAATAAAATGTACCCTCTCGACTTTCAGACATGCTTGTGAATTTTCTGAGAGCATCCACAACTTCAGCTTTTAATGATGAAAACTTCAATTAACACAAACATGGAAGCTACTAAATACCAACACCATAATGAGCAGTTACAAGATCCTCAAATGAAACAAGCATCATATCACCTGTATCCAGTACAAACAGACATCTTTTAACAGAAACCTGCCGTTGACTCAATCCTCAACACAACAACAATCACTTAAAGCGAACAAAAGCATTTTGGAGTAAAACGTGCTCAATAACTTGTTTGGCGATATTCAAGAAGGCGCTGCAAGCTTAATTTCCATCATTCTACCGAGCACAATCAGAGTAAAACTCACAGCTTATGTATACGTAAAGATAATCAAGACTGTAATTTAATAATAAAAAAAATACTACTTATAAAGCTTAGAAAACAAGCCAACAGGTAATCAAGACTGCAGCCTAGCGGGAGGTTAGAGGTTCGATTCCCAAAAGGGGCGAATTATTCCTCCTCTGTTAAAGGTAAGCCCATTGACTCGAGCTTGGGGATCTTGATTTACATCTCCACCCATCCCGTGGGACAGGGGGAGTGGGGACCCTCGGGGGTAGGGTTTACCCTTTTTTTTTTTAGACAACAAGCCAACAGAAAATAAACAATGAAAGTGCTAATGCAGGCTGCTAATTACGTTGCATGGATACTTATGTTTAGTAGCATGTCGCGTATCCGATAAGTATCTACATGGATGCACACTGAAACTTATGATACACGTCGGGTGAATTTACATTTCCTTAAAAGTTTGATATAGAATCTGGATATGCATCCATAACTCGAAAACGTAAAATAAGGAACCTAGTAGAAAATTGAAGAATAACCACCAGATATTTAATAAAACGCTACCCAAAGTGAAGGGAAAAAAATCGTTTTAATTAATGATCATTTAATATTTGGTCCTTATAGTTTTAATATGTACAGTTTGGTCCCTATACTTATCATAGTTACACATATCCCCTTCGTACCTGTACCCAACCCACGTGTCCGTATCCCCTGTAACCTAGGCTGCTAATATTTGATGATATAAATCTGTTTGATGCCACACAATCAATCCTATCTGAAATGGCTATAAAGAATCACATATTCAGCTGAACAGGGACACACTAAATCCACATCTCATAGCTCAAGCACAGCGGAATACAGCCAATATTGCAAAATAAAACAAGGAACACAAGAATTTGCAAACTTAGAAAGAAGCTTCAAAGAAAGGGAATATGCTGCTTTCAAGGAAAAAAAGTGAAGGGGATATGCTAATATGTGAAAGAACTGAATCTTTTCAATGCCCGCCCGATTCCATATGAGATGGATCTAAAAGAATCAATATGAAGCTTCAGAGTTATGAAATGGATCTAAAAGAATCCATATGAAACTTCAGAGTTTGTAAGCACAGTCCACCCATGCCAACTCTATTTACATGGGTATAGGTGTAAAGAGTAATCAACTGTACATTATAAGATAACCATCTATAAGATAGCTCATATGTAAAGATTAAATAAATATTTTTAATACTTCTCTCTTTAAGGTAGTTGTGTTCTAGTTGATTTACCGAGAAGGCTTGTGGGTTGCAAGTGGGTCTTCACTAATAAGTTCAACTCAGATGGGTCCTTGTTGAGGCCTAAAGTCAGGTTGGTTGCTAGGGGATTTTCTCAAACACATGGTATAGACTATTCAGAAAAAAATTTCACCAGTGGCTAAGTAAACACTACCTGAACCAAAGGAAAGAAAGAAAGGCCTTGGTGTGATCATTGCAAGAGGCAGGACACATCAAAGATACTATTGAAACTTCATGGAAAACCAGCAGTTGGAAACCTAAAGTTTGGAAATGGAAGGATTCTCAAGCTAATCTTTTACATCAGAATGAAGTTTTTACTCGGGATGCAGATGGAGGCCTTAAAAGAATTTTTCAATCTACTTCCAGCTCTGGAAATCGATCATTGTATCCTCGCTACATTGCTCGAGCATTGTATTATTTCTCAAACTTTTAAATCTCATGTTCGGGACCAATGGATCATTGATTACGGTGCTTACGAACACATGTGCAGGGACAAAACTCTTTTCTCCTCCATCTCCTTGTACACAAGGAGATATGTCGAAGTCTTTGATGGTTCCACCTCAAAGTAGAGGTATGGGAACTATCAACATAAAGGGCATATGTCTCAAAGATGTACTATTTGTTCCAAAGTTGTCATGCAATCTGATCTCTGTGAACAGATTAGCACAATATGGTGCTAAATTTTTCCTCCACATCCTGTAACTTTCAGGACTCCAAAACTGGGAAGATGATTGGCAGTGCTAAGACCAATTCTGGTCTTTATCTCATGAATGGCAATACAGAAAAGGAAGCTTCTGGCTGTCTTAGTTCTAGTACTAATAGTGATAATGTAATGCTATGGCACTATAGACTTGGACATCCAAATTTTGTATACTTGAAAAAACTACTTCCTGATCTGTTTGTTAATAAAAGCTCTCGATTTGTGTGTGAAATCTGTTTGCCTTGCAAAGCAGTCCGAACTAACTTTCCTCGGAAAATTATCAACCATCTAAGCCTTTTTAACCTAGTACATAGTGATATTTGGGGACCTTCAAAGGCTAAAAATATCACTGGTACTAGGTGGTTCATCACTTTTATTGATGATCACACTAGGCTTACATGGGTTTTTCTGATGAGAGATAAATCTGAAGCTGGTACTATTTTTAAGAACTTCTATCACATGATTCATACACAATTTGAAACTGACATCAAGGTACTAAAGTCTGACAATGGGTCAGAATATTTTGAAACATCCATCAGGCATTCGCGGAGGACAAAGGCATTGTTCATATAAGTTCTGTGTTGATACCCCAAAGCAAAATGGAATTGCCGAGAGGAAAAACGAGCACTTACTTGACTTCGCTAGAGCACTCATGTTTGCCATGAATGTCCCTAAGTTTTATTGGGAGAAGTCGTCTTAATGACTACTTATCTTATTAACGAGAATGCCTCAAGAGTGCTTGATTTAAAACACCCATTGGTGTGTTTAAAAATATATATCCAAAGCGTCAAGTCACTCAAAACACCGAGTCCTAAAGTTTTGGATGTATTGTTTTTATTCACAACCATCACAGAAATAAACTTGATCCAAAGGCTATCAAGTGTATCATGATTGGGTACTCACAGACAAAGAGGGTATAAGTGTTATTGTCCTTCTACTAGGAAGTTCTATAACACAATGGATGTGACTTTTCTTGAATCTAAGCCCTATTATGATACTCATGCAAATTCCGGAAGTTGATTTTTGAATTCCTCTCAAGGATGGAACTTACAATCTCCACTTGATCTTCCTAGTGAAACTGAGTCACATGAAGAATATGAAAATCGGGATCCTAATACGAGGGATCAAAGTACCTCGACTGGAAGGATCACTGATTATCCTTTTGGTCCGAGAAAGGATCCCTGTGATGAGACTCTCCTATGGGGCTGGTTTATTCGGAAAACATGAGGAGATCGAAAGATCCTTTCTCCTACTAATCTGGAAAATGAACATCATAGCCTTGACAATCATGAAATCCCTCATGATAATACTTATGATGAAAGGCCCATTGCCTTAAGGAAAGGAACAAGGGCCTGCACTAAAACTCCCTTGTATAATCTTTCCGAGGCATATCAATCCTCGTGAATAACCTTAATAGTCAAGATATGTTCCTTGTACCATTCAGAAGCTCTTTTAAAACCCTGAATGGAGACAAGGCTGTTGATGATGAAATGGGGCTCTAATTAAAAATAACACAGGACATCACCTATCTTCCTAAGGAAAAAGGTGGTGGGATGTAGTGGCTTTTCACTAATAAGTATAACTCGATGGGTCTATTAGCAAACATAAGGCAAGGTTAGTTGCCGGAGGTATACTCAAACCTATGGTATTGACTACCAGGAGACCTTTGCCCTTGTTGCTAAACTAAATACTATCGTGAGTGCTTTTATCCATTGCTACAAATCTTGATTGGCCTCTTTTCCAATTAGATGTCAAGAATGCATTCTTAAATGGAGAACTTGAGGAGGAAGTTTACATGAAGATTCCTCCGGTATGCAACCCGAACAAGGAAATCTGGTTTGTAAACTTAAAAGGCCCTTTATGGACTCAAAGCAAATTCCCTAGGGCATGGTTTGGTGATTTACTAAATCAGTAAAAGCTTATGGATATCACCAATGTCATTGAGACCATACAATGTTCACCAAATTCACCGATAATGGCAAAAAGAGTGATCCTTATTGTCTATGTTGATGATATAATCATCTTTGGTGATGATTTGAATGAAATACAACTTAAGCTATCCTTGCTAGGGATTTTGAAGTCAAAGATCTAGGCAGTTGAAATACTTCCTTGGCATGGAGATATCTAGAATCGCAAATGGTGGCATTCATATATCTCAAAGAAGATATATCTTAGATCTTCTTGAAGAAACCAGGATGGCAAATTGCAAACCTCTGCAGCCTCTCCCATAGAGCCTAACCTGAAATTCACTCAAAGAAGGCTCCAAAAAGTATGTTGATGTTGGGAGATATCAAAGATTAGTGGGGAAACTAATCTATCTTTTCACACAAGAACGACATATGCTTTCTTTGTCGAGTCTTGTAAGCCTTGATTCATGCATAAACCTTGTGAAGAACATCTTCAAAATGTGGGATGAGAACTACGAGGTACCTAAAAGGGACTCACGATCAAGGTCTTCTATTCACTTAAGAATGAGAGCAGAGAGAACTACATATCTACACTGATGCAGATTGGGCGGCTCTATCATAGATAGGAGATCTACTCTTTGGGTATTGCTCTTATATTTGGGGCAATCTAACTACTTGAGAAGTAAGCGACTGTTGTGGCTGAGAAGAAGAGGAGAGTAGGTGAACTTAGGGCTCTATCTCTTGGGATCTGTGAAGGCATGTGGTTAAGGAAGGTTCTAAATGAAATTCAGGCCACTACCAACCTCCCTACTCAACTGTTCTGTGACAACAAATCTGCTATTAACATGTCAGAAAACCCCATTCATCATGACAAATCTAAACATGTTGATATTGACAGGCATTTCATAAAGGAAAAGGTCGAGAACAAAGAGATTCAGATTTCCTTTGTCCCTTCTCAAGATCAAATGGCGGATATCTTCACCAAAGGGACCTCTATTGCTCAATTTCTACACATTAATGGCAAGCTTGGTTGTTCATCTCTATACACAACCAACTTTGAGGAGGGGTGTTGAAATTGGTGTCCTAATTTATTTAGTGGGTCTATTTATTTTTTAATCCCTGTTTTAGGCCTTTTTATTATGTCTTTTTCCCCCTTGTTCAATTGGTTAATACCAGAACAAGTGGGCTGCTTTTACTGTACTTGTGAACGTTGGATTCACTGTACAGAGCCGTTGGTGACTTTTTGGGACTGTCTCAATCCTTTATAAAGGTCCCTTCTCTTGTAATTCTTTTACTAAGTATTATTCAATCAATAAAACTCCTTTTTCCTCCTCAATTCTTGTCTTAATTTCACAAACACTACCTGAATAATTTTTTCTCTAGCAATTAAAATCAGCTTGATGTGAAAAATGCTTTCCTTCATGGGGAATCGAAAAAGGAAATTTACATGAGGGCTCATCCCAGGTTTGAGGAGTTTGGTGGAAAGGTGTGCAGGTTGCATAAATCTTTGTATGGGCTAAAACAAAGTCCTTGGGCACGGTTTGATAGGTTACGAGATTCTTGAAGACTTTGGGTTTCACTCAAGGAAGATCGGACCATACCTTGTTTGTTAAAGTTTCATCAGCTAATAAATTACTTGTTATTGTTTATGTTGATGACATCATTTTGACAGGGAACAATCCGGATGGATCAGCTGAGGTCAAGAGATACTTGGCCAAAGAATTTGAAAATAAAGATCTTGGACCTTTGAAGTAATTTCTAGGCATTGAGGTTGCTAGATTGAAGGAGGGTGTGGTGGTGTCTCGGCAAAAGTACATACTGGATTTACTCAAAGAAACAGGAATGTGTGAGTCAAAGCCGGTTGATACACCTATGGAGTGTAAATGAAGCTTGAGAATGTAAATGGTGAAGTTGTGATTGATGTTGAGAGGTATCAAAGGCTTGTTGGGATATTGATTTACCTCTCTCATACCAGACATAATCTCTCTTTTGTTGTTGGGTCAGTAAGTCAATTTATGCAAGTTCCAACTCAGAAACATTTTGATGCAGTGAACAGCATTTTTAAGTTTTTGAAGTCAACTCCGGGGAAGGGTCTTTACTTCAAGAAGACAAAAAATAGAGTAAAAGTATTTATTGTAGCAAATTGGGGTTCATGCACCAAGGATAAGAAGTCTATTTCTAGCTATTGTGCATATGTGTGGGGAAATCTGGTGACTTTGAGGAGTATGAAGCAAAATGTAGTAGCTAGAAGCAGTGCTGAGGCAGATTTTAGAGCCTTAGCTCAAGGGATTTGTGAGGCTCTGTGGATAAAGATGGTTCTTGAGATTTAAAGATGTCACTGACATCACCTCTTCGTTTGTTTTGTGATAACAAAGCAGCAATTGGCATAGCAAATGAGCCAGTTCAGCATGATCGTACTAAAGATGTGGAGATAGATGGACACCTTATTAAATAAAAGTTGGAGGGTGGAATAGTATGTATTCCTTTTCTACCTTCATCTAAGCAAGTGGCTGATGTTTCACAAAAGCATTGGGAAGAGCAGATTTTGAAGCATTTGGAAGCAAGTTGGGCATGATGAACATCTATGTTCCAACTTGGGTGTTGGAAGTAGTGTGTGTGTGTGAGTGTGTTATTATTATTATTGTTTGTTTGTTTCGGTTTTTGGGCTGTAATGGGCTTTATAATTGTTAAGGTAATAACACGTTAAAACAAACGGGGATCGAATGAATTGATCCCTTTCATTATATTGATACTTCATATATAGTACACAATACTTGGAGAGCAAGATACTTTAGCCGACCAAACAACCCTAGCCCTAGCCCTAGCCGACTTACACTATGGGCCTAGCACACGGCCCATACATAATATAATACTGAAATAACATAATACCATAATACTTTACTATTCTAACAATAATTATGGCGGTTTAGGGTTGGAAAGAATCTTTGTTTTGTGGTAGGAGTTTTATGTTTCTTGGCCACCAAGTTGGTGTAGCAGAGGTGTATTACTAGTTGTACTCCTATTTAAAGGAAGGTGTAATCGTGTTCTGAGATATATGAAAAACAGTGTTTTAATCTTTAGTTTTCTACACTATACCACTTCCAAAACACACTTCTTTCGCTTTATGCCTATGCTTTGATATAATTTGAACTGAAGACTTATGTTTCATAAAAGACAAATTGTTCTACTAAAATAACAAAAATGATGGAATAATAATAGCTGCTGAGAATTCCCTTAAGTGTATCAGTTGAATCTTAACGGCCCTAATCAATAACCAATGCCAACGCAATCAAGGTTTCTCAATAAGGTAAAAAGATAGAAACTTAGTTGCACAGTATCAAATACCAGAGCATGCAGCACAAAACTTATCAAAATCGTTCTGCCAAGACTAACATTACAAGTTAAGAAAAAAGTCACAATATGCTACAGAAATGTACGGGTTGGTGTACATTCTTACTTGGTTGCACGTAAGTTGAAACAGGCAAAGGTTGTAGCACATTCATATCATTCTCAACTCTTGAGAAAGCATTTGCTTCTTGGCATTTTAACTTCATCCTCTTCTTCATCGATAACCTTCTCCCATCCAGATCAGATTCCCTCACAAGCCCTACATGGTATGCAACCCTCAAGAGAATTTAGATCTTCATTTTACAACATTTTGCTAACTAATGATTACAAGTAACCTTGGAAAGTAATAAAACATGACTACAGACTAACCTGTGTGAAGGTAATACATGTCATCCAATGCTTCTAGATTCTTATTACAGCCACCAACAAAAGCAAGAACACCACCCAATTGTGGATCTACAGCATCCCCAGCCACTGAAAATCTGCCAGAGGGACGCTCGCCAATATCCATTATCTTGGTCCAAACACCATTCTCTGGAAAAGTATTCATTTTAAGAAAGGCAATCAAACATGTATAAAATAAGTTCTACTGTGGAGCATATAACCAAAGGTTTTGCATAAGACAATGAATACACGGAGGAAAACCAGTGTATGCACGTCTTTACACGGTTTATATTTGTTATGATTATTATTTTTGCATGTTCTACAATTGTTAAACCCTACATTATGCTTGCATGCCCTTCACAGCCACGTTTGAATTTCTTGATACAAACAGGAAGTAGCAACATCTCACAATGTGTAGCTGCTCATTGGACATACAGAAGTAATGGAACCCAATGATTAGATGTCTAGAAAATAGGCCCTTCATCTGCCTAAAAGTTTTGCAAGCTAATAAAATCCCACGGTTTCACTTATTGGCGAGAAAGCAAACTCGAAAGGTGAAACAATGGAAAAATAGCTGACACCGATATCCATAGCCATCCGACCCCCAAATTTATGGTAAAAACAATCTATAGGGGCAGTGGACAAGTAAACTTTCCCTACAGCGAAAAGATCAAAGAAATATATACAATGGTCGTCCACAACTACCTTTTGAACAATGCCCACCCCAAAAAAAAAAGAACACTAAAAAAGTCCAAAAGACCCACTAAGTTTGCAAGGACATTTCATTTCAAATTCGACTATGACTACTGATGAGAAATAGGCATCCTAGTAAAAGCAAATAGACCAACCAAAAATGAGCAAGGTAGTATTTTTTCCTACGATTTCATTCCCGCATTATTCGATTAAGAGATTTGGCCAAAAGGACAAGATAATTTCACTTTTTGAGAAAAAGGACAAGCTCCCTTTCCCAAGGTTTAAGAGGACATAAGATATTATCTAGTGATGAAAATACCCCTATTGTATGTTCCTCCAAAAATAAAACAGAATAATAAACAAATGACAAAATGCATACACCCCCAACTCCCACAGTCCCACATTTGTTTTCAGAGAAATGCACTAACCCCCCCCCTCATCCAACCCCTAAACCCATTATGTTTATTGTTAAATCTCAGTTCCATGTATTTATTGCACACACACACACACATAAATATAAACAAATATATATATATATATATATATATATATATATATATATATATATAAAAACTTGAAAATGAGTTTTTCCCAAAATTTCCCTATTCAACTTCATTACGGTTGCTTCTTAAAATTTAATAAATGAATATATATATATATATACAAACACAAGTAGTAAGGGAGGAGGCAAACAACAACCCGATCATCAACAAGTTAAAATCAACTCAAGCCATTGAGAGTACATACCTATATCGAGCATATAGACATCATCATACAGGTTCTGCTCGTCAGAAAAACCTCCAAATACACACAAATACTTGCCCAATGCAATAGTTGTATGTCCAGCTCGAGGGGACAATAGCTGGCCTGCAGTGTTCAACTTGCACCACACAAGAGTGTCTACAGAAAGAAAACACCAAACAGCCACATATAGTCAAATGGGAAAAACAGAAAATTAATTTGTAAAATAAATAGCAAAGTCACTGTTGCATTACATATAAAAACTACCACAAAAGTAATACCTGCATCAAGTATGTGGACATCTGACAAATAATAATCACATGCATCTTCACCGCCGATCACAATAATCTTATTCATCCAAGATGAGCAGGTATGACTGTCGCGCTTGCTAGGTGGGGCACCTGAAGGCACAACACGCTTCCAAACAAATGTTTCTGCATCATGTAGACAAGGTAAGCCATGAAGTTCTCCATTCAAACTACCGGTAGTAAGAATCTACTTTTTAGATGTTGGGACTTTGGAAGATCTCTGAAAATTCAAAGCCAGAAGCTGCAATAGCTAAAGAACAATCAAGAAGGGAGTTGTATTTCACTTTTTTCAGCATTTATAACAGGCAAATATGGAAATTCACCAATTTACCCGATCATGAAACTGATGTAACCAGATGATTCGAGTTTTCACCGATACCGCTGATGTAAAACAGCATATTGGCAGAGTAAAGCAAGTTATGCCCGGTGCATTAATAAGCACAAAAGCCAAAGTGACAGGAAACAATTGTATATGTAAACCACTACCTAGAGTAAGCCAAGAGAAATTTAAGAAGCAGACCTGTATTTAATATATATAGATCATCATAATACACTTCATGGTCTTCATACTTGCCACATCCACCAAAGATGAAGAGTCTTTTGCCAATAAGTGCTGCGCTGTGGCCTTCTCTTGCTTCTGGGCCATCGCCTCTAACGATAGGAGAAATCCACGTGTTTAAAGCTAAAAAACAATAAATCAAGGTTAGAAACAAATATAACATAAAAGCGCTCTCAACAGCAAAAAGTATGCATAATAGGCTACTTCTTGTGTAAGCGTGATGACCAGATAGCAGGCAGATAACGACTTATCTTGTGAAATGTTTTTTTGTTGACAGCCTATAAAGATCAACATTTACTTTGATCGGCAAGCACTAAGCAGAAGGTCTATCATCAACAATCACGTGATGATAATACCGACGACGACGATAGTAATGACAGTAATGTTAATGATTCCACAGAAAGAAAAAAATAAGTTTATTGACAATTGAAAAACTCTGCATCAAACAATCACTAAGTCATCCAAGTGAATGCTAATCGTCAATGCAGAGAAAGTCTGGAGAAAGAACTCGTGCAAAAATTTCACATGATAGTGGAAACTCACCGGTGTCCAGTATGAGCAAATCTCTGAGAGGCTTCCTTCCATCGGTACCGCCAAATACAAAGAGGTTGTCTCCAACATTCGTACAGCTATGACTGTCTCTTGGCACAGGCACTACACCTTTCATTAAAGGCTCGGTCCAAGTCCTATTAACTGATATATCACATCATAAGAAAGCTAGGCTGACTTCAAGAATCAATAACTTCACATTGGAAAAAAATAATGCTTAAATAAACATAAAACATCCAACAAAATAGTCAAGTAATATGGCATAATGGCAATCTATTAGATTACAGATAGGAACTTCTTTTGTTTCAGAAAAATGATGGGCGCTTCTTTTGAGCGTATTTAACAAATGTAGTCGAAAATCCTGGCAAGTGGGCCGGGCGATTCAAGCTAGAATACTATACTAGCTTATAGCTCATTTGGCAACTCATCAAAATGCGACAAACACCACAAGAAAATTACCCAAAAAGGTACAAGAAAATAACTCGCAAATCCCAGATACCCGAAACAATGAAAAGCAATTATTTTAAGATAAAACACGGCATCATGTGACAAAAACAAAGGGTAACACTCTATAAGAAGATGGAAACCAGCAAGAAACATTTATATATATAGGAGGAGGGGGGGGGGGGGGAGGGAGGGGGGGAGGGAGGAGGTGTCATGAACTAAAAATCTTAAAGTAATCCAATGCAACGTCAAATCCTGCAAACAAGGTATCCGCTGAGAGGGCATTAAATGCGTGAAAAGCTGTCAAATGAACAAGAAGGAATTGCAGGACAAGGTCAAAACCTAAAAGGCCAAATTTTGCAAAAGAAGGTATTGGATGGGCAAAACATCCTCACCTACTCTAGAGAACACATTTCAAAATTTGAAAAAGGCACAAAAAGGATGAAAAGAAAAAGACCCACCAGTGTCAAAGACATGAACTTGGTTAGTCTGACAGTTATCTTTCCCATAGCCGCCAAACACATACAAAAGCCTCCCTCCATTAATGGCGTTGCATGTGTGTCCCCATCTCTTCCCTGGACCTCCCCCTCCTACCCACAACTTTTCCCATCTCATTTTTCCTAACACTTTTTTTGGTCAATTTTTTGAATTAAAAACTTCAGGAAAAAGTATTCGTTTTTGCAAAAATTACGAAAGATGACTAAAGATTCTAATATAATAAGAACAGAAATACAACATAAAATACGAAAAGGGTTACGGCCTGATCAATTTGAGGTGGGTTTATGGGCGATTGGTGATGGTGGTGGAGGAGTGCGTCAATACTCAGAACCCTGAAGAAACACCATTTACATGTGTCCGAAATTCAGATTAGAGTTGTTGTGTTTTTTTCCTTTTTTTAAGCAACGCGGAGCTATAGAGAATATGAGCAAAATTCAGGTACTTTTTTGGAAATGAAAAGAATATGTCTCTTTGATCACGTTTGGGAAATGAATGAAATTCTCTTTATTTACTACTATTTCATTGTACAGCTGTGTTTCTCTTCTAAGTGCTTTATTATTGCGGAGCGAAATCTATCATTACACCACACTGTCATGTAAAGTTCGATTTTTTTAAAATGTAAATCCAACTTTGAAAAAGTCAAATTTCATACCATATAATCATTTTCTAGATATCGAAATTAATTATTATAATGTCCTATATAATCAAAAAAAATTATAATGTCCTGTAAATACGTATAATATGATACTACTAAAGACGCACTTTTCTTTTTAATTAACATGAATATTTCATTGAATTTAAAACCATGTTTTTCTGTTACACTTAAAATACAAATTATTTTTCAATCAGAAAAATACAATTATGTTTTCATATTGAACAATCAACATTTCTCGCATACTCTAGCTAACGTCCCAAACATACCCTATGGGTATAATAGGTGTGTAGGCGGCAGCGCGTCTTGTGATATGTGATAATTCTTGACACGTCAACTCTTAAATTACACTGACATTATACCTGATTAGTTACGTGGAAGCATTTAAGAAGCAACATATAAGAATTCAAACAAGATAATACCTTATTACGCGGAAGCATTTAAGAAGCAACATATAATAATTCAAACAAGATAATGATACAGCATCCCAAAAAAATGAACAATGAAGTTGTTTATGACTTGCAAGATGACTGCTTAACACCCAGTGCCGGTCTGGCAAAACAATAACTGTGTCATCCGAAAACCTTCCTTTATATGAATTACTATAGTATAGAAGTAATATAAAGAGCGAAGATAGCGGAGACAGCTCTTGTTATTTCTTTACCCATTAGCAGTAGAATATGAGACAACGGAGATAGCTCGAGTTTGTTAAATATTATGACCTAGACATTCAATACCACTCGAGTAAACCGAATGTCGTAGCAGATGCCCTCAGCAGAAGGTTAGTGAATACTTTAGTCGGGTTACCAGAGTTAGGGAATCAGTTGAAGGGATTGAGTGTTCAAGATTTGGGTCGGCAGGCAAGAACAGTTTTCATGGCACCGTTGTTAGCAAGACCAAAGTTGCAAGACAGAATCCGAGAAAAACCAAATGAAGACCCTATTTTGGTAGATCTGGATGAGTGGCAAGAACGAAGCCGGATTGCGGTTATGAGCTTGACAGAGATTGAGACCTTTGGTACACGAACTGCTTGTGTGTACCAAATGTAAATGATGTAAGGCAAGAAGTGATGGAAGAAGCTCACAAATTAAATCGCTTTTACAGTCCACCCTGGTACAAATTAGATGTACAAGAAGTTGAACCAATACTATTAGTGGCCTTCAATGAAGCTCGAAATTGCAGATTTTGTTGCTAAGTGCGATACGTGTCAAATTGTGAAAGCTGAGCATAAAAGACTAGGCAGTTTGTTAAAACCTTTGTGCATACCAGAATGGAGGTGGGAGAAGATCACAATGGACTTTATGAGTGGTTTGCCCCGAACGAAGCAAGGATTTGATAAGATATAAGTCATTGTTGATTGATTAACTAAGTCGGCTCACTTCTTACCCATGAAGGAAAACATGTCCTTAAAGTCATTCCACAATATACTTGGACAACATAGTGAGGCTACATGGAGTTCCAGTGTCGATTGTATTTGACAGATATATAGCAGGTTCGTGAGCAGATTTTGGAAAAGCTTACAGAAAGCTTTTGGCACCAAGTTGGAGATGAGTACCGCCTTTCATCCGCTGACAGGTGATCATTCTGAGAGGACCATTCAGACTCTTGAAGACATGCTTCATGCTTGTGTTTTGGAAGTGGGTGGATCATGGGATGATTACCTACCAGTTGCAGTGTTTGCCTACGATAACAGTTACCATGCAAGTATTGGTATGCCACCTTTCGATGCCTTTTATGGAAGAAAATGTAGGAATTGGAATGAAATATGAGAGAAGCATATCACCGGGCCAAAACTAGTTCAGCAAGCAAAGGAGAAGGTTGCCTTAGTTCAACGAAATATGAAGATGGCATAGAACCGTCAGAAATTTTGGGCCGATGAAAAAAGAAGACCCTTGTAGTTTGATGTTGGTGATGGAGTTTACTTAAAGGCTTCACCAATGCGAGGTGTTAGACGTTTTGGGCATAAAGGAAAACTAAGCCCAAGGTATGTTGGACCGTTTGAAATTCTGGAGAAGATTGGACCTTTGGCTTACCGTTAGCAGTTACCGGAGAGCATGACAAGAGTTCACAATGTTTTTCATGTCTCTACGTTGAAGCAGTGTTTGACAAAGTCGGAATTGGGAACCGATGTAGATCCGGATTTGATCAAGGACAATCTGTCTTATAAGAAAAGACCAATACAATTCATTGAAAGAAATGTGAAGAAGATCAAGACCGGGAGATCCCTCTAGTATTGGTGCAATGGAGTAACCACTTGCCTTCAGAAGTGACTTGGGAAGTCGAGGGCGACATGGTTGTAGAGTTCCTGAAGTTCCTCAATCTTCCAGGTATGTTTTAGTTTTGAGGACTAAACTTCCTTAAGGGGGGAAGGATGTGATACCCCGTGTTTCCTGTTGAAATAGTGTCCTAAACCCAATCGGGTTGGACCGGATCCGACCAGGTCGGATCATTTCTACTATTTCTTTATGATTATACATATATAATAAATGGCTTTTCTGTTGTCATGTATTTGTTCTTTTAAAGAACTAATTATGAATTGTCACATGATAACGTCCTTAGTATTAAATTGTGATAGAGAAACCATGACAGGTGATTATGGTTGATGAGATCTCTAATCACTTTAATAAGTTTGATACTTAAATGTCTCAAGCTTATGTACTATTAAGCAGGGGAATTGATAGTACAAGCAGGCTAGCACGTATTAGATGTTTTTTGTCTTTAAAGGCGAGGATAGATCTCATCTATCGAAGTGTAGACACTTGGGACATGCACGTGGGCGTGTATTAGAGAATGCGTGACGTTAGACCCGACCCACTTACAATGTTAAGTGTCACCTTTATGTGACGATTGTGTAATTATCCTAAGACCGGAGTCTTCATGGCATCACGGTGTGGATTGTCATGCTTTGACACTATTGAGGTTTCCCACAGCCACGGGGCGATCATGCGGTAGTGATTGTGTGTGATACTGAAGCATGCGGAGTATACATGTTTGGTCGTCCGGGAATTGCGTACCCTATTAGTAGGAGTGAATATCCAAAAAGGTCTTCTTATAAGGAATGTCCTACTCTCGTGAATCTTTGCAAACTGGAAGTAGATGAGTTACTTCGAGAGAGCATGATATCCAGATTATAAGATACGGTCGTTGATGCTTGACACTCGACGTACGACCGTATGGATATTATTACAGCGATAGAATTCTATTTACACGGTAACTGCTTCACATGAAAGGTAGTAGTCATTGCATTTGACTCTTCCGATGATTGGGGGTCACGGTGTGTTGCTAGACGCTATCCCATGATCGTTAGGCATGAAGGGCATTTTCGTAAATTGCACTTTATGTCTACGGCCAACATATTCGGAAGCCTATCGGGTCACACACATATGAACATCTAGCCAGATTAAAATATGGTTATAGTGATAACCAAATAAGGAAATAATTTATCTCATATTATAAAAGTTATAGTGGTAAATTAATATGGTGGTATTTATTTATTATGAATAAATATAATATAAGATATTAATTATGTTGATTAATTAAATATACATATAATGTATATGTATGTGAAGAAATTATATGTGTATATGATACACATGTATTTTGTAAATTAATTAATCATAGCATTATATTAATTAAAGAATATTCCGGATGCCAACTTGTTGGCATATGGGGCGCCAATTTTAGTGTATTAAGATACACTTGGATTGTGCAATTTAATTAAATGTGATTACCATATATTAATATTGGATATTAATTGATTTTGGAAAAATAGAATTATGGTAACAAGATAAATATAGTCAATATAAGATATTGACAATATCTTGAAAATATTTAATGCATTATATTAAATTAAATGATATAAATCAATCAAAGGTGTTTTCCGTATTTTATTAGGAAAATGTTTTCTTTCTCCCCAATTTACTAGGAAGCTTCTCCCAATCATATTGGGATTACACATGGGGCGCAGGTCACCTTATAAAAGGGAGGCTTGGCTAGCTCTTTTGTACATCACAATTCCAAGATCTAATATTTTTGTGAAAAATAAAGAGTTTCTTCTGGAGAGATTTTGAGAGAGAAAAAAAGCCGGTCTAGCAACCGAATTTTCTGGTAGCAATCCATGGTGGGATTCCGGCGGGTTGTTCGTGTGGATCACCAGTAGAGGCCGAACACTTGGGTGGCTCCGTGCATCACTACTCTCCTTAGACGGTCAAAGCGTCGATATTTTAGATCAAGCAAAACCACCGTCTACTGTCTTATTATGTTTGTTTCTTAAACGAAGTCGATCCTGGTAAAAGGAATAAATTTTAAATTTCGCTGCGTTCCCGCGTAGATTTCCTAACATTTCCACAAAATGGCATAAGTGCCATTTCAGGATTTTACGTATTATAATCAGTTTTCATTTTTAAAATAAAAGAACAAGAGTTGGGTGTAAGGAAGGGTATTATGGGAAATGCAAATTTCCCTACAACCCCAACTTCCTAAGTCCCACCTCTTGCATTCTTTCATTTGCAACTTTCACTATAAAAAGAGAGGAGAAAAGAGTAGACAAAACAAAGAGAAGTTTGAAGAAGAAAGCCAAGTTTCTTGCAATCTCTCCATTGGGTCTGTAGATCTCTCACCACAAGAAGACCAAAAGAAAGAGGAGAACATGGTGGAATAAGTGTTTCTTTAATCCAAGTAAGAATCTTCAAGTTTGTTTCTAGATCTAAAGTTGTTTTTCTAGATCTACAAGGTTTCATGGATTCTCTTTTAGATTCAAGTTGTTTAAGAGGTTATAACAACCATGAATACGTGTTTTAGGTGAAATCGTGTTGGTGTTTATAATCTTCAAGGTGTTCTTGAGTTATTGAGCTTCAGGTTTGTAAAACATATTTTCTTCAAAATATTTGAGGAAAAGGGGTGTTCAAATCGAATCTATAGGTGTTAATAGCTTTGAATCTTGCTTATAACCTATAGAAATTGTTGATTTATGTGTTAGATGTGAAACGAGTTTGAAGTTGCAGTTTTTAGTTCTTCAAATCGCAGATCTGGGAGTTTTGGCGGGCGCCAACAGAGTACAAAGAGTTATGTTTACTGTAGGCGGGCACCAGAACATTTTGGCGGGTGCCAATCCTTAACATTGAGCCCAAGTAGTTGTTGGCGGACGCCAAGCTTGAACAATGAACTCCAGAATAATTTGACGGACGCCAATGATGAACATAGAGCTCTGTTTATTGTTGGCGGGCGCCAAAGATACCTGGCGGGCACCAAATGTTACCAGAACTGGACATGGAGTTCCTGTTTATTGTTGGTGGGTGCCAAAGTGCCCAGAAGTGTAAAATCATGTTTTAAGCCCGTTTGGAAGAATGCCTTAGTGAAGAGCCTCGTGTGGTTTGTTGTAAAGTGTAGGCATTCTACCGGCTTTGGCTCTGCACTATGTCTCACGGGAGCATTGAAACACTTTACACCTGGCCTTACTGTTGAAATAGTGTCTTAAACCCAATCGGGTTTGACCGGATCCGACCGGGTCGGATCATTTCTACTATTTCTTTATGTTTGTACATATATTAAATGGCTTTTCTGTTGTCATATATTTGTTCTTTTAAAGAACCAGTTGTGAATTGTTATATGATAACGTCCTTAGTATTATGTTGTGATAGAGAAACCATGATAGGCAATTATGGTTGATGAGATCTTTAATCACTTTAACAAGTTTGATACTTAAATGTCTCTAGGCTGATGTACTATTAAACAGGGCATTGATAATACGAACAGGCTAGCGCGTATTAGATGTCTTACATGTCTTAAAGAGGCGGGGATAAATCTAAATCATCGAAGTGTAGAGACACTTGGAATGTACGTGGACATGTATTAGAGATGCGTGACGTTAGGGACCCACTTACACTTGTTAAGTGTCACCTTATGTGGCGGTTGTGTAATTATCCCAGGACCGAGTCTACATGGCATCACGGTGTGGATTGTCATGCTTTGACACTATTGAGGTTTCCCCTAACCACGGGGCGATCATGCGGTAGTGATTGCGTGTGATATTGAAGCATACAGAGTATACATGTTGTTCGTCCGGAAATCGCGTACCCTATCAGTAGGGGTGAATATCCGAATGGGCCTTCTTATAAGGAATGTCTTACTCTCGTGAATCTTTGCAAAGTGGGAGTAAATGAGTTACTTCGAGAGAGCATGATATCCGGATTATAAGATACGGTCGTTGATGTTTGACACTCGACGAACGACCATATGGATATTATTTCAGCGATAGGATTCTATTACACGGTAACTGTTTCACATGAAAGGTAGCAGTCGTTGCATTTGACTCTTCCGATGATTGGGGTCACGGTGTGTTGCTAGACGATATCCCGTGATCGTTGGGTATGAAATGCATTTTCGTAATTTGCACTTTGTGTCTACGGCCAACATATTCGGAAGCCTATCGGGTCACATACATAAGAACATCAAGTCGGATTAAAATGTTGTTATAGTTGATAACCAAATAAGTAAAGAATTTATCTCATACTATAAAGGTTATAGTGGTAAATTAATATGGTGGTATTTATTTATTTTGAATATATAAAAGGGGTTTATTTGGACCCCTATTTACTACTTGCACCCACTTACTACTTGTACCACAAAAATTACTTCGCACCCAATGATTTTATATAGGGAGCGTCGTCACTGCTGGTGTTCGCTTGTGGAACACCAACGTCGATCATAGTGGCGTTGGTGTTCCACAAGGAACACTGAGTGACCGACGCTCCGTTATAAAAAGTGTTAAATCTTAGAACGTCGATCCATGACTTTTCTTTGGTGTTCTAAGTGACATACCAGCGTCGGTGACAGCGGCGTTGGTGTGCCACAACGAAACGATGTGAGTGAGTGACGTTTTTTCATCCGAAAAATATTCATTAATGCGGTGCAAGTAGTAAATAGGGGGGTCCAAATAGAACCCGCCTATATAAAATACAAGATATTAATTGTGTTGATTAATTAAATATGTATATTGATACATATATTTCGAAATATATATATATGATATACATGTATTTTGCAAATTAATTAATCATAGTATTATATTAATTAAAGAAAATATCAATTCCCAAATTAGTGGGAAGATGCGCCACTTTCGGGTGTGTTTGGTAGGGAGAAATGAGATGAGAAAAGAAAAGATTATATTTCTTTTCTCAATTTAGATGCGTTTGGTTGCTTGGGAAAAGAAAAGTGTCTTTTCTCAACTCATCAACTTTTCTCCAAAAGTGATTCTTTTCCCTATTTTCGATTCTCAGCCTACAATAAAGAAAAGTTCATAGAGAATAGAAAAGTTCGTTTTTCCCACCACTTATCTTTCCTCGTATGAGGAGCATGATTTGTATAATCGTATCATTTTTTTCCCATTATCTTGTAAAAAAAATTTATTTTTTGTTCCAAAAATAATATACTCAATAAAATTTCACCCATAAAATATGATTATATTCTTTCCCCAAAAAAAATTCGATTACATTTTTTTTCATACAACCAAACATGCTTCGGTGAGAATAAATTATATTATTTTATTATCAATTCTCATTTAAAAAAAAGATAATCATTTCTATTCTCAGCATCTTTTCTCTGCATACCAAACACAAGGTGAGAATTTATTCTTTTCTATTCTCAGCTTTTCTTTTCTCATCACTTTTCTTTTCTCGAATTTTCTCTATACCAAACGTGTGGGAAGATGCGTCACTTTCAAAGTGTATTGGATACACTTGAGTTGTGCAATTTAATAAATAAGATTACCATAATATTAATATTGGATATTAATTGATTTTTGGAAAATATATTTATGGTAATAAGATAAAGATATATTCAATATAAGATATTGTCAATATATATATCTTGGAAATATATTTAATATAAGATATTGAATATTAAATGAGATAAATCAATTAAAGAGATTTTCCTTATTTTATTAGGAAAATGTTTCTTTCTCCTCAATCTACTAGGAAGCTAATCTCAATCAGATTTGGAATACAAAGTGGCGCCCCAACACCCTATTTAAGGGAGGCTTGGCTAGCTCTTTTTTGTACAACACAATTCTAAAAACTAATAGTTCTTGTGGAAAATAGATAGCTTCTTAGAGAGGGTTTAGAGAGAGAGAGAAAATGTCGGTCTAGCAACCGAGTTTTTCTAGTAGCAATCCAATGGTGGATTCCGGCGGGCTGTTTGTGTAGAGCACCGGTAGAGGCCGAACACTTGGGTGGCTCCGTTCATCGCTACTTTCCTTAGACAATCAAAACGTTGATCTTTTAGATCAACCAAAGTAATCACCGTCTACTAGCTTATTTGTTTATTGCTTAAACGAAGTCGATCCTGGTTAAAAGGAAATAAGCTTTTGAATTCCGCTGCGTTCTCGTGTAGATTTCCTAACACTTACACGATGTTGACTTGAGTTCAATCTCTTACTTGTAACATGACGACGTTAAGGGTTCGGTTTCTGGTGTATTCGGCTCAGCACCTTGTGGAGACCCTCTGCGGAGAGATACTCGGGATCACCGGAAGCCTTATTCATTAGCTTCGTGGGTATTGGATTATACTATAATACTTATGTGCAATGTGCTAAGTAGTATAATGTAGAGTTTGTCTAAGGTCTAGTGGTTCTTGTGAAGCCTTTTATGTGCAATGAACTTAGGTGGTTAGATTAATCGCTTAAATACGTACTTGACGTGTCTAAAAGCTAAAACATGTTAGTCCTTGGTGAGACACGTTTCCTTTTCGCAGCATGGAACTATTACACCTCCATACTTTCCAGATACTATTGTGGACTTGTGTAATATTCCACACTTTCCAGATACTGTGCCATATGAGGTGCTGAATATGTCTCGGTGCTTTCTCACCCATCAAAGTGCTCTTGGATTAATGTGTAACAAATGTCTTACTTGGTTGAGTCTACTAGGGAGACTAGTAGAGGGATGTGAGCGAGTGAAACATATGTGTTATTATGTTTGTTTGATATTCCTGTGAAATAACTTGTGTAGATTCGATACTTCTGCCATTTGCTATGTACGTTTGTACTTATATTTTATTATGTTGTTTCCCACCCCGAGAAGGTGAAGAGGTGTTCGAGTATTTTGAGGAGTGATCTCGTGGCCTCTTGATGATCTTAATAACTATCTTTTGTAATAGACTAGACTTATGTAAATTCTATTAAGTTCAGTAATAGCTTAGATTATCTTTTGGCACTTATCTTTTGATGGATAATTGTTCATCTCTTTTGAATTTGTGTTGTAATGGAATCAACATGAGACTCTCTATTCTACCCTTAGCAGTGTAATGTAATCCGTGTCATTTTATCTTCCGCAAATTAAACTAAGTTACTTTTTTTTAGAGGCTTACATATATAAATTAATTAAATTTATGGGAAATTAGGGATAATGATAATAATCTGGAATATTTTTAAGAATGAGACAACTACATATTTTTATAGGGAGAAGGACAATGCATAATTTTATAATGAGAAGAAAACAGTGAATCCCGAAAATCGGTGAATCTCTCCAGGTGAATCCCGAAATCAATGAATTTCGACGGTGAATTTTGATGATGAATCACGAAAATCGGTGAATTTTAATGATGAATTTTGAAAATTAGTGAATTCGGCAATGAATTTAAGCAAATGAATTTCGATCACAAGTAAATTTCGATGATGAATAAATAGTTTTATTCTTTATGCAAAAGTTTCAAAAGACTGTCATTTTACTCAATTGATGAAATATTTCTGTCTTTCTCCCTCACTCCCCCTTAAATTTAAGTAGCGTAATGTAATCCGTGTCATTTTATCTTCCGCAAATTAAACTAAGTTTTTTTTTTTTTTTTTTTTTTTGAGGCTTACGTATATAAATTAATTATATTTAAGTTATATACATGCCGGACGTTTAATTCCGAATAAGGACTCGGTATTTAAGAACGGGACGTCACACTCAGCATTATCATACCAAACAAAACTTAATAAAGCAAAAAAATAAAAATTTTGCTCATATCTACAAAGATTGCATTTGCCTTTGATAACTCTTTTAGGCAAAACTCAGGACAGGTGAAATACAAGTATATAATATCGACCAACAACAAACTTGATACATGAGCAATCAATTATACATTGAAAATTTGGAAAGAATCAACCACAGTCGTTAGTCTATCTTTCATTTTCTCCCACCTCCTCTCATTTGCCCCTGTAGTCAACGTGTAGAATTTCCCTGCATGAATAACAAGAATTATTAGCTTACCCTGCATAAAACTTAATATTCTGTGCACACCTGGTTATATATATATACACTAATATAAAAAATAAAAAGAAATTAAGGTACAACCGTCGGTATAAAGTGGATGGACACGATGTAACCGTTTTTTTTCTCTTTTCCACAAAGTAAGAGTGTAAGTGTGAGTTGTATGCATCACATCAACCCAAGTAGTACAACAATTTGCTACAACGGTTGTACAATATGTAGCAAAAGTTGTAGCAAGTGAAAGTATTTGATAAAACCAACTCACCATTGCTCAAAATGGTCGTAGCGTGTATATATGAGTTGATAATATGATTACCCTCCACTTATACAAATTTATTACAGTTGCACCATAAAAATTTCATGTAATGATGCAAGAATGCAACGTACCGTTGCCAATGCACACAGATGTAAGAGCATGGCGTGTGAAATTGGGAGCTTGTGCAACAAATTCAAATGTGTAGTAGGCCTTGTCATCAGCATCATGCTGTAAAACATCAACAACAAAAAAAAAAAAGTATTACTAGTACTCGAGGTTTGAAAAGTAGGCAAACACACACACACGCGCACACACACTATGCAGCATAAATCATTAAGGCACGTATGAAGTCTGCAGGAAAAACCAACATCATTATTGTGTGATTTGCTGTAATAAAGGTAAAAAACAAGTGTGAAGAATGTGGCAGCAACATAGAGCTTTAGAATTATGAGTAGTGTTAAACTACCATACCTTCCAAAAGCTTAAGTTGTTGATGAGGTGAGTAATATGCATATATACACTCTTCAATACGCCCTCTCAAGGGTGGGGCCCTCATACAAAGAGTTTGGCCAACTCTTTATTTGGGTTTTGTGTGCCCGATATTGGCACATAAGAAAACTAAGGGCATAAAAAGCCATTAATGAGGATATTGGCATGTTTGTATTGTTCACATGTTTTGGGCCTCTTTATTTGGGTTTTGTGTGTCCGATATTAGCACAAACCTTTATACGCATTTGTGCCCTTTGTTGGTCAAAATACATACGTGAAAGGACGTGTTCAAGTCTATAAATGTCTAAATTAGTCACCCTTCCCAACTGCTCAAGCTTATGGGAGAGATAGATGATCATTCAACTTGCCACACTCTTTAGATGGTGAATGGCAGGAAAAGGGGGTTTTTTGACTACTTGTTTCAAGAGATTGATGACAACTGCATGGTTCACATACAAGATATAGGAGGGATCACAAACAAGAAGATGAAGCGCAAACTTACTCCAACAAGAAGGCGATGCTGAAGAGAAGGTACAAAAGAAGTAATTGAAGGCCAAGAACAAAGGAAGGATAGACCACTGATAAATACACAAATATACTGTATTATATGGATCAAGATTCTGAACAAGAAGCTTGGCCTTGACGTATCTTCTTCTTTTTTCTCTTTTTAAAATGGAAAAAAAAAAGTTTTCAAAAAAAAAAAGGAAAAAAAAAAGGAGGAAGCTTAAACTTTTCTGTGTTCATTCAATTAGACTGGGTGACAGAACATAAAATGTACTACCTCTGATGCTTGTACGAGCTTTGCTTTCTGGGAAGAGGGAACAAGAACATTTTTTATAAGGATATCCGCAACCTGAAAGAAAGAAACAGACTTACCAAATCACTTAAAAGCTTAAACGGTTAATAAGTTCATCTGCAATTTATACATTTATATATAACAGGCCTCCCCATGTGTGGGCTTGACAACACATGGACAAGAGTAGACATGTTGTAACAGAGTGATAGAGTAATAGCTTTTGTTGTAGCACAGTCACCATGTGGTACAACAGTAATTTTTTTTTTTTTTTTTTAGTGAACGGGGCAGTAGTGGGGTTTGATATCATGACCCAGTGCTTTTATACCATGTTGAACTACCAACTGAATTAAAAGCCTAA
Organism: Gentiana macrophylla; assembly: GCA_026214975.1. Taxonomy (NCBI): domain Eukaryota; kingdom Viridiplantae; phylum Streptophyta; class Magnoliopsida; order Gentianales; family Gentianaceae; genus Gentiana; species Gentiana macrophylla. The sequence continues at coordinate 105,613,568 of CM047813.1, read as the reverse complement.
GTTGTTAGAAGAAGTGTAATTTATACATTTACATTTAACATATACAATCTATTGTGAAGATTCAGTGGACTTATTTACATTGCAGGAACTAAAGACATTAGAGCTGGGAAAGGCTGGATATCTGCATACCTCCTGTGGAGACCCGAACTCTCGAATGTCTTTTTTGGTGGTGGGTATCACATTTACACTGACACTTTCAAGAGGTTCAATAACGTCTTTGAAAACCTTGTCTTGGCCTTCAATGACTACTTCCTGCTCTCAGAAAAAAAAAAAGCCAAATAACGAGTCTGCTGAATATTCATTTGGGAGAAAAAAAAAACCTATCATCGTCTCTACCGATCCAAAGACAAGAAACAATATTATGGCATCTAAATAAACCACAAAAACAGACCTGCCACCCAAAGGGATACAGAAAGGAGTAACCATCCTTCTTGTCAGTGACTGGGAGAAAGCCCTTCTTATTTTCTGCAGCAACTGAACCATATCAAAGCGTATACATTTAGGATAACAGCCCAAAACGGTCTTCATGTAAAGATACTAGATGAAGCAGTAGTGTTGAGATTTTTACCGGGCCAAAATAAACAAATAGTAAAAACATTAGATATTCTTACATAAGAATAGTAGAATCACCAAAGAGGGAAAGAGAGAATAATAACTGAAGGCAAACAACCAGAAGTTCCAAATGTATACATACATGACCGGGATGTCTGTGAAGAAAAGAGGAACCACGGAGCAACTATTGGCCCCAGGGCAAGCAGTTCACGTCTCCCAAGCTTATCTGAATGATAGACAGAAGAACAAAAGGGCAGCAAAATAAACTACACGACAAGCTAAAAGCTGATGAAGGAGTTTGTTCATGACCATAGATATAAAAGGGGATCATAAATTTCAGGATGCTAGAGCAAAGTTGGCTTTTGGTCCAACGATTAATTTGTACAATTTCACTTTTGTATTTGTTTTTATTTTTATAATGGCTCCGCCAAAGACAAAGGACATCGACTCCGTTAGCAGATACAATTTGGTTGAGGACCATACAGCTAGTCCTGAACTCAGAAGAACAGAGGTGAGTACTAATTTGACTCAAAAGGTTTCCTAACTTGTAATATTTTTACTACTGGACTGAAGATAGATAACAGCAGCAGAAATCTTATCCAGGAACAACTTTACACAATCACAGTGGACTTCTCTATCCTTCTATAGTGCATTATCCTAACCAACAGACGTCAATCAATCCCATACTAAATTGCAAAATAGCAACTAAGAAATGGGCTGCTTCATTAATCATTCCCACTAGAATCCGCCATCAAATTCTGCATCATTCAGCTTGGTTATCTGCCTCTTACAGGATTATCACTATCAATTTCCAATATTAGCATTGCTAAGTAAAAGATGAATCTCTTGGCTTTTATTTAAAGTGTCAAAGACATGATTGGATTCTTACTTGTCAGAATTTATTCTTGACAATAAACTACAACAGGGGATCACAATTTTTGGCTTCCAGAGTGATGTCAACTTCTGGTTTAATGTATAATTTAGGGGGAAAAACTTTTGCTCCCTGTGGGGATGACCTCCTTGTGAAAATTTATTATATACTTTTGTTGAAAGATATATACATTTACATATTTTTCTTTATAACAGCTGTATTTATTCTCTCTTCCCAGATGTATTTTTAGTCTTTGTGTTGCTCAAGGCAATAGCCGTTAGATGCCTTTAGTAAGGCAGCTTTTATTTATCCTAGGTAGTTAGGAAGGCTGAGATACTCTCTCTCTCTCTCCTAGTATATATTCTTGTCCATTCATCTTGTAAATTATCTGAGATAATATGAATATAACTTCTCATTTCACTGTCTTTCTGGTATCAGAGCCAGGTTTTTCAATCAGCTAACTCCTCTTCGTCTTCTGATCTGTTCGAACTATGTCGGAATCTAGCTCAAGCACAGCGACTTCTTCTTCATCCTCTGTTATTTGTTCTTCCAGTATCGGAAACGACCATCTGACTCTCCAGATTACGTCCATTAAGCTAAGTGGGTCTAACTATCACCAATGGGCGCAATCAGTGAGAATGCATGTGACAGGGACAGGAAAAATGGAGTGCCTTACTGATACAACTAAGCCACCAAATTCTGATATGCTAACGCTTATTTTACTTGGGAAGCTAAAAACACCACTGTCATGACTCATGACATGGCTTATAAACTCAATGGAACCAGAAATTGGTCAGGTACATCTCTTCTACCCAACTGCTAAATGCAGTGAATGCTACCTACTCAGATCAGGGAAACTTTGCCCAAGCCTTGGTGTAGAATCCACCATTAGAGATATGAAGCAAGGATCCCTTGATGTTACCAAATACTTCAGTGCAATGAAGAAACTCTGGCAAGAGTATGATCAGCTCACTGCCAGTCTGGGAATACATAGTTGATGCTAAAATTTTCCAAAAACCGCCTGAAAAAGATACGGTTTTTGATTTTTTAGAGGGGAGGGTTGGGCTTGATTCCACCTACGATGCTGCAAAGGAAAGAATATTGGTCCAAGTTCCTTTATTCAGGAGGCATTTGCTACCATATCAAAAAGAAGAAAGTAGAAGGGGTGCCATGGGAGGCCTTTCCTCTACTCAATTCTCCTTTTGCCTTTCCTTCTTTGACTGAAGTATATAAATAGCTTGAAAATCTTTGCTACAAATTCAAGTTACTTTGCGTGTATTCTGTGCACTTTTTCTGTGCCAATATTTTTTTTTTCTTTTTACTTTTTTCCTACTCTTCTCATGTCTTACCTCAGAGAAAATGGAATCCAGAGATGGTAGAAAGGAATTTCCAGGAACTCTGTCCCAGACAACATCTAGTTTAGGGTTTAAACCATGAAAAATTTGAAAATCATGTCTTTTCCAAGAATTTCCTTGTAGTTTCTTGCATTATTTGTACATTTCCAATTATGATCTTCAAAGAGATTAAGTTGTTGCCATAATTTACTGAGTTGGTTGAAGTATTATGTGATTGCCAAGTCACCTTCCTTCAACTCTTGAAGTTATGCCTTGATCTCATAATTTTATAGGTATGTATTGTCTCTCTTCGAATAGAAATCCGTAACAGCACTCGAAATCTCAGCAGCAATTTCAATATGTCATACATGAAGTTTCACTAATACTAATCATGGAGTTCACCACATCATGACCATGCTATTCTCAATTTTCCATTGCTGGCGGTGATATTTGACTGGTTAGCATCACTGATGTTGACTGCAAAAGGTAATTACTCTCATTCAGTTTATGACCAAGTATAAGATGAGAATTAGCATCATTTCCTCCTTTGCTCAATGACAGAGGACACTTCAGAGTTATAGTAGGATTTTTCAGAAGCCATTAGAGAAGGAAATGTGGAAGTTTTTGAATTATATGTGGTGCAAATTTATGGCTTTGATACCATGTAGAAAAGAAAAGAGAAAGAAGGTTTGCTTATTATTAAAATATGAAAAATACAGACTTATTTCGGGATTGAACCTGGCCTAGTGATGAGGCAATGCACTTCCTGGTGTTGACCAGGGTTCGAATCTCCATCCCCGCCCCCCCAAAAAAAATTAATAAAGAAAGAAAGAAACTCCATAACGGCTAGGTAAGAAACCTAACTAAACTAGAGCTGGCTCTATCCATGGCAAGTCAGTGAGAATATATTGTGGCTGGAATACAAACGTTCTGGAAGGATTGTTTTTTATGAACGGCAAGCATTCTGGAAGGATTAAAGAAGGTAAGAATCTAGCTAAGCAAAAGTTGTATTACGGTTCACCAATAACATACATAAATCAATAAAATTAACTACGAATCACACAGAAACAGTCAATCAGAATAAGGGAAATTATATGTGCATTACACATTGTGCCACAACATGTATGACTACAGTCTACACAAGATCTCATCCTTGATTAATGTGTAGGGCACGTTAATTGATATAAGCTCCACACAATCAATGGTGGTAAAACAGTGTTTTGGAGGATGTAATGCACATCCGTAGTGGATGTATCATCACCATCAGAATAAACCTATTTGAGCAAAGTAAACCCCACATATTCATGTGCAATAAATCCTTATATTTCAACAAATACCAACTTTAAAGAAGTAGTTAGGACTTGAACTTTCTTATTTTAATCATTATTAATTCATGTGTTGCAGGCAGATGAACTATGAATGTCAAGGTTATATTATAGTACAACCAACAACAGCCGTTTGACCCACAATTTTACATTAAGTAGAATCCTAAACAGTCAAATCAAGGTCATACCTACTTGACTACTAGCCTTGTTTGCCAAAAAAAAAAATCAATCCCAAATCTTGGATTTTGAAACAAACAATGCACAGAGAAAATTTTCTCCACAGCAGTTACACGGAAAACTCGTCCTTGTCGTTATAACCTCCCTCTCCTTCTCCTTGCTGGTGCCCCCCACCCCCCCCCCTTCCTCCTAAAACTTTTCATCCTCTTTACCACTTTCCTCCGATGTGAGTCCCCTAGGATTTGGATCGGTTAGAGCGCTCATTTCGAAAGATCTTTGGCAATGAACAATATAGGGCAAATGACACGGATCATCAAGCGAATTTTGTAGATCACGTTTCTTCAGGCCGAAATCTATGTTATGCATTAAGAAATTTCTGCAATTGAAGTCATTCCTGGTTAGGTTTCTAGTTGTTTCTCTAGTATGGTGGAGTTTATATCCTCCTGTGTGATGTTTTTTTTCTTACTATTTTCTCTTTAATAGAGTGTATCTTCTTCTTGATGTAGTTGAATCTTTTCTTCCAGATAATACAAATGTTAGTCTAATTCGTCTTTTCTCAATTGGCTTTGCGAAACAATTTATATGTTTGTACATCTACTATTGTTTGCTTTATGCAATTTTACTAAGTGCTTATCGGTAATCAATAACAATGTGCTTACAGGAAATCAATAACAATGTGTTCTTTCTCTCCAAACACTATTTAGTGCAAAGATGTTTTACCTATCTTATTTACTATCTATCCACTACCAAACAGGCAAACTTGTGAAAGACATTCTTGCTTAATCAAGTGAAGCTTCCAAACATAAGATTACCTTGAAATGAAGAATCTGAAGCTGCAGGCATTTGCTCTGATCTCACATGGAAAGCGGTAATTTTTCGAAACTGGTCATGCTTATCAAAACCTAACTGGTGCATTTTTAGCCACTAGTAAATAACAAAATAAAATAAAATAATACTGAACATAATACTGAAGGAGAAAAAAACCATGGAAAGCACAAGAACCTTAGTTGGCCCACATGGCAGCAACAAATGCTTGATTAGCAATGTATTTTGTAAACATGTCATGTCGAATCACGGATCTTAACACTGCAAGACGACTGTTAGTATAATATAAACTTTAAATGTTTGAAACTCACAACAAAGAAAAAAAATGCACTGCATTTATCATTTACAGTGGACAATAATAGTATCACCCGTATGTTAGTGATCACTGATCAATAGGACTTGAACTTAGACTAGCCCTTTTTAGTATCTCACATTCAAAACATGGGGGGATATGGGGGAGGGGGGGGGGAGGGGGGAGGAGGGTCTCTACATAAGAGGAATGTTGGAGAAAGCAACTCACCGGAGTTGCAAACCGGGAAGATTTAAAGACACAACAGAGGTGAGGCTGCCGGACGTTCAGAAGAGGAAGAAGTGAACGAATGGGTGGGGTTACCTGCCTATCTTCCACAAGGAACTCTATCACCACAACACCCAGTCTTTTGTTCTCTATATAACCACTTCAACTCGATAAGGTGTCCGAAATATATATATAGAGAGACTGTGTGTTATATAAGTAATTCTTCTCTAGTCACTTCATTTGCACCGTAGATGCATGTACATGATTCTGGACAACACAGTTTTAATTTAAGTTGAAACACCAGCAGAATCATTCACGTGTGTTGCTCCTCAAATGAAGTCATCATAAAAAAATTTATTGTGTTATGCACTACGCAAAAACTCCTACGTTGCTATGTCATAACCTGACAGTGATCATCTTTCCCGATTGATAGGAAAAAATGTGCGTGTATAAATCTTTCGTTTCCTTTGGAAAAAAATCGTGCTTTGCACGGCGATAGATAAATTAAAAACAAAATAGTAAATAATTGTTTTTTTTTGAGTAAAAATAGTAAATAATTGTTGAAAAATTAAGTGGTAGTTGAATTAAATAGTGTTTGATAACAATTTAAAGCAAAACTTATTTAATTAAGAGTCGCTTAATTCTAATGTAAAGCGAAAGAAGAGTCGATTATCACTGAAAATATATCACCCGACATTTCCCTTAATTCACGCAACATCGTGTCTGATACTCCAAGTCCGAAGAAGAGCCCATGGATCTGAATCAGGCCCAGCAACGGAAAGGGTTTTCGGCCCATCAACTCACACCTCCATAAACCAGACCACATCAGGAAACAATCCGTCCCGCCTCAAGCCGTGGCGATTCTCATCATCTACCTAGGCAGCACGGCGTTGATCAACTTCATTTAGCTTGTCACGAGACCGGGGGCCAGCCCGATCCCTTTTTCATCTTGCCATACGACGGCTCGGGCAACGCACATTTCGACATGCAACGATCCACAACGGTTACAGACAGAGAGCTCGTAGCGGCCTCAACATAAGGCCGCCTACCACGAGCTCGCCTGCGACCACGTACTTTAACTTGAGCATTATTTGTACATCGTAACTACCTCGTAACCGCCGACTATAGTCCTATAAATAGCGGCGTCTCCATTTCCCCCAGAACGACGTGAAAATTTGCTTGATCCATTGCATCCAAGGGTACATATGTAGCCACATCGGCACAACCATAACCCCGAAAACACCCCATTGTATCTACATTATTCAATATGACATTGGAGCATTTACATTCGTCTTCATATTGTTCTTGAGACTCTACAACACTAAAACCGGACAAATCACATATAAATAGCTAGACATCCACCGTTTGCTCCGTTTATGATATTTCAAACGATATCAGTGTCCAATACTATTCCACGTAATTGTAACCAAGCATGTCATTGCTCTATTTTTATGCAGCTTTTATTATTTTTATTCTTCTTGATAATTTTTTTTAAGTATATTTCAATTTTATTAATCTCTCTTCATATTGTCAAAGCATTTTTATACAATTTGTAGCTAGATCTATTGAAGAAATTACTTTGGTAAATGCACTTATTTTTGTACGTCTTACGGCTTTTAATTTTTGCATAACATAATTGCAAACAAGTTATACATTTTTTTTAGTTTTCTACGTGTAATTAAAGTGAATGCATAGCAAAAAAATCTTATCAATATCATATTAGTCTAAAAAAAATCATGTGAAAAAAAACATAAAAATATGTACCTTACTATTGTTACATATACAATAATATGTAAGTATAAAATTGTAAAAATAACCGATTTAAGGTATATGATATTACCAAACAATTTAATTGATTTCAACACTTAATTAATTCAGTTATTACTTAATATATTCAGATTTCATACTTAAGTTTTAACAAACAGGTCCAAACTCAAAAGAATAAGATTATTTTTTTAAACGACATCACATATTCTCTCTTTTACATTTGTTTTTTTTCTTATAGTTCACCTCCTTCTGTCGAGTCACAATTAGCCCCTCCCCCCCCTAAATAAAAACAAAAATTCATTAATCTACTGCCATTACTCAAATAGAACATTTTCAACTTTATTGAAAATACATTATTACTAATGGTTTAGATTATAAATTTCAAAATACGTTACTATATACATTTAGTATGAGAAACCTCGATTAATTATACTCACAATTTCACTTTGTTTAGATTATACATTCATTTTGTTTACAACTAATGGTTTAGATTATATATGTGTGTGTGTTTTAAAGATACACCATAAATTTTATTAAAGAAAATCAAAATACAATGACAATGCTAAAAATTGAACTCACCCATGTGGCATCTCTGTGGTGGTTCAACATTAGGTATAGAGTGAGAAAGGCTCTCTAAAGGGTCAGATGTCCCAGCAGTCGAGCCCGGATCGGATTGACCTCTAAGCGATATTGGCGCAAATGCTATCCCGACCCCTGCAGGTGGGCCAATACTTGTGTTCAAACCTACCTGTGTCAGACTTTACAGGTCAACCCAAGTCCCTTTCAGACTAAGCCTCTTATGCACACAATAGTCCGAGCTGACACCAGCTCGGCTATCCTCCCCGGTCTCCATAGGTCAGCCAAAATATAGAAGGGTTCAATCAGTTCAGTTCAGGCCGGCTAAGTCGGCCAGAGTCGATCCTTAGTCGTATTTCCCACGTATGTAATAAACGCATAATTATAGAAGGAATCCCGAGTCATAAAGACACCGATCTTTATCACTTAACACGAATATTTGAATATCACAATTATCTCCTAAAATCAAGGAGATCAACCAATCATAATCTTTTTCCTTAGGGAACACGCCAATCAGTGTCCACCATGGACACGCCACACGCTAACTCTAGGGCACAAGCCCCTCTATATATAAACAATCCTGAGAAGCCAGGAAGACTTGATTCCAATCCACGCATTGGATCGTGGCGACTTGATTATATCGTCAAGTGCGATCTAAAACATCCAAAACCACCCCTCTCCTTTTCATCGTTTTACGTATTTCAGAGCCCCCTTAAGTTATCACTAAAGAAAGAACTCTAAAATTTATACATACGATTTTTGGAATCGTCATACAACAACAGCTCCGGTAAACCAATTGGGAAGAGCCTAAATCCACACGGGATATATCATTGGCGGATACAGATTTTAGTTCATTGTGGGGCCAAATTCTCACTAAAATTCACAAAAATATAAATAAGAAGATTAATATAACGCCCCATCCCGGACACCGAGTCCCGGGAAATTAAACGTTCGGCACGTGACATTTAACGAGAACCTTAACATCACGTAAGCCTTACATCATATCAGATTGTGCGAAAGTAAAAACGAACAAAAGACTCAGGAGGTAGACCCTCTGTTTGGTTTCGGGTGGGGTTGGATCTAACTCAATATTTTATTCATTTCACTATCTTATTTACCATTATTTTATTATAATTTCTCTCACCAATCATTTCAAAAAGATCAACAAATAAAATAATATCAACCAATTCACTTTATTCACCACTATCTTATTTAACCATTACTTTATCAATATCTTCATTAAAATTCATCTCACCAATAATTTCATTTATCTACACAAATTTCAATACAAGATTTAAACTTTATAATCATTATTTCAATTTATTTTATTTAATTAAAAAATTTCTCACCAATTATTTCTTCATCCACACAAAGTTCAATACAAGATTTCAACTTTATAATCATTATTTTGCTTTATTTTATTTCACCTGGATCCATTCAACCCAAACCTAACCCGAAACCAAACAGGACAAGAGTCTTACAAAATAACCACTCAGAAAGTAACTGTTCTCAACTAAATCATAATATAACATAAATAGATGCTAAAATCCCAAATCAACATCAATGTCCTTAAAGAAAGGAACAATTAATTAACTTTAGAAAGGGTCCTTGTAGTGAAATAATCATTAAATAATTGTTTTTTAAGAAAGGAAAGATCCCTCAAAAAAAAAAAAAAAAGAAAAGAAATAAGAAAATTAAAAAAAAAAGAAGAAGAAAGGAAAGATTTATAATGGAAAAAAAATGATTGCAGGACACCACAAATAAGAAAATACCAAAGCACATTGAGAGGAGCGTAAGGGGGAGAATGGAATTGGAAGGAACACCATCATCTCATGGTTATTACATGCCTGCAGAATGGAAACCCCACTCTTACTGCTGGATGGGTTGGCCGGTAAGTACCCCACACTCCCTCTAGTAGCACACGGGTAGGGGTTTTGCTTATGCTAAAATTGCTCCTTGATCTATGAACTTGATTTTGCTCTGCATTTTTCTGATGACGTTTTTGAACATCTTGTTCTTCTTAACTTTTTCCTTCGAATTGGTTTGTCAGAATCATGTGGTACGGTAGAGCTCACATTTTAGGATTTGGTTTTCCTCATTTTTAACTTGGCTATCGCTTAACAATTTGATAGACTTGAGAAATTATAGCGAGTAAGAATCACCGGAGAAACTTTGCCTTTCTAAAATCTGAGTAATGAGGTTCTTAATTTACATATAATGATATAAAGTGTTGAAACACATACGAGAACGAGAAACTTGCGGTCTAAGAGAGATAAAACAGTAGCAATGCAAACGTAAAGTAAGGCGTAAATTGATAAAACACAGAAACAAAGAGAACACAGTGATTTAACGTGGTTTCCGGCGTTGTGCCAACTACTCCACGGACAGAAAAAGAGATATTTTATTATGCACAAAGTTACAAGGATTTTCACACACTGCATTGATTACAACATTGGTATTTATAAGCACAATTCCCTAAACCCTAGCCGCCATAAGATCTTTGTCGGAACTGTCATAAATACCTTAGATGTGGACCCCAGCTGTGGTATTCACTAGATGAAACTCAGCTCCAACTGACCTTCTCAGACTTGTAATCAACTGCTCAGATGTAGAACCCAGTTGTACTTAGCAAAACTCAGCAGACTCAAACTGACTGCCGACTTCAGAAGAAACTCAGTTGCACTTCACCAAACCGTTTATCACGAGGCCCGAATACACGTATTAAAGCGACCATCATTCTCATTTCGATTTTCTGATTAGTTCCACCGGCTTATTCATCATTTTGAGATCAAGTCACTTAACTGACAAAAAGTCTTGCTGGATTGACCTCGATTTTTTTTTTTTTATTGTTAAGTGTTGGATTTTGTTAAGGATTTTGTTTTTGAACATTCATACTCATAATGGCAGCTTCTTATTTGATCAATAACCATCAATCATGTTCTGTCATAATTTTTATCACTTTCAGGGTTTATACCACCCATGTCTGATGTCGGAAAAAAAGATGAAATATGACATGGTGCATAGAATGGACCTAAGTATCTATCTTCTTAAACTTTAAGTTAACCATTTTCGGGACAAACAGGAACAAGGACCTGATTTTTTTTTCATATCCATGGTATTGCCACTAGACCGGCTTATGTGCGCTACACATACAATATATGCTTTACAGTTAATCTGTGATATACAACAATATTGGATGTTAAGGCTTCCTTTTTCTAATTCATTTTGTTTATTCTTTTTAGGAAATGTTTACGCTTTCTCATGATGATGCTGCAGATTTCTCTTTTAGTTCAGACTAAACTGTACTTGTTTATTTAAATTTATTTTTTAGGGTGTTTGGAGGGGGGATTTCTTTTTGTCATCTTTTCTGATTATGCATTATGTTTGTTGCGTACATTCAAGGAACGTCCTGATAACTGGCGGGAATATGCTGTGCATGGTCAACAAATATTTGCCAAAGTGGCATCTGCAATCTCAAGATTTGAGCCCGTCACTGTTTGTGCCAGCGCTTCCCAGGTTCTAATTCCTAAGAGCACATTAAATGTTTCTTCATGCATTCTTTGATGATGTGATTTCTATGCACTTATCTCATGAACTTTTATATGCACAGTGGTCTAATGCACGGAGCCAATTGCCTGAGAATATCAGGGTTGTAGAGATGAGTATGAATGATTCTTGGTTTCGTGACTCTGGTCCAACGGTAAGCTTATTATTCTCTGCTTCTGATATTACTTTGACTATTTCAAGAAGGATTTTTCTGATTAGAACTTATTTTTATATTGATGTGTGCTCTGGTAGTTTGTTCTGAGAAAGGGCGAATCAAGTCCTGGAAACCAGAGCATTGCTGGAATTGACTGGAACTTCAACAGCTGGGGTGGTAAGGTTGAGGATGTTCTTTTCTTGAGCAGAGTTCGTTTTAACTGCTATAAGTGCGATAAAAAGTGTAGTCATTCATCTTTCTGTTAGTTGCTGTAAATTGGTGTGGCTAAATCCTCAAAATTAGTATTGAAATGTATCACGCTTCTTACTGTTTCCTTTATTCATCATTTTCTTCAAGATTTACAATATTATCAGTATTCAACACAGACTTGTGGGGGATCATGCATGAATGGTTTTCTTTGCACATACTTGTTTAAATGGACTCTTGCTGTGATTTTGCAACTGATAATTAGTCTATTTGTCTTGCTGACCAACTAGCTCTCCTAGAGATGCTGTTTTTCAAAGAGAAACTATGGCTTAAAATTCTCAAGTTATATTTGAGTGTAACTCCTTAAGCTGCTTGTCTTTATGAACCTTAGGGCATATGAGCCATTTACATGGATTGGTTTCGTCATAGTTCTTTTGCTAAAATATACTGGTGATGCTAGGGACTATTAATCTATTTTCTTGACATTGAAAATTGCTTGCGCTCAACCTTTTTCTCCTCGCTGGATCCCTTCTTATCATAAATGGAATTGGTAAGGAGGCCAAGTATTAAGCTTTCTCATGAAAAAAAAACATAGTGTAAGAAGAACTTGGAAAATTCAAATGCATCTTGATAGTTTAGAGTAGAAGATTCTTTATTACTGCCCAGAAGGCGTTTTTCTGTGATGATAATTGTGATTAAATGTGCATGCTTTCTGCCGTCGTTCTTCCTCCTGCCTTTCATTTCTCTAGTTACATGTGCTTTGATTCTAGGTCCTGATGATGGATGTTACAGTGATTGGAGCCTTGACCTTCTTGTTGCTAGGAAGGTGAGTAAACTTCAGTTTCCATGATATATCTAGTCTCATTATTATAAGGCTTCTTTTTTGAATCTAATGCACGACACAGTTCTATCTATTTATGTTTGCTTTTGTCTTTAAGATTCTGGCGATTGAAAAGATTCCTAGGTTTCCCCACTCAATGATCCTTGAAGGAGGAAGCATCCATGTTGACGGAGAGGGTTAGATTTCCTTTCCCCCCTTGAAAACCCATTCTATCAGTGTAGTAAGCATTACAGGAATTGTAAATAGTAAAACATACAGGAGAAGAAATGCTGAAAATATTTAGCTTTATATCCTTCTCAAGTGAATCTAGTTCTTAAAAAATTCTCTAATGATTTGTAAGAAATTATTGGAATTTGTATTGTATGTGTGCATATGTAATTATAGAGCAGTAAATTATTTTATTTTTATTTATACAGATGGTATTAGTAAAAATAGGTGTAGGGGGCAGTTTTGGGTTTCGTAGTTAATTTAAGGAGTAAGAGGAATACCCTCCTAGGGCGGCTAGGGTACTTGGAGAAGGGGTTTCGATGTGTTATAAATTACCAGCAGTGCTGAGGAATAAAACACAAAAGCTTTCCCCCACTATTTCTTACAGAAATCTAAGAGATTAACTTTATCAGATCGCCATTCACCAATTTTAATTTCCTGTATCCGTAGACCTTGTCATTCACTGACAAGGTTTAGTTGCTTTTTATGAGTTCCCAGTTGGAGTTGTTGACATGCTTGATTGTTATGTGCATTTATTTTCAGGAACCTGTCTCACAACAGAAGAATGCCTCTTGAATAAAAATCGGAACCCTCATTTGACTAAGGAACAAATAGAGGATGAACTAAAAGCTTATCTTGGAGTCAAGAAGGTCATATGGTTGCCTCATGGGTTATTTGGTACATCCATATCACCTTTCCTTGTGTCTTTTACTTTGGTTCTTCGTATTTTTACCAGGCTTATTCTGGTTGAAGACAATAGCTATATACGAAATATTTTGGTGTAATCGGCTCTGGATGCTTGCTGTAAGTGGTACAATTGAATTTCATGACTGTTTTTAAACACATTAAAGAGAAAAGGGATCTAAATTGTATTGTCCCTCACAACCACTTTAATCCTTTATATAGATATTACAAAGAGTGGTGCCCAAGACATAAAACACAGACAAAGACAACTCTGCCGCTAGGAAATGATACCCTAGCCGCCACTATTATTTTTATTATTACATCATACTTCTTAACAAGGACTACGGACGTTATTACGTTTGTGGAATCATATGATGCTTGATATCCCTTGGAAGACCTAACATTTATTTGCTTCATTTCGTCGCTGGTGGTCGAGTATGAATGTTTGTCATTTGTCCTTCCCCACACCTTATTTTGCTGTGATTCTTGACCATTGTTATTGTTCTTGTTACTTTATTTGTCACGGGAAGGTAAGGCTGTTATTATCCGGAAAAATTAACAGTCTTAAGAATCACTGAATATGGTGCCCCTTTCCTCTATCATTTCACGTATTCGAGTTATGCATATGTGTTAAAATATAGGTGTTATTAGGGCCCTTAGAGCCATCCTTTATGTTGTTATTAAGTGTCTTAAGGGTCCTAAATTGTTATTAGGACTCTTTCTGTTGTTTTTCTGTTTTTGGCCCAGAATACACTGTTCATAGCCGTTGGAACAGTGTATTCTAGCCGTTGGGGGTTTTGCCTATTTATTGTAATCTTCTCCTTGTTGTCTCTACAAGGAAACTATCAATAAAATACTTCTTTCCTCCTATCTTTTTCTACATGGTAGCAGAGCAAGGTTCTTAATATCTTCATCTTCTTCCTCAATCCCATTTTTCTGAGTTTTTCAAAAACCACAAAAATGGCCTATCATCTTGATTCCACTTTGATTCTACTCCATCTTCAAGTGGAGTTATTCTCAATCGAGGAGGTAGCAATGATAACTCTCATCTTCTCACAAACCATAAGTTTGATGGGAACAATTATCACCTTTGAGTGCAGATCTCTTCTCATGTTTATTCTTTGGGAAAAGCGAGAGAGGATACTGTTGGTGAAATCACTGAACCACCGGCAAATGATCCACAGCTCAGGCAATGGAAGGCTGAAAACAATGTTATCATGTCCTGGCTGATTGGATCCATGACCAAGGATCAAAGTGAAAACTTTATGTTTTACAACACTGCTGCTGAGATTTGGGCTGCTGTCCATGATCTTTACTCAAAGAAGGACAACACCTCAGAAATCTATGACCTCAAATCCCAACTGAAGGACCTGAGACAAGGTGTTTTAAATGTCACTCAATACTACAGTCAACTGACCAAGATTTGGCAGCAACTTGATCTTTTCAATGATCACAAGTGGAAGTGCCCTGCTGATGCTAAGATCCACAAGAGCAACACTGAAAATGACAGGGTCTTCTCTTTCCTAATGGGATTAAATCCATGTTTGGATGATGTAAGGGGTAGAATTCTTGGCAAATCCTCTCTTCCTAGCCTCAAGTCTGTTTTTTCTGAGGTCAAACATGAAGAAAGCAGGAGGAAGGTCATGCTGGGAACTCAACCTCCTCCTATTCCTACTCAACCAGAAAGCTCTGCATCTGCTCTCCTATCAAAGGGTAATCAACACCAAAAGGGCAAGAAAGAGAGGCTTTTCTGTTATCACTGCAAGAAGGTTGGACATTCAAGGAGACTGCTGGAAACTCCATGGAAAGCCCTCTTGATTGGAAGCCAAGAAGCTGGGGGGCTGGAAGGGAATACCAAGGCAACTTTTCAACTCAATTGGGTGAAGAAACACCGAGGAACCTTCGCTTTTCTCTCGAGAGCAGATGGAAGTTACGAAAGGCTTACACACCTGCTCTCCTGGTTCTGTCACCCATTCAAATACATCCACCGCTTTTACATGGCACACTCGGGTAATCATGCTCATTCCTACATTATATCGACCTTGAAAAACAACTCTGGATTGTTGATTCGGGGGCCTCGGAGAACATATGATGAGGGAATAAGGGTTGTTTCACTCCTTAATTCCTGTAAACATGAAAGATTTGTAAGGATTGCGGATGGATCCACTTCCAAAGTGCAAGGAATTGGATCTATCAATTTTTCCAAGGATCGATCCTTGATCGAGTTCTGTATGTACCAAATCATCATGCAATCTCTTATCGATGAACAACCGGTAAAGAGACAAAACTTATCGATCATGTTTCATGAGAATAAGTGTATCTTACGGAGAAACGACTGCGGGAAGATGATTGGCAATGCTAGTGTTTCCTCCGGCCTATACATGCTACCTACGATCTTTGTTTCTTTGGATACCAAAAACTCTGCTTTAGTCATTGATTCATTGATTGTAAGAGTGATCTATTATGTTACGGCACTATAGGTTGGGACATCCCAATTTTGTGTATTTGAAAAGGCTTATGCCTCGATTATTTATCAATAAAAATGTGTCGATTTTTTATGTGTGAAATCTGTGTGTATGGCTAAACAAAGTAGGGTGTGTTTCATACCAAGTCTTATGCTCCTCCCGACCTTTCCATCTTATACATAGTGATATTTGGGGACCTACAGGGCCAAGAATATCACTGGTGCAAGATGGTTCATCACCTTCATTGATGATCACACCGAGTTGTCTTTGGGTGTTCTTGATGAAGAGAAAGCGGCGAGGGCAATCTTCATGAATTTTTCCTCATGATTAAGACTCGAGTTTGAAACTAATATTAAAATCCTCAAATCAGACAATGGGTGCGAATATCTTGAGAACCATCTGGGAAAATTCTTCAAAGAGAAAAGGATTATTCACCTAACTTCTTGTGTTGATACTCCCAACAAAATGGGGTTCATGAAAGGAAAAGCAGCACCTCCTTGACACTTTGCAAGAGGCACTTATGTTTGCTATGAAAGTGCTAAACATTTTTGGGGTGAAGATGTCCTAAGCGCCACATATCTAATTAATGAGAATGCCATCAGGGTTTTGAAATTCAAAACCCACTGTGGCGATCCTAATGAGAATGTATTACTTCCTCTCACTTAATTCAATCTTTGCCACCTAAGGTGTTTGGGTGCATTGCATATGTTCACAACCACCCACAGAACCAAACTTGAACCAAAGGCATCCAAGTGCATTTTTCTTGGCTATTCACCAAGACGGAGGGTTACAAATGTTATTGCCCTCAAACTAGAAAATTCTTTAATTTATGGATGTAACCTTCTTTGAAGGTAAAGCCTTCTACCATCAGGAAGGAGAATCACTAGACTATGTCTCATCCTCTCAAGGATGGGATATGAGTCTGGAACTTTGCACTCTCGGATAAAGGAAGTATAAATCAAGGGAAGTTACTACCCACGATAATACTCAAAGTCCTTTAACCTCTTTCCGAGAAATGGAATCTTTAAACCTTAGGCCTCCTATTCGGAGGGTACATACTAGAAGAAAGCAGGAATGAACTTGAGAATCAAGAACATCCACTTCATTACGAGAATGAGGATTCTTTAGAACCTCATGGCACTTATCGAGGATCGATCTGAGGAAGGTACTACCTCGAGAATCACTGAAAGGTCTATTAGCACGGTCAATTATGATGATAGACCTATTGCTTTGAGAAAAGGAACAAGGGCTTGCACTTGATATCCTCTATATAATCTCACAGCAATAGACAATATTTCCACTTCCTATCAAGTTTTCATACAAAACTTGGATAAAAACACAATTCCTCAATCCATCCATGAAGCCTTGAGGGATTCACGAGTGGAAACAAGTCGTAAATGAGGAATTAAATGCTCTAGACAATAATCACACTGGACAGCGACTTCTCTTCCTACAGGAAAGAAAACAGTGGGTTGCAAATGGATTTTCACTTTGAAATACAACTCGATGGCACCATTAATGAGCGCATAAGGCTAGGTTGGTTGCTGGGGGGTTACACTCGGACTCATGGCATAGATTACAGGAGACTTTTGCCCCGTGGCAAAATTAAACACCATCAGGGTGCTCTATCTATTCTTTGTGAATCTTGATTGGCCCTTACACCAACTAGATGTGAAAAATGCTTTTCTAAATGGTGACAAAAGAGAAGTATACTTGAAGTTGCCTCCTGGAATTGACTATCCAGGGCCGAAAACAAGGTGTGTAGATTACACAAAGCTCTTTATGGACTAAAGCGGTCCCACAGAGCTTGGTTTGGTCGTTTACCAAAGTTGTTAAGAACCTTGGATTCATACAGGTCAAGTGACCACACTATGTTCACCAAGGTGTCTCCTTTTGGGAAAAAAAGAGTCATCCTCATTGTATATGTGGATGACATTATTATTCTTGGAGATGATGCTCGTGAGATTGAATCTCTAAAGCATTGTCTTGCAAAGGAGTTTGAGGTTAAAGACCTTGGGCGGATGAAATACTTCCTTGGAATGGAAGTAGCTGGAGTCCAAGGAGGATCTTCATATCCCAAAGGAAGTACATTCTAGACCTTCTTCTGCAAAGCAGGGATGCTTGAGTGCAAACCGCCTCCACTCTGTTGATCACAGGATAAAATTGGAAAAGGACTGAAGAAAGCGCACACGAGTGGATATTGGCGGATATCAAAGGCGGTGGGAAAATTGATCTACTTGGCTCATACCGGACTGGACATATGCTATCTTTGTAAGTCCAGTCGACCAGATTTATGCATCATCCTTGTCAAGAACATCTTGATATTGTTCATAGAGATCTTTGAGGTATCTAAAGAGGAGGCTATTTGGTCAAGGTCTTATCTTCAAGAAATCTAAAGATAGAAAGATCCATGTCTTCACCGATCTTTGATCAAGGCGAAGTGCATGGTTGATAGAAGATCTACTACCGGCTATTGCTCCTATTTTTGGGGAAATCTCACTACTTGGAAGAGTAAGAAACAACCAGTGGTTTCTAGAAGCAATGCTGAAGCTGAATTGAGGGCCTTGGCCCTTGGTATTTGTGAAGGATTATGGCTCAGAAAGATCCTAGTTGACCTAAAGATCAAGAAAGAGCATCCTATACTTCTCTCTTGTGATAATGTGTCTGCTATCAATATGTCTGAAAATCCCATTCATCATGATAGATCTAAGCATATAGACATTGACAGACACTTTATCAAAGAAAAAATTGAAGATCAAGATATCAGCATTGATTTCATACCCTCTCAAGATCAGGTGGCTGATATTTTTACTAAGGGTTCTGCTCTACCTATATTCACCAGAATGAGATGCAAGCTAGGCTGTTATTCTCTACACAACCAAGCTTGAGGAGGGGTGTTAAAATATAGGTGTTATTAGGGCCCTTAGAGCCATCCTTTATGTTGTTATTAAGTGTCTTAAGGGTCCTAAATTGTTATTAGGACTCTTTACATTGTTTTTCTGTTTTGGCCTGAGAATACACTTTGTTCATAGCCGTTGGAACAGTGTATTCTAGCCGTTGGGGGTTTTGCCTATTTATTGTAATCTTCTCCTTGTTGTCTCTACAAGGAAACTATCAATAAAATACTTCTTTCCTCCTATCTTTTTCTACAATATGCATATGCATATCCGGATCTATTATCCAACTTTTATAAAATGGAAAATCTACCCCATAAAATGTATCCTAATTTATTATTCAGTGAGTATCCATTTTGGATACGTATCAGATACGGAACCAGGACAGGAATACCACGTGCATCCTAGACTCCTAGTAGCTACTAGCCCACCTAGTGGAAATAAGACTTAAATGTCGGTGTTATATGTGAGTTTAATTTAAGTTCCTTTGTCCAGCATTCCTTATATGGGTAACCTAATGCACAGTAAAGCTAAAGTGTATCTCTTTGCTGCAGGTGATGATGACACTAACGGTCATATTGACAACATGTGCTGTTTTGTGAGGCCTGGTGTAGTTATACTTTCCTGGACAGACGATAAATCAGACCCCCAGTATGAAGCGGTCAATGGAAGCCATCTCTGTTCTTGCCGGTACTACTGATGCTTGTGGCAGAAAACTGGAAGTAATCAAACTCCATGTCCCGGACCACTCTATATGACAGAGGAGGAGGCAGCTGGTCTAATTCAAGTAAGTTTCAGCACCTTCAACCCATAATTTCCTGGTTAGCGTCGGGTAATGGGATTTTATAAAAATATAGGATAAAAATGCAGATGGGATCGTGTAAACACTATGAATACAGTGACCAAACTGTACACAATAAAACTATAAGGACCAAAATATAAATATTAAAAATCATAAAGTGAAACAGTCTCTGGTGGCTTTTCTTCATTTTGAATGTGCTGTGACTTTGGTTTCTTCATTTCACGTATCCAAAGCATGAATATGCATATCTTAAATATGTTAAGCATCTGGTGCGTACCCATATTGGATTGGATATGGAACTTGCTACCGAACAGAGTATCCGTGCATCATATGCATGTATACTCATGACTAGAGAGTATATTCACATCAAATGGTTTTTATTTGTTTTCATATAACAACTGATTAACAGTTGGGAATTAAAACAATTTTGAATTTGTTTTTCCCTTGTGTTTTGAACAGGATGGTGAAGCTAAGCCAAGAATCGCGGGTACCAGACTAGCTGCTTCTTACGTTAATTTTTACATCGCTAATGGAGCAATCATCACTCCACAATTCGGTGATAAGAAATGGGATGATGAAGCTGTTCGGGTCCTCTCCAATGCATTCCCCAGTCACGAGGTTAGTCGTTTTTCCAATGCATACGATTTTGCGCCGTTGAATGCACCCCATGCCCTAACTTACTATAGCGCCACACTTTCTTGAACATCACGTCGATTTGATCATTGGAGTGTTTTATCGTCTCAGGTTGTAAGAATTGAGGGCGCGAGGGAAATTGTACTTGGGGGTGGAAATATACACTGCATTACACAGCAGCAGCCAGCAGCTTGTCGATAAGCGATGTCTCCTAGAGTGCTCATCCCTTTTTTAAATTGTCCGTTTCGCTACATCATTTTTCTTATTCGCCGACTTCATCTTTGAGATGGAACAGATATCATGTTCTATCTATCTAACGTGATCTTGGGGATTAGATACACAGTTTTACTCTGTTGTTTTACACTCCCAACGGCTGTGATAACATCTACTTCACTTTGGTTGTTTTATGCTATTGGTATTTGTTGGTGTGTTGATTTAGAGTGTGGACGGTTCTTTTATGGAGTTTATTAATGGTGCGCACGATATATCTATTTGGGCACCGCGAATTAAGTGGCACGACACCACGTCAACAAAATCTATTTCGGCACCACACATTGTAATGCTGTTCCTTAAAACTTTTGCTAGGACCTCACTAATAATTACGAAAATACCATACCTACTTGTGGCACCATATATTTTACCCATATCCAATCTTATAAAAATAATTACACAATAGTCCATAAAATATTGAAAATACCTAATTATACCATTACCTGGCTATGGCACTACACCATGTTCCCTCCAAAACCCTTCTTCTTCTTCTTCAGACATTCCTCAAATTTCTCTATCTTTAAACTTTTATCTTCTTTGTTCATCCCCTTCATTCCTACTTCATTCATCTGCTTTATTCTTATTTATCAAACTTTCACCACAAAAGCTTTCATCTTCATCATCCAACTATTTTTCTTATATTCCCAAAAAAAAAAAAAAAGGATTTGATCAAGTTTATGAAAACCCATATTATAAGGTTCATGTAAAGTGAATTTTGTGGGTTAGGAAGGTTGAAGAGAAGTTTCTTCACAACTATAGAGTCATCCAATGAAGTTTTGTAAAGGTAGGCATACCATGAAGTGATAGGCCAAGAAGAAGAGAAAATTAAAGTGATGAGCATGTTAATGCTTAGAATTTATTGTCTTTCATGCATCTTTGAAAGCATAATCATGTTTATTAGTTGATAGGTTGCGGTATGCTAGCATCAAGATACAAAAGATGAATAATAAAAACATTTTAAAGCATCTCGTACACGAATTCGACTCTGCGGGGGTTGAAAATGCACATTTCCACAGTTGTAGGGTCGGATTTTTTTTTTCAACAGTTTAAAAGTAAAAAATTACGCTTTTAGTAGACAATTACAAAGTCGAAATTTACTTCCACTGATACGCAGTCGAAAAAAAATCAACATTGTTCGATTAATTCACAATCGATAGCCGATTTTTTTTTGTACTACATTCAACTTCTTTGAAAGCATATGTTCATATGTTGGTTCATAATCGAGCATGAATACTTTGTTTTTACAGGTTGATGAGCAAATAATCCAAGATGATACTTCATCGCATATTCCTCATCTAAACAAAATAAGTGAATGTGTAAATAAGACGCACAAGTTTGTGAATATACCTCACAATTTCCTTCAATTTCATATACTTTCATTGTATGGTTAAATTTTAGAATTGCGGTTAAATAATGTAGGTTAATGGTCAAGGAGCCCGGACTATTGATGAAGAATTTGTCTTGCCAAATGTAGACGTATTAATCACAGAAGATATGCGTATTTGGGAAGAGGAGAAAACAAAGAAGAAAGAAAACATACTTGAGATTATAGAAAAGTGATATCGATGTTGAAGTTGAAGAAATGATACCAAACAAAGTTGATACTGGAATTCTGTTCATGACGAACACAGTACGTAACGTAAGGCTTAGATATGTTTGATACATGTTGCAATTGTAAACAATTGATAAGTTCCTAAAAGTTGAATAATTCTAGATGTTTTGGACTTAATTCGGTGTTGTATGTTGTTATTTTGCGATGTTTTTATCCTTTTTGGGCTAGATTACTGCGGATGTTCGAATTATTGCAGGATTGTTCGAGATTAGAAGAAAAAGGCCGACAAACGGAGCTAAAGTGAAAGAATTCAAGAAATCAGCCTATGTCATACCCAGGGTGTGACGCTTTTCAGAAATCTGAACATGACCAACGAAATGTTGGAAACTTTTCCAACGTATATTCTTGAAGATGACGTGATTTTTAATGAAAAGAAAGGAGCCCACGCATTAGAAGAGTCCAGGATTGATAAATATCTAATTTTAGAGATTTTCTTGATTAAATTAATCATGAAAACTTCCTAGATTTTGTAATTATATTTTAATCTCTCTCCAAGTCAAAAAAAAAAAAAAAAAAAAAAAAAAAACCAACCTTGGACGCCATATAGCAGATTTTAGGCATGAAACATATTCCATCCATCTTCTACTATTTTTTTCTCTCAACTTTTCGAGAACAAGATTGATTGCTTAGGACCCAAGAGCGAAGAACTGATCGTGAATTTCTTGGTTTTATGCTATTTGTGAGACTATTTTATTTTATTTTCTCCTTTTTATTTTATTTTTACGTCTCATAATGCTTAAATCCATGATTCTTGTGATCTTTTTAATCATGCGTGAGTAGATTTAATTTTCTAGGATTAGGAGAGCCTGATAAATGGATATATGAGTTAAAGATTCGATCTTTCCTATTATTATGAATCGATATGCTTTTGTATTGCTTTTAGTGTGCTATTTCGTATGAATTCATGGATTGATGGATTGAAAGATGAATTTCCATAGATTTATATGAAAAATTTGTTATCAATTAGGTGATGGACTAAAATGTGAAATTTAATTGATAGGTTAGAACTCTAATATCAATCAAGAAATTTAATGAGAGCGAAAGTTAATTGAAATTTTTGTGGCAATATAAATAATGATGTTTAATGGGTCTAAATTAATTTAATGAGCGAGAAATCGGATTTAATATTAATTTAGGCACGATTAATAGTAGTTCGAAAAAATATTAGTAATCACTTTTGATTATTCGTCAACATAAGTAAAAATTCATAAATGAAAATGTCGTTGTAAAAGTCATATATTCGTTACTGTGGTAATCCGACATCCTAGAAGTTCTTCCAACTTGATTTTTAGCAATTTCTTGGGTTTGTGTTGAGTTTTAAATAGGATCTTAGTTTTTAGTCATTTTATAATTCAAAACCCCTCAATTTTGATTTGTTTAGATAATATAAGTTGATAACTATTCGGTGATTGTCCTAAGTCCCTGTGGGATCGACATCCTAAGTACTACGCGATAAGCTGTGCACTTGCGGTCTTAGTGATTAGAGTGAAAATCACACGCAAGTTTTTTGGCGCCGTTGCCGGGGACTTGAGTGCCAACATCGAGCCGGTTGTTAATTTTGTTAGACTAGACGTTTTATTTTATTTTAATTGTTAGTAGGTACTGTTATCCTTTTTTGTTCCTCTCTTCTTGTTTATGCAAAAAACTTGTACTTCTAAAAATCCCTTTGAGTTTGATCCAGAAATCGAGAGATCTTTTCACAGGAGGAGAAGGTTGTTCAAGCTGGAATCAGAGTTGGAGGAAACAAAATCTGAAACTGAGATGGCTCTAGACAATAACAGAACTCTAGAGGACTACTCGGTGCCTACTGCACAGGGTTTACAGCCTGAGGTTGTGCAACCTACTATAGCTGCAAACAACTTCGAACTGAAACCTGCTCTTATTCAAATGGTTCATCGAAGTTCATTTGGGGGATTCCTTACAGAAAACTCTAATATGCATCTAAAGGTCTTCCTGAAATACCGTGACACCCTTAAGATGAATAACATCACTCCATAACAGATAAGAACCATGTTGTTCAAGTTTTCCCTGAGAGATAAGGCAAGAGCCTGGTACTATTCCATACCACCAGGCACAGAGACTTCTTGGGACCAACTCTCTCAGGCGTTTTTAGCCAAGTATTTTCCTCCCAGTAAGACAATTCAGTTGCGTAATCAGATTACAAGCTTTACACAATCCAATGAATCTCTTTATGAAGCTTGGAAGAGGTATAAAGAAATACTGAGAAACTGTCCTCACCACATGTTAGAGAAATGACAATTAGTGCAAACATTCTACAATGGACTGGATTTGACAAAATGGATATAGATGTTGTGGCAGAAGGTGCATTGCATAACAAATATCCAGATGATGCATACAATCTCATTGAGGATATGACAACAAACAACTCCATATGGTCCGGAAACAGAATGCCTAACACTTCAAAGAAGGAGGCAAGTAAGTATGAGGTAGACACATTGACCCTTCTTTTTGCTAAAGTAGATGCTCATAGTTCTAAATTTGGTAAAACGAATGTTAGTGCTTTGAGCTATGCAGAAGTACCTTGTGAAGTGTGTGGTGTGATTGGACATATGGATCCAGAATGTCAACTTCTTACCCAGTCCCAAGAGCAAGTTAATGCCTACAACAGTCTCAACCAAAGGCCTACCAATGATCCATTCTCGAATACCTATAACCCTGGTTGGAGAAATCACCAAACTACTCATATTAAAACAACTAGAATGCAGCACCACAATACCCTCCCGGTTTCCAACCTAGGGCACCCAACCCACCTCCTCGAAATTCTAATCTAGAAAGCTTGATTGAAACTTTCATGGTGAACCAAACCAGCAAGATGAGGAGAACCAATTGATGATTAAGGCTCTAGCATCTAAGGTGGATAGCCTGGTTGCACACAATAAGATGCTTGAGAACCAAATTTCTCAACAAGCGGTTGCTTCCTCTAGTGCTCCTGGAATATTGCCAGGAAAACCCGAACTTAATCCTAGGGAGCATTGTCAAGCTGTCAAGTTGAGGAGTAAGAGTTGAAAGACCCTAAGGTGGTGAATAATGAGAGCAAGGAGGGAGAGGTAGAGAAGGGTGAGATAGACGAGCCTATGGTAGAGGCACCAAAGAAAAACAGCCCAGAACCGGAGTCTAAATATATTCCCAGCCACCTTATCAACCACCAGTGCCTTTCCCACAAAGATTGGCCAAAGCAAAGCTTGATAAGAAATTTGGGAAATTCTTAGAGGTTCTGAAAAAGATTTATTTCAATGTCCCGTTCATAGATGCCCTCATATGCTAAGTTTCTGAAGTAGATTCTATCCAATAAAAGAAAGCTAGAAGACCATGAGACAGTGGCTTTGACCCAAGAGTGTAGTGCTATCATCCAAAACAAGCTACCTCCAAAATCTTAAGGATCCGGGTAGTTTCTCCATCCCATGTGTGATTGGCAATATGGGTATAGGTAAGGCTCTGTGTGACCTTGGAGCTAGTGTCAGTTTGATGCCACATTCTATGTATAAGAAACATGAGCTTGGTGAGTTGAAGCCCACGAATATATCTTTGCAAATGTCGGATCACTCCATCAAATATCCAGTGGGTATTCTTGAGGATGTTCCTGTTAAAGTTGGCAAGTTTAAATACCAGTGGATTTGTAGTGCTTGAAATGGATGAGGACATCCATATTCCGATTATTCTTTGTAAACTGTTCCTCGCCACTGCTGGGGCTACTATTGATGTCAAGAATGGAAAGCTTACTTTGAGCGTAGGAGACGATAACGTTGATTTAATTTTCCTAATGCTCTCACTTGCTTTTCTATTGATAGTTTCAGGATAGATTCTAAGGAAAAAATGTTGGAAAATGCCATTAAGGAAGGGTCAATTGACCCCGTGGAAGAGGAGATACCAAGTGAGGATGAGCAAGAGGGTGGAGAAATTGATGAAAATGCCATTTAGGGCCAAGATGAGGAGAACAATGTTCTTCCTCCTCTTGATGATGAGAAAGAGAACTTTGATGCTCAAGTTGATGCCCAATCTTGGGATGAGGATAAGGCCCCAAAGGTAAAGCTAAAACTACTCCCACCAAACCTAAGGTATGAGTTTCTTGGAACAAATTCTACATATCCGGTCATTGTAAGTGCTAGTTGATGACGTAGATCAAGTGAAATTAAAATACTTGACCACCAAAACCAATACTAGCAAGAGAACTAGGTCCATCGTAGTATAGCTATAGCGAATCAAGGTCGATCCCACATGGAACCAATTGTGGGTCATTTATATACAAACAATTAATCATTCATGTCAAGCACATAGAGGCGGTCTACGACCAACAAAAGACAAGAAAAGTAAAGGACACGACTCGACACAACACATAAACAACGTAATTAACCTCTCCAATTATCATGTTATCGTTTGGATCCAGAGACTATATATAATTAAACTAGACTCGTCAACTATTAATCCGATTCGTATCTCTTTTATATTGGCTACGGGAGTCATCCCCTAAACTAGATCTAGCTCCGGGTTGGCCATCTAGATCACTATGCTGCATCACGTGACTTCGCTTTTTCGGCCTCCATCTCATATGACTCGCACGCTTACAAAACTAGGGATGCCGATATTAACCGTATTCCTCACCTAGGCAACATTCCTTTTTTCAGGCGTACTTCCTAGACGATCGCATCAGTCTCCGTCCCATTAACACTAACTTTTAGGTATCATGTTAATCTACGATGTACGTATAACTAGGTGCTAGCAATTCCCAAATATAACACAGATCTAGATCTCGCTGAAAGTCCCGGAAGATCAATTCATGAGCCGACCTAGGAGTGCTATATTGGTATTTCCTAATAATACGCTAATTAAAACAGACGAGCAACGTAGCCGTAGCCATACCTACTAAGATAAGAAATTCTAGTGGACAATCACACCATAAAGACGTGGCTAGATTGACGCGGCAAAAACCTAAATCTTAGCGTTTCTACATACGTAACGGATAAAATAGAGACTCGTAAAGGAATTATATAGATCTACTAAAAACACGGTTGTCGATCATACCAAAGTCATCTATAGGTCACCGGATAACAGATCTGGGCGTTTGGATCCTTATAGACAAGGAATCCCCACTTCCTCATATCGTATCCTTAGATCTACATCGTTCGGTGAAGAACGAACAACCTCAAACGATAAACAATAATTGGGGGCTTAATTACAAAGAACAAAGAACAAATAAATACAAGAACTTACATTACTGCAGATCTTGCATAAAAACTGCTCTAAGAAAAACTGAAGATTTTATTATAAACTGAGAAGTGTAAAAAATGTATTGTGTAAAGAAGTGTGTTTATGGCGTGTATAGTATGCCTTTATTTATAGGAGTTCAAGCTAATTAAGAGATATACTTCAAAATGTCAAAACAAATAAGAGATAACTCTCGGCCGATCTCCAAAATAAGATGAAAAATGCGCCCCAAGCACATTGGAGAGCCGCCGCATTTATCCATCCAAGTTTCGGATTGGCTTGCTTGCTCTTGTCATGCCTTACTCCTCTTTTTGTGCTTATCCGATCTCTATCTTGAATTTCCTTTGATTTATCTTGAGATTTAATTCTTTCATTTGTATTTATCCTCCAAAATTATCTCAATCTATAAAATAGATATTTATCTCAAAGTAAATAATAAAATAATAAAAACGGATAAATACCAAAATATAAATAAAAACGGATAAATACCAAATTATATAATATAAATCACATAACATTAAATAATACATATAAACATGCGATTTATCACAAAATATATATTATTAGTCTCGATTTAAGGTCAACGTTGATGACTTTTACGGGTATAATTTGACCGTCATCAACTACCCCCCACTTAGACTTTGCTCGTCCCGAGCATAGTATCAATAAGTCATTCCCCAAGACAACATTTCTCATGGTCAAATCATACTTATACAAGAAACTCGAGTCAACTCATGCCATTCATGCTCATAAAGTATCCATTATTCGCTACTCGCTATGAATCGAAGTGATGTGTGCATGTGCATTCAGTTTTATACTTTTGTGGCAAGACTAAAGTTTATGCTAACCATGATCTCAACCTACCAACATCAAGCATTCCCACTTCTTAAGCCTCGCAATGGTTAAAGACATGGTGCAATAAGCAAGAGCGTCATCTAGAAGGTTTTGGACTTGGAGACCGAGAAAAATACTCGAAGCCTCTTAAAAGTTGAATTTTTTTCACATTTTCATATTTTCAAGCATTAACACATCTCAAGAAAGAATCTTGCTTTAAAAGTAAATTATGCATTGCAAGAATCACCTTTCACGGATTGGTTAATAACATTGAATATTACCACAAGCGCGAGGCTACTTTGGTAATGTTACTACAAGCCCAGTGTTTAACGCTTTGTCAAAACACAGATTATTCTAAAGCTTATTACTCCGCTTTGATGGCCAGAAGATAAGAATACATCAACAGATAAATATCGACTCTAGGTCTGCATAACTAATCATCTATGCAATGTACACATAATTTCTTCAGTTATTATGATTTGTGCGGAAAAACTCGATTCAAAGATTGAGTAATCGAATAATAAATAACTACTTGCAACAATCGGCATGAATATCCTTAAATTTACATTCACATAAGTATATAATGATCACGTACTCATGCAACTTGGTTCCTTCCCTATCAATTCTTAGCTAGGAACTCACAATTCTAAGGGTACGAGATAAATAATATGGCATTTATTCAATTTTTTTCAATTTTTCACCGTTTCATTCAATTTTCAATTATAACATATCATAGCTAAGTCTCCTACCCCCACTTAAACATGTCATTGTCCCAAATGACAAATAAAAATGAGAATTTAAGAAAAGACTTAGCTCCGAAGCGGCTCTCAAGTAGATGCAGATCATCAGAGCACGTCGTGGAGAAGCAAGTGAAAACCTGTTTAAGTAAACCAAATAGAAACTCCACGAGATCGTTAATAACATGTCAATGGGAGTTACAAAATAATGTGGCAGTAATTAGATATAAAATATCCAAAAACAAATTAAGCCACTTTATTCCATACAACCAATGACAAGTAAAACCAAAGAGTTAAAACTACTCGTTCGGACATAAAAGAAAAATACTAAATAGAAAGAAAGATAAACAAGCAACTAAAGATGGTAATCTTCATCTATAATCTCCACCGCTTAAATATGCTTAAAACCGGTGGAGAAGACAAAGATCAAAAAGCATTACCCCAGTGGGAGAACACGAGGTTCTTGGATTGATAAGATATTTAATCCGATTTTAAAAGAGAAACTTGGTCGGAGTATATGATTCGGATGTGACCAATTGGTAGAAGATAGGATCAGAAACTCGGTGCAGACGCTTCACGTTTAGATTGGATATCAACAACTTAGGGAGATGTAGTTTATCCTCGAAATTACTAATAACCCAATATATCACGTAAAAGTCCTAACCGTCATCAATAAGGTCAGTTCGGTGTGATGGCTTAGAACAAAACTTATCATCTCGAAATGCCGGAATAGGCGTAAAAGTGTGAAATTTAAAACTTCCGGTAGAAAGATAAGTTGCATTTTGATCGAACCAAAAACTTTTAAAATCCAGGCTAGAAGGTGAGCTACACGTACCTGACTAGGACCATGAAAACCAAAATGATAAAAGATAAACATTAAAACTTAGCAATATTTCAAATTCCGCAACACAAAGGTATTTTGTCAAAAAAATGGAGGTTTAGAGTATGATGGGTTTAGAAAAAGATATACATAAAGATGGTAAGAAAAGATAAAGGGTGGGTAAGAAATTGTGTGTTGGGTGGGTATTAGTTTGGGTTAGAGTGGGAGAGTGAAATAGATGGAAAGAAAGAGAGGGAATGGAAGAATGGTTAGAAATGTGAACTGTGAGGCGATTGGTGAGAGAATAGAAAGGTTGAAGGGTGAAAAGGTACAAAGGAAAGGATAAGGGTAGTTGCAGAAGCAATTGCACACAACTTTGGATTTTCACTGTATCGCCATTCTAAAAGTTTTGGAAGTTGACCAAAATTGTTCTTGTTCGCACCAATCTCTCTCTGTTACATTTTCAGTAATTCTCAAGCTCTCTTAATGCTTCCATCTTAAGGCTGATTGCTAAATTTCCTTTTCTTTAGCAATTTCTTGACTCTCCTATGGAACTCTACTTCACGTGGCCTATATTGAGTAAAAAAGTTTTGCACATCCTTAGCCCAATGGCCATTGGAACACGGAAAAATAAAAAACCTCAACATATGTCACGTTACTCTTATTGGACTCAGAGAAAACAAAACCTAAAATCCTAAAGAGAAATCCTAAGGGGTTTTAGAAGTAGTTACGAGTTTAAAGTCCTCAGCTCGACTTTCCAAAAATTATCCTTGTCAGTCATCCTTCTTGGATCGCTAGATGTTGACTCCTTGAGCACTATATGCGGTGGGCTCGTCGCTTTTTTGCGGATTAATATCCTTTCCTTGGTTGTGAGACCTAGGGAACGACATTTATTCTTACCATATATACAAAGCTTCTACCTCGGCTCTCGTTTTAGGAATTAGTGAATTCTAAGGAGATTTAGTCCTAGGGACTTATTTTAATAACATCCTCTATAATGCTGCTTCATTATGCTCTCTCAAAACTCAACGTCTTCTTTAGATTGAAAATTCTTAAACTACACAAATTGTTGCTCCCATGGCCAGTAGAAGCAATCTCATGCATAGGACAATGAGATTTTGACAGAACTACGAGGAACTCTTTATTCACTGCTTCCTTCAACTACTACATGTTTCCTTATACCCTCTAGATGAGACAGATTTGGGGCAGAACCTTTGATGAGCGAAAAATTCACCCACTAAAAAATACATTTATAAAGACTCGCAACTGTGGGTAAACTAACTCTCTGGCCGGCAGAGTACTGTGTCGATTGCTAGGATAGCTACAGAGTACGAGGTCGTCCCAAGAGAAATGTGGTTGTGAGTACCAAAATGAGCGTCGAACTTAGTCTAGGCGATCAAAGTTTTAGGTGGAGTTTTTATACTAATGCGAAAAATAAATTTTAACTAACGAGATTAACTAGGTGATTAAAAGCATAGCCGAGCCATGATCCAACAAAGTTATCTCCCCACGGGAAAAACTTGATAAGGAGTGTGTTTTATACGATTCTGGATTCATATGATATTCACGGAGTCAACTCTTTATTCTTGCGTTAAGATCTCGAACAGCTCTCACTTAACCCCCACACTAGGTTTATTAACCTCCCTTTGAGAGCTAACTCTTTAACATGGTTGACCGGAATAAAAACCGTTGAAAAACCTCTCACAAAACATAATTTTAACGTATCACTTAGGTTGCCAATCTAACGATTAAGACTATGGTTTAGTGATTTTAAAACATGTTTCGCACATCTCGTAAAAATAAGAATTTCACTTAGGCATAGTCCGGATCATCACTTAGATTGTCAATCTAACAATCGTGACTATGATTAGTGATATCCATATCTCACATCTCACCACAAAATACATTTATAAGCTCGATGTAACCGTGAACAAAGTTGTCAATTTTATTCAAAGTTAGGAAAATGATCAAAACGGGTTTTAAAACATGAATTTATCATACGAATGTTAAATTAAGCACAACACAACTCCATCTCGTCTCCCGAGGGTTGATTTCACCCGTTTTCACATAATTCGGCTATGTAACGTTTAACTACTCATATTACTTGAAAATAACAACGAAAATAACAAAAGCGAAAGAAAACAAAACGAAAAAGATAACTACAATTTATATAGATATACGTATAGATATATATATAGATATATATAGATATAGATATATATATAATATAATATATATATATATATATTTATACTAATTGCATCAAAATAAAAGAAAGCAATAAAAGCGGAAATGAAATTATATTAAAGCGATAACTAGTCGGGTTATTCTGCGAACATTATAACGACATAATTATATAATTATAAGGCATAATTTAAAAGAAAGAAAAGATGAAGGAAAAAAGAAGGGAAAAGGGCTGCTGCTGATGCTCACGATATATATAGGAAATATTTTGGGGCCGGATCGATCCGGTTGGTGCCGGATCGATCCGAGATCATCATCACTAATCATTGCAGATAACATGCAAGACATGCGCAATGGGGAAATTTTATATATAATTATATATTAAACTTCTAAAATTCATATCTTGAGTTGTAGACCTCCAAAAATCATGATTCAAACGTCATTAGAAAGCTCTCGAAAAACTCTACAACTTTCATCAAGGACTCTTCTTCAGAAAACGTCATTTTGATGAGCCATTTGTATTACGTGTCGTTTGCGACATTTTCCTTAATACAAATCAATTAGCCACTTGACCACCATTTGAGTTGTAGAAGTCCGATTGACTTGATTCAAAATCCATTGGAAAGCTTTCTTGAAGATATACAACTTTCATGAAGGATTCTTTTTCAGAAAACGCCGTTTTGATGAGCCATTTGTATGTCGTGTCGTTTTCGGGATTTTTACTATTACGAATCGATTAGCCACTTGGTCATAACTTGAGTTGTAGAACTCCAATTGACGTGATTCAAAGTGCATTGGAAAGCTTTATCAAAGATCTACAACTTTCATTAAGAAGTCATCCCCTGAAAATGCCTCTAAGCTGGGTCAAATCTCCGTCGAAAATATGTAACGATTCAAGTACTTGGAAAAACGACTTTTTGAACTCGTAAAGCATGGCACCTTCTTCTAACCCTCTAAACACCTCTTTTAGGGCTCAAAACATGTCGTTTCGTAGAATCTTGGTCCACTTATGATTACGCAATAAACCACCAAAATACCAAGCGTACGTAAAACCGACACTTACACTCCAGGTTACTAAACCAAGCACAAAACTAATAAAAACTTCTAAAACACGATATTTTACATAATAGTCACGACTTATATATTTTTATGAAATTTAGGAATTAATGACTTTAATTGATATAAAAGTGCTCGAAATGATATCAAAAGTGGGTTGAAAAGTTATAAAAATAACGGTGAATTTTTCCGTTATCAACCTTTCACACTAATAAAATAAATCTTACAAACCAACTCCGGGCTAAGATTCTCATTCAGGTTCATGTAAAGACTAGCTTATGTTCAAAAGATCAAAAGATAGTAAAATATAAAAAAAAAAGGTAGTACCTTGCCTTCAACATTGTACCACGAATAATTCGAACCTTAATATTTATTTTCTCGGAGCCATCTTGGTGTTTTAAAGGTGTTTCTTCCATTGCTTTCCCATCGTAGATTCGTAGCTCCACATGCTGCTAGGTTATTTTCTCAGCGCCCACGAAAAATTACTGACTCAGATTATTGCTTCCCTGGTTTCTGCAAACAGAAGAAAAACAAAACGAACCGTAGAATGATTTAACATGGTTTCCCATGCTGCTATCAGACTTACGGATTAAACATACGGAGATAAACAGACACGCGAAATTCCTAAAAGCAGAACCAAGCCAAGCTTGTGGCAATGAGAGGCGATCTTCTTTGGGAGCGAAACCGATTGTTTTTGATTTTGGAATTTTTACACGGAGAGCACAACCAGAGGGACTCAAAAGCGTAAAAGCAGACTAAAGCGAAACTTCGACATGAATAAAAATTATTTATATATAAAATTGACCGTTGGTTCCCGGCAAGCGGCGCCAAAAACTTGATGGCGTAGATCAAGTGAAATTAAAATACTTGACCACCAAAACCAATACTAGCAAGAGAACTAGGTCCATCGTAGTATAGCTATAAGCGAATCAAGGTCGATCCCACAGGAACCAGTGCGGGTCATTTATATACAAACAATTAATCATTCATGTCAAGCACATAGAGGCGGTCTACGACCAACAAAAGACAAGAAAAGTAAAGGACACGACTCGACACAACACATAAACAACGTAATTAACCTCCCCAATTATCATGTTATCGTTTGGATCCGGAGACTATATATAATTAAACTAGACTCGTCAACTATTAATCCGATTCGTATCTCTTTTATATTGGCTACGGGAGTCATCCCCTAAACTAGATCTAGCTCCGGGTAGGCCATCTAGATCACTATCTTTGCATCACGTGACTTCGCTTTTTCGGCGCCTCCATCTCATATGACTCTGACGCTTACAAAACTAGGGATGCCGATATTAACCGTATTCCTCACCTAGGCAACATTCCTTTTTCAGCGTACTTCTAGACGATCGCATCGAGTCTCCGTCCCATTAACACTAACTTTTAGGTATCATGTTAATCTACGATGTACGATAACTAGGTGCTAGCAATTCCCAAATATAACACAGATCTAGATCTCATTTGAAAGTCCCGGAAGATCAATTCATGAGCCGACCTAGAGTGCTATATTGGTATTTCCTAATAATACGCTAATTAAAGCAGACGAGCAACGTAGCCGTAGCCATACCTACTAAGATAAGAAATTCTAGTGGACAATCACACCATAAAGACGTGGCTAGATTGACTTGGCAAAACCTAAATCTTAGCGTTTTTACACATACGTAACGGATAAAATAAAGACTCTTAAAGGAATTATATAGATCTACTAAAAACACGGTTGTCGATCATACCAAAGTCATCTATAGGTCACCGGATACTTGATCTCGGGCGTTTGGATCCTTATAGACAAGGAATCCCACTTACTCATATCGTATCCTTAGATCTACATCGTTCGGTGAAGAACGAACAACCTCAAACGATAAACAATAATTGGGGCTTAATTACAAAGAACAAAGAACAAATAAATACAAGAACTTACATTACTGCACAGATCTTGCATAAAAAGCGCTCTAAGAAAAAGCGAAGATTTTATTATAAACTGAGAAGTGTAAAAAATGTATTGTGTAAAGAAGTGTGTTTATGGCGTGTATAGTATGCCTTTATTTATAGGAGTTCAAGATAATTAAGAGATATACTTCAAAATGTCAAAACAAATAAGAGATAACTCTCGGCCGATCTCCAAAATAAGATGTAAAATGCGCCCCAAGCACATTTGAGAGCCGCCGCATTTATCCATCAAGTTTGGATTGGCTTGCTTGCTCTTGTCATGCCTTACTCCTCTTTTGTGCTTATCCGATCTCTATCTTGAATTTCTTTGATTTATCTTGAGATTTAATTCTTTCATTTGTATTTATCCTCCAAAATTATCTCAATCTATAAAATAGATATTTATCTCAAAGTAAATAATAAAATAATAAAAACGGATAAATACCAAAATATAAATAAAAACGGATAAATACCAAATTATATAATATAAATCACATAACATTAAATAATACATATAAACATGCGATTTATCACAAAATATATATTATTAGTCTCGATTTAAGGTCAACGTTGATGACTTTTACGGGTATAATTTGACCGTCATCACTAGTCTAAATGAGGAAGAAACTAAACATTTATATTCCTTACTTAGACGGTACCGCAAAGTGATAGGATGTACCATTGATGACATCAAAGTAATCCACCCCTCTATATGCATGCCTAGGATTTTGCTTGAGGATGATTATAAGCCTTCTATCGAAGGTCAACGACGCTTGAATCCTATTTTGAAGGAGGTGGAGACGAAGGAAGTGTTGAAGCTTCTAGTTGCGGGTGTAATATATCCTATCTCTGACAACTAGTGGGTTAGTCCCACTCAAGTTGTAACTAATAAATGAGGGTTCACGGTAGTAAAGAATGATAATAATGAATTGATCCTTTCAAGGTTAGTAATGGGTTGGCGCACGTGTATTGATTATAGAAAAATAAATAAAGTGACCCGTAAGGATCATTTCCCGCTTCCATTCATTGACCAAATGCTGGAGAGGTTAGCAAAGCATTCATTCTTTTGTTACTTGGATGGCTATTCGGGTTTCTTTCAGATTCCCATACATCCAAGCGACCAAGAAAAACAGACCTTTACATGCCCTTATCGTACTTTGGCCTATAGACGCATGCCTTTTGGCATTTACAACGCCCCCGCTACCTTTCAACATGCTATGGTGTCTATATTTTCTGATTACATTGAGCATATCATGGAAGATTTTATGGATGACTTTTCTGTGTATGGTACTTCGTATGAATCATGTTTGGACAATATATCTAAAGTCCTACAAAGGTGTGCCGATGTTAATCTTGTATTGAATTGGGAGATGTGTCATTTTATGGTACGAGAGGGAATCGTTTTGGGACATTTAGTGTCCAAAAGAGGTATTGAGGTAGACAATGCTAAGATAGAGGTGATTGAGAAGTTGCTGTTGGAGTTGCCGGAATCTAAATCCGACCCGAAAACCTGATTTGATTGAATCGAGTCGAATCAGAATCCACACAGATTCGTCTAGATCTTGATTAGATCAAGATCTATAGCGGAAGCGTGAATTTTTACGATCTAATTAACTACCGAACGATTAATTAACACCTTAAAGAAAAGGTTACGAGATTACCCAACCGAAGAGAAGCCGTGATCTTCCGAATTGTACCTCCAAGCGACGACTGGCAGACGTCGATCCCATATTCGAACCTCCTCGAATATGCCTTCAAGAAAAACCTCTTCTTTCCAATGGCTAAGACTAGAAAATAAAATTTCTCTCTTTCCCAATAAAAATGGCGTTGGATGTTCTAATCATTTGGTGTTGGGAGAAACTCTCTTTATATAGGCTAATAAACAATAGTTTGAGAGTTTATTTTTTATCCTTTAAGGAAAATAAAACATTTATTCAAAAAGGAAAACAAATTTCTTATTTATCCAATAAGCAAACTAATTTCTTATTTATAATTATTTAACATATAAATAATTATATTTTCCACATTATAATTAATTAAGAGAAAATTTCTTTTTCCAAAATTAATAAAAATGTGGCACCATTTTATGCCAATTGGAATAATAGAAAATGTATTTTCTATACTATATATTATTACCGAATAAATAATATTTACACATTCATTAAATAGACCAACTATTTAATTATTATCGAGGTTCCAAAATACGAGAATTCACTCGCGTGTTAGGAGCCAACCTGGGATCATGGACCTATAACCAGTAGCTCCAATAAATTGAATAAAATATTCACCGAACAAAACATTTCCACTCAATTTATTAATTCCAGAATTACGCCACCATAAATCCGAAATTGAAATCTATCGATTATAGATATAACTCATTCTCAATATGTCGAGTCAATAAGCGTCTATTGATATAATCATTACATACAGACTAACCCTCTATAGACTATCCGTAATGAAGCGAGAATGTTTCCGTAAACCTTCTTCATTACATCTTATCCTTGTTTACCATTAACCCACTAGTGATCAATTAGTTCATAACCAATATGAACTATGCGTATCGATCAGTTTCTAGGATTGACAAATAAGGGGATTGTCTTTCTACTTCCCGCAGTAAGGAATGGATTCCGTCTCTGTGAGACACACACTCGCTACTCAATCCTGAATTGTGCTGACGTGAAACTGATTCAAACCGCGCCTCTTAGAAATCCTTAACGAACACATCTTACCCTATCTTGAAACAAGCATGAGTCTGCAATCACTTCAGGATTAAGCTTATATAGATTTCTCAATCACGGAATTATATGAGAATTACATATTAAATCAGTCCAGTCCTATATGACTACATCATATATAAATGCCCCACTTAGATAACCAATATCGACGGTCAGGATAAGACGGTCACACCATAAAGTGTTCTGGGCGCATTAATGGTGGTTTAATCAATAGACCTCATACTTTGATTAAGTTCATCACGGACTAATAGTTTAAGTGTATCACCATAAACTTAATCCTCACGTGACATAGACTAAGTTATATGGCTGCATATGATACAACTTGGGGTTTTCAGTAGTGTATTACTTATGAGCATGAAGCATAATAAGTTGAGAATAATTCTGTCATTTATTAATTCTAAAAACAATTACGAAAATTGTCTTTCGGGCACTACATATAACATTTTCAGCCAACTAATTCGGTTAGGGGAGAGCGCAGTTTTCTAGGTCATGCGGGTCATTAAATATTTTTCTAAAATATCTAAGCCTTTTAATAACCTTTTACAAAAATACGTGGCTTTTGAAAATGACTTCAATGCAGATTGTCTTGAGGATTTGACAGGTTAAAAAAGGCACTAATTTCAGCCCCAATCATGCGAGCACCAGATTGGAACCTACCGTTTGAAATCATGTGTGATGCTAGTGATTATGCGGTTGGGGCGGTTTTGGGTCAGCGAAAAGACATGAAAGCCTATGCCATATACTATGCAAGTAGAACCCTAGATGACACACAAGTAAACTATGCCACCACTGAGAAGGAGCTATTGGCGGTTGTCTTTGCATTTGAAAAGTTCAGCTCAAATCTAGTTGGGTCCAAGGTGATTGTTTATACATATCATGCGGCTATTCGATACTTACTGAGTAAGAAAGATGCAAATCCGAGGTTGATTATATGGATATTGTTACTTCAGGAGTTTGACCTTGAGATCCGGGATAAAAAGGGTACCGAAAACGTTGTGTCGGATCACTTATCAAGGTTGAAGCAAGAAGAAGATCAAGAAGTTGACGAGGAGCTGTCTATAGATGATTCTTTTTTGGATGAGAATCTCCTATATTTCTATAGGTAATACCCCACGGTATGCATACTTCGTGAACTATTTGGTTATTTGTGTCTTGCCACTCGAGATGAGCTACCAACAAACGAAGAAGTTCTTTTCTGACATAAAGCATTACTATTGGGATGAGCCTTCTCTATATAGAAGATGTGTTGATGGTATTTTTAGACGGTGTGTCCCCGAGGAGGAATTTCAAGATATTCTTCATCATTGCCAATCTTCTGCCTATGGAGGGCATGCTAGTACCTCAAAGACCGCCGCCAAAGTCTTACAATGCAGATTTTATTGGCCCACGCTATTCAAGGATGCTAGGAATTTCGTGCTGAGTTGTGACAGATGTCAAAGAACGGGCAATATATCAAGAAGGAATTAGATGCCTCTTAATAATATTCTAGAGGTTGAGATCTTTGATACATGTGGGATAGACTCCATGGGCCCGTTCACATCGTCACTAAGCAATAAATACATTCTCCTAGCGGTTGACTATGTATCCAAGTGGGTCGAAGCAATATCAACACCCACAAATGATGCTAGAGTCGTGGCCACGTTTTTAAAGAAGGTAATTTTTCCAAGGTTCGGGGTGCCTCGCGTTATAATAAGTGATAAAGGAACACACTTCATTGAGACTAAATTTGAAGCTCTTCTAAAGAAGTATGGGGTACATCATAAGCTTAGCACGGGCTATCATATTCAAACAAGCGATCAAGTTGAGATTTTTAATAGGGAGGTCAAGACGATCTTTGAAAAAACAGTTAATCCACCAAGAAAGGACTGGTCTATGCGGTCGGATGAGGCCTTGTGGGCCTATAGAACAACCTACAAAACTCCCATAGGTACGTCTTCATTCCGTTTGGTGTATGGTAAACCATGTCACCTTCCCGTCGAGCTTGAACACAAGGCACATTGGGCAATCAAGGCATTCAACTATGATATGAATGATGCAAGTGAAAGGAGATTATTTCAATTGAGCGAATTGGATGAGATAAGGTTGGATGCCTTTGAAAATGCCCGGATCTATAAGGAAAAGACCAGGCAATGGCATGACAAACACATATTGAGAAGAGAGTTTAAAGAAGGCGACCTTGTGCTCTTATTCAACCCTCCCGGATCTATAAGGAAAAGACCAGGCAATGGCATGACAAACACATATTGAGAAGAGAGTTTAAAGAAGGCGACCTTGTGCTCTTATTCAACTCTAGGTTGAAACTTTTCCCAGGAAGGCTAAACTCTAGATGGTCCGGACCATTACACGTTTGTAAAGTCTACCCCTATGGTGCAATCGAGATATGAAGTGACTCCACGTGCTCATTTAAGGTAGATAGGCAAAGGTTGAAGCACTACATTGCGGTAGAGCCATGTATTTGGACCATAGTTATCAAAACCGGACAGGACTGGCGGTCGGACCGGTAAAACCGGTGACCCGGACACGGAACCAGTCCGGTTCAGTCATTGGACTGGTTAAGGAGCCTGACCGCTAAAACCGCCGGTTGAACCGCTAAACCGTGACTCGGCCTGCTATTACTCGAACCGGTTTTTATTTTTTTATTAATAATTCGGTAGGATTTAACTTAAAAAACAAAATAAATATTTTACCTTTCTATAATCACAGCAAACGCAAAAGCCTTAATTTCACCCATCAATTATTAAACAAGTCATTCTTTTAGAGCACTCGCAGTAGTGTCTGTAAATGATGTTAAATATGTATTTTAAGGATAAATAGAGTTCAGATCCAATTAAAAGACAAATGCACCAGCATCTGTTGAATTGATCTGTATACCACAGATCCTTCACATTTTACGCCATATCTCCAGCAAAATAAAATAAATCTCCAGATCCATAATAAACCCTCTCTCTCCCCCTCTTTTCATCGTCTTCATCTGGTCTTTCATCTTTACTTCTCATTTTTTTTCTCCCTTTCTTCTACCGAATCCACACCAGTTACAGTTTTGGGGTTCAAATTCTACTTACGGAAAAAGGTTGGGAATCGCTTTGATTTGTGGTTTTTTTTTTTGGATTAAAATTTATATTGCTTAAGGTAGTGGATGCAGAGCATTTCACCGTTCCCTTGATCTGCAATGGAAATTCATCCGGATACGACGCCTGAAAGTGAAACAGGTAAACTGATCGGCATTTTTGTTTGCAGAGGAAGACGTGATTCTGCAAATTGAATTTGAATTTTGATGGTTTTGGGAATCAAAATCCGCAAGGAGTAGGTTGTGGAGGAGCAGGGGAAGAAAAAGAAGGGAATGCGACTGGGGAAGTACGAGTTAGGAAGGACATTAGGAGAAGGCAATTTCAGCAAGGTGAAGTACGCCAGAAAACCTCGAATATGATCTGCTTTGATTTTCAATTTCGGCACACCTTTGATTTCCAATTGTGGCACACCTTTGATTTCTACTTTGATTTCTGCTTTGTTGAGGTCATTAGATTTTGTGGCACACCTGCTGCTCTTGCTGTTGATAGTGATGTCTCTGTTGATGCTATTGAAGATTTTTATTATTATTCTTGAGTATCATACTTAAAAATCTTTGTGAGCCTGCTCTGCTATTTGATCCTCCTTGAAGACTTGTTTTGGTTATGATTGGATCACAGTATAGTGGTTTTGGGATGATATTTTGCAGTCAAGGGGTTGGTTTGTTTTCTTGGTGTTTGTTGGTGATTTTTCATCATCATCAAGCTTCCAATTAATTGTCAGTTTGCTTTCCTCTTTGCTACAACATATTATCTATGAAGATCTCCCTAAACTCTAAACAACCTGCAAGATTTTAGGGCACTTTGCATTGGTTTGTGGTGGTTTAAAGACCTTTGAACATTTTTTTATTATTGTGAAGCTGACTTGGATCATGCTTTTACTGTTAGTGTTAATTTATCCATTTATTTTTAGTCTCTTTATTTTTGTATTATTTGCTTCAAGAAGCAGCTTGTTGATTATTATTCGTTTTGGACTCTACATTGTTCTTATGCAGTGATTCTTTGTTGTCTTCACAGCTTAGCTACCTCGGATTCCATTTCAATTCTTGTCAACGCATTTTGTATTTTGATCTTCACCAATGGGTTCTTACTGTCAAAATTGGTTGAAGGAATCAATTTTTGAGTCTTCATCCGACGAAGAGGTCGAAGAGATAATAATGATTGCAACAGAGCAAGAGAATTTGGCGATGACGAGGGCTTTAGCATCACGTACTCCACGTAATTACATTGATCGTGGTTTTATGGAAGGTCATGAACGACTTTTCAATGACTATTTTTCTGAGAATCCAGTTTATCCCCCAGATCGCTTTCGAAGAAGATTTAGGATGAGACGAGAACTATTTGTTCGCATCCAGACAGAAATAGAAGCCCATGAGCCATATTTCCAACAAAAAATGAATGCAGCGGGAAGGTTAGGACTTTCATCTCTTCAAAAGATTACTGCTGCATTTCGAATGCTTGCTTATGGAGTTCTCACGATTTTTGGATGAGTACGCATGCGATTAGGAGAGAGCACGGCTTTATTGAGTATAAAGAAATTTGTGAAGGCGGTTATTTCTGTTTTTGGAAAAGAATATTTGAGAACTCCAAATAGTGAGGATATTGCCAAATTGATGGCTATCGGTGAAAGTCGGGGTTTTCTGGAATGCTGAGGAGCATTGATTGCATGCATTGGAAATGGAAAAATTGCCCGACTGCTTGGAAAGGTCAGTTTAGTGGACACATTCGTCAACCTACAATTATATTAGAAGCGGTTGCTTCATACGACCTTTGGATTTGGCATGCATTCTTTGGTTTACCGGGTGCACATAATGACCTTAATGTTTTGGATCGTTCGTTTGTGTTTAGGGAACTTGCTGAAGGTCGTTCTCCAAAGGTAAACTATCAAGTTAATGGCAATCAATATTCCATGGGTTATTATTTGGCTGACGGTATATACCCGTCTTGGGCTACGTTTGTGAAGACAATCCCTATGCCACTATCCAATAAGGCTAAATATTTCAAAATGATGCAAGAAGCATGTAGAAAAGATGTTGAACGTGCTTTTGGTGTACTTCAAGCACGATTTGCTATAGCGGCGGGCGGCTCGTTACTTTAAGCGTTCAACCCTTACTAATATAATGTTGGCTTGCATAATACTACATAATATGATTGTAGAAGATGTGCGTCATTTGCATGTTCAACCGGACATGGCACATGTATATGATCAAGTTGAAGATGGACCTCCATCGCCTATTATGGAACACCTAAACGGTAATCAATTTCAGGATTTTGTTGATCAACATATCCGAATTCGAGACAGAGAAGTGCATTCCCAACTCCAAAATGACCTCATAGAGCATTTGTGGAATATTTATAGTAATAATATTGAGAAGCTTGATTGAATACAAATTTGCATTGCTGGTTCTAGTTTATTTTATTATTATTGTTGTTGTTGTTGTTACAACATTGTAATGTTCTAACTTTTGGAAATGCATGTATTGAAACTTTTCAGAAACATGTGGTTTTATATTTTGATCATAACAATTTTTCCTTCAATTCCTTGTATATGAATAAGTTAATTAACATAACAATAATGTAAATAGTTTGGCAAAACTATATAATGTAAATAGATGCATCACAACTTTTCCTTCAAGTCCTCGTATATGAATAAGTTAATTAACATTGCAATATATTGTAAATATGAGCTAAAAATTGCAATAAAGTTGGAATGATATTCTTGCATAACAACAAAAATTAGAAATTGGGATAAAATTGGCTTACGAAGTTTACTCAACCACACTTTATAAATAATTACAATAAGTATTTCACCAATTTTATGATAATAGTTGAGAAAATTAATAGAGAATCTGTAAATAGAGATTCTGGTGTATTATGTCCCGGATAGAGAATCTGTAAGTTAATATGCTGATGCAGTTGACCCTTTATAGAGATTCTGTAAAATTAGAAAAAGTGGTGTTTGAGTCTGTAAAATAGAGAATCTGTTTAGAGACACTACTGCGAGTGCTCTTAGGCTCCCTCCGTTATAGAAGAATCCCGTAAGAAA
Source organism: Gentiana macrophylla (assembly GCA_026214975.1). NCBI lineage: Eukaryota > Viridiplantae > Streptophyta > Magnoliopsida > Gentianales > Gentianaceae > Gentiana > Gentiana macrophylla. The sequence continues at coordinate 105,569,665 of CM047813.1, read as the reverse complement.
TTCACTATTCTTTATCAAGATATTTTCTTTTCTTTCGTTGGATTAATTGTGACTACTGATAAGTTTCAGCCTTTCAACTTTTTTATCATGAATTTGGTACTTTTTGAAAAATTTTGGACAAGTATGATTATATTATATTACAATGTGCAAGTTTACAAACTAAATCTCTTATTCAAAACTTTTTGTGGGTTTTTACTTTTTACTAGTATTTTAGTGGTTTTTTTAAAAAATAATTCACATATTTCATTTGTTTCTTGTTTGTGAATATATTATTATATTTTAAGTTATATGTGGTGACCCATCAGTTGAGCCAAATGGCCGTCAGTTGAGCAGATTGACCCGATTTTAATTTGAATGTCCGGTTCGGTTCTGATAACTATGATTTGGACTCTCCTTCTTCAACTTCACTATGGATTGAACAGGGGTCGAGATAATGACCTTAAACAATCGCTCCTCGGGAGGCAACCAAAGTACTTTTTCTTGTTTTTATAGGTTTTGTTTTGGTTTGGTTGTGTCTGTGTCGGTTTCACAGAGAGAAATATATGCACGAGTGGTACTTGAAAGCCATCACATACGGAGAAAACGAGTTTTGAAAAGTAGAGATTACACCTATCACGTGGTTAATAACGATGAACGTGATAACAATAAAAAATAAAAACATTTTTCCCGTCCAGCAAAGATTTACAATTTACATAACCCTTTTATTTTATTTTCTATTTTTTTTCTTCTCTTTGATCCTTTTCCCAAAACCCAAATTATCATCCCCTTCCCTGCTCCGTCCCCTTTCTTCGACCAGAGCAATTTTTTCTTTTCTTTTTTCTTTCACCATCTTCCTCCTCCATCTCTACACCTCTACTTCACTTCCTTCACATTATGGGCAAAGCTAAAGACTTTAAAGACATTACTCCTAAACCTAAGCCACCAAGGAAAAGACCACCACACAGTTCCGGTGACATCGTGGGAGCTCCGATTAAGGTAACATTTGGTTCATCTATTGCCTCTAATTCCATTTTTTCTTCTACCCCACCCCCAAACCCTTCCCCAACACATGAAGCCCACCCTCCACCGCCCCATAACCACCCTACATCGCTGGAATCTGCCAATTCCGCCGGAGCCACCGGTCAAAACTCCAATTTCGCCGGTCAACCCCCCATTACACCCACTACATTCACACCTTCTCACACCACCACCTCTTTCGATGGACTTACTTACCAAAAATCCACTATCACCACAGGAAATATGGTTACCCGAAAGAAACTATCTAGACTTGCCACTTGTCCACCTAAGCCAAAGAGTACGCCGGAAATTGCTTCTCCACGTGGCCAAAAGCGTAAACATGATGGTGTCCCCTCTTCAACCTCCAAGTCCAAAGCAAGTGGATCACAAGATGACCAACCACTCTCCAAGAAGTCAACGAAGTCCAAGTCGTCTACCAAGAAGCTAACCAATTCTCCCTCGGGTCCAAACAAGGAGAAACCACAAACGGTGTTACCCACAAGGTATGCGGATCCATTTGTATTATCTACTTTGGGCATGGTTTCGGATTTTGAATGGCTATGTACACAATTGGGAATCACTAAATTGATGACGACTCATTGGCCTACTTATGTCGAGCTCACACTCAGTTTTCTGGAAAAATTTGTTTGTCAAATCACGAGGGGAGTGTTATGTGAAGAGGGTCACATTACTTTCACTATCTTTGGTGTGGACTATGCACTTACTTTAGAAGAGTTTGCTTCTATTTATGGCTTGTCTTTTGAGGGCCCTCGTAATACCCTTCCATCTTTTCAAGAGAATTCATTTTGGGGGCGACTTACTACACATGAATCATTTAATGTCCACATTGATCGTTCTACCTCTATTATCCATCCATGCCTCCGTTACTTTATGCGGGTTTTAGCCAACACAATTTTTGCACGGGGTGAACTTGACAACTCTCAGAGAATAGACGAATTATTTGTCTTATGGAGTGCTTATAATCACCCTAGTGCTTGCATAGCCGCATTCTTGGCTAAACAATTCAAGAGTATTGCAACTTCCAAGCCTAGGATTATCCGGATTGGAGGCTTGATCACACCCATAGCCGAGCACCTTCGCATTCCATTCGATGGTCTTCGTATAGCCCCGGGCACCAACACGCTTAAACTCGGTACTTGTGTTGCTATGCAGATTATTCATGAAACCACATCCGGCTATTGTGTCCAGTATGACCAGGATCATGTGTTTCCACTACCCTATTCAGAGGAATATTCTATTCGTGATCCCGCCAATTGGAAACGGCCCTATGATTATATTGCTTCGATTCTTATCGAACTCTGCGAGAAAGCGCACGTCATCGAGGTTGATCCTATTGACGTCCCAAGCTACATTATACACTTCTTCTATCGAGGCGGGACCTTCTGCACCTCCTTCCCCGGTTGAGCCTCCTTCTACTGATGTACTTGGACAGCTTCTTGCTACTCAGCATCACATGCAGTCTGAGCTCGCTACACATTCAGATATCTTGGTGGAACTTCAGTCCCAGCTTCAGACACTGACTCACATGGTGGCCACATTGCTTTCACGCACCGCTCTTGCGGGTCCGCCTGACCCTCCGGCACAGTGATTTGGTGAGTCTTACCTTGACCACACTTGTTTTTATTTTTGGTACATTGAGGACATTGTACAACTTCCGTGTGAGGGAGGGCCATTTGCGCACATATTTTTCTACTCTGCAAATTGATATTTCTAGTTAGAGTCGGTAGTGTCAGTCAGTTTGTGTCATTTTGTCTTGATAGTTTAGGTGATCACACATAGCTACTTTAGATGAGGTTTGCAATGCATGAAAATTGATATAGTTTGTTCTGACAAGAGAGATGAATGACATGGAGTGAAAAATCTTTTTTAGAATATCATCTTTAAAAGTGCCATTATTTTCTTTAGCAAACACTAGAGTTTGAGTGAATAGACAAAATTGACCCGGTGAGATATTGTTCCGGCCATATGACTGACCACTTCGGTCTCACCCTAAACTTGTTCGTATTTTCTCTTCCTTGGATTTGTTTCTTTAGAACTTGTGTTGAGTCTTGTTGATGTTACTTTGGCATGTGCAAACATGTAGAAATGATTGAGGCATTCGTTTCAACCTTTCACCACACTATATACCTTAAACCTTTTGAGCTTTGATCTTCATTATACCCCTTTCTTCTTTTTACCATATTTCCACTACACCATACATTGAACAATCCCCAAAAGAGGTAGCTCAATCCTTTTCACCCAAACTTAGAACCGATTGAGACACGTGGCTATCAAATTTCTTGTACTTAATATGTAATGATCAAGTTTGGGGGAAATCCATATTGGTAGTATGTGTTTGTTTCTTAGTTTGGCAAAAAAAGAAAGAAGAAGAAGAAAATGAAAAAAAAAATTGAAAAAAAAGAAGAAAAAAAGAGAGAGAGAGAGAGTCAATAAAGGAGGCAATATAAAAAGTAAACCTCCTGTTTGTTCTATTTGTTAGTAATAAAGAAAGAGTTGTGTCATTATTCTCCCTAAGTAGATAATTTTTCCTTTGTATTTTCTTTTGTTTGGAAATAAGTGTAGGACCCCCTTGCACTTGTATGACGTTGAAGTTTAATTTCTCTAGTTCTAATGGTTTTTGCCATCTCTTATACCCTTTTCCTACACCTATCACTTTCTTTCTTACTTGGGCTATTCTCACTACCGTCCTCTTTTCCCAAAGACCTTATGATTTATGTGTGGCACGATGCCTTGGTGATTGATATGAGATGATATACAAGCATATAGTAAGGCATTTTCAATGGAATGAGCTTGAGAGTAATCCCCTCACAAATATTGAACGTTGAGTGATTTATCTCGTGAGAGTCTATTCGCTTGGTCTATGTTGTTTTCTATTGACAATTTTTGTTCACTTTTCCTCATGATGTGATAAAAAAGATTAGTTAGTCTATATCTTGTGTTTTGAATGCCGGGATGAATTTTATTAATGCTCGTGTGTTGTGCATCTTTGTCTAATTCTATGTCAGGTGTGAGCTTCTTAGTCCGTCTCGTCTTGAGTCTTTTTGTTTGCTTGGGGACAAGCAAAGTTTTAAGCTTGGGGAGTGATAATAAGTTCCTAAAAAGTTGAATAATTCTAGATGTTTTGGACTCAATTCGGTGTCTTATGTTGTTATTCTGCGATGTTTTTTTAAAATCCCTTTTGGGTGAGCTGCGGCTCATACCCCAGCGGTGATGTACTGAGGGTCTACCCCGCCTCTAGCTGAGAGGTCAGGGGTTCGATCCCCGCCTTCCTTTCGTTTTCGAAAAAAAAAAAAAAAAAAAAAAAAAAAAAAAAAAAAATCCCTTTTGGGCTAGATACTGCAGATATTCGAATTATTGCGGGATTGTTCGAGATTAGAAGAAAAGGGCCCAAAAACGGAGCTAAAGTGGAAGAATTCAAGAAATCAGCCTTTGTCATACCCACGGTGTGAAGCTTTTCAAAAATATGAACCTGGCCAATGAAATGTTCTGATGGGTGGAAACTTTTCCAACTTGTATTCTGAAGATGGCGTGATTTTTAATGAAAAGGAAGGAGCCAAACATTAGAAGAGTTCAAGATTGATAGATATTTAATTTTAGAGATTTTCTTGATTAAATTAATTATAAAAACTTCCTAGATTTTGTAATTATCTTTTAATGTTTCTCCCAAGTCTCAAAAAAAAAAAAAAAACTTGGACGCCATATATCAGATTTTAGGCGTGAAACATATTCCATCCATCTTCTACTATTTTGTCTCTCAACTTTTTGCGAACAAGATTGATTGCTTAGGACTCAAGAACGAAGAACGGGTTGTGAATTTCTTGGTTTTATGCTATTTGTGAGACTATTATATTTCCTTTTCTCCCTTTTATTTTATTTTTACATCTTATAATGCTTAATTCCATGATTTGTGATCTTTTTAATCACGCGTGAGTAAATTTAATTTTCCGGGATTATGAGAGCCCGATAAATGGATATATGGTTAAATATATTATGAATCGATATACTTTTGTATTGATTTTGGTGTGCTATTTCGTATGAATTTATGGATTGATGTATCGAAAGATGAATTTTCATAGATTTATATGAAAAAATTGTTATCAATTAGGCGATGGACTAAAATGTGAAGTTTAATTGATAGGTTAGAACCCTAATTTCAATCAAGAAACTTAATGAGAGAGAAAGTTAATTGAAATTTCTTGTGGCAATATGAATAATGATGTTTAATGGGTCTATATTAATTTAATGAGCGAGAAATCAGATTTAATATTAATTTAGGCACGGTTAATAGTAGTTCGAAAGAATATTATTAGTCACTTTTGATTATTCGTCAACATTAATAAAAGTTCATAATAAATGGAAATGTTGTTGTAAAAATCATATATTTGTTGCCATGGTAATCCGACATCCTAGAAGTTCTTCCAACTTGATTTTTAGCAATTTCTTGGACTTGTGTTGAGTTTTAAATATGATCTTAGTTTTTAGTCATTTTATAATTCAAAACCCCTTAAATTTGATTTGTTTAGCTAATTTAAGTTGATAACTATTCGGTGATTGTCGTAAGTCTCTGTGGGATCGACATCATAAGTACTACGTTATAAGCCGTGTGTTTGCTTGTCTCGGTAATTAGAGTGAAAATCACACAACAACAATTTGATTGTAAACATTGTTTCTTAACATTGTTATGTTTTTACAAATGGAAAAAAAAGTCGTTGCATGGTTAAACAATGTCGGCGAGAATCGTTGGTGTAGTATAAATGAAGAAGAAATTGTTGTATTGGGCCAAAACAAAATGACCTTGCAATATTTAACCCCTCTACAGCCGATTTGGTTATTTCGACCCTCTTAGAGTCGAAACAACAAACTTCAACTTCCACAAAGTCTAAATATGCACTGTTTATACTGACTTTTGCTTACGACTTTTACTTGGTCAAAATGTATATATTTCAGTGCAAACAAGTGTAAAACACATAATATTATCCCTTAAACATCGCATACATAATTGTGGTTTAAACATGTGTTGATTTGAAAACACACTGAGTTGGGCCACAAAAACATGACTAGACAATATTCAACCCACCTAGAGTCGAAACTGCCAATTTCAACTTCCACATAGTCGAAATATGCATTGTCCTTACTCCTTTCCGAGTTTTGCTTTCGACTTTTACTTGGTCTAAATGTGTATTCAAATGTAAATAAGTGTATAACACATACCATGATCCTTACACATTTCATACGTTTGGTAAATGTGTTGAACATATGTGAAACACGCTGATTTTGGCCAAAAAAACATGACCAGACTATTCAACCCTCCTTGCACAAAGTCGAAATATGCATTGTCCTTACTGAGTTTTGCTTTTGACTTTTATGTAGTCGAAATGTGTATTTCAATGCAAATAAATGTAAAACACATACCATTATCATCTAAACCTTGCATACATTTGGTAAATGTGGTTTAAACATGTGTTGAATTGAAAACACAATGAGTTGGTCCAAAACAACATGACGTTCAACCACAAAGAGTCGAATATGCACATTTCAACTGCAACAAAGTCGAAATATGCACGGTCCTTATTGACTTTTATTTTTGACTTTTACTAGGTCGAAATGTGTATTTCAATGTAAATAAGTGTAAAACACATATCATTATCCTTTACACCTTTCATATGTTTGGTAATGTGGTTTAAACATGTGCTGGTTGAAAACACACTGAATTGGGCCAAAACAACATAACTAGACTGTATTCGACCCCCGTATCTGGTAATTTTGACCTTCCCAAAGTCAAAACTGCACATTTTAACTTCCATAAAGTCAAAATATGTAATGTTCTTACTGACTTTTGTTTCCGACTTCTACTTAGTCGAAATGTGTATTTCAATGCATATAAGAGTAAAACACATACCATTATCATCTAAACCTTGAATACGTTTGGTAAATGTGGTTTAAACATGTGTTTAATTGAAAACACACCGGAGTTGGGCCAAAACAATATGACCAAACAATATTCAACCCACCCATAGTTGAAAGTGCACATTTCAACTGACACAAAGTCGAAATATGCAAAGTCCTTGGTGACTTTTGTTTTCGACTTTTACCTAGTCGAAATGTGTATTTCAATGTAAATAATGGAAGAAGGAAAAAAAGAAAGAAGAGGAGAAGGGAAATGGAGATTTTATTCTTTGATGTGTAATCGTCGAGGGAGAGGAGGGAGGACATGTGTGGATGCGATGGGATGGGGGTTGGGTTTAATTAGGTTTTTTTTAAAAATATTTTAAAAGGTTAGGGTTTAACCGTATTAAAATAGATTTGTATAAAGTATTTCTTTTTCTAGAAATAGTTTTGTGTTATAAAATACGTGTGGTGCTGCATAGATTGTCATTTTTTTATTTGGTGGGATGTCGGTGGTAGGATTAATTAGCGTGGTGCCGCTAACAACACTCTTTTTTAATTTTGTTTTCGCTATTTCTTCTTCCCATTTCTTAATCCAATCAATCCTTTCTCTGCAAATAAAAAATCAATGATTTCTTCTATACAAAAAATCTATTTGCATAATAGGATTCTAGAAATCCGAACCGAGAGAACTGAAAAATTAGGGCAGAATTAGGAGAAACAGAGAGAAACTAAGGGAAATGAGATAGAGAGAAAATAGGAGATGTTTTTAGAATCATTCATAAGCTAGCTATTACAACAACATTCTTCTCATATTTATACTTACCACCTAAAAGCTATGACAGACTATGATGACGTCACCAATTGTAGATAAATGATTTGCCGTTGTCTTACTTAAAAGATACATGCATACAAATACATATGAAAGTGCTTCATTGAAACAAATGTAATAGAGATTCACTGAGCATAAGGCTCATCCCAGGTGGTTAGTCCTGCTATTATCTCACTGGCAGCCGGTGGGAGGACCAGGTTGAATCCCTTCCCCATTCCCTCCCTTTCAGAGAGAAAAAAAAATAGAGATTCACTGTACTAGTTCACTCTACTTGATTATCAACAACCCGTAGAGGAAAAAAACTTGAGTAAAGAAATTATACACTCAGATCACTGTAGGGACCCATATTTCATGTCAGGTCGGATCAGATCTGACATTTATTTTTGAGTCCTCCGTTTAATATTCAACATGCTCGTTGAAAATGGCACGAGGGAAATAGAAGCCCCGTAGAGGAAAAAAACTTGAGTAAAGAAATTATACACTCAGATCACTGTAGGGACCCATATTTCATGCCAGGTCGGATCAGACCTGACATTTATTTTTGAGTCCTCCGTTTAATATTCAACATGCTCGTTGAAAATGGCACGAGGAAAATAGAAGCCCCGTTGAAATGTAAAAAAAGTCCAAAAGACGTATGGCTTCGTTGAAATTCAACGGATTTTTCCATTCGCCTCGTTGAAAACGATAGACGCGGCGTTGTAATTCAACGGGCCCGTTGAATCTGAAAGCCTTACTTGTTCTCCTTCTTCCTCCTCACTTCGTCATTACCGTTTCAGAATCCAAAAAAAACGCAGAGTCCCCCAAATCCAAAAATATACACCCCTCCAAAAATAATATACAATCAGGTTGAATATTTCACGGGGAAGGTCGATAAAGGTACGGGGAAGGTGGAAAACGCAGGTCATTGGAACGGGAATATTTCATTGCGTGGAATTGGAACGGGCAAGTGATTGAAGCTCTATATCATACAATGGCTGTTATTCATTTAGACGACTATCCTCTGGTAAGTCATTTACTCTTTATTAGGTTTAATTTCAATTAATTTTTCCCCAAACCTTCATGAATTCATGTTTATTTCTTTCTTAAAAAATCGAAAATGTATGATAGTGTTATGTTTTTTTTTTGATTGGAATTATATATTTTGTGATATTAGAATGATATTGATGTATGATAGTGTTATATGATAGTGTAGAATTTTTTTAGAATGAAATTAATGTATGATATTATAGTGTTATTTTTTTGGATTCGAATTCATGTATGATAGTTTTATAGTTTTTGATTTGAATTAATGTGTGATAGTGTAATGTGTATGTATATGTTTTGTGATTATTGTATGATATTGTAATGTGTAGTATTTTATGATATTGTAATGTGTTGCATTGTATGTTATAGGTTGTTTTGAAATTGAGTAGTATAAATCTGTAGTATGAAATGCCTTAGTTAATTTTGAAATGTGTAGTATGATACAACTTTAATTTTGAAATAACACCCGAATAAATTAATCGTTACGGGCAATCACAATGAAAATGTCCCTAATTTTAAAAGGAATAAATATTGAATTTAAAAACGAGAAACAAACGACAAATAAATGTTGTTTGAAATTACCAAAAAAAATTAAATTTCGACCTATTCTATGATACACCTCGACATGATGAGGTTCTTAGATATGCATGCATCCCTATGGTGTTTTCGATTTCTTCTGATCCGCTATGTCGGCCTAATAGGGCATCTTTTCCCGTTCTCAGCAGCTTGGTAAAACCTCGGCCAGAAGTGGGGCATCCGTTAGATCGAAAGTCTAAGCTCTGTTCTGTTGGCTCTGTCCAGCATCTGTTATCCCTCGACATCATCAATATTCTATGACGTTGGTAAAAATAATCTTATCTTCTATTACCCCCGCTTACTGTTACAACACAACACAACACAACGAAACTTGAAAAATAAACCTAACCATGTGAGTGTGTGTATATGTATATATATAAGTATGTATGTATATTTATGTACATATATTTTACATATATATATAAAGAGAGAGAAAGATGGTTAGGTTTTTTCGAATATTGTTATGTTGTGTTGCTGCGTAAAATAAACCTAACCATGTGTGTGTGTGTTTAATATTGTTGTGTGTGTGTGTGTGTATATTTATAGGGTTATGTTTTTCCGAGTATTGTTGTGTTGTGTTGTGCTGTCTAAATATTATTGTCTATTCTCATTTATATCTTCTACTAATGTAAATAAATGATTGTATCACAGATAACAACACGGTGTACGTTAAAAATAAAACCTAACGAAGTGTATATATACTCTTATATAAGTATGTTTGTATGTATATATATAGTTTATATCAAACCCTAAAAATTTACGCACACACTAAACCGTATGCACTTATATATAGATATATACGACATATGTAGAGTCTCACATTACTTTCTCATGTTTTTATTAGCATAGTACTATTGTTGAGGGTGTGTACACAATGCAACATCATTCGAAAAAAGCTAACCATTTGTATCTATATATATACAAAACATTGTGTGTGTGTGTGTGTGTGTATATATGTGTGTGTGTATATATATATATATATTATCGAGAGAGAGAAAATATACATTCACAACATTGTATATATAAGTTTATACATATTGACATTTACACATTTATAACCACTCACAGCTTTCCGCTTCTGGGACCCATGGAGCATTGATTCATCCGCCCGCAAAAGTTTTTCCTTCCGAAATGAGGTTCCATGCGGAAAAAGCTTTCTTACAAGACTACAAAATTTATTGAACAATGCTGCACCAAATAATAACTTGTGGGGTAGATTGAAGGCATCGGTGTTTGGTCAGTTTATTGATTTTTCATCTAACAACTGGAGTACAAGGGGCAGGTCATAGCATTCCTGTATTTCCATATGGTTTATCCAGACCGAGACGACGAGCTTCATTTTAAGGTTGGCGATAATAGAGTGAAGTTTGGAATGATAATGGGGTACAGATTTGGAAATTTGAACGTTGAATTTCCTGAACACTCAAGGTGTTTTGATGATACTTGTGATCTCCATAACTGCATCACGAGTGTCACGTTGGAAAAAATTGAATCAGCGATTAAGACAGAGAAGGACATTGAAACCGTATACCGGATGGGTTTAGTGTACCTTATTTATGGCTTAATAATCGGAAAAGACCCGGGAATGGTAATACCGAGCCAGAGAATGTTGAATTGGCGTAAAATAGTATTTGAGTGTAAGGATCTTGAACCTAAAGAGCTTGGGAAACCGCATAAGCCACAGGTAGCCGGTTGTTTATACGCGTTACAGTTGTGGTCTTTTCATGCCATGCCAAGAGTTATACAGTATGGGAGATATGCAACAGTGATAGAAGAACGAGCTATGCTCTTCCAAGTTTTTTGAGATGGAAATGCACCGACGGCGGGGTGTATTACAAAAAATAGGTCATTCCTAAATCAAATGTTACTCCATGGGTATGTACTATATTATCAATGTTATCAATTTACATTGTCAGCAATATTTTTAATATATTGTATCTAAAATTGTTTTTTTCCCTTTATGCAGGTTGGCATGGTCGCTAATATTTTGACAACCGCCGAAGATAGGTAGTTCGTAATTACAATGGGGTTGCTGGAGGTGGAGGTTACAGCTCCACTTCGTGAATTACCCGTTCCTCCCATCAATATTCCGGACCCTGTCCCTGGTCGAAGACATGTTCCCCCTGGCTCCAATGTGGCTGGCATGGTTCGTGAGCATCCAGGGGTTGATGCCCAAGACGAGCGACCATCTCGCCAAGCCCGTCATGACGAACACACGAGTGCCCCGTCTACATCAACAAACCCCAGTACGACATCGATCGTATGCTCAACAATTCGATATAGGTGGTGGTAGTATACCTATTTTCAGGGGTGTTGTGCCGTTGGAATCACTGGTGCCTGAAATCACACGTAGATCTACGCAGGAACGCAGCGGAATTCAAAAATTTATTTCCTATCGACCCAAGATCGACTTCGTTTAAGCAATAAACAAACGAGTTAGCAGGACGGTGGTTACCTTGGTTGATCTAAAAGATCGACGCTTTGACCGTCTAAGGAGAGTAGTTCGCATGAGAGCCGCCAAGTGTTCGGCCTCTACCGCTAGTCCACACGAACGACCGCGGAATCCCATCATGGATTGCTATTGGAAAACTCCGGTTGCTAGACCGGCCCTTTTCCCTCTCTCCAACTCTCTATAGGATGCTCTCTAACTTTTACACAAGAACTATTAGCTCTTGGAATTATGATATACTAAAGAGCTTGACACCCACTTCCTTTTATAGGAAAGTGGTGCCCCAAAAAGAAAGTAGAAAGGAAGAAAACATTTCTCCAATAAAATAAGGAAAATACAATTGATTGATTTATCTCATTTATTATAATATCTCATATTAAATAAATCAGGATATCATCAATATCTTATATTGAATATTCCAAGATATTGTCAATATCTAATATTGACTATCTTTTATTATATTACCATAAATCAATTTCTGTGTGTGTATATATCACATATATATTACACAAATAAATCTATTAATATATATTCCACAAATATATGCATGCATCACCAACATGCACAAACGCACACAAGTTGGATATATATATATATATATATATATATATATATATATATATATATATCTATCTTATATTAATATTTGGTAATCTTATTAATTAAATTTGCATTAATCCAAGTGTAAACTTATACACTTCAATGTGGCGCCCCAATAGTCAAAAGATTGAAACACGGAATATTCTTTAATTAATATAATATTATTAATATCTTGTATTTATTTTATTCATAATAAATAAATACCACCATATTAATTTACCACTATAACCTTTATGGTCTCGAGATAAACTTTCCTTATTTGGTTATCATCTATAACCACATTTTAATCCGGATAGATGTTCATATGTGTGTGACCCGATAGGCTTCCGAATATGTTGGCCGTAGACACAAAGTGCAATTTACTTAAAATGCCCTTCATGCCTAACGATCACGGGATAGCGTCAAAGAACACACCGTGACCCCAATCATCGGAAGAGTCAAATGCAATGACTACTACCTTTCATGTGAAAGCTTGATTGCGTGTAACTTACAATCCTATCATTGTAATAATATCCATACGGTCGTTAGTCGAGTGTCAAAACATCAACGACCGTATCTTATAATCTGGATATCATGCTCTCTCAAGTAACTCGTTTACTCCCACTTTGCAAAAGATTCACGAGAGTAAGACATTCCTTATAAGAAGGCCATTTCGGATATTCGATCCCAATCATAGGATACGCGATTCCCGGACGACCAATCATGTATACTCCGCGATGCTTGAAGATCATACCCAATCACTACCGCATGATCGCCCGTGGCTGCTGGGAAACCTCAATAGTGTCAAAGCATGACAATCCACACCGTGATGCCATGAAGACTCGGTCCTAAGGATAATTACACAACCGCCACATAGTGTGACACTTATCCGTGTAAGTGGGTCGCCTAACGACGCATTCACTAATACACGTCCACGTCATACCCAAGTGTCTCTACACTTCGATGAGCGAGATCTATCCTCGCCTTAAAGGCGAAGACATCTAATACGTGCTAGCTTTGTTTATACTATCAATGCCTGTTTAATAGTACATCAGCCTAGAGACATTTAAGTATCAAACTTATTAAAGTGATTAGAGATCTCATCAACCATAACCGCCTATCATGGTTTCTCTATCACAGTTTAATACTAAGGACGTTATCATATGAAAATTCATAATTGGTTCTTTAGAAGAACAGATATATGACAACATAAAAGCCATTTTATATATGTACAAACATAAAGAAATAGTAGAAATGATCCGACCCGGCCGGATCCGGTCCAACCCGATTGGGTTTAGGACACTATTTCAACAATCTCCCACTTGGCCTAAAACCAATCACTCGCACACACAAGACCAAGTTGAAACACAAGAATCTCATGCAATACTCGCAGCAACTAGCCCTAGCCATGAACGGATCGCCATCCGTGGGGACTCGAACTATCTTCATATCACGTTCCATATGATCAAGTCAAAGGAACCGCCTCAACACACACACGAATCTCTGACGAGACCCTGGTCCTTGCTTCAAGCAATGAATCCACTTACTATATCAGCCATATAGAAAAAGTGGAAGAACCGTACAAGGTTCAAGAATGAACCTTCTAGATCCATGTATCGCTCCCATTTAGCCTCTAAGGCACTACCGTGTTTCGCCTAGTTGTAGAATTCTACAGTGACCTATAGGCTAGAACATTTCCAGCTCACTGTATCACTTAATCAAAGTGACTGCAAACCCAGACTGTAGCTCCCACTCGCCTTCATAAGACTCAGGATTTACGTCTGTATATCTACGTTTATTTAATTCCAAGTTTCAATAAACTGGGAAACTTTCCTTAACTTGTTTAAGGATATTCTCGACATTTACCAGATTTACTTCCATACTTGCTCATGACTCTTCAAGGACTATGAACAACTGGTATATCTCTTATGATGGTTCCTATCGCAGTAGAAAAGAAAACCTTCCATAAGCATCATCTTTCACCTTATCTTTAGGACCAACGTCCTAACACAGATAGATCTTGCGATCTATGCTAAACTTCTTTTAGCATCACATCTATATAGGTAAACTATAATCTAACAACAGTTAAATCTATCGCTATAGATTTTTATTTCCAAAATTAAGAACCGCTAATCCAAGTGCTTTCGTAAAGACCTTGAACTACCAAACATTAATTGACTGTGACATGGGGTGACAATTCTCAAGAGAGATATCTAATACCTTGCTCAAAAATCACAACACACTCCCACTATCCATCTTGCACATTGGGGCATATCCTTCTTTTGACTAAATCAAACTCCTTTGATTATCAAACAAAGAAATTGTCTAAAGAAACTTGTTTGAGTCCATAAATGAATCTCGTGGGCTTACATATCATGTCATCGTCTATGAACATCGAGCTGTTTGCCCAACGTCTTCAACACTATCATATAGCCATGATACGAAGTTATAACAAGCATCATCTGATTAGAATCTGAGGCACATTTGGCAAGATAAAGATAATTACAAGGTTTACACCTCATACCCTTCGGCCGTCCACTATAGCCTTATGGTAATCATATTACTATCCATGTCACCTTTCAGGGACACTCCTACAGGTAAGGCAGACTAGTTCACAACCTGGTTGTCACTAATGGAATCTAATTCGATTTTATGGCTCTGGCCATATCTCTCAAACTCCGCTTTCAAACATTCTTTCATAAGTCGTGAGATGTTCATTCTTCAAGATGAACATACCGGCGACCTTTTCGAGCTTGAGGTTATCCACAGACTTGCGAGAACTTTTGTGTGCAATGAGCGATGATGATGTACCTCATCGCTTATGTGGCGTCTGCTCATGTTCCATTGGTTGAATATATCTTTGTGGTTCTCAAACTCTTTTGAGATCTCGATTCACTCCCATTTGTTTCTTTTGGAAGAAACACTTCCTTTAGAAACTGACATGTTTGGAGACAAACATTTTGCTCCATGGACAAGTAAATAATATCAAGCGTACTTGCTAAGATATTCCACAAAGTTGCATATGTCGTAGTAGGCTCCAAGCCTTTCTGACTTTGCCTATGACAACTTCAAATCATCGGTTAAGATAGATTCGACATTATCCTCTTCCATATCTAATATGGAATTTATTCAACCTTTATTCTTTGGAACTAGGTTAAGTATAAGGGCACTATCCCGAAACGGGTAAGGGATACATCGCATGGCTTGTGTCACACCTTTATCATATAAAGTGTTATTTCCATTTTGGGAACACAATCTAATTTGCGTATCCCAAAGATGGTATCCTTCAAGGGAGAATCTTATTCCTTTCAGACGACTTCTGAAACACCCTTCAGGTATTAATTACTTCAATCCAATTGAAGATTAATTCCTAAGTAGCTCGTCAATCTCATATTCGTACTAGCTCGAACTTTTCGGGCTTTCCGAATTGTCGTACTTCAATAAGTACATTCAACTATTTCTAAAAATAGTCATAGAGATTAACAAACAATTATTTGTAGCATTAATTGTCATAAGCCAACAAACATCGGTATGTTTAGGCTTTAGACAATTTTTCTAGATTTTATAACCTTTTCATAAAAGGGTATTTTAGTCCTCTTTGGATAAGATACGTATAACCCACATGATTCATAATCATATGGATCAACATCATCAGAATGACGTTTAATTACACGCTTCCCTTCCGGAGAGACTATATGCAGAGTAACCACAAATCAAGGATAATAACCATACAAATATTTAGTTGAGATCTCATCACATATATCAACTATATAGTGACATCAATCTAGTATGTTAGATTCAGTGACCTTCCAACTTTATCGGAATAACATTTATTCTTTATAATTGAATATGTCTACTAAATCCTAACAAATAACTGAAAGTATGTTCTTTATAAGAACCGGAACATTATAACATTTATTTAGTTCCCTTATCAGTTTACTAGATCCAGAAAGTGTCACGACGTTTGCTTCACCTTCCATATCTGTATTTAATCTTTCTAATTTAATCACACTCGCAAGATATCATATATCTAAGAGTTGACTTGAACTTAGATAGATTTATCTCAACTTACTTGCCTAGAATAGAAACTTCAATAAGTTCTCAATTTAAGCACATGCCCTAACTTTTCCCTTTTTAATCCTTTAAGCACTTGAGAAATGTTTCTTATTGTAGTCTTCATAAGACTTAAGAAAGATCACAAGAGCTATGTTTTCAATTTCCTTTCATAAAGAAAATCTAAAGTTTATTAAATAGTTTATTTAACCTTTTGAATCGTATTCAAAACATTGACTATTTAATTAATCTTTAAGCAATGATAGAATTAAGTCGATACTTAAATCTTACAATTTTGAAAACAACCTTCCCAAAATTAGATGTGGTCATTCTTATCCAACGTTTGAATAATTTGTCATCGTATGACCGAATGATTGGATCGTATCCAATATCACGAGCTTCCGCCTTTTCTTTAATAATTAAAGTCTTGGAGCAATTGCATTGAATATGTAATCTCCTTGTCTCCAACTACTATACTTGGGATTGCTTTCGTCTCATTGCTTATTTTAAAAGGATTAAAATTACTTAACCATTCTTGAGAACATTTCTCAAATAAGTCATAATTTGGTTTTACTAATCGAGAAAAACATAAATATAAAAGTTTAAAAAAAAAACTACAACATAAAAATGAAGATAAAAGAGTGTTGTTGTCTATATACACGCAAAATCAAAAGATGGTCTTTGGGATTATGATTTTGCTCCCACTAGTCAACTACTCCCAATTGACTTTCAAGAATTTAAAAATTCTTTAGTGCATTTGGAATCCTATCTAGTTGACTCGATCCCGGCGTGGGCGATCAACCGGGTCAATTTCGGCGGTAGGTACTTTCTTACCGATCGCGTCTAACGCGACTTCCGAGTGGTTTGACTAGTCAACTCTTTGTGATTCACATCGCCTACATGTGATAGTCAACCTTATGTCTCTAAAATCGACGGCCGGTCTGGCGTGGGCCAATCACCGTAAGATTCTTAGTCGAGTCGTAACCCAAGTATTCATGAGATCTCATAACGATCATATCTCGATAATGACGATATACCCGTGGTAGAGTCAACTCCCGGCGTGGGCGATCAGTTGGATCGAACAAGGGCTCTTCACCGTCACTATAATATTGGGAGACATATTATAACTCGATTTTTGTTGTGGGAGTAATTTTTAAATTAATTCACTTAATTAATTTTGAATTAATTCTCTTAATTAATTTAATTACGGTCTCATCAAATATATCTATCTCTATAGACATACATCCTACACATTTATCTAGATCGTGCCTAGTCATGCATCTATCGTATCATATAAAATAAATACAAGCACAAAATAAATAAATGCGTAAAGTAACCGGTATGATCATGGACCTTTCCTAGAGTGCGGTTTGAATACAAACCGACGAAACCGCATGGTCACAATCTAAGGGTAGGCTGCAACCGCCAATAGGATCTTTAATGCTCCATTCTCCAATGGGATCTTTATTTTCGTCTTTCTTTGGTCTCCATCTTCTACTCCATTCTTGTTACATTTAATTCTATCTAATAAAATAAATACACCCGCGCACACGGGAGAGCTAATGAAATGGGATAAATGCAGAAAATAAACTAGGTCACGTTCTTCATAATGGCCTAGGACAATTTTTAAACCAAATGAAAAATTAAATCAATCACATCTATCCTATCGATCGAGTCCATGATCAATCGGGTCCATATAATCATATTATATCTACTATATCTAATCCATACAATAAAATCTTATGAAAAAGATAAAATTAAAATTTAACTACTTGCGTCTTAATTAATCAATTAACATTTAATCTATTAAATAATTTTATCCAATCAATTAACTAATTAACATTTAATTAATTAAATGATTTTAATCGAAATAAAATTAACGATTAATTTTAAACCGATTTTAATTTTAATTTTAATTAATTAGAACTATTCCAAAATAAATCAAAATTAAAATTATTTCTCTTTTGTTTCTTTCCTTTTGATTCGTAATCAAAAGGATCTTTGATTTCTAAACCAAATTTGGAGCAGGCACAGCCACTTTCCAAAATCAAAATTTTGAAGTGGCTACAAGCTAAGCTTTTACAAATCAAATATTTGAAAAGCGCTGCGTTTATTCCAAATCAAATATTTGGAAAGGCCAAATAATTTTGGTTTAGGCGCCACTTTCCAAAATCAAAATTTTGAAAGTGGCGCAAGCTAAGCCTTTTCCCAAATCAAATATTTGGAAAGTCTTTAGGCTATTCCAAACAAAGTTTGGAAACGCCATTATTATTTTAATCTGTGTGGCATCCCAATGGCCAAACTATTTGAACCATTGGTTAGCCGCATGACACAACTAAACAAATGAGATATTAATCACAACTATGAACCATATTGAATCAAAAATACACAAAACAAAAATTTGGAGATCCGCCAAACATTGACCGGCCATTGCCGATCGCCGGCAAGTACGTCGCCGCCGCCGCATTGGCTGGGTGGTGCCGCCGCATGATCGGCCGAGCACCACCAGATCTCGTTTTTTTTTCTTTTAGTGTATCAATTTTGCAAATCAAAAATCTTTCATCTTTTAATTACGTGATTTAAACGATAAAATTAACTACGCACAATTACATGCTTATTGCTTAAGCTCAAGCTCGCTCGCTACCATTGTTAGGAAATCTACGCAGAACGCAATGAATTCAAAAATTTATTTCTATCGACCCAAGATCGACTTCGTTTAAGCAATAAACAAACAAGTTAGCGACGATGGTTACCTTGGTTGATCTAAAAGATCGACGCTTTGACCGTCAGGAGAGTAGTTCTGCATAGAGCCGCCCAAGTGTTCGGCCTCTACCGCTAGTCCACACGAACACCCCGCGGAATCCCATCATGGATTGCTATTGGAAAACTCCGGTTGCTAGACCGGCCCTTTTCCTCTCTCTCCTCTCTATAGGATGCTCTCTAACTTTTACACAAGAACTATTAGCTCTTGGAATTATGATGTCTTAAAGAGCTTGACACCCACTTCCTTTTTTATAGGAAAGTGGCCCAAAGAAGAGTAGAAAGGAAGAAAACCTTTCTCCAATAAAATAAGGAAAATACAATTGATTGATTTATCTCATTTATTATAATATCTCATATTAAATAAATCTAGGATATTGCCAATATCTTATATTGAATATTCCAAGATATTGTCAATATCTAATATTGACTATCTTTTATTATATTACCATAAATCAATTTACACATGTGTATATATCACATATATATTACACAAATAAATCTATTAATATATATTCCACAAATATGCGCATGCATCACCAACATGCACACACGCACACAAGTTGGATATATATATATATATATATATTAATATCTTATATTAATATTTGGTAATACTATTAATTAAATTGCACAATCCAAGTGTAACTTATACACTTCAATGTGGCGCCCCAATAGTCAAAAGATTGACTTCCGGAATATTTTTTAATTAATATAATATTATTAATATCTTGTATTTAATTTTTTCATAATAAATAAATACCACCATATTAATTTACCACTATAACCTTTATGGTCTCGAGATAAACTTTCCTTATTTGGTTATCATCTATAACCACATTTTAATCCGACTAGATGTTCATATGTGTGTGACCCGATAGGCTTCCGAATATGTTGGCCGTAGACACAAAGTGCAATTTATGAAAATGCCCTTCATGCCTAACGATCACGGGATAGCGTCAAGCAACACACCGTGACCCCAATCATCGGAAGAGTCAAATGCAATGACTACTACCTTTCATGTGAAAGCTTGATTACCGTGTAACTTACAATCCTATCATTTGTAATAATATCCATACGGTCGTTAGTCGAAAGTGTCAAAACATCAACGACCGTATCTTATAATCTGGATATCATGCTCTCTCGAAGTAACTTCGTTTACTCCCACTTTGCAAAGATTCACGAGTAAGACATTCCTTATAAGAAGGCCATTTCGGATATTCGATCCCAATCATAGGATACGCGATTCCCGGACGACCAATCATGTATACTCCGCGTGCTTGAAGATCATACCCAATCACTACCGCATGATCGCCCGTGGCTGTGGAAACCTCAATAGTGTCAAAGCATGACAATCCACACCGTGATGCCATGAAGACTCCGGTCCTAAGGATAATTACACAACCGCCACATAGTGTGACACTTATCCGTCTAAGTGGGTCAGTCTAACGTACGCATTCACTAATACATGTCCACGTACAGTCCAAGTGTCTCTACACTTCGATAAACGAGATCTATCCATGCCCTTAAAGACAGAAGACATCTAATACGTGCTAGCCTGTTTATACTATCAATGCCCTGTTTAATAGTACATCAGCCTAGAGACATTTAAGTATCAAACTTATTAAAGTGATTAGAGATCTCATCAACCATAACCGCCTATCATGGTTTCTCTATCACAGTTTAATACTAAGGACGTTATCATATGACAATTCATAATTGGTTCTTTAGAAGAACAGATATATGACAACATAAAAGCCATTTTATATATGTACAAACATAAAGAAATAGTAGAAATGATCCGACCCGGCCGGATCCGGTCCAACCCGATTGGGTTTAGGACACTATTTCAACAGAAGATAGGTAGTTCGTAATGACAATGGGGTTGCTGGAGGTGGAGGTTACAGCTCCACTTCGTGAATTACCCGTTCCTCCCATCAATATTCCGGACCCTGTCCCTGGTCGAAGACATGTTCCCCCTGGCTCCAATATGGCTGGCATGGTTCGTGAGCATCCAGGGGTTGATGCCCAAGACGAGCGACCATCTCGCAAAGCCCGTCATGACGAACACACGAGTGCCCCGTCTACATCAACAAACCCCCAGGGTACATCATCGTATGCTCAACAATTCGATATAGGCGGTGGTAGTATACCTATTTTCAGGGGTGTTGTGCCGTTGGAATCACTGGTGCCTGAAATCACACGTATAGTCGACAATGCGTTAAGAGAAGTCAGGACTGAGTTGATGGAAACGAAGACTGAGTTGAGTGAAACGGCAGAGCGACAGGTTCGAATTAACTCCTAAATAAAAATTTAATTTCATTTATCTTGTTAACAAAAATATAAATTCACACCATTCCCTTTAGTATACATGGTACACTTAGGAATGTTTATCCGGCATCACCGTCCCAAGGTGGGACATCTGTATCACAAGGCTCTCAATGTGGTGACTCACGTTCACATCCCGACAAGACCCAAAACACACCATCCACCGAAGTTGGGCCGTCTTCAGGTACACAAGGCAGTCGTGAGCCTGAGACTGAGACACCTCGAGGTCATGATACAAATGCGGCCCAGATACAGGTATGAATTAACACTTAAATAGAAATTTCATTCAGTTATCTTGTCAACATGAATTTAAACTCACACACACCCTTCCCTTTGATGTACATGGTACACTTAGTAATGTTCATCCGGAATCACAGGATTTTCCAGAGTCACCAGGTGGACACAGTCACAATGCTCCCAGGATTTGCCGATGTCGTTTCGTAATCTGGAACTACCAAGTCGAGAGCTCGATATCGGTAGTTTTGTTGGTAATAATAATGTTGGTAGGCTGCCCTTCCCGTATATTAGAATCACAAGCACGGTCACGCCTATAGGTGGGCAAGCAAAAAAGGCAAAGCGACCAGGGCTTCGGTCTGTTGCACAACCTTATGCTTTGATGAGAAATGAGGGTAGACAATGGCTTGGCCCTGGGAAAATTAAATAGCTACAAGAATCAAGGCATACTCCAAGGAGAATTGACAAGGATAATCTTCAGATATTGGAGGAGTGGCTCCGTAGAGAGAGGGTCAAAATTCCGCTCCTTGAAGCGGAGGCGAAAAATGAAGGGCCCAAAAAAGGGCAGCCTAGGGTGCCATTTTTGGAATATATAAAAATCCCATGTGGAGTGGATGATTTCTCTCTGGAGCCAAATCTTGAGTTCCTAGTTGATGTGAAGTTTTTTGATGTGCTGAAGACCCTTACAAGTTCATTGTACACAGATGTAAGTGACTAAAATTTTACGTATAAATCACTAAATCACATCATATTGTTAGTATATCAATCGTTTCTGACAAATTTACATATTGTCACGTTCAGCATGTGGATGCATACATAGATTTATTGAGGCGTCGTATTAAGGCATATTTGGAATCGTATCATCAGAATGTGGATTTGGTTTTCTATCGTCTAACTTTCGGCTTTCATCAATTTATAGCTAAATGGAGAGAAGATCCGGATCATATACCGGAGGTGAACGAAGTTCTTATACATTTTTCCCGTTCTTGGACAAAGAATACAACAGTAATTTGTCCCTATTACATTTCCAGGGCAGATCATTGGATTATGGTTAAGATCGGCATTCATAAATAGAATATCTCAGTCGTGGATTGTCATGTCAGATTTGGACGAGAGGATGAGCTGATTGCCATTTTCAGGCACTAGGCAATGTACATGGCGGTGTTGTTGAAGACGGTCCCTGGTTGTCTCGACCACCCAATGTTGAGTCTTACACCTGCACCTCCATTTGATATCGATCGAAAGGATGAAAAATCCGTTCCACAGATGCCAGACGTGTAAGTTACCGTTCTATATAAATAAGCATTTCATTATTTTTATTTTAATGTACATATATAAAATATATATATATATATATATATATATATATATATATATATATATATTTAAATCTTGGCATAAATTTTGTTTTGCAAAGTGGCAAGTGCGGGGTGTACATGTTGAAGCACATTGAGCTCAGTGTACTCCAGAGCGGCAATCTGGAGGACGTGACGCATGAGCGGATGGAACAATTTAGGCAGCAAATGTGTGGAGTCATATTTCATCAGATTGTATAATCTTTTTAATTAGTACTACTTTAGAACTTTTGTATTATTCTGCATTGTCATTATTGTATAACCATCACCTGATGCGTAGTGTTTGTATGAATTAACTAGTCTCTAAGATTATTAAGCGATTTGTATTGATTAATTTTAATTATGAACCATATGTAATGTATTCACCTGGCACTTTTGAATGTGGCCATAGCTTTTTGGCCTTTAACAAGAACACATAATAACAAAAAAAACATCTATAGTAGAGGGGACAAATTGCCCACACTCATAAATGAAAGTAGATCTATGCAAGGCATAACATCTATAGTAGAGGGGACTATCACATTGATTTGCAAAGGAAGAAGTTAGGAAACTCATAATCAAGAAGTAAGGCAAAAACGCTAGCCGAATAAATTGAGATAATACTAAAAAACGTGAATATTATACGAACATAATGACCGTATTTAAAAGTCGTCTTGATTAAAAGTTTTGTAGGTGATAACGTCATCATGACCGTATGTCACATCATCTTCAACTTATTCCGGCACCCCGACAGACCTTACGCATATAGCCTTGATCAGATACGGGAAAAATATATATCCATCGCCTGCATTGCCCTTTGCTATCTGTCGAATCCTAGGCAGAATATTCTCCGACGACGAAGTAAGAAGTAGTAGATGCGTACGCAAGGGCGTACAAATCAAATGTCGGTGCAGTGTAGTTCACTCTCCGGTGTGGTGGTTCAAATCCCTGTGAGTTGAACGGCCGATCCAGCGGAGGTTGTAGTTGTTTGACCAGAGGCCAATGCCCCATGCCCTCTTCGCCATTTCTGCTGTCAAATGCTCAACTAGCTCGTTCCTTGCCAAATGCTTAAATTTGCAGAGACAGCGACGGAGGCGGGATTTTTAGCAGCAACGGCGCGATTTGTGGGAGAGGAATGAGGGTTTCTTTTAATAAATGGAGGAAAAAGGTAGTGTTGGATTTGCAGTGAAAGGGGGTTTTTGATTTTCAGAGAAACAGATTGGAAGGATGGTGATGTGATGGTGGCTGAAAAAGGAGAGGAGGAGATGGAGGGGAGGGAGGATATGGAGCTGTTTTATGGGGGGGGGTCTGGTAGATGAGGAATTAGGGTTTTTTAAAAGGGAATATTGTGATTAAAAAAAACTTATGGACTAAATTGTAAAATGTTGAAATTTTATTATTTTGTGGTGTCATAATATTAATTTTGTGGTATGCTGAAGTAAATGAAAAATAATTTAAAAATGGTGCCGATAGAAGCCGCCTTTATTTAATATGGCACATTAAATTAAATGAGATAATTCTAGAATATTTATTTTCCTTATTTTACTAATAAAATATTTTCTTTCTCCCCAATCTACTTGGAAGCTTCTTACAATCAAATTGAAAACATATGGGGCGCACCACCCTCTATATAAGAGAGGGGTTGGCTAGCTCTTTTGATCATCACAATTAGAAGAGTTCTAATTTACAAAATAAACTGAGAGCTTCTTAGAGAGAGATTTAGAGAGAAAGACAAGACCGGTCTGGCAAACTGATTTTTCTAGTAGCTATCCAAGCAGGATTCCGGCGAGGTGCTCGTGTGGTTATTGATAGAGTCCGGACACGTGGACGGCTTGCGCGCACTACTACTCTTATTAGAACGTCAAAGCGTCGATCTTTTAGATCA
Organism: Gentiana macrophylla; assembly: GCA_026214975.1. Classification (NCBI taxonomy): domain Eukaryota; kingdom Viridiplantae; phylum Streptophyta; class Magnoliopsida; order Gentianales; family Gentianaceae; genus Gentiana; species Gentiana macrophylla. Next base: position 105,544,709 of record CM047813.1, on the reverse strand, counting down.
AGCAAGGTAATCACCGTCTACCATCTTAACGTGTTTATTGTATTAAACGAAATTGACCTCGGGATCGGAAATCAAATTTTAAATTCCGTTGCGTTAAACTAGTTGATTTCCTAACACTTCGGTGTTTTCAACACCATTGTTGGCGGCTTCACCTTGATTTTTCTTACTAGTCTTTTTTGCCATCAGAATCTTGAACAATTGTTAGTGGGTTGCCCTCCTTCTAGTGCCAATTGACGATGCTAGATACCGTCGGTGAGTAAATCTGGGCTAAATCTAATCCTAGTGACAATAATTCAAGACCAAGAACCCTAGGAAAAGGTAAAAACGGGGGTGGTGTTTGAGTATTTTTAGACCGAGCCTGAGATTATGAATCCCAAGCTGCCTACGTATCCCGTGATTGTTCAGGAATCAACTCTCTTCGTAGTTCTTGAGATCGTTTATATAGTGAATGTTTCGTCATAGGCATGCATATGCCATGTCCATTGTGGACTATATTTCGTATCTCTCAAGGACTTGTACGTGTTAATCCCCTTGATTTTAGGAGATAATCACGGTGTTTTGAATAACAGGATCAAAGTCCTAATGAGGGAAGGATCTCCCTATAATTATCTTTTATATCACACACATGGACTAAATATCAAAGATAGCTCTGGCCGACTTGCGTCGAGCCCCCGAGGCCGTTATGGCCCAAACTGCACTGACCCCACTATGTTGCGTCCTGATCGACCTGCAGTGGACTGAGAAGCGGGCCAGGCCGATCTCCTACCTGGGGTTTAGATATGCCCTTAGGCTCAAAGACGGGCTTCTGGCTCTTAATGATGCCTTTTTCTCCGTCTTCATTTAATACTTAGCCAATATAAAGATGAGACGCGGTGAGACACAGTTCGAACCTCATCGATAAGCATAGTGTCATAATTCCTACAAGTGTTTTTTTTTTGTTTAATACCACAATAACATATACATGGAATTTAGAGAGCACCAATTGTACTGTACTGTTGTACCATATCGATTACACATGATCGAATTTGTAAAATTTGATTCTGAAGCCAAAAAATCGGATTTCTCAAAGTTTGTTCTTATAAAATACCTACGAAATGTTAAAACCGACTTTCATGTTATCGATTCTAAGCATGGTACTCTCCAATGCGGATAATTCGATACATGTAATTGCATTCAATTCAACAGTCGGTTGTCTTGGCGTCACGCGCCAATAAGGACTCTCAACGTTAGAACTTCCCCTCCAATGTCTCTTATCAATCCATGCATTTGACTTGTTCAGTCTACCAACCTCGACCTCTCCGTCCCCTCCTTCCCTTTCCCTGCACCAGCACCAGCTCTTTCCATTTCGTCAAAGTCCAATCAATCCCACAGTAACCTCCGTTTCAAGATTTCTCCGCCACCCCCGGCGGACATTCCCATAAACTCCTTAGGGCATCTCCAACCTGGCCCCCTCCATCCGCACTATATATTTCCCATAGCAAACCCCCACCCCTCCCACCACCCGCCCCCCAAACCAACCCCAAAAATGGCTTCAGCTCCGACTTCATTTTCGAAACCCATCTTTTCAATCAAGCCCACTTCCCAAACACCCCTTTTCTCTCTCTCTACCTCCCTGAGGATTCATTCCAAGGCTTTCACTGTCCGTTGTAGTAGTAGCAGCTCAACTGCCACTGCTCCGGTTGCAGCTTCTTCTTCAAAAGCCTCTGCTAAAGTCAAGTCTGTCAATGCCCGGCAGATCATTGATAGCAGAGGTAATCCGACGGTGGAGGTTGATCTGATTACTGACGGGTCTGATGGCCAGCTGTATCGATCGGCTGTTCCCAGTGGTGCCTCTACAGGGATTTATGAGGCTTTGGAGCTTAGAGATGGCGATAAAAATGTGTATGGAGGTAAAGGGGTTCTTAATGCTGTTTCAAATATTAATGAAATTTTGGCCCCAAAGCTCATTGGCATTGATGTCAGGTACTTATTTTTATCGTTTTCAGTGATTTCTGATTTTGACATTTTGTAGTTCGGAATTCTTGCATAAGCCTTCATTGCACCAGAGGAATGAAATGTTAGTGTCAAATCCTAGGGTTTATGAAGATTCTAGGGATAAATTTTACCTGAAAACAAATGAGTCTAAAACTCAGACAATTAGTTTAATCGTGATTAATCCCAGTATGGAATGTTGGAAAGGATCTAATCGCAGTGGAATGCAATCACGACTAAAGATCCATATACCCGGATGAATCTATTGGTTGTGACCTATTTGACTATTGATTGACATTATTGTTTACATGTTTGTGATTTATGTGAATGAAGGAATCAGGCTGATGTTGATAGGGTTATGTTGGAAATTGATGGGACCTTGAATAAATCAAAATTGGGTGCTAATGCAATACTAGGAGTGTCTCTTAGTGTTTGTAGAGCTGGTGCAGGAGCTAAGGGTATCCCTTTATACAAACATATACAAGAAATATCTGGGACAAAAGAGCTTGTAATGCCTGTCCCAGCATTCAACGTGATAAACGGGGGAAGCCATGCTGGTAACAATTTGGCCATGCAAGAATTCATGATATTACCAGTTGGCGCAAGCACGTTTTCTGAAGCTCTTCGTATGGGGAGTGAAGGTTAGCTACACACCGTCCTTTGTCTAAACCCAGTACTAGAGAACACAGATTCTTATCTTATTGGAATGAGTACTAATTTTCCTTTTTGTGCATAATAATCAGTATATCACATCCTGAAAGGGATCATCAAAGCAAAGTACGGACAAGATGCATGCAATGTCGGTGATGAGGGAGGATTTGCTCCTAATGTTCAGGACAATAGAGAGGGATTAGTACTTCTAATGGAAGCCATTGACAAAGCTGGTTACTCTGGGAAGGTATGTTATCTGATTATAGAATATAGACAACCCTCTTTTGTTTTCTTTTAGTCCACTAGATTCTTTTGTAATTTTTTTGAGATTAGGGTGGTTTCGAACGGCCCAAATAACTCAATTTTCTCCCATGAACTATTTGTGTCAACGGATTAGTTCGATCAAAAACTTGAGATAATGGGTGTAAACTGCTGTAAAAATGTTGGATGGATTGCTGCAGATTAAAATTGGAATGGATGTTGCTGCATCAGAATTTTTCACAAAAGATCATAAGTATGACCTGAATTTCAAGAAGCAACCAAATGACGGTGCTCATGTACTTTCAGCTCAGAGCCTATGTGATCTTTACAAGGAATTTGTGAATGATTTTCCCATCGTGTCGATTGAAGACCCTTTTGATCAAGACGACTGGGGCTCATGGGCATCACTGCAGTCCTCAGTTGACATACAGCTTGTGGGTGATGACTTGCTGGTCACTAATCCAAAGAGAATTTCTGAAGCAATCAATAAAAAGGCCTGCAATGCTCTGCTCTTGAAGGTAAGCCTTCGACTCATCGGATGTCTTGATTCCTCCCATATCTCCAGATACCAACTTCACTTTCCATATTAGCTTTAATTTCTTCTTATTGCATAAAGGTGAATGCTTAGGCCTCCAGTATAATTCATTCACAAGAGAGTCATTTGAAGATAGGAAGTCTGTCTTTACCCATGGGTTCTAATGATTCGAGCTGAGTCAAACATCTAATGTATTCTAGTTGGGAATATCCGAAAATAGTGTTAGAAAAGAAAAATACAGAGAAAGAGATATCTCATTATTGAGTAGTGCTGCATATTAGATTGATACTAAGCCTTAGGCACGAGATTTCTCTAGCATGAGGAGAATAAATACTCAAGCTTGGTTTGAAATAGAATGGATAAATTCTCGACTTTGGATCAATTGTGTTCGGTTAAATTTGAGCAGGGGGAGTATCTCAAACTTGAGTCTGGTGCCATTCAGAACAATCAGCCTATGAATTCAAATTTATGAACCGATAAATCTGATGTATATGAGTCAATGGTATATATGCCTTATAGTCTTATATTCAATGGTTGCAGGTTAACCAAATTGGCACAGTAACTGAATCTATTCAGGCAGCCTTAGACTCAAAGGCTGCTGGGTGGGGTGTAATGGTCAGCCACCGCAGTGGTGAAACTGAAGATAACTTTATTGCAGATTTATCTGTCGGTTTGGCCAGTGGACAGGTTATTTTTCAGCCCTTAATTCTTTTTTTATCCCTCATCTCTTCTTCATAATGTAGCTTATGTTTACTTGATTATTCCTCGCACAGATCAAGACTGGCGCTCCATGTCGGAGTGAGCGATTGGCCAAGTATAACCAGGTAAAATTTGATCCTTTTAATTACCCCCCCCCAAAAAAAAAGTTTTATCTACTTTGCTTTGATGATCCATAGTAATTTGGATCCTTTTACCGAAAGCCATTCTTCTCGTAATTGGCAGCTTATACCTTTATTTTTTTTTTAATCACAGCTTCTTCGCATTGAGGAGGAGCTTGGAAATGTTCGTTATGCTGGGGAGGCTTTCAGATCACCTTGAATAGAGCTGCCCAAAACCCATAATTCAAGACTTTTTTTTTTTTTTTGACATCGTGTGTGTATCGGAGGAGTCGAAACATGTGTAGGCGCGTTAGTTGCATACAGTTTTTGTGCGTAGGTCCAAAGAATTTCAAGGGACTAGCAATGAACTTCAACCAGTTTAAATCTGATAAATAAGTTGTGTTGTTTAATCTGTTGTGGTCAAACATCAGCTAATATGTTGTGAACTTTGTACCTCTTTGCAAATCACATTTGTTTTTTTGCACTCGGTTGCACACTTCCCATTTCCGCCAGTGAATTTTACACTCCGCCCCAGAAAAAAAGACAAATCAAAGCTTCCAACTCCATCATGAGATAAGCAGACAGCTTCAAGCATTGCATAACATATGTCGAGATGGTCTGCAGAACATCTGTAATAAGGATCTCATTCCTTATTGAATTATCCAGTGGGGAGTGAGTGAAAGGCCTAAAATGTTGTTATTGAATTATCCATGATAAGACGATCCGATATAAATGCACTTTGGTTTAGCGAAATAATAGAATTACCGACCTTCTTCAAACGATTAACAACAACAACTTGGGAAATTAATTTATAAATAGAGTTGCACAAGATGATAGGGCAGAGATTTGTTACCTTCTAGTGGTTCTTCACTTTAGGAATAAGCTCTACGTATGTCTTATTAAGTCTACTAATGTCTGCATCACCATTCAAAAATTCCAACACCATTGCTAGAATGTCCGACCTCATCACATGCCCCTTTTTCTGTATAGAAATCACATGCATGGCACCCGGCCCAATGGATTTATGTCATGGTAATTTCTTCATTGTACAAATCACCACAACCTCCGTATATGGTGCATATAATAAATGTAATATTCTGATTTTCGGGAAATGACCGCCGTGTTATATATATGTATATATATAATGGAATTTAAGAGGGGAGTCTTTTTTTTGGAAAATATAACCTCCCCATTATTAGAGGAGTTGTGAGAAAAACTCTCATAGTTCGAACTTTGGCATCAGAGAAAAAGAAGAGAAACAAAAAAAGAAAGCAAAGGAGACTTCTCCCAATTTCTCATCAAGTTCTTGTTGAATTTCTGAATCAAGTGGATTATCGGAATCGACGGGAAAAGAGGGTCGTGTTAATACAAGAAAGTTGGGACCTTGAAATGTAACGGTTTTAGCCCTAGTTTTGGTGATCTTCGGTTTTGATCAAGTTTGAAGCCTTGTTTGGTTTAATTCGTAGTTCTATTAGTTTAGAAGCTTTTGATCACCAATTAATTCAAGCTTAACTGTTATCAAATAGGTTTTAGTTGAAGTCTTCCCAAGTGTTGCAGATTTCTTGAAGTTTTGCTTGGTAAGAAGGTAAGAGTCTCTTCCTAATGATTAGTTATGGTTTTATGATGTTAGGGTTGAGTTTTGGTGTTGAATTGTGGTTAGAAATCATGCTTAAGTGTTGTTGTTGTTGTGATATGATACATTATTGCATGTTTAGAACTTGTTTTGCGGCTATTTTCCTGTGTATTGTGCTGATAAAAGTGTTGGGATTGGGTTGGAAACCGTAAAGTATTGAAAAGGGCAGTTTTTAGTGAAATCACCCTTTTGGCTCGCGCCAAGGGTGAACTGGATGTTAACGGGACGGTTCAGGGTTTTCTTAGCGCACACTGAATGGCTTTAGCGCACGCTGAAAAGGAAGCAGGACCAAAACATAATGATGTTTCTGTTTTGGGGCACGCCGAAAGGGCTTGGAGCGCACCAACACCGAACAAAGAGTTTTGTGGTGATTATGAAGTGTTTCAGCGCGCGCCAAGAGATATGTTTTGCTGTTTGGGGTTCCTAAGACCCCGAATTGTGTTTTGAATGTTGTTTCTTGATATAATAACATTAAATGAACATGAACAAGTCATGATTAAGCTTCTGCTGCGTTTAGTTCCGGCACCGAATGGATTCTTCCTAAGAGTTGAAGTTCGGGACCGCCGGAATAGCATGATTGGCATGTGCTTTGATGAATTAGTATTCATCAATGTCTGTGTAATGTGCTAGGCCTTATCCGTGTCTAGTGGTCTAGGTGAAAGAATAGGAGTTGCAAGGGAGCTTTCTTTGAAACCACTTAGGTCATTAGTTAACAGCAAATAACAGACGTAATTGTGTAGTAAAAAGACTAAACATCATGTTATTCTTGATAAGGCACAAGTCTATATCACGATGTGTGGGCGGTCGGATAATGTGAATAATTTTGCTGGCCTCTGAGGGGCACCATGAGTAGAGGGACTTCGCGAATGAATAACTCCGTAGGTTACTAAGACCCCAAGTACGGAGGGACTTCACCGAATGTGTACACTATCGGAACCAGCCCGTGGCTACTGGTGTGACCCACTGATAGGTTGCAAGCAGATACTTCGTGGTGAATAGCACCATGCATAGTGCCCTTGAATGTTGATGTAACAAAGATAATCTAAGCTGGAAACAAGTAGGACCTCATGACGTGTTGATGAGCATGAAGTGAACCCTAGAGTTTGAGTCGGTCTCACAAAGACAACTTAATAATAATATGAACTTTGCGTTGTAAAATTTAATTAATCAATAGCTTCTACCTCATTACTAAGTACCCTTGTACTTACCTCAATTTCATGCTTGTTTTGTGCTTTTGGGGTAAGAAGACGAACATGTTGACCCATGATTCGATGAGGATTATGAAGATGATATATGATGACTACGCTTGTTGATGTATTCATTTCCTTTTTATTTCAATATGTAGCAAACTACGTTGTTTTCCTTTTCAAGACAAATGTTGTACTTTTCTTTTAAGATCTTTGTAAAATTAGTTTGTTGTACTTTCTTTATAAGACTTCGTACTTGTAAGATTTTTACTTCGTTGTTGTAAGTTAACGTTCTATCTTTAGTTTGTTCTAGTTTCTACTCTAGTAGCATTTATGGTTTTTGCCGAGTCTTTTTAGCTTCCCCTTCACGAACTCGACACGACGAAAGTATGCACTTTACGTATAATATTGGATTTATTTAATATTATACGTGCCGAACGTTCATTTTCCGGATAAGGACTCGGTATTAGGAAACGGGACGTTACAATAAAAGAACATCATCCTCTACAAACTGCAAGAAAACAAGGCCATCCAATACCGGATTACCATAAATCTGAGTAGCATAAATAGCCCCAACATAGTATGTAATATGTTCCTGCAAGCGCTACATTGCAATATAATGTTGGATGGATGGGTAGATGAGTTTGTATGTATAACTTAAACCTTTCGATAGTAGTAAGATCTATACTACTGGTTGTACTCCTATGGAAATTAGTTTGCTTTTGGAGAATTTCTAGATTGTCGGAGCTAACTCCTTTGGTTGTGGTGATACATTGTTATGGTCTGAGAAAAAAAGTCTCATTTCATAGTATCAGTTTGTAGTTACGACATTGTAAACGCATACAAATTTTGTTTTTTTTACAATCATACGACATATTAAAATGTCAATTTATAAATATACACATTTCGATTTTCGTAAACAAAGTAAAAAAGAAATAGGAAAGATGTGTTGGTAGTTAAATTAGTTAGTTGAGATATCAGAGAAAAAAGTAATTTTGAGAAATAATATAGGAAGTGTTACTGAAATTAATTGTTTTATAAGACGTTGAAAAAGTGAATCTGAAACGGAAAATATGATAAAATTGAGAGAGTAAGATTGCCGGTCACCCTAATACATTTGATTTCCATTCAAAAAATAAATTAAACAAAACACATTTGATTTGGGAGTTTTGCCGGTGTTAATCCACTAGGATCTAACCTGACTCACAATAAGGAGTTTAGAGTTCGAACCCCGTTTAAGACGTGTGTGGTGTTTATTCTTTCGTTTTCAGAAGGAAAAAAAAAAAAAAAAAAAAAAAAAAAAAAAAAACAACAACATTTGATTTGACATTTGGAAATTGGTTATCCCTCCCAAGTCCCAAACACATTCGTTTTCCCAGCGAGATTTTGAAACGAGGAAGCAAAAATGGAGGGCAGCGAGAGCGAGGCGATATTCGAATCATTGAATCTGAAACCGCAGCTTTTCATCAACGAGGTCTTCAATTGCGTCGACGACTTGGTCGATGAAGCCTTTACTTTCTTCCACGAGTATACATTCCCTCTCTCTACCACTGACTGCATAAATTTCTGCCCACAAATTTTTTTTTTTGGCTTCCACATGCTAATTTGCTAGCTTTATTTACAGGCAAGCTTCCACTGCTTTGAAAACTGATGGCACAGATCGTACCGAAGATCTTAGCAAGGTAAGCAATTTAATGGTGAATCTCCGGAAGTTCTTACCTCACTAGTCTTCGTTGCATCGAGCTATGACGTACTGACACATATAAATAAAGGAAGAAAAAAAAAAGCTGTTTTTTGATGTAAATTTTGGTTGTTTGTGTTTGCTTAATTGAAGGGAGTAGGGAGAATTCGGAACCTGATCCTGTCTACTTTGGATAATCGGCTGGCTATGTGGGAGAAGTACTGTTTACTGCATTGCTTTGTTGTTCCACCAGGCTTTTCATTGCCTAAGGATGTGAGTTTTCCATTTCATCTCTCTTTACTTCTCATTTTTATTTATTTGGGTGTTTATTTGGTAGCATTTAGTAGCTTGAGGGAATTGGGTCTTCAAATTGCTATGTTCATTCACATAGTAGGGTCGTCACAGATTCATTGTAATTTAAGTTCTCTTTTTATTGCTGCTTTTCTGTTTCTTTTTCCAGAAGTGCAATGCAGTTAACACACAAGAACTTAGTGGTGCTACAATATTTGTGGTTTGCTATAAGTTATGCTATGCAGAATTATATATGTTATTTATCGTATGATTCGTAACTACCTTGCATTGAGACTGTCTTTCCTGGGATCAGTTATCAGGATGGTGCAATGTTAGCTTGTGAAAAGATTGGCGAGTTCGGTTACCAACAAGAATAAGGATTCATGAAAATAGAAGAAATAGTTAAAAAGAGGATATGAGTAATTCAGCCTTCCTTCATGTATGATCATCATGATGAGCAACGAGTTATGAACTGGATATGGGTTCAATTATGCCTAGCAAGCTTGAAGTATCTTAGTTTTATGAAGGAACCTAACTCCATAAATCTATGTGCAGGAAATGTTGTCGGGTGATAACCTGTTGGATCTGAATACTCTTGGAGATTCAGAGCTTGATGCACAGCTTGGTTCCTTGAGAAGCAAGCTCGCTTTGGTATGCAGGACACTTTGGCTACTCTGATTCTTCTCTGCAGCTTCTTTGATATGCCTCTTTATTCCCGTACCCTTCTTTTTTCTTTCTTTCTCTTTCCTTGTCAGGCTGGAGAAGAGAATGCTATGCTTAAGAGAGATATTTCAAATTTAGAGGGGCAGTCTGAATTAGTCAATCACTCTGAAGCATCTCTTGATGAAGTACTACAGTTATATGAGAACAATTCTACGAATGATGTATTCCAAGGTACCTTTTTTCAATCTATTGAACTATTAATCCCATTTCTGCACAACTATTCAAGGAATGGAAATTACAATTTCACTCACATTTATGTTTTTGGCAATCTGTCAAAGGCTGGTAAGGGTATGTTATGTGCATGACATGATGACAAATCACTGGCGGAACACGCATATAGAAATGAACTTTTACAACGAAGCAATAGGAATGGTTTTATCAACTAGCTACTTGAACACTATCTTTAGATTCATTCTCCTAATATCAACTACGGGGATTGCTGAAATGAGCTTGACATGTACAACCTTGTTGAATAAATTTTTTGGTTCTTACACAAAGGCATTGCAATTTGAATCCTTTCGATTTAGAGCACTTCACAGTTTTTGTAAATTTCCGTTGGTCACAGAACTGAGGGTAACGTTTTTGATAGAGATACAAAGATGTCAGAAAAGAATGAGAGGAAAAGTTCATGGTCAAAATTAGTGGCGGCTTATATACCGGTTACTGGTAGACGCATAGGGCTGAGCCTAACCGCCTCAGGTTTACTGTAGTTAAATATAGTAATTCCCTTTTCCTCTTCAATATCCATGCCACTTACTATGTTGTATCCCAGAGCATAGAACCTTCATCATGCATTTGTGTTATCTTGTTAAGATGTGTTAACATAGCTGTTTGATGTTGTTATTTTGTATGGGATAAAATAAAAAACATAAACAAAGGCGAAATTCATATTACCACTTGCTTTCTTTAAAGTCGAGGCACATGCGAGCCAATCAATCCTCTTTCCTTCGGAATATGGAGTTGGTGGTCATACTCTGCTTCTTCTTGATGATACTTGGAAATAGTGCATTAAAGTTTTCGAACTCCTACAACTGTAACACACCATTCCTCAATTTTATCCCCGCCTTGCACTATTATGCAGTTTGCTGACTCAATTGTATTGCTTTCTGCTATAGTCTAAATTGTAGACCTGTTTTCTTGTGCCGCAGCTGGTCTGAGTGTCATATAATTTGGTTTGAATAGCTAATTTGCAACTTGCAGCCGTGCTTTTAAGTTTTAGTTAACGTTCTTCCTTGGGAAAGTTTTACTGATCAATCATCCAGCATTTCTTGTATAAATACCTCTAGTGCTACATTGTTTTGTGCTTGCAACTATTTCTTTTGGTAGTCTGTAGTGGAACCGCAACAAACCTACTTTTGGGGCACCACTATGAGGTTAAACCATTGGAAAGTCGAATCTCACGCCTCGGTGTGGTGCCACGATAGATGTTGTCGGTGCCATTAAAGGGTCACATTTTTTTTTCTTTTGCTTTGTCATCAAGTTCATTGTTCTCTGCAGAATTGAAGAAAACAGCAGCAGAGTTTCGTGCTAAGATCGAGAAGCTAAAAGCTAGAAAGATGGATGAAACAATATGTGGTAGATCAGTGAGAAAAAGGTTGTCAAACGGAGACATTTTCAAAGAACCGTTCGGATTTGGTAAGGACCAAGGCAATGTAGTTCGTGTTTGCTTCGAAATGTAGTTATATATATATATATATATATATATATATATATAGGTGGGTTCTATTGGCACATATCAAATTACTTTTGGCACCCATTTACTTCCGGCACCACAAAAAATTACTTCGGCACCACATTGTTTTCAAAAAGACGAACGTCATTCCGCTGGTGTTCTCTCCTTGAACACCAACGTCGAGAGGAACACAGTGTCAGCGACATTCTTGTTATAAAAGTGGCACAACAGGGCGCGATCCATTGGTGTTGCTCTTCAACATGAACGTCGGTGGTGTTGAAGGAGAACACCGTGGGAATGACGTTTTGTTAACAGAAAAAATATTGATAAATGGGTCTAAAAGTAATTATCGTGTGCCGATAAACCCGCCTATATATATTGAGTCCATGTTTTTTTTTCTGACAAATTGGTATGACGTTATCCAGCAGGGCTCTTTGATGCAAAGCTTGAAGATCTCCAACAAGTTTTGGATGACATGAAGTCCGCTTGAAGTTTGGTTTGGGTATTGGAATTCAAATCTTCATTTTTCTGATGATCAATCAATGGGTTTTGTTTGTTTGTTTGTTTTTGCTTTGTATTTCTCGGAAATATTTGATGGCTTGGTAGATGAATCAAGGTCTTATTATCATGTGTTTGACTGAAGCACATATATAATGGTTACCTTGTCTTAAAAAAAATAAAAAATACATATCATATGATCTCTGAAGCACATATATAATGGAATACTACAAAGTTAATAAGCACAAAAATGATTATGCGTCAATACATATCATACGATCTCGGAGCCTGAATCTGGCAGAGCTAAAATTTGGAGTCAGATGAGTGATGGTCAACTGAGCTAAATGTTCAAGTCTTGAAAGTTCAGCTGAAGTGGTGTTTAGTTGAGTAAAACTGCTGAGTCTGTTGAACACATCTGAATCAATGTTTGCAAATGAGCTAGTTACGTCTGGTGACTCAGCTGAGGTGAGTACACTCCTAGGGTATTTATGGGAATTCCGACAAAAGTCATTACTACGGCTAGGGTTAGGCTTCCAAGACTATAAATACTAGCATTCATTGTAACATAGTAGTGTGAAAATCAGTGTAATTATGTGCATAAAAGAATTTTTCAGTCCGTGGAGTAGTCGACACAACAACGGCGAAAACCACATTAAGTATCTATGTTCTTCTTGTTTCTGTTTCTTATGTGGTTGTTTACGTTTAATTGATCTGTTAATTATGTATCTTCTATTGCAATCCGTTACAACAAACTGGTAGCAGAGCGTATGTTTATGGGAATCTCCGTAATCGAGCATAATTGATCATCACCAAGGTCGTCACCAGCGCTAGGTTTCTGAATCAATGCATGTTCTCCGGTAAAAGAAGATATCTGCAACCGTACACTATATAAAGAACCAAAACCCAAATCCCACAAAAGACGCAACCGTACACTATATAATGCTCTAAGAAAGACAACTTGTAACGATCCGTTCCGAAGACCGATCCATTAGACGGAAACAGACCATTTGGCTCGTGGCCTCAACTTTATTTAAGGAACACATCAGCCTGGTATCTAACAAAAGTGATGGGATCGTAAATGGTTGATATTTCATTGCATTTTCGAGATGATTTTCTGTAGAGATATGCGCTTTTATGGTGTGTTTGATGTTGCTTTGTAGATTTGATGAAGATAAGTTTTGAAGGATTGTTTATACTACATGTGGAACAAAAGTGAAGAATTGATGATAAGAGAAATAAATGCAGAATGAAAAATAGATAATGGTATAATCATACCATTATCATAATTGCTGACTGCCGGCAAAGTGTGCTAAAAGAGGAATTTTACAAGGCTAATTTCCTATTGGTTAATAACTAAAGACTCCCTATTTTCTATTGGTGGAATAATGTTTGACTTTTCTTTTCTTTATTATTTTAATATTTATTTTTAAAATAAACCCAAAAATTTCCCTTATTAGCAAAAACAAGTGGCGTGGCCACTATATTCAAGGATTCAGCAAATAAGAAAATAACGGGGAAGCTAGGTTTGGAACACGGCTGCGCACAGATACTACGTCTTTCTGGCGCTATTTTTTTAAATTTATTTTTATGGATTCATCATCATATATTGAATCATTCTATTGTATGGTGAGTTCTTAATTTATTTCCTTTCCGGTTAATTTGTTATTGAGCGCCGATTGAGTGCGGTATGTGAGATCAGCCGAGTGCTTATTCCTCGTTTTATTTATTGGTATTTATTCATCTTTTGATTTCATTGTCTCTATGGTTAATGGTTAGGTTGATTATTTCCGCGAGATAATTAATTTAATCATTGAATCGTCTGCTAGTTGAAATAACAAATCTGTAATTGTTTGTGATTTTCATAAAAGTAGCACATGATATGAGTTTTTCGGTTCGCAGCCGGGAAATCCGCTATCATGAAGATGAGTAATCTGGATTAAAATTAACCCGCGTGTGCGTTAATATTCAGAATTCGGGTCTCTCAGATTGTAATTTGTCGAACACCAAACTCCATGACCGTGTCTGCAGGGTGTCTTTCGGTTAGATGGTAATTAGTGACCGTGTCACGATTACAAAAGTTAGGAGAGATTAGTTCTTGGCGGCGTGTCGAGAATTATAACTCGGTTTATTAATGAATTAACGAGTAAATACGTGCATCAGTGATCAGTTGAGTAAATCGAGGTGGATATAATGAATTTAACTGGAACATTTCTTTTACTTATTTTTCAGATTCTTAGTTTACTTAGTTTTATTATTGATTAGTTTAAAATACCAACAACTGTCTTTTCTCGATTTTAAGAGAAATAAATCCATGCTTCATGAGACAGAGACGATCTGTGGAGGCGATCACCCTATATCTTTCGTTATAGGAAGTAAGTAAATTTATCTTTGGTGGTTTGACACCCACCAAAAAGCATTAAAACAACACGGAAGTAATTAAATGCTCGACATATTTACTATAAAATCTTTATAATACAACTGCTTCTATAAACTAAAATCGACTGAGTACATCAACTTCATATAATCACAATACACAGGGCATATAGCCAACACAGTCTGATTGAACATCTAATCGTGTATCACCTCGAATATATGATACCATATTCAGTCACAAAGCTACTCGGGATCCCCATGCGCTCTATCAATCATCATCTCCATCATTCACCCTTTTAATCTTATTAAAATAATAAGAGTGAGCTAGCTAGGCTCGGTAAGGAGTAAAAAGTGTTGATTGATATGGTGTGGCATGTATATTCAACTGCGATGAACATATATACTCACACTTAGAAGCAATATATCTTAAAACATTTTAGCATATTTTAAAGAAAACATTTATCAATATTACATATCTACTTGAATATACATTGCTATACATATGACTTAGAATGCGTAAAATCATGACGGCTCTACTCTCAACGTTCGGTTTGTGATTAGCTTACAATTACCGATGAATGGGGCTTCTAAGGGGTCGGGGTTTCATTTATAAACAATAATTGTCATTATCTTTAATTAATTCCCCATTATTTTATAGGATAAAAAAATGAATTTATATTAAATAATTATATTAAATAAATTAAAATCCAATTTACTATCTTACCCTTACTTGAATTATTGGGGTATTACGGATAACCTGCAAAGAAATGGAGTAATTACATTGTAGGATTTCATTATTAACAGATTGTTAGATGATCGCCACGCGTGTAAACAAACAAAAAAAGCAGTTTTGTTTTTCTACATAATAGTCTATCAAACAATCTGTTTTAATCGTACTTCTATATCAGAATTTTCCAAAGAAAAGAGGTTCAAGTTGTTTCCAAAAATGTACTGCAAAGAAAAGGGGTCCAAGTGTGAAACAACAACGCATGTTTTGAAGATAAATGATACATTGGACATGGTTTTCCCGGGTGTTCAATATTTTTAAACCGAACCAAAACAAACCGAACTGTGTATATGGTTTTTAAAACTATGAAAACCGAATAGATAAAAAACTGAACCAACTCGATAAAAGTATTGGTTTGGTTTTGGTTTTTAAAATGTAAGACTGAAATACCGAACTTAACCGAACCGACAACTAATGAAAGTAATTAGGGTAATGACATCTTTATATTGACCCACAATACCTATCACATAATGTTGATCTAACAACAAAATGATCATAACAAGTGATACAATACGTTTTTACACTATTGTGTATGGTGTAGGAACAATTGTATGTTTACACCATATGTATGTATGTATAATGCGTGTGTGTATATATATATATATATATATATATATATATATATATATATATATATATATTGCAATTCAACTTAAGGATTCTATCAACATATGGATTTATTTTATATTTATGTATTATGGGCTTGGTATGTTCAAATTCGTCTAGTGTGGACCCCATTTTTATGGCTGAAATTTTATATCATTGATTTTATTGTTCGTTTTGATAACAATTTTGAAACTTTTTGTCGCTGCAGGTTGTATATATTTTCGACGTTGTGTTTTCATTTCTTTATTAATTTGACTTTGGACATATTGACTAGCATGTAAATAATATGGCATAATGAGCTAAATAACTAAATAATCATAAATTTGTATATTATATGGTAATTGTGTGTTATTAGATCAAGTCATTCACTATTTATGATTTGCGATAGTCTTTATAGCGTAAATCTGACAAACCGAACCGAATCAAACCGAAGAATTGAAAGACCGAACCAAACCAAACCAAACCGAATTTAATATAATTGGTTTTGGTTTCATATTTTTTAAACCGAGATGTTTGATTTGGTTTTGAAAATCTTTAAAACCGAACCACACCATGAACACCCACGTAAATGATACATTGGACATGGTTTTCTAGAGTTGGATCTGAGACAACATCCACCAACTCTTAGAAATGTACGTAAAAGTTCAACACTTCAACTCAGTCTAAGCCATCCATCAAGCCACCTCAAAATTCACTATGAATATTGATGGCGGTTAAAATTGTAAATCTTGCTGTATCAACATTTCACCTATTATGAGCTAAAAATAGGTGTTTCGGCCAATAAATGTAAGTCATTTGGGTTGAATGCTATATGTTGGTATTTCCATTTATTATTCCCGGAATTGGTATTATTTCGTGTTTTATTGTACTATTTTCAGATAACGAAGTTGGGCCGAGTGTTAAGGCAGGAGATATGGAGCGGACCTGTTGAAGAATCGGGCCTAGGGTATTCCAGAAGATTCCAAATTAAGTCGGCTGAAGAAAAAGTACGAATTTTCCCTCGACGAGTCGAGCGCCGCCTTCGAGATCGAGCATTCTAGAAGCAGGGATTACGCGTTTTCTTGGACGAAAAGTAGGTTTTAGGGTTTTCTAAGTCGGTTATGACACTATAAATAAGAGGCACCAAACCTCAGTTTCAATGTACACCCAAGATATATACATTATATGCAATAAAAGTTTGTTCTTTCTTTCTTTTATATTTTCTATGTGTGCTAGTCACGGATCCGACGGATTCGGCACCTTGGGAGCGATCTGAGGAGGATTTACCCTCGGTTTCGAGGGTATGATTTTCCGGCTTTCTAGATGTAGTTATGTCGTTATTTTGTGATGAGTTTGTTTTGAATGTTTTAT
Organism: Gentiana macrophylla; assembly: GCA_026214975.1. Lineage (NCBI taxonomy): Eukaryota > Viridiplantae > Streptophyta > Magnoliopsida > Gentianales > Gentianaceae > Gentiana > Gentiana macrophylla. Next base: position 105,527,672 of record CM047813.1, on the reverse strand, counting down.
ATTAGTTCTGCTATGCAATAGTTAGTTTATTTACCCCGTTTATGAGTAGATCTGAATCGTTGGTGAAGAAATCATGAAATAGTGGTTGCGTTCTCTCGACGAGTCGACGGTCTATATCGACGCGTCGAGATACCTAGTAAATTCTGTTTCATGATAATCGGCGCCAGCCACGTCTAATATTCAGTTTTAATATACGTGTTTTTAGCCTGGTCAACTATTTGCATGTTATCGTAAATTAGCATGAAGGACTATTAGTTAGGACATGGTTTATCGATCTCTAGAAACGTGCTAGTCATCGTCGACAGCTGCCTGGGGAGGTTTTCGGTCTTGAGCAGGCTATCCCTAGATCTTATTGCGTGTGATGCTAATTCAGCCTAAGGTAGGTTAGTTCACATAGGCGCCTACTGTCCTTGCAAATGGAAGTATGCTAATATTAGGGGTTAGAACCCGTAGCTGACAATGAGTTAAAATTTACCAACGGGGATGATCGATGCATAATATGGAGGGAATAACTAATCACTCATAGCTAGGACAAATCTTTAGAAACTCATAGGAACGCATTGGTGTATTATCTTGTGCGTCACCATTATTCACTCTCCTTGCACCTTTGTTGGTCGTAGACCGCCCTTAATTGTTTCTCAGTCTTGAATTATCTGTAGTCTTACGAATCTCTGTGGATTCAACACCTTGATTCGCCTATGCTATGCTACGACAGACCTATTCCTATTGCTAGTAAACGCGACCTGCAGACGATCAAATATTATCGCCTTTAACGGCACCACAGCTGATCTACCCGGACATCATATTTCGAGAAGAAAAAAAAATAAACTTTCTAGAGGTCGAAATTTGCTTTTGACCTCTCCAGTGTGGAATTTTATGCATACGTTCGACTTTGCACTTGGAGATGTCAAATTTCACTATGGCGCCCCAAAGGTATATATCGACCGTGGTGCCAGTATTATCATCCCAAGCCATAAAAGAGATCATTGCAAATCAACTCACATGGTACAAGAGTATCAACAGCAAGGAATCCTCCCATCATATGCAACACTACACCACAAGTTGCTAATGCATTTTATGTAATTTGAACCTAAACTAGAAAAATGACAGACCAACAATAAGATATGTTTCAGTTAAAAAAAAATATATGTGCCCCGACTAACTCGAACCACTGAAGACAAAGGTTGAATTTTCTTTCATGTCTTCTCACATCCTTCCATCATTGACAATACTTTGAGACCAACTTGTCCACGTGAATTATGATGTCATCTATGCGTGGTCGTACGGTTGCTTGCGGCTGAAGCATCCACGTGACGAATTGGTGGAGAGCTTCAGGGTATGGAGGATTAGGACCAGTAGGCCATTTTATCTGTGCATTTACAATGGCCAACTGCAAGCTTCCACCAGATTCCCCCAGTGCATATTCAAACGGAGATACGCCGTACCTGTGAGTGTATACCAACCAAACCAAGATACTTAGCAAAACCAACAATTTACGCAGCATGCAATGCATGATGTCCGGTATGAATATAAGAGAAAATACCCCATGAATTATAAATTCATGATTATCAAAAAGAAGAAGAAAAAAAGCCTCACATTATTGCAAATAAAGTGCATCCGAGTGACCAGATATCAGTTCTTTCATCGATATCTGCATGGCTTGGACAATCCCACAACTCAGGAGCTCTGTAAGGTGCTGAACAGTGTTCAGCTGCCCATTCCTACATTAACAAGGTGAAAGAAATCTGAGAGCGGACAACAGATCGATTTCAGATATCAAAAGTACAAATCAAAAGGATTATGCCTGTAGAACTGCAATCATGACAAGAAAAAAGAAAAAGAAAAAACCTGCAACTGAAGAGCCTCTGAACGGGAACGAATCTGCTTTCTTGCTGGACGAGTACTTCCAAAATCCATCAATATGGCAAGAGGTGATTGTCCTTTTCTATGTGTCAGGAGGACATTACCAGTTTTAACATCATTATGTGCATATGGAGGTTCAAAGTTGTGCATGTGTTTCAATCCTGCACAAAGCTGCAGAAAAAATAAAAAATAAGCTTCAAGTCATCATTTCTTCTCACTTGGGATCTTTCTGAAAGCTTGGAATTGATGCATCTATGTCTAAAGTATGAATAAGTAGAGGACATATCTATTCTCACTCACCTGACGAAATATTTGAAGAACATCTGAAGTAGAAAAGAACTCCTTCTTGGCTTTCATGACTTTCGCGTTGTCCAGCAATGTCCCATCCAAATGGACTGGAAATAACAGATAGGCTTCATGCTTCCAAGACTGATCTGGTGAGCCCTATCACATAAAAAGCTGATTAATTTATAAATATAAAAAAAACAACAAGATACTGTTTCAAAAAAAGATCACATTCACTAAAAGGTGCTTAGAAAATCCAAATAGGCTACAAAACACTTGCCCTTAAATTAGCCCTATAAACTCCAAAGAGTAAAGCTTCAAAATATCATTTGTAAGAAGGTACGAATATGCAATACAAAAGTCAAACTAAGCGTGGTGTATCAGTGCTAAATCAATATAAAAGAAAAAGCCGACAAGAGAGTGGAAAGTGTCACCATTCAAATGCAGTGTAGTGTAGCCACCATGCAAACATTAAAGCAAGAGATTGCAGTGTAAGAGGTACTTGGGAAAATTCAGCACGCCTCATTGTGTACTTTATTCAACGAAACCAGTGACACAAGCGTATGATATTCCGAGAATTAGTACAAAACAAAGGAAAGAGGTTGCAGAAAATATCACCTTGACTGCAATTATAGCATGATCAAGGAGAGGAAGCAGATTGGGATGACTGAAAAGGGATGAAACCTTCATCTCCTCTTTCACCAGCTCCAGCTGTTCTGTATTCTGAATGAGAACTTTCTTCATTGCATAAGTTCCATCATCTGCATTTAAAACTCTTAACAGTACATTATGAGATATTTTTGTTCATATTTTGTGTCTTATGAAGGGTGGTGAGGATTGTGGGGGGTGCGCAGAAGGAGTGATCTAAGTAAATCATAAAAGCCACAGCACTATATCAAAACACTAGATTAATAACAAGCATCCAAGTTGAAAAACACCAATGAATGAGAATTTCAGATTAGAAACACCTGGTCACAATATGGACACTAAAAGACTTGCAATTCTTGAAAGCACCTCTTTATATATATATATATATATATATATATATATATATATATAAGCACTACTATACTATGAAATGGAATAGGCCCTAAAATGAGAAAGAACTAGGTGTCTACTGCTGAATCCACTTGACCACAACCATTCAATCTGCAACATCACCATAAATCATGCAAACAAAAGTTGCGAATTAATCATTGCAATCTTCAGCACTTAATCCTTATGCTTCAATGGTAGTAGGAAGGGGAAGGTGATACCAACATTGAGATAGCGTCATTTACTTTAAGGATCTAATATGTGTGAAAGTGGAAATAGAGTTAAAGGAGGAGCTTAGAAAATTCTAACTAGAGAGTCTATTACATTGAACCAATGAATGTGTGAATGTGATGTGCCATGTGCTAACATTTGTTCTAGATTATGCCATGTGCTAACATTTGTTCTATTAGTTGCTCAAATTCTCCCTTCCAATAATGAGGATACTTGTAAGGCCTCTGTTTAAAACGTTCCACCCTTCTTTAAGTATAATTTCCATGTTCCAAGTTTCTTTTGGGTGACAACTCAGATGGTTCATAAAAAACTCCATTGTATTCTTCTAATGCAGCTTCAATATCTTTAGGCATAGGGACAGGTTCCTGGATATATTTTGGTTTCAACTTATTTATGCACCAAAACAACCCATAAGTTCCCATTCTGAAACTCTTTGTAAGCTTTTGCAACTGATGAGCTTAAGGTGTGTTGTCTTTGTATGTCCCCTCAAAACTACCTCACCTCCTTTTTTGAAAGTCAATTCCATTATCTAAAAATCCAATGTCATCGGGCTATGCTCCTTCCAGTCCACCCCTAACACCATGTCACACCCTCCTGATTAATCAGTCTCACAATATGATGGAATTTTTTACCTTGCATAATCTAGGGATTATTAGGAAAACTATAATCACTTATCATTTTGGCTCCATCAGCTATAGTAAAGAACATGTGCCTTGTTGCTTCTAGTATGCAGTTCAATTCCTTAGCCACAACTTGGTCTAAGAAGGTATGAGAAGTACCACTTTCAATGAGAATGTTGCTGGGGCGTTTCTTAAGCAATCCTTGGATCTTAATGGTGTTTGAAGAAACATGACCTGTCATAGAACTGAAAGACAGCTGAGAGCTTTCTTTGGGTTCTTCACCCATTATCCTTGCCAGAGAGGGTTCCTCTTGCACCACTCTCCATACATCTTCTCATCATCTGCTATATAAAGTGAAAATGTTGATTTTTGCACTTATGACCTGGACAGTATTTCTCATCACACCTGAAGCAGGTCCCTTTGCCTTTCTTTCATGTATTTGATTAGGAGTGATGACCTATTGGTTAGAAACAGCCCTTGTTTCCTTGTCCTTCACTGTGATCTTGCTAGGAAATTGTGAAAATCTAGAGACACATGAACTCTGAAGGGTCTTATTGGTCACCTTGGTCTTAGTAACAAATGAACGAACCATGGATTCATGGGCCCTTGCTACCTTTAATGATCGTTCTAGGGAAGGAGGCTCATGAATTCTTACCATTCCAATTAATTCCTCAGTCAAACCCTCAATGAAACAATCAACATAGAATTCCTCTATAAGGTTGGGATTTTGCTGAGGTACAAACACCAAAAGCTCCTCAAATTTCTGATGATAGTCTTCAATTCAGCCAGTCTGCTTCAAATCCCTAAACTCACCCACCAGATCACCCAATAAATGCCTAGTGAATCGCTTACACACAGCCGCTTTAAATTTCTCCAATTGACCATAGGGTGACTTACCCTCCAGCCTCCATACCACAGATCAGTTGTGCCCCGCAAGTACAATTCGGCTATTCGAACCTTGTAGTCTTCTTCAATCATATGTACCAACAAATATTGTTCACATTTCCTAACCCACTCCTTGGGTCCAGATCCATCGAAACATAGTGAATCAAGCTTAGGTAACTTGGGATTAACTTCCTTTTTGTTTGTTGCAGAACTAGATCGCGATCCAAAATCCAGACTATGAGAAGTTTGACCTGGATGAAGAACATGAGTATTCCGTAAAGGAGGATTGTTGGCATTAAGCTTTCTCACCTCCTCAGAAAGTGTAGCTAAATGCAGAACAACCTCATCAAAACGCTTCGCCGTTTCTTCCTTGAATTGATTGAGAGTTCCAATGGACCCTCTTACAGAGAAAAGAAAGACCCTTCACACCCAATTACATAGAAAAGAAAGACCCTTTACACTCGATTACATTGCCTTTCTACCACTCTAATAAGTGCTTGCAACAGCAAAGAAAGAGAAAAACGTAGCAATGCCAACTGCGCCAAATGACATCAGGTGGCAGTTGCCTGACGTCAACATCCTACCGGTTCAAACACTGACACACATCCCTAAATTCAAGGATCACAGCTTTTTTTATAAGCAAATACATGATCATAAAATCAAGATGGGAAATTAAAATTCAGATTACCAGATAAATGAGAAGAGTCTTTAAGCCTCTTAGAAAGGCCAGGATTATTGGGGTCAGAAGAAGGGAGCTCTTTAACAAGATAGACAAAAGCAAATCCACCTTCTCCTAACTGCCTCACGATCTTGAACCGATTCTCATTGATCCAAACATCTCCCCCGCCGTTTACGGCATCGTATAGAGCGTTCAGCCCAGAAATAGAGCAACCCATCTCTTATTGCTGATCAGTGAACCTTTTCTTGTTAACGTGGGTCTGCTCTTTTTCTTCTCCTATGTAGAGAGAGAGAAAAAGAAAAAAAAGTCGCAGAAGCTCTTGTAAGCTAGATCTCTCGTGAGAGGCCAATTTCACTGAGTTATTTTCTGTACTAAACTATTGTGTCTAAAGATCGTTGACGGCATTCAACTTCTGGGATTCATTGATCAAGTGTCTATTTAGTTAGCTTTAATGTGTCTAAAATAACAGTTAAAATGATTTAAAATAACATTCAAAATGATAAAATACGATTTATTCGGACATCACACCTTACGGGCAGACACCGTTTTATTCCACTCCTTGACTTTGACATAAAAAATACTATTCTAACATCTGCTGGAAATTTCCCTTATTATTTGCCCAGACCGAATATAAAAAATCCTGAACGCCATTATGCTTCAACCAACAAGCTTGAAATTGAAACGGTCGATCATCAGGATCTATACGTTTACAAGGATCCATGGACAGCAAAATCGGATTGTGGTCCGAATGCAAGCGAGGAAGATGATAAACACGGATAGCATTAATGCATATTAAAGATTGGTCGAAAAACCACGGTTAAAAAAGTTTTTAAATAAAATTCTTTAAATGAAGGTAGTGTATTATATGTATATTGTTTTTTTTTTTAAACATTATTTTATTACAGTGTCATCTTAATCCAAATAAATAATGTTCTATTGAAGCCCCTAATTTCTCTTAAATGAGAAAAGTTAAAGCACTACAAGCCGAAAAGCCAAAAACAAACTTCTTTCCCCAACTCCGCCACCAGTAAACAAGCCTGCCTTCCCTTATCTCCTCCATCCGATGATTTCCCGTCCATCAAACTTCTCTATCTAGGATTTCCTATTCAAATCGCAATCCACATAATCTTTGACAGATGGCTGCAACTCTTGTTCTTCCAAAACTCAATTTTTCTTCCCGTTTCCTTGGTGACAAGTTGTAAGCATATTTATCTTTTCTACTTATGTGTATTAATTCAATATTATTCTTCGTTTGTGCTGCTGAATATACTACTTTACTCGCGTAAAACCCCTTTTTTTTTTTTTTTTTTTTTTTTTTTTTTGTTGGCGTGGTTATAATCTAGTTCGGTCGAAGAGAGGAATTTCAAGAGTTCAGCTTCTAGAGGCTTAACTGTTAGGAGGACGAAATGTGCGGTGGATATGCCATACGGAGGTTTAGTTGAATCATCCCTTTTCCTGTTTTTTTATTTTTTTTATTTTTACTGATTGAATCAAATACCCTTTGTGGTTGAGTATTCTAGCTTATGTTATGAATTTGAAATTAGATCGGAGCTGTTTGCCGTGCCCTAAAATATTGTTTAACAAAGTTTCTGTGCTGAAGTGTCTGGTGTTACCCATTTTTTTCTTGTCAATTACAATTATTAGAGTCAAGTGATATTGATTTATGACTTTATGTGGTTGTTTTCGCCATCACTATAATCCTGTTTGATTTTTTATTTAATTATTTTTTGATGTTTCGTATAGGAGGAGTAGCGAAATTTAATCGTATGTTTGTTTGGGACCCATATAAACGGTTGGGGATATCGAAGGATGCTTCTGAAGATGAAGTTTGGGGTGCTAGGAACTTTTGTTGGATCAATATGCTCAAGATGAGAGTAGCTATGAATCTATTGAAGCTGCATTTGAGAAATTATTGATGGCAAGTTTTCGGGATAGAAAAGGACCAAGATGAACTTGAAAAGTAGGCTGAAGAAGAAAGTGGAAGAATCCCCACCTTGGATTAAGAACATTCTCGGTTTCGTTGAGATTCCTCCTGGCGTCATTATCTTAAGAAGATTATTCTTATTTGGATTCATGGCGTGCTGGAGTGTCATGAATTCTGCAGAATCTGGGCCTGCTTTCCAGGTATATTATGCGTGCTGGATTTTCCCTATGATTAATGGCGCTATATTGCTAGTGGAAGTGTATCCCATAACCCATTCCTCTCTTCATGAAGGCTTGATTTAAACAGAAAGGGCTTAGATTTATTTTATAATTATTTGGCAACATTGGTTAAAACTTTGTTGCTTTCACGATATTTTTTAAGTCGGATACGAGAAAATGATGAGCTTAGTTGTTACAATTTCCCACTGGTCTAAATATCGGCCCAGGCGGCGTCTAGTCGCTAGGCGGTGCCTGGCCGTCTCGATTTTACCCAGGCGGCCATACCTAGGTTTGCTCCTTGGCGGGTTTCCAGGCGGGCTTTAGGCGGTCCAGGCAGTCCTAGGCGGTCCCAGGCGCCGCGTAGACGGTCCAGGGGTCTAGGGCTTCCAATATATAAAGTGAATAAAGTGTGTTCATTTGACTTTCACCTTGAGTCGGACAAAAAGCGTGATGTTGGAGTTGGACAAGTAGAAGACTTGGGGAATGAGATTGAAGATTGGACTTGAGAGTCTTGACTTGATTTCTTACTTCTTAGACTTGTTTTGACATATTCTCATGTGCTTTTGTACTTTAATTAGTATTTTGACACATTTACTTGATGTTTATGCTTTATGACGTAAGGATATATGTTGAACAACCATTGTATTATTTAAAAAATAAAAAAACACCCAGGCGCCTTATGACCGCCCGACTACCGCCTAGCGTCTTTTAGAACACTGCAATTTCCCTTGAATTATGGACTCATTTTTACGTTGATAGTGGTATCTTGTTCGGTGTCTTTTTAACCTCTTGTTATCTTCTTGAATAATCACCTCATGCAGGGCCTTTTATTGTTTATGTAATCGCATTCGTAAAACAATAATTTGTTCATACAGGTGGCAATATCTTTGGCTGCATGTGTTTATTTCCTGAATGACAAGATGAAGAACTTAGCTAGGGCTTCCATCACAGGGTGAGTTTTCATGATACGAAAAATTCCTATCCCTCATTGATCTTGTTTCTTGGTATTATCAGACCTTTACTGTTTCATCGTTTATGAAAGTTGGTGCTTTTTGTTGTTGCAGATTTCTTGCACTCGTAGTAGGGTGGATCATGGGTTCTATTCTGGTTCCTTCAATCCCGACATTTTTGTTGCAACCGACTTGGACATTGGAGCTCCTAACATCCTTGGTGGTATACGTGTTCTTCTTCTTATCCTGTACTTTTCTCAAGTGAAAGTTGGAAGCTTTTTTGTCATGCAAAAGATTATAGAGCCGAGCAGGAAGCGGTTATATTTCGCAGCGCTCTTCAATCAAAGAGTTTGGGTTATTCAGGCTACTGTAAACACAACATTGGAAGAATCTTTTGGGTCTTCAGTTATCAATAGATTGATTGTTTCATTCCTCTGTCTTCCAAAAAAAAAAGGGTCCTCTAAGATTGTTTCCTGAATCCAAAAGATATAACTTGGGTTCTCTCAATAACTAAAAAGTGTAATAGGGTATGTTGTCCAACATTTTTATACTCGGTCTAAATTGATTTTGATCATATGATTTTTGTATCGAGTTAGTTTATTCATGTGCATTTTGATGTTTTTGGGTGTGTTTAAAACTTATTTATTTGTATCGAGTTGGTTTTATTCTGATATATATCAAACACAAAAAGTAGGAATTTAAGTGGGAATGATCCAATTGTGATATGACACAAACCTATAAAATACAAAATGAAAGATTCAAACCGAGGTGAGTGCAAGCACTCTGTCCCTAAGATAATTTGTTCTATTCTGGTGTGTAATGCACACGGTTCTAGCAAGGACAAACAATTTGCTCCGGTGCATTTTAATGTCTTGTGCGGTCTTATGATGTCTTTTCGATCTACAACGTTTACATGTTTGATGTCGTGGCACTTCAATCTTTGACACGGACAGTGAACTCTTCCGGTGTCCCGATTTTCTCTTTGACAACATACAAACAGACTCACTATATGAGATAAAAACTGTAGTACATACAAGAATACTTGGTGAAGAAGTTCTTCAGGGGATTTATATAGGTGGAAAAATATATCTCCCACCACCCAGCAATTATGACCACTAAAAAGCACTTATGGACACTAAGCCTAACTTAAAACCAATACTCAAAGTTTTATGGTCTCTAAGAAAGACATTAGGGCCATTAATGACTCATTTTTCTCCAACAATTTATGGGGTAACCTATTTCCTCTACATACTTTCTATGGGATAACATCTTCCCACATATACTATCTACTGAAAATGAGTTCCCTTATAAGGTTTTTACGGGAATTCCGTAGTTAACAAGAATTTCTACGGTCCAAATTCAAATAACTACAAGGAAACAAGAAAATTTTCTACGAATAACATCATTTGCAAAGGTATAACCTTAAAATTACATTCATCAACTATCTTTATTTAATGGGCGAGAATATTCAAAAGGGAAAAAACGACAATTTTATCATGGACATTGTTAATGGCTCCACGGTCAATTTACTCAGGCATCACATCTCGTGCAAATTTTGATTTTGTATAAGTCGAAATCTGTTTTCAATCCCTCCAGAGTCGAATTTTGTGCATAATTGTCGTAATCTGTTTTCAACCCCTAATTTGATTTTGTAAAAGTCTGTTTTCAACCCCTCCAGAGTCGAATTTTGTGCATAATTGTCGAAATTTGTTTTCAACCCCTAATTTGATTTTGTAAAAGTCGAAATCTTTTTTCAACCGCTCCATAGTCGAATTTTGTGTATAATTGTCGAAATCTATTTTCAACCTCGAATTTTGTGCATAATTTCAACTCTGAACGGGTTAAAAACGGATTTCAACCTCTACAAAATCGATATTTGCATAAGGACCTGTCTGGGAACATCTTTTATCGTAAGAAGCCGTGCAAAGCCCGAATCGAGGGAATTCAGGCCTCCTCTTTAGCCCTTCGACTTTTCTTGCTAAACTTAACACGGAGCCGACTCAAGAATATGATGAAATTTGGTCCAAGAGGAAGTGTCTTGGTTTGTAAATCACGGCTTGATTGGTTTGAAGGCGGGAGCGGAATACGAGATACTTTCACCTTTCGACGATCCGGACGGCGGGGTAAAAATAAAATTTCATATTTAAAGGATACTAACGGTGAGTGGATTGCGAGATGACGCCAAACTCTGCGATATGGTGCATAATTATTTTATCAATCTTTACTATGACGAGACAATAGCTTATTTCCCGAGGCTGCCTATTTCTCTACTATTAATCATGCCGATAAAAGAATTCTCAACCGACTGTTTCAAGCGAAGTTCGAATAGCGCTTTTCGGATGGGTGCGTATAAATCACCTGGTCCCGATGGTTTCCCGCCGATCTTACCGCAAGAATTGAGACATTGTTGGTGCTTCTCGACCTCTTGAGGTACATTAAAGATTTTCACGATTGTGACTTCTCTCCATCTATGAACCGAATCTATATTGCTCGATTCGAAAGTTCACCATCCGAATCATCTCCCGATTGCACGACTATCGCCTTACAAATGTGATGGCTAAGGTTATCACAAAAATCATTGCATACAAAATACGGCTTTTCATTGGTAAACTAGTTGATAACCGTCAGAGTGCGTTTATTCCCGGGAGGCAGACTTTAGGTAATATTATTGTGGCTTAGGAGATTTTACACACTATGCATAGGAAAACAGGACGGAACGGCTATATGGTCATTAAAGTGGACCTCGAAAAAGCGTATGATAGGGTTGGTTGGCCTTTTCTCCATCAGTTATTGTTGTCTGTGGGCTTTAGTAAGCAGTTGACTGACCTCATCATGTTCACCCTCTCGAGTACGTCCTTGGAAATTTTGTGCAGCGGCTCTCCTCTTGTCGGTTTTCAACCAAAATGTGGCTTGAAGCAAGGTGACCTGCTTGCTCCATAATTGTTTGTCGTTGTTATGCAGGTTCTGGGCCGAATGATTGAAGAATCCATTGTTGCGGGTAAATGGAAACCTATTGCTGTATCTCGAGGTGGTCAAAGCTTTCACATATGTTCTTTGCAGACGATCTCCTCCTTTTTTCAGAAGCCTTCGTGGACCAAGCTCACGAATTGGAACACGCTCTCTCAAATTTCTGCTCAATTTCGAGGCAGAAATCAGTGTTTCTACGTCCAAATTTTTGGTCTCTACGAATGTTAGTCCCCAAGCTGTTGGGTGCATTGCTGCCACTCTCGGAATGTCACATACAACAAATCTGGAAAAATATTTGGGAGTTCCCCTTCATCACGGGCGAGTGAAGAAAGAAGACTTTAATTTCCTTGGTGATCGGATGCGTCGAAGCGCAAAATGGAAAGCATCCACCTATCTAAGGGCGGGCGTACTCATTAACTTTCAGGCGACCCTAACGAAGGTCCCTTTTATCATATGCAAACCGTGAAGATTCCGGTTTCAATTACGGAAGATTTGGATAGAATTGCTCGCTTTTTTTTGTGGGGTGATTCGGTGAAATAAAGGAATCCATCTCGTGGCAGCACGAGACATATAAACCCAAGCTGCGGTGTCTTGGGCATTAAACGCCGTGACAAGACTATTGCTTTTCTTTCAAATTAGTTTGTCACTCTATACCGAGAACAATAAGCTTTGGTTTCAAATTTTATGAAACGACACGGCCCCTTTTGATAGGTCGAAACTTGGATGCTCTTTTATTTGGCACCATATATGTTTTCTGCAGAGACCTTACGGGATGCCTTTGCTATTGATGATGAGGCGAGGCTGAATTGGAACTTCCATACATCCGGAAAATTCACAATTAGCTCGTCTCTATGAAGCTTTACAAGCCGAGCCGATCGCATTTAATCGGGACAAACGAGAGGTGGAGGCTAATCTAGAACATCAAGGGCCGGCTCGAGGTAATCTCTACCGTGGTTAATCCGTAGTGAATCCCTCCCCACGGTGGAGTTCTTTATTCACGACATATCATTGAGAATGAGACATGCTCTATCTGTGGAAATCAAGCCGAGTGCGTAATGCGTATGAGAGATTGCACGGTGGTCAAGAATGTTTGGAGGGGGTGATTCACCAAGATTATTGGCATGAGTTCACCTCAATCGTTAACACTCTGTGTTGGCTCGATTTTTGCCTAGATGTGAACATGCTCAAACATGATACAATCAAATCTTGGAGATTCCTCTTTCGTGAGCTAATGTGCAGCATTTGGTACTGGCGCAACGAAGATTTCCATCAAAATGGTACTCAATGTCCCCCGACAGCAATGTTTATTTCCTATGCGATACGCAAAGCGCGTGAGCTTAAACTAGCTTGGCCCTATATTTTTTTATTTTTTTTGATTGCGAATTGATGTAAATACGAATTTTGTTCACGGCTTGGACAGCTTTTGTACAGTTTTACGTTTAATAAAATATCTGGTTTCAAACCTAATGCTAGCCGAATTAATGGGCCGAAATTAATGATAAATCTGCAAGAATCTCCCAACAAAAATGTTAATAATATATGAAAAATAAAAAAAATAAAATATGCCGTGCTTAACCACCGTATCAATGAACTATCGTGCAATTTGTTTTCCCTTACCTCCTTCGGTTTTCATTTCTAAGCAACAAATCAAAAACAATAGTCCAAAATGAAGATGACGACTAGAGAAAAAAAAATTACTGATCATTGACATGTAATTCCTTACTTGCAAAGCTTCTCCAATCAAAGCCGATTTTCAAGCAACTGCTTTCTGAATTTTAATGATGAAATTGTGATCTACTAATTCCAGTGACTGAATGTATTCAGCTTTATTCTTTTTGTTTTCTGATTACCAATCCTAGAGGTACGCAATTTCATTTATGGCTTTCCGAGATATCATTGTTTTTCTTAACTCTATTTTATTGAACTGTTATATCGTTTTGATATCATAAATTGCAATTGCATACCCCATAAATTGTTCTTCAATAGAGAAGCATATGGAGCATGTACATTGTCATGGCTATACAACAACATGTTAAATTGGGTTTCCATTTTTTTCTTCTTGTTGTTGTTCATGTATGTTGTTTTGCACAAGTGAACAGAACAAAATATGGTAACAATGCCCATGTCAAACGATACGCAGTAAATTCATTTCATGTTACTGCGTGTGTTGTAACATGCTTAAGACTTTCCTTACTTCTTTTGCGTTTTGCTTCTTCCATCTGTTGAATTGCCATATCTCTCATCAGCTTAAGCTTAAGCTGATGGGGAGGTAGATAATTAACATTATATATCTCAATACGCCCCCTCAAGTGTGGGCATATAAGAGGGGAGAGAGGCCTAACACTTGATTTTTTTGTTTTTTTGTTTGGGAAGTGTGGGTCTATAAGAAGAGAGAGACCCAACACTTGGTTTTTCTTTTAATTGTGCTGGAAGCGGGGATTGAACTCAGAACCTTCGCTTCGATCTGTGTTGAACTACCTCTCTCTCCAAAAAAAAGCAGGCGATGGGAGGTAGATAACTAACTTTATATATCTCAATACCAGTCCACCCCTAACATCATGTCACACCCTCCTAGTTTGATCAATCTCACAATATGATGGAATTTTTTGCCTTGCATAATCCAGGGATGATTGGGAAAACTATAATCACTTGTCATTTTGGCTCCATCAGCTATAGTAAAGAACATGGGCCTTGTTTCTTCAAGTATGCAGTTCAACTCTCCTTAGCCACAAAATGGTCTAGAAAGGTATGTGAACTACCACTCTCAGTGAGAATGTTGATGGGGCGTTTCTTTTACGGGATGCCTTTGCTATTGATGATGAGGGCAGGCAGAATTGGAACTTCCATACATCCGGTAAATTCACAATTAGCTCGGCCTATGAAGCTTTACAAGCCGAGCCGACTGCATTTAATCCGGACAGCCGAGGGCTGGATGCTAATCTGGAACATCAAGGGCCAACTCCGAGGTAATCTCCTACCGTGGTTAATCCGTAGAGAATCCCTCCCCACGGCTGGAGTTCTTTACTTTGGTAAATGAGGAGTTGCGATAACTTCTAGAAAGCTATGGGGTGGTCTTGATGTGCTTATACTATAGGTGAAAGCCTTGGGAATCTACCATGCTCTGTTTGTATCCATAAGTTAGGGCTATTTTTGAGTTGTCTTTGAGGGGGGGGGGGGGGGGGGAGACTTGCTCACTACGTACTGGTCGTCTTATATCTCTTTATGATGATCGTTCACTAGTGGAGAGTATCGTAGAAGACTGCCAGAATCTTACGCATGCGTTTGTTTCCATTTCATTCTCTTTTGTAAAAAAGGCAAGGAAATATTGATTACCACAAGAATGCTTTAAACTAGTAGGACAAGTGGAATTGGGTGCTTCCCCACCCTCTCATATACTTTTGGCTAGTTATTCATGTCCCCCTTAAAAAAAACGAATCAAGAACGTATAGCATAAACAATTGACTTTAACAAGTAATTTGAAAAGTAGTGATAATGATCTTGCACCTTTACGCATTGTTTTTCGTGAACTATGACATCAAAGTACGTTTTCCTCTTCTTCTTTTTTTCTTTCTTCTTCTTCTGGGTAGGGTGAATTGTGGGGCTGCCATTACAATTTAGGATTTTTGTCAAGCTGTAATAATTGCTGCCTCAGAACCCTTCTCATCACTTTATTTGTTGCGGTTCTTGGCAAGGAAGGCAGGACCACAATGCTGGAAACCTGCAAATTTTTAAAGTTCATCAAGCATTCTACATTCTCAACTTTGTCTACATTCTCAATTTACAGTTCAAATTCTTCTGCACAAACAATGGATTTATCGACAGGTTCCCATTTACCAGACGCTTAGGGCCGGGTCAAGATTATTTTTACCTTGAACAAAGGATTCAGTTTCTTCTGGAGAGCTGAATTGAACAACTGCCTCAGAGTATGTAAATTGGTGGAAGGCTTGTCTGCTTCATCATTTAACACGACGACGATCACTAGTCGTTCAGGCCCACCTCCTGGTGGTGCCACTCCAATAGCAGCAGTCTCGACAACATTGTTGTCTACTCCATTACAAATGCGTTCGATCTCAATGGAGCTCACCTATAGAAGAATACACCAAACGTGTACCCAAACATGATAAGATATATTTATGGCAAGTACAAAAGGACCCAAAGACTTGAAGAACATATGCCATGTGAGGCTGAATGAATACCTTGATACCACCAAGATTCATTGTATCATCAGCACGACCATGTGCCCGGTAATATCCTTTGGAGGTACGTTCAAACACATCGCCATGCCTTCGTAAGATCTAGATAAAGAGAAGAGTAGAATTAAATAACTGAATGAAGATATGAAAACATTGAACAACAAATGAAGTGTAACTTAATTTAGTTACATACCTTCCCATTCCAAACAGGCATCCCCTTGAAGTAAACTTCAAAGTGGTCTGCATTTAGAAGGGTGGTTGAAGCTCCAAGCATAGTTGGAGCAAGGGCCAATTCACCAGTTCCCGGATCATTTGATGGCTATAAAATACACACTAGGATAAGAAGAATATAGTAGAAGGCCTGAAGCCATCGGAAAACAACAAACGACTTGAAGTTCTTCCACAAAACAGAAATAGCTTCACAGTCACTTGCTTAATTGATTTGAGAGTCTACATTACAAAAAAAAAACCCAGTGCCAAAGTGCAAGCCGTAGTCAACCATTTAACAAGACACTCAAAGAGTAAAATCTTTTAGCATGAGCATATATTTTAGAAAAAAGATACTAGTTTATGGTTTGTTGAAGCAGCTTAATTAATGCTTACCAAAGGGAGCCCATCATTACCCAAAATAAAGAGGCAACTACCCATAGCTGCAGTGCTAAAAGCAGCCAAAGATTGAGGTTGCAGCAATGAACCAGTAACAAATCCACCTCCAATCTCTGTACCACCACAATATTCAATTACAGGCTTGTAACGAGCTCGTCCCATCAGCCATAGGTACTCATCCACATTGGATGCCTCCCCAGTAGAAGCAAAGCAACTGTGATGGCCCAAAACCACTGAGTTAATCAAACCGCCCTTTAAGGGCACCACACTAAATATACCATTGCCCTTAAAGGCACCACAGTTCATGTATATTTTTAAACCTTGCTGTGGTGCCCTTTAAGGCTCCCAATGCGAAAACAAATAAAAGGAAATAAATCAATAAAATACCAGAAAGAGAAACAAAAACTTGAGGAGAAGCATTAAGACTTGCCGTATGGACGACCAATCATAACCAGCTGTGCAATTTGAAGCCTTCCATGCCCTCACAATACTCGGGATGACACCAAGCATAGTTACTTTAGCGTCCTGGAGAAGTTGCATTTCAAAAGACAAATTCAAAGAGTTCCTGAGGATAAGATCGAAAAGTTCAAATAACGGAAATCGGTCTAGACCTGTACAAACTTGACAAATCCAGAATCAAGAGGAGATCCAATATATATAGCAATTGAAGCACTATTCAATAACGCTGCATATACTAGCCAAGGACCCATCATCCATCCAAGATTAGTGGGCCATGCAACAACATCACCTTCTTGAATATCCATGTGGCTCCATGCATCTGCAGCAGCTTTTAAAGGGGTAGCAACTGTCCATGGTATTGCCTTTGGCTCCCCTAGACCAACAAACTTATAATCTCAGATTCCACCTCTTTAAATGGGTTATTTCTATGTAACGTCGAAAAAAAAAGAATTTGATTTGATTCTTGATACATAATTATGTAGAAAGAATTTACACACAAAGAAAAGAAAAGAAACAACTTAAGATTGTGAAAAAAAAAACAATATTTGGAGAAGGGGGCTAGAGGAAAGACAGAGAAAATAGCATAGCATGTGACATTCGTTCCCGAATATTGCTTATGTGCATTGCATACGAGAAAGAAATCTTTCCGGTGCCAAGATCTGATTCAACAAAATTTCTTGAACAGTTGGTTTTCCTTTGTCATTCAATTGTTGGATACACATGAAAGGACTGTTGAAAGTTAGGAGAATACATTCAAACTAAAAAAATCAGTCTATAAATCAAAGATACAACTTATGGAGATCACAATTCTATCAAAGTATAAATCACATTTCCAACAGAAACAACAGAAAGAAAGCATCATATCTGAAACAAACTTCTCCATTCTCTTTCCAAGTAAAAAGGAGAGGTTCAGAAATGTTGCTCTCTAAAACAAACAAAAAGCTGGATTGTTGATGTTAGAAATCATAGAATTAGAAAAGAGGGAAAAGAATGACTTGATTTCATTCTCCCTTGTTTCATTCATTTATATATTGCATAATCAAGATAAATATAGAAAGAGATTTGTAATGGTGACTTAAACTATGCTACTGAGTTTGGTCTGCTGAGTGTGATATTCAGCAGAGTCTGGGGAAACTTTGGTGGTCAGCAGAGCATGAAGGTGTCTGTTGAATCTGGTGTTCAGCTGGGGCAGATCAACAGGGTTGATCAACTTGCTGAAGATAAGGTTGCTGATGTTGAGTCTGCTGAGTTGGTTCTCAGCATACTTGGGGAACACGTCTGCATGGTTTTTCGATATGGATAAGGTTACTTCTGGGGTATTTCAGTCATTATCTGGTTTGACTGTTTAGTTGGTTAGAGTTGGATTCCCAAGGCTATTAATACCATCTGAATTAATTGTAATTTGATGTAACTTTCTCGTGATAATAACATATCCTCGTTTGTCCGTGGAGTAGTCGGCACATTGCCGGAAACCACGTTAAATCTGTGTTCTTGTTTTTGTGCTTGTTTACTTGTTAATTATTTATCTTTACTCACAATCACCATCACTTCTTGATCGATCCGTAATAACAAGATCTAATACAAAACTTGGTCTCTAAGACATTAAACCCTAGCCGCGTATGGTGTTTCAAACTATAACCCTTATGCATTATTCTTTAAACTCCTCCTAAAACTGGCTTATTGATATCATATAGCTAGCTTGGAACGAACTTTTGTCAAGCGTATCTCATTTAGAGCCTTGGTGAACACATCTGCAAGTTGATCGCATGTTCTCACGAAAGGTATATGAATCTTCTTGGATGTGATCTCGTCACGCACAAAATGGCAATCCACCTCAATATACTTTCTGTGTTCATGAAAGAATGGATTTGTTGCAAATTTGCAATATGTATAATAGCTTGATTATCACAGTAAAGCGGTACGGAGTATCAACCGGGACCCCAATTTCTTCAAGTAAGTAACGAATCCAAGTTAAATTCGCTAAATGTATGAGCTATGGCCCTAGACTCTGCTTCAGCAATTTAACGTGCCACAACTGTTTTCTTTTTGCTTTTTCACGTGATTAGATTTCTTCCAAGGAAAGTGCAATAACTAGTTGTACAGTTTCTATCTGACGCCGAACTAGCCCAATCTGCATCTGTATATCCCTCGAGCCATAAATGCTTATTAGCTCGATAAATTAATCCAACTCCTGATGCATGCTTTAGATATCTGATAATCCGAATCAGTGCCTCCAAATATGGCACTCTTGGACATTCCAGAAACTGACTAACCACCCTCACCGCATATGAGATATCAAGCCTGGTAATATTTAGGTAATTGAGCTTGCCAACAAGACGGCGGTAATTGCCAGGTGAATCAAATAACTCTATTTCATCCTTTCAAAGCTTCAGCTTAGGGTCCATAGCAGTGTCTATCGGCCTTTCTCCAAGCACGCCCACTTGTGTTAATAAATCCAATACATACTTTATTTGGCACAAGACTAAGCCTTGTTGAGAATTGGCGACCTTTATACCAAAGAAGTAGCGAAGCCTTCTCAAATCTTTGGTCTGGAACTACCTTCCAAGAAATGCCTTGAGATTGGTTATAGCCTACATATCATTTCCTTTAATAACAATATCATCTACATAGACGATTAGATAAATGTGCCCAACTTTTGTATGCATGTAAAAAACGAGTGATCAATGAGACAATGCTTGAGGCTCAAACCTATGACAACCTTAGAGAATTTAACAAACCAAGCTCGCGGGGATTTGCTTAAGCCCGTCACAGAACTTCTTTAACACGCAAGCCATCCCAGAATACTCCCTTGAGCAACAAACCCGGAGGTTGCTCCATGTATACCTCATCATGCAAGTCCCCATTAGGACAACATTATTCACATCAAAGCGGAAAAGAGGCCAATGATTGTTAGCAGCAAGAGAAATCATTAAATGAATAGACGGGAAATTAGCCACAGGGGAAAAAGTCTCATCGTAATGAACTCCATAAGTCTCCATGTAGCCTTTTGCTACCAAACAGACCTTATGCTGAGCCATTGTGCCATCGGGATTATGTTTAACATTGTATACCCATTTGTAGCTAATTGATACCATACGGGAGTGGAAACAAATCCCACGTATATTAGCACAGAGGGCTTCCATTTCGGCTTCCATAGCCAACCCCCAATTAAGATCCAACAGAGCAACTTGCAAATTGCTAAGGATAGAAACTTCGGAGATATTAGCAAGAATGCAAAAAAATGAGGGAGATAAGTTGTGGGAAGACACAGTTACCAATCGGGTGTTGCGCAACACGAGTGAGTATTCTTTTTAAGGGCAATTGGATGGTCGGATGATACATGGTCCTTAGACTTGGGAGACGACTGGGCCACGATGACGACGATAATAAACATGTGTGATAGAAGGTCGGTCAGTGAGGAGTGAGTGCATCATCAGTATTTGACAGAGGAAGAGTCATGGGAGGTGTGGTGGTGGGGATAGGTTCAAGAAAGTCCGAGTCATTTAATGGTTGGACGGCTTTCATCAAAGGTGGCATCAACAGTGACAAAGTAGCGGTGCACTGGTGCAGAACAGGATTATCACAGTGGAAGCCTTTTTGAGTACGAGAATAACCCAAGAAAACACATTTAGTAGCACAAGGATCGGAGTTGTCATATCCGGGTCCTAGGTTATGAACATAACTAACATAACTAAAAATCCGTGCTGTGAGTCGGCAGGGTGGTGGAGAGGGGAAAAGTATAAGGAACGGAGATGCTCCCTTTAGATATTTTGTAGGCATGTGGTTAATAAGAAAGCAAGAAGTGGGGAAGACATCGCTCCAAAAGTGTTTGGGTACATGCTTGTGTATCATAAGGGCACGAGATACATCAATGAGATGGCGTTTCTTATGCTCCACCACCCCAATTTGCCGTAGAGTATAAGAGCAGGAAGTTTGATGAATAATACCAAGTGCAGACAAAAAATAAGAAAGTTGAGTTTTATATTCTTGAGCATTTTCACTGCGATCATAACAAATAGTACAGTTAACTTGGGTTTGCACTTCTTTTTGAAACAACAAAAAGCACAAGATAATATCAGTTCGATCCTTCATCAAATAATCATACGAGAAAAATCATCAACAGATCTAATAAAGTAACAGAATTTATTTCAAGTACTATGAAAGGGTCCACATACATCAGAATGAACTAATTCAAACGGAGCTTGCCTCCGATTCTTGGAATTATGTTTAGAAGAAGTACGATGATGCTTACTAAGTTGACGTGTCACACGAATGTATAGCAGAAATACTAGTAGTTTGTTTTTGGAGAACAAGTAAAGGTGTATGGCCTTGAGGGCAATGCCAAAGTCATGGAATCAGCACGTAATGCGAGAGACTGGTGTGGTGAGGTATCGAAGTAGTAGAGACCACCCCGTTAATGACCTGTATCAATCGTCCTCCGCGTCTGAAGATCCTACAAAACACACGAATTGGGAGAAATGGTGGCGGTACAATTTAAATCTTTGAGTGAGTTTTTAATTGAAAGTAGACTGTAAGGAAAACCAGGTACATGAAGAGTGGGGGTTATTTAAATTGTGTGATTTAAAATCACATCACCAGTACCGGTAATCGAAGTTATAGAACCATTAGCCAAAGTAACGTGTTTAGGTGTAGATAGATGATGATAATTGGACATAGAATATGACAAACCGGTCATATGTTCGCTGGCACCGGAATCAAATATCCATGGATTGGGTTGAGTGGAGAAAAGACAAGTGGAAGAATCATGACTCGGCCCATTTGTTTTCACTAAATAGACGGTGGATATAGGAGTCAGAAGCAGCCCATCAGAGGAGGTGGAGCCGTGAGACTTCATGAAGGGTCCATCTTCCTGATTAGCCATCGTGGGAGGATATCCATTGAGGAGCCAGCACTGTTCCAAAACGTGGTTTGTGCACCCACAGTGGTGGCACTTTTGATCGCCACCACAGCCTAAACGACCACATCTGCCGCCACGATCGCTCCTAGAGCTCCGTCCACCATGACCACCGCAGCTGGGGCTACGGGTGAACATGGCCATCTTCTCAGAATCATCAATGGTGGCATAGGTTGGGCTAAGTGCTGAGATGCCCTCTGGAGCCTTGAAAATGCTTCAGTACAGGTGGGTAACTTTGTACCACCCAGAATTTGTGATTTGATCGGGTCGAACTCCGATCACAACCAAGCCAAGAACCGAACCACTTCCATGTTTTGTCGGTGCTTCTTCATCACATTTACATCCTGAGAAAGAGGTATGTAGATGTTTCACCCTTCACATGCACTCATGACCGAAGAGAAGCAAGTTTCAAGAGTTTGATCGCCTTGTTCTAAATTAAAGTACTGCTTGAAAACATCATAAATGTGTGATAGGTTTCCCGCACTGGAATACATGTGTTTTAGGCGATCGCACATATCTTTTGTTTTTTAGGTATAGTAGGGTCATGCCAATATTAAGCTCTATACTGTTTATAAGCAGGGACATGATCTAGACGTCATCTTGTTTCCAGAAATTTGCCCGTGGGTCTCCTTTTTCAGCCTTATCGGAGGTGAGATGGTTCATCCCTTGCCGGTCAAAAAAAATACAACTGAGTGGGATCATAGTATGTAATTTTTCCCGTTCAGTTTGATAGTATTGATAGTAGAAATAGAATTAGTGGAGGAGAAAATATTGATAATGGAGTTCTCACTTTTCGACTCCATGGGAAGAAGTTGCCGCACAAAATTTATGCCGCTTTAGGAGGAGAGACAAGTGGAAGATCGGCTAGGGTTAAAGGGTGGCTCTGATACCATTTAGAAATCATAGATATCAAAAAAAAAAAAAAATGGCTTGATTCATTCTCTCTTGCTTCATTTATTTATATAGTGATACAAGATAAATATGGAAAGAGATTTAACACAAAACACGGTCTCTAAGACACTAAATCCTAGCCATCATATAGTGTACACACTGTAACAGTTATGCGCTATTCTTTAACATTTGAGAATCCAAAAGCCCAATTTCAAACAAATAGTTTTGCTAGCTTATTTGACTTCTTCTCCAGGTTCATTAGCAGGACTTCTATTTTCACAACAACAACAACAAGGGGGGGGGCAGGCTGATACCACTGTTCATAATATATTGCATAATAAGGAAAGTCTTTCAAACGCCTAAATGAAGACTTTACTATAAAACGAGCTTAGCAAAATTAAGGAAGAAACATGACATGACAAATTTTGCTTTACTTTTGGGAATTATGCATGACAACTTTAACTCTTAACTACCTGTTGTTCCAGAAGAGAAAAGGATATTCGTGAAAGCTTCAATTGGGAGCTCAATTGCAGCGAATTCAACACCCCTGAAGTATTGACATCAAAATGAGAGATAGCATCAGTGCAAACATTTCCTGAATTGACTGATTGAATTAAAGATCAAGTAGCTTTTTCTCTGGGAGTTGGCTCATGTATAGACATCATCTTACTGCTCAAATGGTATATTTACCTAAGGGTCCCCAGACTCTACAATGCACTGTCTAAAAAATAATCTAACAAAGTAAAGCACAAAACATCTCAAAGGTATCACCTATGCATTCTCATTTCCGATGAACATTAAAACAACAATTTTGTAAAAAAGCCCAAAGTAGTCGTTTATCATCTTGCACAAGATATTACATCATAAAACGTGTATTAAGAAGCTAGAATAGTCTTAGCACACCTTTATTTAACTTCAAACGAGTGGTAGAAGTATAACATAATTTCAAATTTTATAGGAGTACAAACATTTGAAGGACTCAACATTAAAAGTACCTACTGTTAAGTTATTGTTGTAACAAGGGCTTACATTGACCCTTCCACTCTTCCAAGAAAATCATGCCAACTTATGTCCCCATCGCGTAATTTCTGACTCAACATTGAGCCTTTAGTGGGAATTACAATAGCCATAGGAGACTGAGCATCAATAACTCGACTGCATGACCCAGCATTAGAGTGAGGAATGAAGAAAGAGAAGAAATAATGAGAAGCAAAGTGTATGTGGAAATATCACCTATACAATGGTATTTTCTTATCTCCACGCACAATGAGATCCTGAAGTTCATGGACTGAAAAAGATTAGGCAACAAAGCTTTCAGACAGAGACGGTATCTTTTAGTAATAAATTTTAAATAAAAAAAATTGTATAGCCTGAAAAAAAGAAGTTCAAACCCAATTAACCAGCAAATAAATGCAATCCTATATGAATGGACTTTAAAAATGCAATTTTCCAATCTTCCTCTCTATTCATGATGCATTGACAGAGATGGGAAGGGAAAATATGTAATACAATCAACCCCCCCCCCTGCCCCAAGAAAAAATTAAAGACAGATAATTAAGATAATTACTAGAAGCAGAAACCATGGGCCTAGAATCACGTTAACTTGCCCTCTTATTCTACTACAACCCTATTTCATTTCAGCTTGATATTCATCGCTGAAATATCGATAAGACATTGCAATCATGCAAATAATCAAACAAAAGAAAAGCACATAAGAACTTCATTGTGCTCACCTGAGTGAAAATAGCTTTTGCATCTGATAACCTTAGTCTCGTAGATATTTCATTTGGTGCAAAGCTATCAGCAATGGAAACAACTACATAACCAGCAAGTATGATGGCCAGGTAAATCACTACAGCGTTTACATCCATAGGCATATCTATTGCAATTGAAGATCCTTTTTCCAATCCCAGTGTTTCAAGCCCATAGGAAACCAGCCTATAATAGAATTCGAGCCGAATCTTTCATCAGTAAATACAGAAGATGATACGCAACTTAGCAACTTGCGGAGAAGTAACTTAATATCACCAAGCCTAATTTGATAAAAGACATACCTACAGGAAATTATCTCTCTGGAAAGTGAAGGGAAATGAGTTTCCTCCATATCAATTTACAAGGAGAAACTATTTAGGAGACAATTTTCAAATACGACATTTACTATCATTAACTGCTTGACAAGAGAGAAATGCAGACAAGCTAAGGGGGGATAGATGATGGATGACGAAATAAAAGTGGTTGGTACCGAAGCACCAAAAATGTACAAACTGCAGAGAAATACATAAAATTCAGATGATGGTAAGGAAATGAAACAACCAGATGGAAGAGACCACAAATGGCATACCACACTCTGGAGCGTAATTCCTTGAGAGTCAACTTTTGAATGGGTAATTGATCATCTCCTTCATTGCGCCACATCATAACAACATTATCTAAAGACCTTTTATTATTCACACTCAAGCAAATCTTAGCAGGATTCATGTATCCTCCAGAAAGCCATTGGCCTCCTGGGCAAGAAGGATTCTCACGCAAAATGCACTCTGGAGCAACCGTGAAAGATATATTCATTTCATCTAATATGGTTTTCCAGTAAACCTAACAATCCAGAAAACAGGACAAAACTGTCAGGAAGAACAGGCATACGCTGCACATAAATGCATTCAGTTTCTTCCGTAATAAACGTCAAATTTACCTCTGGGCTAGCGACTGAAAATTCCTGAAAGTCAGAGAAACTCAACATTGGATCTTTATAATTTGACCCCAAAACGTCTTTCCCACAACTCTCCAATAGCTTCCCTACATTGGTTTTCTTTGCTTCTTCCCTGTGCCCCGCATACCAGCAAACAGTTCATCTTACTTACAACAATAAAAAAGTAAATAAATAAATAAAAACACTACAACTGTTATTGATGTGATATCACAGGTCAGTGACACGGTTACATATGTTCCTCTAAAAAAAGTCACCAATGTAAATAAAATCAGTAGAAAATACAACTGCAGGGCACTGAATGTTGTTCCAAAGGAGCACCTACAGTATTTGAAATGGTAACAGGGCACTGAATGTTGTTCCAAAGGAACACCTACAGCATTTGACATGGTAACGCCCCTGCACCAAGGGCAGACACATGTGTATTTGGGTGGGGGCCAGTGCCCCAACCGAGATCCTAAAAACGATGTAATTTTGTTGGTAAAAAATGTAAAAAAAATACTATTAATGTCCCCCTTCGAACTTCGAATTTGTTCTGGTGCTCCCATTAAGGAATTTTTCTGGGTCACTGCCCTGCACCGAGTGTTTTTGCTATCTCACACACAGACACGCATATCCAATAAGCTCGTTTCAATTTCTTGCCAAGCTAGATCAACAAATCACCAAATTTTAAATCCTTTTCAGGAATAGTAATATTAAAAAAAAACCTTGGAAAAGTTGCTTATCCAAAAGGGGAAGCAAACAAAAGAGAAAATTGAAGGTTTTTTTGACTGACCGGTCGGGCAACCAAGCAGGTGGATCGGACCCAAAATCCTTGAAGCAACCATAATACATCAACTGGTGAAGCGAAAAAGTAATTTCTGGATTGAGAAGTTGGTTGGAGATGTGTTGCCATGTTTGAGGAGTGCCAGCACCGTAATCACGAATAATTTCCTGTAGTTTTTGGTAAATTCCTTCAGCAACTTCAGAATGTATCCCAAGGGCTGTGATGTCAGCTAGAGTGACAGAATCCAAACTTTTGTAGTGAAATTGTGCCATGAAACACTAATCTCTACGGGGTGACTGACTGGCTCACTGCAGTATTTGATGAGTGAGAGAGAAAAAAAAAGAGTGAACCAAACATCATGAGACTACCAAGTACAAAGAGTGTTTTGTACAAAGAGATTGGTCACGCATGCAATCAACCTCGAGAATTGGGTCAATTTGGATAAACATGGTTAATTCGGTTGTAAAACCGTTCTATTATATTCGACCGTTGGATTTTTTACACGTGTACAAACAAACAAAACAATTTTATTTTTCTCTACATGTGGCATTCATCCGATGATTCGTTTTAATAGGGGCTCCATATGTAAGTATTTTCCGCTAAACATGTACTCTCCCTATTTTTACACGGAATGTGATACATCTATTACACATCATGTGCAGTGTATATTCACTATATTTTTTTATCCATCGATTTCAATGGCTCTACACTATATCAATAGCATTACACCCATTTTAGGGGTTATTCATTTTTTCTATTTACTACGCAGCATATTTACTAATTGTATGCACAAAAATTACTTGAGCGCGCGTGATTTTTTATATAGAAGTCGGTCACACTGGTGTTCGCTTGTGGAACACCAACGTCGCCACAAAGAAGCGTTGGTGTTCACAAGAACACCGCGCCATACCGACGCTCCCTATATAAAAAGTGTTAAATCTTAGACGTCGACCCACGACTTTTCATCGGCTGGTGTTCACAGTGGCATACCAACGTCGGTGTCATTGGCGTTGGTATGCCATACCAGATCACAATCGACATCGACGTTGGTATGCCACTGTGAAACAGCAGGTGTGAGTGGCGTTTTTCACCGAAAAAATATTCATTAATGTGGTGCAGAAGTAGTAAAAGAAGCACCGAAAATAACCCACCATAATCAATGACTAAAAAATGGTAGTGAATCCCAATACACAATATGTGTAGTGCGTATAGTATTGTTAAACGAACCGAACTATTCACGAACATATTCGAGCTCGGCTCGTTAAAGCTCGTTTATATTTGTTTGTTTGTGTTATCGAACCGAGCTCGAACAGGTTATAGTGCTCGTTTCACTAACAAACGACACGAACATGTTCGTGAACGTTCAATAGTATTCGTGAACTACTATATATATATATATATATATATATATATATATATATATGTGTTAGTAGTCTAATTATGGAATTTTATGGTGTGTTATTCAAGTAAACTAGTCATATTCGAACTTTATCACGAGCTGTGTATAGATTTTTATTTCACGAGCCGAGCTCAAACTCGAACATTATGCTCATGTTATCCAGCCGAACACGAACAAGACTGTATGTTCGTTTAACAAATGAATGAACTCGAACCTGTTCGTTTAATAAACGAGCTCGAATTTGAATCATGAATGCTCGGCTCGGCTCGTAAACACCACTATTTTTTCGGTCGAAACTGGATATTTTATTAAAAAACAAAATTGTACAGACTGTACAAAGTTCAAGCAAAACTAAAACGAAATTACATGTCTCTAAAGAAATAAAATCAAGGTCAGGCTAGTCTAAGTTCACGGGCTCGACGAATAGCTTCAGAAATGAAAATCATCTTCGGGGGTCGTGGCGTATCTAAATCATGGAACTCTTTGTTACGCCAGTGCCACAGGCTCATCACAATCTCTCGAAAAAGAAACCTCCAGAATGCAATGTTGTCGTGCTTATACATATTTATCTTAAGGCAACTTTCAAGCCAGGAGGGTGTGTCATGGGCAGAAATAAAAACTCTCTAGTCGCGTTGATGAACAATTTGTTTCCACATGTCACGAGCCCATGAGCAGTCTCTTAATACATGAAGACTTGTTTCGGTGTGTGTTCCGCAAGCGAAACAAGTATCATCCTCGCAAACACCCCTTGCAACAAGTAGACCCACCGTGGGTAGTGCATCACGATAAACCTGCCAAAGTAAAAGATTTCCTCTCAGAGGTCCCTTAATTGCCCAAATGAGACGCCAAAGCGTTCCCTCGTAAACACCACTATGTGCGCATATCATTTTCCTTTTTACATAGATTAGGAAAAGGATTATGCGTCTTAAGTACACAAAGATTTTTTTTTTCTTTTCTGATATTCGACACTCGGTCACTCCTACCTATTAAATAATGGGAAACTTGAAGAATTATAACACAAAAGTTATATAGTACTAACTTCGTCCTATAAAAAGTGTCCATTTTCTAAAATGAATTGTTCCGTAAATATTATTCATTTAGAAAACCAATACATCATTTAATGAACTTTTTTCTAAACATACCTTTATCATAACATTTAATGTTTATATATTAATTTCATATTCCAAAAAAAGTATTTATTATGTGATAGGGATATATATGTTCATCACTACTTAAAATACAACGCATTAATTAATTTCTTAATCAGTTTGCACTATAAAAATGGACACTTATATGGGACAAATGTAGTACTCTAATTAACAAGAGATAATCAACATTTATTGATGTGTATACATCAAAAAATCAAAAGACGACTTAGTTATTTTATATTATATTTCAGACACATTAATTACTTTTTTAATCAGTGTGATTCTTCCTATGCGACATGTAAAAAAACGGGGGGAGTACCGAGTACTTAGTTTCATATAATAACTTACTTGATGTTATACATATATATATATATATATATATATATATATATATATATATATAATGTACCGGTGACCAAACGGATGGATAGTGATCCATTGTGCCTTGATGAGACGAATACAGGGTCGGATCTGATAACTATGATGAAATACGATCATCTTGATTTCACATGCACTCGTAGCATTATTTAATCATGCGAAAGTTCATGGAAGTGACCAATAGTGTGTATATCTTATTATATCTAGTATCTACCCTCCAATTATAGGCAAAATAATTCCACCGACAGGGACAGGGACAGGGGTCATTGTTTTTTTTGCTTACAAATACTAAAGGCAAATTGATGATATGGCGATATCACATCACATACATTATACATAGCCTCACGCTTGAAACAACCTTTTTTTTTTTTCCCTTCTGGCAAAATTCTCAGATTCAATTCAGCAACTTTTGGTCCCACATTTTCTCTTCCAATCTGCTCCTTCTTTATCCCAATTTTAATTTCTTGAATTTTTCTACACAAAAAAACAAATAGAAAATGCTATTCTGATCCTCATCCAATTTTATTTTATTTATTTATTTTGGGGGTGATCTTCATTTGAATTTCTTGAATTTATCTACCCAAAAAAAATAAAAAAAAATGCTAATCTGGCCCTCATCCAATTTTTATTTATTTATTTAGGGAGAGGGGGGAATAGAAATTTAAAAAGAAATGTCGTCTGTAAAAGTTGAACAATTAAAACAACTTAGAGAAATATTTTCAAGATTTGACATGGATGGTGATGGAAGCCTGACATTGTTAGAGCTTGCAGCGTTGTTAAGATCTCTAGGATTAAAACCCCCCGGGGATCAAATCCACGTTTTGTTAGCGAACATTGATTCGAACGGGAACGGTTCGATTGAATTCGACGAGTTTATCGGTGCCATAATCCCAGATTTCAATGAACAGGCACTGGTAAATCAACAGCAGCTTTTGGAGGTTTTCAGGTCTTTCGATCGAGATGGGAATGGATATATTACATTGGCTGAACTTGCAGGATCAATGGCGAAAATGGGTCAGCCATTAACGTATCGGGAGCTTACGGAGATGATTCAAGAGGCGGATACAGATGGAGATGGTGTTATTAGCTTCAATGAGTTTGCTAATGTCATGGCAAAATCTGCTGCAGATTTCCTAGCTTGGCCTACATGATTTGTGTATCAACCTACTTTTTTTCTTACTTTTTTTTATTCCTTTCTTGATGATGCATGTATACATAAACATATGAATAGAATCATCTTTCATTCTTAATCGTAACGTGTTTATTCGTTCTTTATACTTTCCGGTTCTAATAATAAAATATATGGGCATTGTTAATGACACCACACGCGCAGTTTCTTTCGGACATGCATGCGCATGCGAATTTCGATTTTTACATGGAGTCGAAATCGCTTTCAACTCTTCTCATAAGTGAATTTATGCACAAAATTCGAAAGGGTTGAAAACATATTTCGACTTCTGTATAGTCGAAATTTATGAATGTGATCTTGATATATTAATATATCGATCGATTAACTGTTAGCGCGCACTCGCAATTCGAACTTTCGGAGAGAGGTGAAATCTGGTTTCAACCCCTCCAGAGTCGAATTTATGCACAAAATTCGAAAAGGTTGGAAACAGATTTCGACCTCTGTAAAATCGAAATTTACACGGGGTGTGAATATATCGACTGTGGTCCCATTAACAGTGGCCTAAATATATATGATTACAATAAGCAAGAGATGCAATTCTTGGTCAGGAAATTTTTTGTTTGAAAAAGTCTACCGTACAACAATATCATTATTAGATGACTGAACAAATGACACTCAAAATCTTCTCTCCTACTCCTATCTATCTACTGCGCTTCTCCTTATGTTCTCTTCCAGAGCCATATCTTGAATCTCTCTCAGGAGAGTCTTGTCTATTATGCCTATGTTTCCGGTGCTTCGAGTGTCTCCCGCCACCGCCGCTACTCTTGTCTTCTGAAGATTTATTCCTTTTCCTTCTTGACCTTGAATGTCTATGACTAGCATCATCAGAGGTATCATCACTGCCTGAACTAATGCTTCTGTGTCTACGACGATGCCTGTGCTTTTTACTGCTCCTCCTCCGGATGTCCTCTTCTTCTGATGATGATTCACTAATATCCCGATGCCTCCTATGCCTGGCAGACTTCGCCTTCTCCTCCTCCTCTCTACCTACTTCCTTACTGTTGTCCTTGCCACCAGTAGTTACAGTTGACACCCTTGTACGAGCCTCGGCGTTATTAGTTATATCATTTTTGTTGAGGGATCTCTCTTCCTGAACAATGTGTTGATGAGATTGTATGCTCTGTGTCATGTTTGGAATCATTAAGCTCCCATTAACGTTGTTATCTACGTACAGCCTCTTATCTTCTTCCTCCTTTTCTCCTTGGTTAGCAGTTCTGACTTCGCTACTTTCTTTATTTTCTGAGTATGGAAGATCTGGCGGAACCTCTAGACCTAACTCTTTACCCAGTGATTCCAAGAAGTCCCCGGCAATCAAACGATTTACAGTTCTGTTCACAACTTCAGCTTTCTTCTGTGGATCCTCATCTAGGTTTGGATTATTGTTTTCCTCCTCGTCATCTGAATCATCAGAAAATATAGCCTACACAAGGAAGATCAATATAACCTTTTACTAAATAAGCTCAAACAATCGAAACAACCTCGTAAACAATCCCACCGCAAAATTAGAAATGGAAGAAATAAAAAATGGATATTCTATACGCTAAGAATAGGATTTTGTATCCACTACAAAGTTTTTATCTTAAAAGCTACAGCTAAAGCTTAGCAAAACTGCAGGAAAAATTACGATACCAACAGTTCCAAGTTGCAAAAATGTAGGCACACACAAGATAACTATTAAGCAACATAAGGTGGGTGGGGAGGTTATAAAAGTTTCACCTTGTAAAGGTCAACAGGCCTCTCGACATTTCCAACTTCCACTTGAACTGCTTCAGCTTCTGCATCACTGCCTTTATCCCAAGCATTCATTAAGGAATTGGACAAGTTTCTATCTGGCGAAACTCCTTTTTCTACTTTTGAAGATATAGCAGGATCTGGCACAAAAAGAAGGGTATCCATTTTGCTCCTCGGTCGTGGAGCAGGAGGTGGCTGCAAACAACGTGAATAATAATGAGATATAGCAATTCTTGTAGAGTTATGTTAAGATATATGGTGGAACTTGTTTTTTTTGGCATTTTCTAATCTTGTCTTAGCCCTTGTTTTCCTGTTTTTTAGATAGGATTAGTCCTAAACTAATTCAGTCTGTTTTTATTGTTCACAGACGTTGTAAACTTGCAACTAGCAAACTAGCCGTTGGAAAGGTTGTTTATATATATGTTTGTAAAGCTTATCTTACCCGATAAGATTATTAAATAAAATCCTTCTTTCGCTAGCTCTCGTTCTTGATTCTATGTTCTACTTTTTCTACATGATATCAAAGCACTTGGGAGGTGTCGGCTTTGCCATTGGGGAGGAAGCATGTGGGGTGTAGGTGGGTGTTTACCATGAAACATAATGCCGATGGTACGTTGCAGAGATATAAGGCAAGGTTGGTTGTTAAGGGCCTTTCTCAAGCCTATGGGATAGATTATGCTGAGACTTTTTCTCCGGTAGCAAAGATGAATACAGTTAGGGTGATTTTGACACTAGCCGTGAACTTAGACTGGTGTCTGAATCAACTAGATGTAAAAAGTGTATTTCTTCATGGTGATTTGAAGTAGGAGGTTTATATGTTGGCTCCTTCTGGATTTAAAGATAGGTTTAATGGGAAAGTGAGTAAATTGAGTAAATCTTTGTATGGATTGATGCGAAGCCCATGGGCTTGGTTATTGATTTATGAAGTTTGTGAAGTCCCTGGGGTTTGTTCAAGGACAGTCAGACCATACTTTATTAGTGAGAACTTCTACTAATGGTAAATTAATGGCTCTGATTGTCTCTGTGGACAATATTATTCTCAAAGGTGATGATTTGGTGGGAGCTGACGAAGTTAAAAGGAAGTTGACCGGAATTTGAGATTAAGGACTTAAGTCCCGTCAAATATTTCTTGCGAATGGAGGTGGCAAGATCCAAAGATGGGATTGTTGTGCCACAGAGGAAGTATATTTTAGATCTCTTGGCTGAAACTGGGATAAGTGGAGCTAAGCCAGCAGGAACTCCAATGGAGCGAAATTCCAAGCTTGGGGAAATTTTAGATGATGATCTTGAGAGTGGAGAGGCACCAAAGATTGGTGGGAAGGTTGATTTATTCATCTCATACACGACCAGACATAGCTTTTGATGTGGGAGTTGTGCGTCAGTTTATGCATTGTCCTATTCAGAGACACATGGATGCGGTGTATAGAATCTTAAGGTATCTCAAGGCAACTCCGGGCAATGGTTTGTACTTCAAAAAGGCAGACAAGAGAGGGGTCGAGTTATTCACTGATGTGGATTGGGGGGCAGATCTCAGAGACCATAAGTCAGTTTCTAGACATTGTGCGTTTGTGTGGGGGAACCGTGTTACGTGGAGAAGTAAGAAGCAAAGTGTGTTAACTCGTAGCAGTACAGAAGCAGAGTTTAGATCATTGCCATGGGTGTGTGAAGGTCTGTAGTTGAAGCTTGTTTTGGAAGATTTAAGGATTCCATTTTAGTTGCCGATGACGTTATATTGTGATAACAAGGTTGCAATAGATATCGCTAAGGATCCAATCCATCATGATAGGACCAAGCATGTGAAGATTGGTAGGAATTTTATCAAGGAGAAGCTAGAGAATGGGTTGTTTTGTACACATTTTCTACCTTTAGCTAAACAGGTGGCGGACAGGTTGACCAAGGCGCTTGGAAGAGTGGACTTGGAAAGTTACGCAAGCAAGTTGAGCATGCTAAATATCTATGCACCAAATTGGGGGAAGGGGGGGGAGGGGTTGAGAATTGAGAAATAGAATTTCCTGTTTTTTGTTGTATTTATTTTTTATGTTATAAGGGTAGTATTGTTATTAGTATTTAGAAGGGTTTTAGATTTTCTTGCTGGTCAAGTTTTATGTAACTATAAAAAAGGGACATTATGTCCTCTAGCAGAATATCAATAAAAAACCTAGTCTTTTATCTCTATTCTAGTTTTTTTTTATCTCTCGAGATTTCTACAAATGGACATCTCCCACATTTATAAATGCCAACTTAAGT
Organism: Gentiana macrophylla; assembly: GCA_026214975.1. Lineage (NCBI taxonomy): Eukaryota > Viridiplantae > Streptophyta > Magnoliopsida > Gentianales > Gentianaceae > Gentiana > Gentiana macrophylla. The sequence goes on along the minus strand of CM047813.1, from coordinate 105,493,389 downwards.
TAAACTAACTGGCCAGCAAAACAAAACAAAAACAAATTTAGATTAAAAAATAAAAAAGCCTCTTAATCGTCCCAGATTTTATTAATTCAAGTATGTATTAAGAAGACGACAACAAAAAGGTACCTTGCCCATAAAAGGATCAATCAAATCAAAGCGCTTGCACAGAATTGGTGCAGGCCGCCACTGAAACTCTTCCCGCCGTGGATGCGTTGTTCCTTTAACTGATTCTTCAACTTTTGCCCTCTGTCAAATTCAGTGGAGTTAAATTTCAAGTTACAGAGTATAACCATTGATAACAGATCCATATTCATACCTCTTGCACCCCAGAAGTAAACTGCAATTCTGAAGTTGTGAATACATCTGTTAACAGATCACCAGAAATATTACTTTTGCCGATCCTTTTGCCTTTCTCAATGGCCTCAGCTGCAGCCTCAAACTCAAGGCGTTCACGAGCTCGAGCAGCTTCGGACATTTTACTTGACCCACCAGCATCTTTAGAGCGAAGGCCACCATGATATTTTTCTTTTAAAAACTGCTCAAACCTTTCCTGCTTCGGTGGATCATCTTGGAAAGGTTTCGATACTTCTGGTACGTCAGACTATATCCAAATCACAAAGGGGGAAAAGGATGATCAACAAAGTTGACATATTAATACACCTTTTAGAAGAAAAGTTAAACGATAACGAACAAAAGCTTGTAAGAAGTCAATGATATTAAGCATTCATAAAAATAGCTACGTACAAGAGATGCAGGCTTTGTGAATGTATCTGCAAGCTGGAATTGTAAGTTGAATGTTTCAGTAGGAGGAACAGATGCGGCTGAATTAGTAATGCTTCTTTCAAGAGGCTTTTCGCCTAAAATTTTTCCACGACTTTCAGCAGTCATCTTCTCTGCATCTTGAGATGTTTGCGCAAGCAACCACGGTTTGGGAAGATGACGGTGTTTTTGTTGCTCTTCCCAGAGCTTCCAGGCATAATAATCATGTCCTTCACCTCCAAACAAGAAAACAAATGATGGGTTTGCCTGATGCTTCTCCTTAGACAGATCTTCAAATAATTTTCCACAGCGAGCTACTAAAGACGCCATTCCGTCGATCAAGATGCAGAGTCTATTATCCACTGGAGGAGGAGTCTCAGGAGGAGCAACATCGGCAAACTTATTCCCAGGGTCATAAGGAAATATAAACTTATGGTGAGGAACAAAATCCTTTGGTATTACTGGAGGATCATATCTACAAATCAATACGCAAAGAGTTATTCGATACTCGTGTATAAGGAACTCGAAGAGAACAATCAAGTTCAAATACACTTGCACATGAGAGGAGAAATCCATATTAGCTGACAAGAAAGTACACAAATTACCAGAATTGACCGCCCTCATTAGTGCATCCAAAGTGTTAAACGCAAGATGATCTGTAATCTAAACTACTCTTCAGAAAAATATTGGATGTAAATTATCCTACACGAAATTGCATGTGCAGAACCTGAGCTCACCGCTATTCAGTTTGGATGCAAGGATTTGAGTCAAGCTAAAACTTTACTCCTTTTTAAAATGTTCTTGAGGCAAATGAAATTTTTAAAAATACCAGCCACCATCATCAGAAACCATCCCATGTGCACAGTAAGAGAAGGTTGCTGCTGGAGTCGGTGTGGCAAGGTAACGAGTCATTTATGATGGTATGAGAGCCAAATGAGTATCACAACTCACAACTCACAAGTATACTTCAGACTAAGACCTTACACTATTGTTGAGGATGTCAGGTTCCATCTATCATTACACCACTGAGGAAGACAATATAAAGAGCTAAACACCTTTAAAGCTCCGTGAACTGAAGAGTTTTAAAAAGTCTCACTTTCTGGTAAATTCAAACATGTGCATTCCTCATTCATTCCCTTGGGTAAAAATATCAGGCAGGAGACTATCTCCTGTAGTACTTTTAAAATGCAGAGTTACATGATTTATTTCTTGAGCATGAAATTACACGCATGGCATGTGGGGTGATTCAGCTATTAAAAACTCACTTCTATTTCACAAATTTGACAGTTCACACCTAACCTAGAAGCTATTAAAAGATTGCTCCAGCTTTAAGAATTTCAGCAATTTCAAGACACCCCAAATCAGCCAATTACCTTTCTATCTGGTTGTCAGAATTTGAAGCAGCTTTAAAACCTGGTAAAATTCCATCTTCGATTTTTCCCAACCTCCTTCCATTATCAATCATTGCTCTTGTAGGCTCTTCGATTTCTTCAACATAAGAATCCTCAAAGTGATAGCCTGACAAAAAAACGTTAATGAAAAAGATCAAAGCAATAATTTAAAGCTATTAAAATTGGAAAGGAGCATATGAGAAGCCACACGCTGTCTACAAAATTGGAAAGGTTCATCAATATTTCAGAAGGGATGAATACCGACCCCCCCAACCAAGTGTCCTCTGAGGTTGTCCAAAAAAAACACGACAAATCATGTGATGGGCTTTAATTTGGGAAGAAACTGGGACTGACAGCTCCCAACAATAGTTAATAGACTCATAAAACTAATTTCATCAGGAAATTTCGTAAAATTAAAAAGCAAATTATAATAATCTATAAGAAAAGCCACTCATTTTCAATAACTTCCATATTTCTCCTATAACTATGAATCAGGAGGGTGGCTCCATCAGCACGCAACAAATTAAGATATGGGAACTGATATATTTCCCCCTAATCCATTCACCTTCAAGAAAAGGAAGACTTGTGGAGAAAGTTGATGAAGTCATGAATGCAATCACCATGACTCAATGGAATCATTAACCGATATGAACAGGAAGCAAATTAATTATAAGGGGAAAATATGCTCCAAAACAAATCAAGTTGTGTTCATATCCAACTTCCTAATGTTGCCAACGAAAGCAATATTTCATTTTCAAAGGGAAGGACAATTCGCTGCACAGGCGCTTGAACTAGTAAAAAGCTGGAAAAAATTAGGTACATGCAGTTGCATTCTCTCATTCCTTAGCATTGTAGTCATGCACGAAATATTAAAAAAAACGAAGCAAAGAATGCAAGTCCCACCCCCGAAAAAAACAAAAGCACCTCAAAAGAAAGCCCATAAACAACAGCTCCTGATATCAACCTGCGTCATACACGTCTTCATCTTCAGCATCCAAATCTTCAAGGGCACCAATTCCAAAACCAGGAGCAACCCTTCCTGCTGAGGATTCAGAGTACGAGTTAAAGTGGTATTATCACAATAAAGATAATAATGCAGCAACAACAAGAATAAGAAAATCCGACAAAAAATAAAATGACAGGAAAAGATGAAAAAGGGGTGAGAAGCACAAACCCACTCACTCAGACACAAACTACATGTAGAAAAAAATAAGCACGATACCAGATGCCTGTGAAATTAAGATTAAAATCTGAAAAAAAATATCACAAACAATCTAACCAACTGTCACAAACGGTCAGGAATAGTTACATTTTACACCAAACAATGAGGAAGGCCTCCCGAGTCTCTCAGAAGCCCCTGATGCTTGTGATCTTCTTTTATCTGGATTTAGGAGCAGAAAAACACATGGAAAATATTATTAAGAAAATCTGGCTAGCACAGGACCAAAAAAAAAAGAAAAAAAAACACTGATGCAAATTTCAAGTAAGAAAACGAAACATCAGCAATTACATACCCCTAAACTCAGGAGCATGCTTGAAAGGATCATAACCTAAGCCATGTAAATTTTGCTTGGGATTAAGGACATAGACCTGAAAGGGAGGAACCAAATAATAATGGTTACCAGTCAATTCCAAAAATGGCAATCTACCTCCAGGGTGCAGCAAAACTTCTCCAATATGTATCACAACAGCTTTCATTGAAGTACTTTTTTTATCAGTAATTTTAATGCATCATCAATCACATATTCATAATTACTAATATGAAATAACAAATAAATAAATATCCCTACCACCTAGTAACGATTCTTAAATCTAAGCCACAATTCACACAGCCACTTTCCAGCTGATTCTGGATTTCACAATACTTCTCCATCTCTGAAGTACTTGTCCACATTATTCTCAAGATGCGTGTCCTTCCGTTTTATGGGCCTGTAGCTTAAATCAATCAGATCAAAAGAAAGCCAGTGCTGTTGGGATGTTTACTGTTCGGCTTTGGTGTGATAACTTGCTTCATTAGCATTTTCAAGAACAACTGTGACTATGCATAACTAATACGATAAAAAATACATCAAGTGGACCTCTGACCTTAGCAATATAGTTCTAGTTTGTTAGATTTTTGTCCTAGTATCTGGAACATATAATATATGAAATCAATGCTGATTAATAGTCACAATCAAATCTACTACACAGGGTCCAAAATTCAAAAGGACTCGGAATTTCAAACCAAAAGATTATGCTCAGGGCTTGGCGTAGGCCTCAAAACATGAATGCTAAAATTGTAGATAACTGATCCAGAGAAGCGTGAAGGAAAAGATTTTATGAAGATCCTTGACTTAACTTTGGACTTTTATTGAATTGTCACATAAGTATCACAGAAATTTTATTCAGTTCATGAAGTACTTATCGAAAGATTTTCAATCAACAATACAATGAAACGAAGAAACACTACATGGAGTAATCACATAACAAGGACCTCTCTCCATGAAAATGTCCAGAAAAAAATATTAAAATAAGAAAGTCAAATTCATGCTTGAAATAGTATTTCATCAAAAATGATGACAGAAAACAGATCAAAGGGGGATTCTTCCACTTTTGAAACCATCTATAAGTCATTTGAATGCTAAAATATTCAACTAAAATATAGAAAACTAAAGGAAGAAAAAGAACTGTGAAACTTCAAAAGCAGAGTGAATAACGGAATACGCCAGTAAACTCAATAACTCAGAGCTCCTAAAGAGAACAATCAGTTTCTATATGGTGGTCATAAGCGCCATTGGCCTTGGGAAACAGTTTGGCTTCTGTTTGAATTATCTCAGTGCAAGAAATCAACAAGGAATCATGGTGTCCCAGAGGAAATATGTCTTGGACCTCCTGGAAGAAACTGGCATGCTGGGATGAAAACCGGCAATCTCTCCATTTATTATTTGATTTGTTTTATGTTTACAATTTTATCTATCTTGGTTGTTAGGTATTCAAATAAGAGTCTACAGATATAAGTTGTTGTTTGACTTATTTTAAATTATAAGCAGATAGTTTATCTATTACATAGGAGTTATCTACTCGGGGTTTGTCTCTATTTATATCCTCTTGTACAAATGTATCAATAATAAGAAAATTATCTTCTTTCTACCGTAATTAATTCTTTCAACAAGATGCATTGCCAAATCTGACGTAATTCTTACCTACAGCATACTGAGATTGGACATGTATTCTGAAAATGGTTGAATCGGGTAAACAGTACCAATGTACCATATACTACGTTTGGAATGAATACACCAATGGAAGAAACTTTTAGGGCCTCTGTTACTTTGGCGTTGAAATCCTAATTCTTATGGATTGTGAAGTGAATAATTGGACTAAGACGAGGAACACACTCTTGCTCATAATTTTAATCACAAGTTCTTGTTTATCGGGCATGATTTGATTGTGAATGTGATCTGTCTTAACGGACTACCATGGTATCTTGTACCCCATTGAGACATTGTGTAGCAAATTTGTAACTGCTGTTTGTATTACAAAAGCACTAATGTTTTATCAATTTATAAATTTCATTAGAATAATATAAATATAAAAAGAAACAAATAGACTATTATTGTTTGAGAAAGAACCTACACACCACCAATCGATAAACAACATAGGGAAAATATTCAAACAGAAATTCGTACTGGTGTATTTCCAGAAAACCGCTCAGTATCACCACTGGTTGATAGGTTTCTAACAAGCTTGGCATCACTTTCCACCAACTCAGAACTTTCAACATCTTTTGTGTCATCAGAGGAGAAAGCCAAGAAAGTTTTAATAGATTCTTTGTGGCTATCTGCATTTAATCGTTAATACATCAATTTTACGAGAACACCCACAGGAATGCAACCATAAACAAAACTAAGACCTTCAGATTAACTTCCTGTTTTCCTCATAACTATTGAGCCTCTCCAACAAGTGTAAAAAGAGAAAAGCTATAAAATCACAAGGCAAAAAGGAACTTGTAAGCATGAAAGGCCAAGCCCAAAACAAGAAGGATTTTGTAAAATGCACCACTATTAACAAGGGTTATCCATAAGTGAAAGAAAAGTAAACCCTCAACTAGTCCACGGAACAACTTATTAATGCCTTAATTGAATAAGACGAAGTCAACAAGCAAAGTTGATGCTGAAAGTTGACATCAGGGTTGTTCCCCAAAAGTCCCAACACAATGCAGCATTATCTTTTAGGTGTGTGTTTTACAAAAGTATAATGTATAAAGGAATAAATACTGAGAGATCCTTAGTAAAAGGTATGAAAATGGTACAAATTACATGACAGATTTCAGGGAAAGACCAAGATATGGTAAAGTTTAGTAGGGAGGGGCTGGACACTTGAAGGACTCTTATTTATTATAATTTATAGCCATATATAATGATTCTATAATTCTTGATCTTTAGCAGCTTCATGCCAGGAAACTGTAAATTTCTCAAAAAGCATGCCTAATTCTCCAATCGAGTCACTAGAGCCAATCACGTCACCTAGGACTTTCATGCTCCTTTGACAGCTAAGATATTAGTTGAGAAAATTGAACACCAAGTAACCACCAAGTAACTTTAAAAAAAATTGAACACCAAGTAACCACCCTCGATTATTAATCAATTCTTAAATGTAGTAAAAGAAACTGTTGAAACACAAATCTACTGAACTTATTAGATGCCACTTGTTTCAAGGATCTCGTATACAACATACCGGGGAGTGTATTAGTGTTAGATTTCTTTATTGAGCGACCACGATGCCATCCCATCTTCAGCAACAGTTTGACCCCTGGCCAAGATCAAAGTGAAAGCATAAGAATAATAAGACAAAAGAAGAATAGAACTTCCACAGTCCACATGTAACTGACCAATAGACTCTGTCACCGGAGCTACCATTTCATCTGGAATAGGTCCAGGAATAGCCGAGGGCCTGGAAATTTGGCATAAAAGATCAAAAGTTAATAACTTCACCCAAAAGAAGGCGAAGAGTGACGGATACTCATAATACAGAGATTTACAAAAGGCCAAGAAAATATTCATTGGCTAGGGCTGATCACTTGAGGATAAGCTACCAACATATAATAAGCTAGAAATATGTCTGGAGAAAGTATAATAAGAACAAAACAAGTTCCCCGATGTAGAGAGATACCATATTTATTTGAATTTTTCTGTTTAAGTGCTGTCATGTACTTATTGAGGGTAGATAAGTCTTAGCTGTATTGGATTAGTCTTACCTCTGTTGGTTATTTGGCTAATTAAGTTTAGCCGCCCTCCTGTTGTCTCCGATTATCATTACTTTCATTCGACTTTCTTCATGTCTGACTTCAGAAAAAACTACTTTAAGGCTAGGTAGAAGCTTAGTGCTGAGTATTCTACCTCTTACGTCATCAAGGTTTTTGTTGAACTCAATCAAAAACCTGAAAACCCTTACTAGTTCAATAACTTTCTTATAATTTTTAGCAACTTCACTGCATTTCCATGTAAAATCTTGAAATAAGTCGAGTTGTTGCCAGGCTCTAGACAGTATATTGAAATATTGTGTAACAGAGAGCTCACCTTGGCTGGTTCCTTGTATTTGAGCCTTTATTTCATAGATTTCTGCAGTATTATCCTGCTTGGAATACATTTTGTTTGCAGCTACCTATATATCATGAGCAGTATTATAGAAAATGAAATTTTCACACGTCTCTGGGGTCATAGACCATATGTCCGTATAAGCCATAACATAACCAAACTATCTTCAGTAACCCACCGTTTGTAATTTAAGTCTGATGATTCTGGAGGAGACAGCTCCCCAATAAGATGTTCCATCTTTCCCTGATCTGTGACAAACAATTTTACCGGTCTTGGCCACTGGAGATAATTGCTTCCATTCAGTTTTTGAACTGGAATGGTTGAAGAAACAGGATTGGAATCATAGCAGGCAATGTCGCATTGTTTGCCGAAACTATTTCAGATACAGAAGATGAAAAGTCACTTGACATTTCTTTCAGCAGGAAGACTTTGAAGTTATTCGAGGAGAGATGATGAGCACCAAGGCTCTGATACCATGAAGAGATAACGAGAATTGAGAGGAACTCTTCTTGTATTATTATTACATAGACTGTACAAGTATATATAGAGGTTATTAAAGTGACCGAAGAGTTACGGGAACAGGAGGACGGCTAAACTTAATTAACCAGCTAACCAACACAGCTAAGACATAAGGTACCAAGACCCTCAATAAATACATAACAGTACTTTAGCAGAAAAAATAGGAATAAACATATTATCTTTCTACACCCAACAACTTGAAGTATGGTAAATAGGAAGGTATATGTGGAAGCAAATAAAAATGAAACCTTTTCTGTTGCTCCTTCTCAGCTTCTTTGTGAGCAAGTTCCTTGGCAGTGAAACCAAATGTGTCAAAATTCATATTTGTGCCCAAGGAACGAGCATCCAATTCCTGAAGCAGCAATAAATAAGAATATATCAGGTTTTCCACTGAATTGGAAAATGACAATATCAAGTCAAGGTTTCTTAAGAAAACAGTGTTTCCTGCTGGAGAAGTGAGACCACAATTCTTTTGTTGGCAGAAAAAGTAGTTAGCTCGAACGTGTCCTTACTCTTTAAGAAACTTAACAACAGTGGAAGAGCTGGTATAATTAAAGGCCAAAGTCCTATTGACAGAATAAAAGAGGGCAAAAGGACTTTAGGGAAGATTATCATACAGATTTTTCATCTTCATCCAGGAAGTTAAAAATATCCTGCTTTTGAAACTCAGCCCGGTTCTTCCGAGATGAAGTAAAAGATTGTGGAGTCCATCCTGCAACGCCAAAATGCAAATAGGCAGAACATGAATATTTCATGAAATAGTTATAAGACGAAGCATAATAATAACACAAAACATACCCTCTTTAGAACCAACTGTGTTGTAATAACCAGCAGAATAACCGCCAGTAAACGCCCCATGAAATCTCCTCCTCCCCTCTTCATCTGTGACCTAAACCATGTTCCTCAGCATTATTGGTAACTATCCAAACGCCCCAGTAAGAGATAAAGATCAAGACTCTTGTAAACCTTCTCAAATAATTATTGGTAACTATCCAAAACTTTTTTTAACTCATACATGGAACTATGTAAATTTTAACTTCTACTAAGCCAAAGAATTAAAATAAAAAATAAAATAAAAAAATTGATGGCCGAACAACAATAATTAAAAACATGTAAATGCAAAATACCTCTTGCTTCCAAGCGGGAAGCGTTCGTAACTGACCAGAAGCTTCAGCCAGCGCCTTTTGCTTCCGAGTGGTGATTTCTTCTTCGCGTGCTATAGGCGTTCCGAAAAACACAAAATCGTCTTCATCGCTCGCCATCTTCTGCCGATTGCCAAGCCACTGTTGAATCGAAAAACAATATCAAGGATTTTATCAGATTATTGTTAGGAATTAGGCAATCCTAACCATAGAGCTACGATTGTGCATTAGTAGGCGTGTTAGTGTGTGACAATCCCTTACGCCCTTACCTCTGTAGAGCCAACTCCTCTGTTTTCTTTTTTTGAAGTGAGTTTTCTTTTTTTTCTAATTTTATAATTTTTAAAAAGAAAAAGAAACAAATGTCAAAAGACACATGCTAAGGTGTGATACAGTAGATTTTTTTTATTTTAAACCGAAACTTTTATTAAAAACTGCGGAAACAATATGTATAACTCGCCCTATTAAGAAATTCTACGGGAATCTAACTTCTACTACTCGTTATGCCAAGCAATTTTCAACTCTCTGGTCTTGCTGACTGCCTGTGATAAGAATACTGTTGTCGGAGGACGTCGCGTACTTGTGTTGTGTACCACCTGATTTCGCCAATACCAAGGGCCTGTAATGATCTCACAAAATAAATATCGTCAATTTGTAATGTCATCTCGTCCAGAGCTATCCCTTTTTAGACAATCATCCACCCATTCTCTAGCGTCCGTGCTACCAAAAAAAGTGACGTTCGCATGGTACCACCGTTTTCTTCCAAATGTCATGTATCCACCCACAATCACGAAACGTGTGAAGAAGGGTCTCCTCATAATTTTGACATATCGTGCAAGTATCATCATCCGACACGTGTCTATGTTCAAGCAGCACCGATGTGGGTAGTGCTTTCCGGCGAATGAGACACAACAACATGTTACCTCTTTGTGGTCCTTTAATGGACCAAATGTTTCTCCATCACCATTCCTCCTCCTTGGAGTAGTCCATCATAAGTTGGTGTGGTATGCACTTGCCACATCAAATTTTCCAGACGACGTCGCAAGCCATTCCACCCTACCATCCGCAGTGATACTGAGCACATCCCGTAAGCAATTCGCCGCCATACATATAGTGCGCCAAAGGAAGGAACAGTTCGGCTTGGGCCTTTCCACTGGGCTCCCATATTTGGCTTTTAGCACTTTGACCCTTAGCACATCTTTCTCCAACAAAATGAGCCAAGCCATTTTCGCAAGGAGGGTGATGTTCTTGTTACGCAATCGCCGCACCCCAATGCCTTCTATAGACTTAGGTAGACAAACGTTGTTCTAGGATACGTAGTGCATACCCCTCTTATCCTCATCTCCTGCCCAAAGAAAAGAGCGGGCAATTTTCTTCACCTCATCCAGCACAACACTTGGTATGTGAGTCGTTTGCATAAAGTAATACGTAATTGTTACTAGAGCTGATTGGAGAAGAATATTGCGCCCAGATCCAGATAACACCTAGCTTTCCAAAGTTGAAGTTTTACTCATATCTTGTCAAATGAAACCATAGCTATACTCCATTTTTTTCCACGTAACGGAATTCCCAAATATTTTCCCAAGTCAAAGGTACGAGACATCCCTAGACGGTTGGCAATCACCTGCACTAATATAATCCATATCCGGGGACACAAAGAATTTAGATTTCTGCATAATGACTTTTTGACTCAATGCTTCGTAGAACGTTGTTAGCACGTGCTATATAGTCTCTGCTTGACTGACCGAGGTTTCCGCAAATAGCAACAGGTCATTGGCGAAAAATAAATAGGATACATCCGGCTGCCCCTCAAAATACGGAATGGCTTCCACTTACCATCCCGGACAGCGCCATCAACAAGGGTGCTCAAAGCCTCAAAGCTTGCATGACCAACACAAAAAGATACGGAGCTAAAGAGCTTGGCGAAAGCCCCGTGTTGGCCTAAACTCCTTCAAAACTGACCCATTCCAAAGGATAGACAGAGAGATTGAGGACAGGCAGAACATAATTAACTATGTCAAGCTTTCTAAAAAAACATGTATGGATCAATATGTGGCGCAGGAACTTCCAATTTACCCGGTTATACGCTTTCTCTAAGTCAATCTTCACCATCACAATGCCTTTCTTTCCTTTTTTCTTGTTCATAGTATGTATTGCTTACTGGGCCACAATCGCATTATTAGAAGTTTGTCTAACTGGGATGAAAACGCTTTGGCTACTGGGAATTAGATCGCGAATGAGGATTTTCAGCCGATCTACAATGACTTTAGTGATAATTTTAACCAACACGTTCACAAGTGCAATTGGCCTCAGCTGATTGATCGACTTTGGCGGTGATACCTTGGGGATGAGGGGTATGAGAACCCGATTCAATGAAATCAAAAAAACATCTATCGGGAAAGGCCTGCATTACAAAGTGCACAACCGGCTCACCCACTACTTCCCAATTTTTTATATTAAACAGTGATGGTAACCCATCTGGGCCTGAAGCTTCATAAACTCCCATTTGGAAGACTCCTTCTTGGATTTCTAGCTCAGATACGGTGCGATTGAGGGTCCTCCGGTCCGCATCAAAGAACGTAGGCAGCTGAACATGTCAATGGATAGGAATTACTGGCTCATTTGCATAAAGGTCAACATAAAACTGCCCCTAACAAGCTGGTGAAGCTCATTCTGGTCTACCACCTATCATTCGTTCGCATCATGCGGATAATTTATTTAATTCCAATCCCGTATTCGAACCGCTGACATGTGGAAGTGAGTGTTACGTTCACCATCCGTGATCCAATTCAGTTTTGATTTCTGAAACAAAAAAATCTCCGCCTGCTTCAGTATCTCATCATATTTCTTAGTTAAATCTGCCTCCGACCTCGTAAGAAAATAGGAGGGGTGTGGTCCAGGGATTTTTGAATGCCTGTGAGCTGAGCCTTGCATTTTTTCTTCCGGTAAAAAATATTGTCAAATATGTGTTTGTTCCATTGCTTCGCTTTTTCTACAAAGTGTTCAATGGACCAAACCATATCATTATCAATTACGTGCCAGTTATTCTTCATAAAATCTTTGAACCCCACATGTTCCAACCAACACACCTGAAAACGAAAAAATTGCCTCTACGAACTTGTTCCACTTGTTTATCACTTGTCAACATAATTGGGTGGTAATCCGAATGAACGTGGGGAATATGTAAAATCATAGAATCGGGGAAGAGCATGTATCATTTGTTATTGTAGAAATCTTGGTCCAACCTCTATTCAATGGCCTAAAGAATTATGAATCGAGCTCGACCAGGTAAACCTCAGACCTAGGAAGGGAATCTCATTAAACTCACAACTATCACGGGAGCCAGTTGAGACAGAGGTGGGAGTGCAGGCTTCTTTAGTGATAGTTGAGATAGATACAAGTGTTAGTGCCGGGGCTATGACGGAGCCAGTTGAGGCAGTGGGAGATTTGAGTATCGGGATTACACCAGTGGCAGAGACAGTTGTTAGTTCAGTGCCATTAGTAGGAGCCACTACAGGAGATGCATCCGGTACTGCCATTCCGAGGCAACCACATCCGGTACTGCCACTGCCGGGGCAACCACATCCGGTGCCCCGACAGAGGCACAAGTAGCCCCAAATGAGTGTTTACAGTATGACAACGACGATGGTGTGGTGGTAGACACCAATAATCTTTTGGGGAAGGATTGGCCAGAGCATGTTGGTTACGCGTTGTTGACTAGGCAAAAGGTATCATATTTTTAAAGTTGTTTAATTTTATAAGTTTTGTTTTGTACGTATATTCTTTTCATAAAACTAACTTTATATTCATAACGTGCTATTGAACATGACCGAGGTGTAATTAAATGCAAGCAGTACACATCTTCCCTCCGTTTGTGGAAGATTGATGATGAATGTGAACAATTCAAGCAAAGGTTGAGAGCTAATCCGTCGTACAACCTGTTACAATCGTCTTACAACCAAGCCATGATGACGTAGATCAAGTGATAATAAAATACTTGACCACCATAAACCAATACTAGCAAGAGGACTAGGTCCATCGTAGTATAGCTATAGCGAATCAAGGTCAATCCCACAGGGAACCAATTGTGGATCATTTACATACAAACAATTAATTATTCATGTCAATGACACAAAGCGGTCTACGACCAACAAGAGACAAGAAAGATAAAGGACATGACACAAACAACGTAATTAACCTCCCCAATTATTATGTTATCGTTTGGATCTAGATATTCCATATAATTAAGCTAGACTCGACAACTATTAATCCGATTCGTATCTATTTTATATTGGCTACGGGAGTCATCCCCTAAACTAGATCTAGCTCCGGGTAGGCCATCTAGATCACTGTGCTACATTACGTGACTTCGTTTCGTAGGCCTCCATCTCATATAACTTGCAGGCTTACAAAACAAGGGATGCCGATATTAACCGTATTCCTCACCTAGGCAACATTCCTGTGGTTAGAGGCGTACTTCCTAAGTGATCGCATCAGTCTCTGTCCCATTAACACTAACTTTTTAGGTATCATGTTAATCTACGATGTACGTATAACTAGGTGCTAGCAATTCCCAAATATAACACAGATCTAGATCTCGCTGAAAGTCCCGGAAGATCAATTCATGAGCCGACCTAGGATTACTATATTGGTATTTCCTAATCATACGCTAATTAAAACAGACGAGCAACGTAGCCATAGCCATACCTACTAAGATAAGAAATTCTAGGTGGACAATCACACTATAAAGACGTGGCTAGATTGACACGGCGAAAATCTAAATCTTAGTGTTTCTACATACGTAACGGATAAAATAGAGATTCATAAAGCCATTATATAGATATACTAAAAACACGATTGTTGATCAAAGTAAAGTCATACATATGTCACGAGACATAGGCGTGGGCGTGTGGATCCTTATAGACGAGGAATCCCCACAGCCTCACGCCGTAATCCTAGATCTACATCGTTTAACTAAGAACAAACAATCTCAAACGATAAACAATAATTGGGGGATCTAATTACAACAAACAAAGAAGAAATAAATACAAATAACTCACATTATTGCTGCTGGAAATTTGTATAAAAACTGCTCTGAAAAACATATAATTTGTGTTATGAGTTGATGTAAATTGTTACAATGAAATAAGTATATATAGGCTTGGAAACCCGACTTAGGATAAACTCCAGCCGACCTAATTTACGTTTCCTAAACCCTAATAACGCGTCGAGATAACTCCGAGCCGATCCGTTGATTTTGCCCAGCTCGCTCCCAGCGAGTCCATCAACTTCTGATTGGCTCGCTGGCTTTTCTTGTTCCACACTCCACTTTTCGTGCTGCTTCGATATTTATCTTTAATGCGATCCGATTCCGCTGCGATTTATCTTGAGATTTACTTCCTTCGTTGGTAGATATCCTCCGATTCACCGTAATCTATAAAATCAATAATTATCACACATTAAATCGTATTTAAATAATAAAGATAGATAAATACCAAATTATATTCTATAAATCACATAACATTAAATAAACATTATGAACATGTGATTTAATATAAAATATATATTATTATGCTCGATTTAAGGATAACGTTGATGACTTTTATGGGTATAATTTGACCGTCATCAAGCCAATCGTGTGATCGTCAGTGCTTTTGTCGAGAGGTGGAATCCGGAGACAAAAACCTTCCACTTGCCATTCGGTGAGATGACGATCACACTAGACGACGTCCGATATATTACGGGCTTACCGGTTGCAGGAAAGGCAGTCAACTTTGATGTTGAGAAAAATGTTCAAAACCCGATTACATTTGTTCATAACTTGTTAGGATTCATACTGGATGTAGTGGCGGATGAGTTAGGACATATTGGTGGTCTACGTGTGTGTAAAAGCTAGTTGAAGAACAACCTTGCAGGTAGATACGGGTTACGTAGTAATGAGGGTGAGGGATCTAGTAGCAATGAGAGTAGGTCAATCATTACTGTGGATCATGCAGTGCGTGGATACTTGTTGTACATGCTTGTATGTACTTTGATTCAAGACAGCGGTGGAGATAAGATAGACATAGATTACCTGCATTTTCTAGAGGATCTAGATAAGGTTAATGAATGGGCCTGGGGTGCTGCAACATTGGCAAATCTTTACCGGAAACTATCGAAGGCTTCTAGGACCAATACTATTGGGGTTTCTGGATACATGACATTGCTAGAGGTAACACTTGATATTTAGTTTTTTTGTAATATTTTTTTTTTGTGTTTAGTGTTTATGTTTAAACACTTACACGACTGACTGTTTTGTATTTTTTTTTTACAGGCATGGGTGTACGAGCACTTTCCAACATTCCGTCCTCCGGTGAACAATAACTTCAATCCAAGGAAGATGGTACGGTCATTGAGGTGGAAACTTGTTACTGAAATTAACGAGTATGTGGCATTAACATCGTTGAAGCATATGAGAGAGGACTTAGACTTGATGGAGGCACGATATGTAAGTATGAACTTTTGCATTAACTAAGATAATGGCTCGTTCAGTTATATTTAAAGCATTTTCCATCTTGCAGGTTGTTTGGGATGCTTATAAGGATGTGAGAACGGTCCACGATGACGATGTATCTTTGGTTTTATGGTTGCATACGGACCTTTGGACATTGTAGAGGTGTATCACCCAAACCGTGTCGTCCGTCAGTATGGACATGTCCAATCCATACCACAGTCACCGATTCCTCCAAAAGCATAAAATAGAAGTGGGAAGGTGAATAAATACAATGTCATACACGACTCACGTGATGATGAATTTATTCATTATATGAATCATCTAGTGAATAAGGTTCAGAGAATGGTGAAATCGAGATTTGACTGGGAATGCACGGCTGATTACATGAATTGTTATCGAGGTGTTGCCATACGTCGTTTGACTGGAGTGAGCAAAAAGAAGCAGCAAGATCCACGAGAGGTTTGACCATATCTATCTACGAATATACAGTCATTTGTTTTGTTCCCTTATTGAATGACATTAACGTTTTTTTTATGGTTTCACGTATAGGATGAGTCAAGCAAGGCTAGAGTCGTTGATGTTGTACGAGACGCAATTACGAATTCTACAAAGAAGAGCAAAAAGGACTTAGTGAAAGCGCTTGAGATGGCATTGGAGTTCATAACTACGGGTGTATGTAGTCAAGCCGAAGCCGAAGCCGAAGAATCAACTCAAGTACAAGTTCAACGACCAAAGAAGCGTGCAAGGACCACGAAAAAGAGATAGTTGCATTGAATGAACATTCGGAGTTTGATACATCGTATTCACATTTGATATTTGATACATTGTATGCACATTTGGTATTTGTTCGTATGTGATTTTAATTGCCATTTCATTCCCTGTTGAATTGGTTTTGAATTCGTTTGTAACTGATTTTTGGTTCCCCGTTGAAAGTGTATTGAATTGTATTTGTGATATGTGTTGAGAATTGGTTTTGACCAACACTAGTTCAGAATTGGTTTTGTGCATCATACATCAACATTCAAGCTTAATCGTATATTTTTGTTCTATAAATGTCATCCTGAATAACGTTTCTGACGCTTTAGGGTTGGCGTTTTTGTTCACAGTACCAACATTTAAGCTAAGCTTATGTTTACTAAAACGTCATCAAGGATGGCGTTCCTGATAACATGCCAACGCCGGTGATAGTGTCATTTTGAGTTTTTTTGTTACAGAGTCAAATCTGATATTTTGCTCTATAAACGTTACTAGGTAGCGTTTTAACTCTTCAGAACGCCAACTGTGTTGGCGTTTTTGTTCACAGAAACAACATTGAAGCTAAGCTTCTGTTTTCTAAAACGTCAGCACTGATGGCGTTTATACGAACATATCCAGGCCGGGGTTAGTGTCGTTTGTCATTTTTTTGGTTGAAAGTCCCAAAAAATCGATTATTTTTGTTTTATAAACGTCACTCTGGAGGACGTTGCTGACAATGTAAGAACGCCATCCTTGTTGGCGTTTTTGTTCACAGAACCAATATTTTTCCCTCGGTTAACACACAAGAAGACCGCAATATTACACCAAAAATCACACATTTGAACAACAAAATGGTCATAATTCATGAACGTAACTCAAAATACATCACAAAACCTCTAAAACTATGATATAAAAGTATTACAAAATAGATTATTGTGCATCCACAAAATGAGTATCAATACATCATTGGAATTTACAAAACCACTTTCACCTTACTCGTTGGACAAATCAACATGATTCCCCATCCATGGATCCTTGCCACATCATGTTTTTGATCTCTTGATCAATCAAGCAAATACCGGCTTCCCACTCCGCAACCAAGTCCCCAAGCACGGATTTTAGCCAATTTTTAAACACATAATGCATTCCCTCGACTCTCGAGGCTGATGTGTTTCCTAGATGAAACACCGAGTTCATCCATGTCGAGACGAATGCCTCCTTGTGTGCGTTCAGCCATGTAGAAGAAATATAACTCATTGCGTCTTCAGTAAAAGTCTTCTTACACTCTTCCACTCTCTCATTCAACTCCTCTTCTGAGTTTGCTTTAACAACCTCTGTCCAAGCTGTCATTAAATCCTCCCAATCTTCGCTAGTAGTCTTTGTCTTCAAATTAGACACAAGACCTTTCTCGATGTGCCACTGGCATAACAAGTTCCTTGCTTTTGGAAATACAACACGTACTGCATTCATTAATGCTTCTTCCCTATCTGTCACAACACAACCTATTCACTCGCTTTGGCCGATTGCTTGGTGAAGCATAGTAAAAGCCCATGTGTAGTTGTCCATGTGTATTCCCTCTCCAAACATAGCAGTGCAAATCCAACCGAAAATGCCATGTCCGTAGACGTAACGCCAACAATCTGCAAAAGGGGCATCTTGTACTTGTTTGCCTTGTATGTACAATCCATAAGAATGACAGAAGGAAAGCACCTTGCAAGGGACAAGCTTTCGTTAAAGGCCCAAAATACATCATTCACTACATTTCGTTCGTCATACCTACACTCAATGAAGGATGTGTTCTTGTCCGCCAAATTGTAAATCTCTTGCATTACTGTACGACCCTCTCGTGCATTCTTCCTTATCTTAGCACGAATGTTATAGATCGCCTTTTGTGACATACAATTTTTCCCATCATCCTTTCTCAACACCCGTAGTATATTTTTAGGCAAAATGCCGTTTCGAGTCATTGTTGCAACAACTTAAACTTGTTCTTTATCAAGCCGACCAAGGTATGAATGGCCCTCATCATACTTGAATGATTTGTGATTATGTATACCATTCAAGACTTTTACGGTCCACACTTCCCTAAACTTATCCTTTACGACTTTCAATAGAAACGGACATCCGGATTTCCTTGTGGACGATTCCCTTGGCTTATTCTTTCCGGTAGTGCCGGTTTTTTTCTCGTACTTTCCTCCTTTGCAATGATCCCTTGGATATCCACCCCTCTCACATTGGAATGTAATGTGATGTGTCCGCGTTCCGGTAATGTTCGATCTCATTTTCACAATGACGACACCATTCGCTCTTGCCAATGCCTTGAGGTGTTTGGTGACGTCTTCATGTGTTTGAAATACCTGTGAACATTATATAAATGTGATGAATAAAATCTAGTTTAAAATGCACAAACAATGACATAGTACAACTTTTAAGTACACACTTAATCAGTTGTAAAAACTAAAGTCATATCGGTTGATAGCTCTTCAGGTATGTCATCCCTCAAGGCAAGCGTGGTATCTCGAAGATACTTAAGATGTTGTTAATCCTCATCGATCATTTCATCAGCCCAATGCTACAGAAATATGCACATTTGTATTAGCTACAATCATAGAAAATTGGGATAAGCATAAGAGAATAACGTATTCACTTAATGGTTTATTACCTTAAAATACTCCACGTCGTTGTCTCCTACTGGCCCCTCATTGTTGCTCTTGTCATTATTTGTCTCATCACATTGTTTCTATGTAAGAAATATTAAAAACAACAATTAAATGGTAGTTCAATACAAATTAATGAACAAGTGTTGTGAAATAAAGAAAACGTCATCGAGACCGACGTTGTCGGTGTTGAATAAACGTTCATGAAACTGACGTTTACAATTCACTGGAGAACAGACACTCACTGCTTCAAACGTCAACAGTGCCGGCGTTTCATTCTGCCATGCAACGTCAGTTACACCAGCGTCCAGGGAACGTCACCCTAGTCGGCGTTTCTACTGCACAAGGAACGTCGACTACACTGACGTTCAGACAATAGAAGGCTATTAGGAATTACAACTAAAACGTCAGTGTGGTGGACTTTCATACCCACTTACGGGCGTCCCCTAGGATGACGTTTCTAGCTTCTGACAGGATCGCTCATAAACGTAATGCAACGCCGGGATATGCCCTAGTACGTTCGGAAACAGCAAAAAAAACAACATTTCTTCCACCAATCAATGTCTACCATGGTAATATGCATGTAGGAGGTTTACCCATTCACTTAACTAAAACATTGAACATCAAGAAATGATTTTTAGACTAAGAAATTACCACATTTGATGATTTCATCTTCTTCTCCACTTGACTAGAAAATGGAACGTCTTCAAGTGATATATCAACATCATCTTCATTGTAATGTGTGTGTTGATTGCTTTGAGTTGGATGAGGATGATGATCTTCATAGTTTGTATTTGTTGATGATGAAGGTTCTATGATTGAAGATGAAGGTTAATGTTGGAGGTGATGAAGAGAGGAAGAAGATAAGTGTGGTGGTGAAGTAAAATGAGGTGGTGGTAGAAGCAAATGGGGTAATATTGATTAAGTTAGAAAATTAAGGGTGGTGATAATATTTTTTAATGAAGATTAAGTTAGATGATTAGATTAATAAAAGGATAATATTGGATAATTAATTTTTTTGAAGGACTAGTTTAGATTTTATAAAAGTTGTGGTGTAACAAGTATTATTATTATTATTATTATTATTGTGGTGTGTGTAGTAAGAAAATAATAAAAATAAAACTGTGGTGCCGATAGTATATTTTTAAGGTGCCAGGAGCAAATGGATGCCGGAAGTAATTCAGCGTGTGGCGATAGAACCCGTCTTTTTATAAGATGTATGAAGACAATTCCCAATTCTATCAGAATGAAACCGGTGAGCGAAGGACAGCGCTTTTTTTTTTTATACCAAGCAAAACCAATTCCCAAAATAAAATAAAAGTTCGCACGGAAATCACTTGCATCAGTGCTAGTATTACGGCCAATAATTAATTGATCCCCAGGCTCGGAACAATGCACGAGAGTCCCCGTTGTTACCACAATCACTCCCACCAATCTCAATACATATTAAGGCACAAACTACGTAACAATATATTGACCGTACACCATAAATCATCAAATGGCATGGGTTGTTCAGATGATGTCACATGTGGTCAGGAGCAGACCCATGATCAGGAGCGGACGCATGATCCCGGATGTGAGGGGTGATACTATGGACGAGTGTAAATTTTTAGGAGGGCAAAAAAAATACACAACATACATAATAATGTATTTTCCGGATCCGAGAGGGGGACGAGTGCCCCCCTACCATTGGGGTGGATCCGCCCCTGCGCAGGATCCCGGGTGAGTGGGGCAATACTATTAGCGAGTGTAAATTTTTGGGGGAGACAAAAAAATACACAACATACGTAATAGTGTATTTTCCGGATTCCGGAGGAGTGCCCCTCTACCAATACTCACCCCACAATAAACTTTTCCTTATTTTTCCACTTGGGGGACTTTCGTTTTTTACTATTCTCTCTGTTCCTATTAAATGTCGTAGTTGTTAAAAATTAATTTTTTTTTTATCAGTCGTAGTTACATTTCTAAAATATAATTTATTGTATTTTTCTATATTTACTATTATTTATTAAGGTGTGAGAGATTGAAAACAACATTGCATTAATTATATTCAAGAGATGTTATTGTTATTTTAATATTAAGTTAAAGTATTAACTACTCTTCTTAACATTTACAACCTCCGTCCCGGAATGTAAGTCAATATGGGGTTTTCCACACAGATTTAAAAAGTTGGTTAAATTGGCTATGTGTAATTATTTTGATGAAAAAGACTAAAATGACCTTTTGAGTGATATTAATGCAAAATAGTGAAAAGCGGATGTGTAAATAATAAATGAAGGGTAAAAGGAGAAAAATGTAATAAATGCTTTCTTGGTTATCTAAATTGACTTAAATTATGGGACAAAACAAAAAAAGCTAAACGAACTTATATTTTGGGACGGAAGTAGTATGTTTTATACAACTGCGACAGTTAAATAAATGGAAACGGAAGAAATATGTTTAATTAATAGTCCCTCCGTCCTGAGGCACAACATACGGTTGTGATATTTATAACTACGTATAATTAATATACTCTCTTCGGGTTTTTTCATATATTGATTATAGGCACAAAATACACTTGGAGTATTCATCATTAAACCACATACGCACCATGTCCTAAAATTCAAGTCATTTTAGAAGTTCTATACAGGTTAGAAAAAAGTGATCTGAGTATCGTAAATCTTGATAAGAAATGACTTAAATATTTTTTTGACTATCATTAATTTAATTGTTATAAAGTAATAAAAAATAGTTGAATTGTTAAGTTAGAGAAAAAATTGTATGTTATGATTAATTATCAATCTAAAATGACTTATATTCCGGAGAGAGTGATCGAATATATATAAGAGAAGATAGTTAATGCTATGTGGTTTTTTACATTGAAATGAATAAAATTACATTTTGAATACAATTAATATATTCAGCTCTAAAAAAATACAATTAATTCATTGTTACTTTTAATATCTCAGCAAGTAATAAATATGGGTAAAATAGAAAATTAACAAAAAAAAAATATTCGTAACTGTATTAAATAAAAAAGAACCGAGGGAGTACTACACAATTCTAAAATACAAGACATTTTATAGTTTATATAATACAGTTTAATAAAGTGAAAAATAACTAACAATGTATCGCCTTAGTGATGAGCACTAGGATACAATATTCTGACAAGTTTCTAGAGTCATGTATTACATTCTTCTAGCTAAGAAAGCATTGACTCAGTTTTAATTACTGTTACCCGAATATACTCCGTATTCGTAAAAAAACATTACATTTTTTTTTTTGAGGGGAAAAATTAATTATTACATTTTTACTCCTATTATTTTCACATTATAATAAATAACATAACTTTTTTTTTTGGCTGAAAATAAGAACAATTTGAGAAATGAAATAATAAATGTTGATTTAAAAATTGGAAAAAAAAAAAAATCCTCAAGAAAAGAATATATACAAACTCATGATCATTAATGGTGCAAAGGGTTTGGACCTGATGGAACAAATCTTTTTTCAACACCATAGAGAAATTTACCACAATTACTCGAGAGGGAGTACTGATCGCATTCGACTGGAATCTTCTCATGTCTCTGCCGATTTTGATGCATGAATGGCGTAAAATCAAAATTGCTGCTTGCCATTAATATTTTCCTGTTGAGCTTCCTACCTTGCAGATCACTTGCACTCAAAAATATTATCAACAAATTAATGATGATCAAGAAATGTACAACTTTCTTCAAAGACAGCATCATAATTGAAGAGCTAGGATCGAATCACGAAATGTACATCAAAGCATGAAAAGTGAGAATACCCTCAGTAATTTTTTTTTTTTGGAATTTCTTGTGTTTTTAGAGAAGAAGATAATAGTTCAAAAGGGGGTGGTAAATTTAGGGTTAGAATGCAAATGCAACATGTAGTTTATAAGAAGTTTATTACTTTGCAGGTTCAATATATGACTAATTAAATGGTACTAGTAAATAGTAGTGCCAGCACAAGACAGAAGGGATGGAGCTAGAAAAACAAAGGTTTTTTGCCCAAATTTCACGGATGAAAAAAAGGACCAAAGTTAACTTAATTGTCCACCCAAATTTTGATTACTCCCATAAAAACATGCTTTGCGGTTAAGGAATGCTATGACTATACTCAACCTACAAAGTCAAACCTTTCATATATACTATATATACATATACTCTATTCCAAAATAGTATAAGTCATCCTACACTTTTAATTTTGTCCAATAATATAAGTCATTATACATTACCAATGCAATATTTATTACTCTTTTTTCTATCTTACCTATCATTTATTATCAATCCAACCACTTTTCATTACTTAACTGCAATTGCATTAATGAGTCAAGAGACATTTTAGATATTAATCATCAAATTTATGACATTCAACAACTTTCTTAATCTGTGTGAAAACACATACGATGACTTATATTTTAGAACGGAGGTATATATATATATATATATATATATATATATATGTGTGTTTTGGGGAGCCAAAATGTACAATATTGTGATATAGTTTCCGTATTAAAAAAAAAAAGAAGGTTAAAGTTTATAAATATGTAAATCAATAATGACCATCACCATGCATCCAATTCAAATTAACATAATTTAATTAAAAAGAAAAACTTAATGAGGAGCAAAATAAACTCAAACGAATGAGAAAAAAATATATTTTTATCTCAATTAATCGGGCTTTTATCGTTAGACTCATACTTTAGAATGAAGTGGTTTTGTTTAAAAACGTAAATTGTTCACATTCTGATATGGGTCTCAAATGTGGTCACCAGAATATGGCCACTACTGACAGGGGCGGACACACCCTTTAAAGAGGGGCACTCGGTTCCCCTCGAATAGGAAGAAAACACAATTTTTTATATATATATACACTCCCTCCGTCCTATTTTAATTGCATTGGTTGACTATTCACACGATTAATAAAAGTGTAATTAATATTATGAATCCCATTAAATAATTCAATATGTTTATATTTATGACAAAGTATTACTTAAAGGACATGAATGTAAAAAATATTGGATCATTTAATGAAATTCAAAGCATTAATTACACTTTTGTTAATCGTGTGAAAAGTCAAACAACACTATTATGTTATAAAATATATAATATACATGGATGTCCATTATGAGTCCACATTGTGTATTATTGTATAAATTATTACTACACTAGTTTTATTCCATGAGTTACAAGTAGTGATTGTAAACATAAGTTACAATCTCTTTTCTTCTCCTATCTTAAATACATAGGATGGTTCACATCCTTTAGGCTACTATATAATACCAATGTTTCTTGTATTGTGTACATAGAAGTGATGTAAAGAAGTGAAGAAAATATAGAATCAAGAAGTCTACTTTACATTTTTGTTTTTCTCTTGTGTTTTGTTGTATTGATTCATATCAATATCGATTCTTCTATAACACGTTATCAGCACGAGACTCTACCACTGATAAATCAAACAACTTGGCATTTGATTGGAAAATCTCAATGAGTTTTTAGAAGAAAACCCTGTCTCAACAATGACAATTTCAAATAGTCATGGTTTGCACAGTGACTGCTGCCTTTGGATTCATCCGAATAAGAGATTTCAAAATCAGGGAAGTATATTTCTATGAACTTAATTTATGAGACATATTATTATTTTTCTTGATTGTGGTTGCTATTATATGTATCATTTCATGGAATATTGAAAATGATGAAATGAATCATACTTACATTTGTCTATTTCTTTTGACCTTGTTCAATAGGTTAAATTGCAATTGGGTACACGGAGTTGCAAAAGATGGCCATGGAATACAACTTACTATTTCAGTTCATGCTCCCACCAACTTCCCTCAACCAATTAATGCAGATCTTAAGTGGATGAAATATAGTATGTGCAATGCCGATTTTAAATTTCATCATCACAAGTTTTTTCGTTGTGGTGAGAAATGTGTAGTGACAATATGATTTGAATAAAGAAGCGAGCTACCAAACCGGAAGAAAATGAGGAAAAAGGAAGGGGTTCTATTATTCAGGTAGATTTTATTTATCAATATTATTATATAATTATATTGCTTTTAAATGTACATATTATGGATACAATTTATGATGTTATTTTTACGACATCAATATGATGATGTATCAAGTCAATATCTCATGAAAATATAATTGATATATCCGTCGATTCAATGATGCCATGAAGGCCGAAATATAATCATATTGTGTTCGTCGGACAATTTGAAAATGACTATATGATGACCTGGAGATGGTTAATATTCCAAACGAGCATGGATATGGACTTCATGTCCATCATTCTTTCAATAGCTTATTGCTCGTAAAAGTGAATATGAAATTCACATAAAATAATAAAAGACATGTCGATAGTTTAAAGTGAATATAAAATTCACATAAATAAATACGGATTTGGAGTCCGTAGTAAAGGCATGTTCTCATGAGTGATGTAATGTAAGTTTCAAAAGGTTCACTTTCTATATATATATATCCTCTTCTTGGTTGTAATGAGATGATGATGAAATATAAGAAAAATTGATTTGTCCCCCGCTTGAAATATTTTCCTGAAATTTGTTGATACCCGCATAAGAGGATGTCACATTGAAATGTAGAATCCATCACGGGTTATTGTAAATATTCTGGATATCAATTGTAATAAAAGTATTGTCCAAGATTCGAGGGTGGAAAGAATAAATACAAATAAATCAATCTCGTGACAAATATTATAAATGAACTTGAAGGCCATATCTGAATAGTCGTGTCTGAATCACGTAATACACGCACAGTGTTGACAAAATTTACCAGATGAATTAAGAACTCTAAAAGAGTTATCAATTATAAATGTTATTAGGATTATTTATATTTATTTGTATTTATTTGTATTTATTGTGTATTATTCTCCGTAGTTCTAGAATCTTCCCCAAGTGTATATATATATAGCTATACTGTAAACTCGATTGAATTAATGAAATTACAATTGTAATTCTCTATCATGGTATCAGAGAGATCATAGCACAGATAAGCACTTTGCGTGAGGGAATACCCAAGAAACACACATGGCACGGAGGTGGAGTCCAGCTTATGGTTATTGTATGGTTTAACCCAAGGGTAACAAAGACAGCCAAATAAACGCAGCTTAGCATAGTTAGGATGGGTAGAGTAGAGTTTTTCGTAAGGGGAGAGCATGGCTAAGGTTTTTGTGGGCATTCTGTTGATTAAATAGACAGCCGTGTTGACCGCATAAGACCAGTAGGTGATAGGCATGGATGCATGAGTAAGAAGAGTGAGAGCCGTTTCGACTATATGTAGATGACGACGTTCAAAGATACCATTGTGTTGGGGGGTGTGAGGCTGGGAAGTGTGGTGGGCAATACCATGGGAGGATAAAAATGGGCGTAAGGCAATGTATTCAGTGCCATTATCAGAGTAGAGTGTTTTAATGTCGGCATCAAAGAGTTTTTCAACGTAAGGTTTAAATTTAAGAAAAACCGCTATGAACGAGGGGATAAAGCCAAATAAAACGAGTAAAGTGATCAACAAAAATGACATAGTATTTATAACCGTCAATAGAGTAAATAGGTGCAGTCCAAACATCCGAAAAAATCACATCTAAGGGCCGGGAAGATTGCAAAGTAGAGGTAGTAAAAGGAAGCCGGTGGCTTTTATTACTTAAACAAGCATCACAAGGAAAATAAACAACTGATGATAAACCTAAACAATTGTTTTGAGCTAAAAATTGAATAATCGGAAAGGCTGGATGACCACAACGACGATGCCAAGTCGAGGTAGTCGTCTTATTGGCAGAAAAGGCGAGCAAAGGACTGGAGGACCAAGTGTAGACACCATCTTTAGCTTGGCCCTGGTGGAGGCATCGACCTGTCTTCAAATCCTTCACCAAAAAGGAATCAGATAAGAAGTCAATGGAAACGGAATTATCAGAACAAAATTTTGAAACAGACAAAAGATTCTGAGATAATTGGGGAACACACAAGACATTAGATAATCGAAATGAAGACAGTGAGGCAGAGCCAATATGACTAATAGTAAGAGAACGGCCATCACCAATAATAATATTGTCCAAACCTGTATAGGGATCATGCAGGGACAAGAGATTGAGATCATGGGTCATATGATGAGATGCACCACTGTCGAGCAACCAAGAAGACGCAGCTTGAGCAGGATAAGCCTGTGGGGGTGGTGAAGGCCTCGGGTTGGAAGGAGGGGTAGGGGGACGAGGCTGTTGTTGGAAAAACGGGTAAGTGGGACATCGTTTTGCGGAATGACCAAAGACTCCACATAGTTGACATTTCCCTTGATATGGGCGAGGGGCTCGGGTAGAAGGAGGTTGCGGGCTGGGAAAAGGAGAGGGTGTTGGAGGCATGGGAGGGGTCTTAGGAGGGGGAGGTATGCGGGGTGGGTTGTAGGGAGGGACGGGTGGGCTGTATGGTACTGGTGGACGTGAAAGGGAGTTCGGCCGAGGGGGGTAATGGGCGGCAAAAGCAGTGTATCCAGGTTGATGAACGACAGGATTATGTTGGAGTATACTGGCTTCATGATTGAGCAGTTTCTCATGCAGTTCGGGTAGGGTAATTAAGGTATCACGAGCCTGAATTGCTCTCGATAATTCAATGTATTCAGGCCCCAGATTTTGCAAAATTAAATCAACAAGATCTTCAGGATGCATAGGGGAATCCAAGGCAGCAAGTTCATCAGCCTTTGATTTAATTGACGTAAAGTAAGCGGAGACGGAAGAGTTACCTTTTGTGATGGATCGAATGTGATGTTTTAATTGTTTGATCCTACCACGACTGTGCTTACCAAATGTATCAGCGAGAATGGTCCGTGCCTCTTGCGCAGAATGAGTGTGCTGAATAATGGTGACAAGCTCCGGTGACACCGACCCGAGATGTACGTTATGAATCAATGAATCTTGACGAATCCACAAGTCATATGCCGGATTGGGTGAGGAAACACCATCAGTGGTAATCAGTTTGGGCGGACAGGTTTGAGAGCCATCAATGAACCCAAGGAGGCCATGACCGGTGAGAAGGGTACTCAGTTGAAGCTTCCATGCCGTATAATTGGTGTTTGTCAGTTTAGTGGGTGCGTGGAGGGTGGGATTAAGGACAATGACTGAGGAAATTGCGGGTGAGGGAGAGGGCTGTGTAGGCGTTGCAGCGGTGGGGGTTCCTGGTTGAGTGGTGTCGGAGGAGGAGTTTGCGGTGGACATGGCTAGCAGGGACTGAGTTTAGAACGAGAGGAGTAGGGAAGAAGAAAGCCGGAAATAGCTAGGGTTTATGGAAAAAAAACAGAAAGAAGGAAAGAGAAGGCTGAAAGAAAATTGAAAAAAGGGAGAATCGGATTCTCAACGCTCTGATACCATCATAGAAGAATTACAATTGTAATTTCATTAATTCAATCGAGTTTACAGTATAGCTATATATATATACACTTGGGGAAGATTCTAGAACTACGGAGAATAATACACAATAAATACAAATAAATATAAATAAATACAAACAAGCTCCTAAACCTTACTGCCCAGTTGGATTCTCAATATTATGATACTGAGCCCTCCACTGTTAAACAAGCTTTCACTAGTCCACATTGGCGTCTGGCTATGTCTGAAGAATTTGATGCGCTGGTGCGCAACGGTACGTGGTCTCTTGTTCCTCCCAGTTCTGATCTTAATGTTGTTGGTTGCAAGTGGGTATTTCGGATTAAACGCCATCCCGATGGCTCTATAGATCGCTACAAAGCTCGATTAGTAGCGAAAGGCTTCAACCAGTGTCCCGGTATTGACTATTTTGAGACCTTTAACCCCGTGGTAAAACCTACTACTGATTAAATCTGGTTCTCACCTTGCGCTTTTTCTTTGGGTTGGTCTATGCGTCAACTCGACGTCAATAATGCCTTCTTACAGGGTTCTCTTTCCGAGGATGTTTATATGACTCAGCCTCCGGGCTTTGAGGACTCCGATCAACCCACTTACGTCTGCAAGCTTCATAAAGCTATTTATGGACTTAAGCAGGCTCCCAGGCTTGGTATCATGAACTCCGGACTTTTGTTCTTTCTATTGGTTTTGTCAACTCTGCTGCAGATTCTTCTCTATTTATTGCCAGGACTGCTTCTTGTTAGGAAATCAACGCGGGAACGCAGCGGAATTCAAAAATTTGATTTCCTTTTTCCCAAGATCGACTTCGTTTAAGCAATAAACAAACAAGTAGTAGACGGTGGTTACCTTGGTTGATCTAAAAGATCGACGCTTTGACCGTCTAAGGAGAGTAGTTCGCATAGAGCCGCCCAAGTGTTCGGCCTCTACCGCTAGTCCACACGTAACAGCCACCGGAATCCCACCATGGATTGCTATTGAAAAACTCAGGTTGCTTAGACCGGACTTTTTCCCTCCTCACAAACTCACTATAGGAAGCCCTCTTTCTTACACAAGAACTATGAGTTCTTGCAATTTTCACAAGAACAATTGCTCTTGGAATTATGGTGTACAAAAGAGCTTGGCAACCCCTCATATATATAGTAGATGGGGCGCCCAAGGCTTGCTTGGAGAGGAGGAGAAGAAAACCTTTTTCCAATAAAAATAAGGAAGAATAATTAATGTGATTGATCTCTCTTTCCATAATTTGATTTTCCAATATCTTATACTGATTATAAATTATGTTATTACCATAAATCTATTTTTCTCAAAATCAATTAATATCACATATTAATATTATGGTAATCTTATTAATTAAATTGCACAATCCAAGTGTATCATAATACATAATGAATGGCGCCACTTATTCTCCAAAATTGGCTTATGGAAAATTCTTTAATTAATATGCTATGATTAATTAATTTGCAAAATCAATATATATCATATATCATTAATTTCGAAAATATTTGTATCAATATACATATTTAATTAATCATCATAATTAATATCTTGTATTATATTTATTCATAATAAATAAATACCACCATATTAATTTACCACTATAACCTTTATAGTCTCGAGATAAACTTTCCTTATTTGGTTATCATCTATAACCACATTTTAATCCGGCTGGATGTTCATATGTGTGTGACCCGATAGGCTTCCGAATATGTTGGCCGTAGACACAAAGTGCAAATTACGAAAATGCCCTTCATGCCTAACAATCACGGGATAGCGTCTAGCAACACACCGTGACCCCCAATCATCGGAAGAGTCAAATGCAATGACTACTACCTTTCATGTGAAGCAGTTACCGTGTAACTTACAATCCTATCGCTATAATAATATCCCAACGGTCGTACGTCGAGTGTCAAACATTGACGACCGTATCTTATAATCTGGATATCAAGCTCTCTCGAAGTAACACATTTACTCCTACTTTGCAAAGATTCTCGAGAACAAGACACTCCTTATAAGAAGGCCCTTTCGGATATTTACCCCTACTGATAGGGTACGCGATTCCCGGACGACCAATCACGTATACTCCGCATGCTTCAGTATCACACCCAATCACTACCGCATGATCGCCCCATGGCTGGAAACCTCAATAGTGTCAAAGCATGACAATCCACACCGTGATGCCATGAAGACTCGGTCCTAAGGATAATTACACAAGCGCCACATAGTGTGACACTTATCCGTGTAAGTGGGTCGATCCCTAACGTCACGCATTCTCTAATACACGCCCACGCATACCCAAGTGTCTCTACACTTCGATAGAGCGAGATCTATCCCCGCCTCTTAAAGACAGAAGACATCTAATACGTGCTAGTCTCATTTTATACTATCAATGCCCCATTTGATAGTACATCGACCTAGAGACATTTAAGTATTAAACTTATTAAAGTGATTAGAGATCTCATCAACCATAATCGCCTATCATGGTTTCTCTATCACAATTTAATACTAAGGACGTTATCATATAACAATTCACAATTGGTTCTCTAAAAGAACATATATATGATAATGAGAAAAGCCATTTTATATATGTATAAACATAAAGAAATAGTAGAAATGATCCGACCCGGTCGGATCCGGTCCAACCCGATTGGGTTTAGGACACTATTCCAACAATCTCCCACTTGGCCTAAAACCAATCACTAGCACACACAAGACCTAGTTGAAACACAAGAATCTCATGCAATACTTGCAACCAGCCCTAACCATAAACGGATCGCTATCCGTGGGGACTCAGACTATCTTCATATCATGTTCCAAATTGACCAAGTCAAGGAACCGCCTCAACACACACACGAATCTTTGACGAGACCCTGGTCCTTGCTTCAAGCAATGAATCCACTTACTATATCGGCTATATAGAAAAGGTGGAAGAACGTGCATAAGGTTCAAGAATGAACCTTCTAGATCCATATCTTCGCTCCCGCCGCGCCTCCAAGGCACTTCTGTGTTTTGGCTAAGTTGTAGAGTTTCTGATGACCCATAGGCTAGAACATTTCCGACTCACCTGTATCACTTGATCAAAGTGATTGCAAAACCAGCACAGTAGCTCCCACTCACCTTCATAAGACTCAGGATATACGCGTCAGATATCTACGTTTATTTAATTCCAAGTTTCAATAAACTAGGAAACTTTCCTTAACTTGTTTAAGGATATTCTCGACATTTACCAGATTTACTTTCATACTTGCTCATGACTGTTCACGGACTATGAACATCCGGCATTACCTATAAGATGGTTCATATTGCAGCAGCCAAGGAAACCTTCCATAAGCATCATCTTTCACCTTATCTTTAGGACCAATGTCCTAACACAGGTAGATCTTGCGATCTAT
Source organism: Gentiana macrophylla (assembly GCA_026214975.1). NCBI lineage: Eukaryota > Viridiplantae > Streptophyta > Magnoliopsida > Gentianales > Gentianaceae > Gentiana > Gentiana macrophylla. The sequence goes on along the minus strand of CM047813.1, from coordinate 105,461,350 downwards.
GCTAAACTTCTTTTAGCATCACATCTATATAGGTAAACAATAATCTAACAGCAGTTAAATCTATCACTATATATTCTTATTTCTAAAATTAAGAACTGCTAATCCAAGTGCTTTCGTAAAGACCTTGAATTACCAAACATTAATTGACTGTGACATGGGGTGGTAATTCCTGAGAAAGATATATAATACCTTGCTCAAAAATCATAACACACTCCCACTATCCATCTTGCACATGGGCATATCCTTCTTTTGACTCAATCAAACTCCTTTGATTATCAAACAAAGAAATTGTCTAGAGAAACTTGTTTGAGTCCATAAATGGATCTCATGGGCTTACATATCATGTCATCGTCTATGAACATCGAGCTTTACGCCCAACGCCTTCAACACTATCATCATATAGTCATGATACGAAGTTCTAACAAGTATTATCTGAATAGAACCTGGCTCACCTTACGGGGACATTCCTCAGGTAAGACAGACTAGGTTCATAACCTTGTTGTCCTTGATGGAATCTAATTCGGATATTATGGCTCTGGCCATATCTCTCAATCTTGCCTTTCAAACATTCTTTCATAAGTCGTGAGATATTCATTCTTCAAGATGAACATACCAACAACCTTTTCGAGCTTGAGGTTATCCACAGACTTACTGAGAACTTTTGTGTGCCAGCGGCAAATGATCTACACCTCATCATTTATGTGGGCCTCGCTCATGTTCCATTGGTTGAATATATCTTTGTGGTTCTCAAACTCTTTTGAGATCTCGATTCACTCCCACATTGCTTTTGGAAGAAACACTTCCTTTAGAAGACAAAGCATGTTTGGAGACAAACATTTTGCTCATGGACAAGTAAATAATATCAAGCGTACTTGCTAAGATATTCCACAAAGTTGCATATGTCGTACTAGGCTCCAAGCCTTTCTGACTTTGCTTATGACAACTACAAATCATCGGTTAAGATAGATTTGACATTATCCTCTTCCATATCTAATATGGAATTTATTCAACCTTTATTCTTTGGAACTTGGTTAAGTATAAGGGCTCTATCCCGAAACGGGTAAGGGATACTTTGCATGGCTTGCGTCACACCTTTATCATATAAAGTGTTGTTTCCGTTTTGGGAACACAATCTAATTATGTATCTCAAAGATGGTATCCTTCAAGGGAGAATCTTATTCATTTTCAGACGACTTCTGAAACACCCTTCAGGTATTAATTACTTCAATCCAATTGGAGATTAATTCCTAAATAGCTCATCAATCTCATATTCGTACTAGCGCGAACTTTTCGGGCCTTCCGAATTGTCGTACTTCAATAAGTACATTCAACTATTTCTAAAACAGTGATAGAGATTAATAAACAATTATTTGTGGCATTAATTGTCACAAGCCAACAAGCATCGGTATGTTTAGGCCTTGGACAACTTTCTAGATTTTATAACCTTTTCATAAAAGGGTATTTTAGTCATCTTTAGATAAGATGCGTATCACCCACATGATTCATAATCATATGGTTCAACATCATCAGAATGACGTTTAGTTACACGCTTCCCTTCCAGAGAGACTATGTCTAGAACAACCACAAATATTAAGGATAACAGCCACACAAATATTTAGTTGAGATCATCACATATATCAACTATATAGTGATATCAATCTAGTATGTTGGATTCAGTGACCTTCCAACTTTATCAGAATAACATTTATTCTTTACAATTGAATATGTCTACCAAATCCTAACAGATAACTGAAAGTATGTTCTTCATAAGAATCGGAACATAATAACATTTATTTAGTTCCCTTATCAGTTTACTAGATCCAGAATATGGTAAATGTTACAACGTTTGCTTCACCTTCCATATCTGTATTTAATCTTTCTAATTTAATCACACTCGCAAGATATATCTAAGAGTTGACTTGAACTTAGATAGATTTATCTCAACTCACTTGCCTATAATAGAGACTTCAATGAGCTCTCTATTTAAGCACATGCCCTAACTTTCCTTTTTAATCCTTTAAGCACTTGAGAAATGTTTCTTATTGTAGTCTTCATAAGACTTAAGAAAGATCACAAGAGCCATGTCCTTAATTTCCTTTCATAGAGAAAATCTAAAGTTTATTAAATAGTTTATTCAACCTTTTGAATCGTATCAAACATTGACTATTTAATTAACCTTTAAGCAATGATAGAATTAAGTCGATACTTAAATCTTACAATTTTGAGCATCATTTCCAAAATTCGGTCTAGTCATTCTTATCCAACGTTTGAATAACTCGTCATCGTATGACCGAATGATTATATTGGATCGTATCCACTATCACGAGCTTCCGTTTTCTTTAATAATTAAAGTCTTGGATTCTTGCATCGATATGTAGTCTCCTTGTCTCTAACTACTATAACGGGATTGCTCATGTCATTGCTTATTTTAAAAGGATTAATATTACTTAACCATATTTGAGAACGTTTCTCAAAAGGTTGATCATAATTTGGTTTTACTAATCGAGAATAAATATAAAGTTTGCTAAAACTACAACATAAAAATGAAGATAAAAGAGTGTTGTTGTCTATACACGCAAAATCAAATATGGTCTTTGGGATTATGATTTTGCTCCCAATAGTCAACTACTCCCAATTGACTTTCAAGGATTTTTCAAAATCCTTTAGTCATTTGGAATCCTATCTAGTTGACTCGATCCCGGCGTGGGCGATCGACCGGATCAATTTTGATGGGTAGGTACTTCTTACCAATCGCGTCTAACGCGACTTCCGATGGTTTGACTAGTCAACTATTTGACGATTCACATCGTACATGTGATAGTCAACCTTATGTCTCTAAAATCGACGGTCCCGGCGTGGGCCAATCACCGCAAGATTCTTAGTCCAGTCGTAACCCAAATATTCATGAGATCTCATAACGATCATATCTCGATAATGACGATATACCCGTGGTAGGTCAACTCCCGACGTGGGCCGATCAGTTGGATCCGAACAAGGGCTCTTCACCGTCACTATAATATTGGGAGACATTTTATAACTCGATTTTTGTTGTGGGATTAATTACGTAAATTAATTCACTTAATTAATTTTAATTACGGTCTCATCAAATATATCTATCTCTATAGACATACATCCTACACATTTATCTAGATCGTGCCTAGTCATGCATCTATCGTATCATATAAAATAAATACAAGCACAAAATAAATAAATGCGTAAAGTAACCGGTATGATCATGGACTTTTTTCTAGAGTGCGGTTTGAATACAAGCCGAGCGTAAACCGCTGGTCACAATCTAAGGGTAGCCGCAACCGCCAATAGGATCTTTAATGCGCCATTCTCCAATGGGATCTTCATTTTCGTCTTTCTTTGGTCTCCATCTTCGCTCCATTCTTGTTACATTCAATTTATCTAATATACCCGCCGCTTGCACGGGGAGCCAACGGAATGGGATAAATGCGAGAAAATAAACTAGGTCACGTTTTCATAACGGCCTAGGACAACTTTTTAAACCAACAGAAAATTAAATCATTCACATCTATCCTATCGGTGAGTCCATGATCAATCGGGGTCCATATAATCAAATTATATCTACACTATCTAATCCATACAATTAAATCTTATGAAAAAGATAAAATTAAAATTTAACTACTTGCGTCTTAACTAATCAATTAACATTTAATCTATAAATAATTTTATCCAATCAATTAACTAATTAACATTTAATTAATTAAATGATTTTAATCGAAATAAAATTAACGATTAATTTTAAATGATTTTAATTTTAATTTTAATTAATTAGAACTATTCTAAAATTAAATTAAAATTAAATCTCTCTTTTTGTTTCTTTCCTTTTTGATTCGTAATCAAAGGGATGTCGAATGGTTTCTAAACCATGACACGACTAAACAATGAGATATCTATGCACAATAAATATCACGGACGAAAAATCGAGCACATCGAATTAACGAAGAGTGGGTTCACCGAGAATCCATCACTCAACCTCGACTTAACGTATCGTGATTTGAATCTTGCATCTATCGACTAATCACAACTATGAACTATATTGAAACATAAAATACACAAAACAAAATAATTTCTTTTTCGTGTATCGTTTTACGAATCAAAATATATCATCTTTTAATTACGTGATTTAAACGATAAAATTAACTACATAAATAAACATGCTTATTGCTTAAGCTCAAGCTCGCTCCGATACCTTTGTTAGAAATCAACGCTGGGAACGCAGTGAATCAAAAATTTGATTTCCTTTTTCCCAAGATCGACTTCGTTTAAGCAATAAACAAACAAGTAGTAGACGGTGGTTACCTTGGTTGATCTAAAAGATCGACGCTTTGACCGTCTAAGAAGAGTAGTTCTGCATAGAGCCGCCCAAGTGTTCGGCCTCTACCGCTAGTCCACACGAACAGCCCGCCGGAATCCCACCATGGATTGCTATTGAAAAACTCCGGTTGCTAGACCGGACTTTTTCCTCCCTCACAAACTCACTATAGGAAGCCCCCTCTTTCTTACACAAGAACTATGAGTTCTTGCAATTTTCACAAGAACAATTGCTCTTGGAATTATGGTGTACAAAAGAGCTTGGCAACCCCTCATATATATAGTAGATGGGGCGCCCAAGGCTTGCTTGGAGAGGAGGAGAAGAAAACCTTTTTCCAATAAAAATAAGGAAGAATAATTAATGTGATTGATCTCTCTTTCCATAATTTGATTTTCCAATATCTTATACTGATTATAAATTATGTTATTACCATAAATCTATTTTTCTCAAAATCAATTAATATCACATATTAATATTATGGTAATCTTATTAATTAAATTGCACAATCCAAGTGTATCATAATACATAATGAATGGCGCCACTTATTCTCCAAAATTGGCTTATGGAAAATTCTTTAATTAATATGCTATGATTAATTAATTTGCAAAATCAATATATATCATATATCATTAATTTCGAAAATATTTGTATCAATATACATATTTAATTAATCATCATAATTAATATCTTGTATTATATTTATTCATAATAAATAAATACCACCATATTAATTTACCACTATAACCTTTATAGTCTGAGATAAACTTTCCTTATTTGGTTATCATCTATAACCACATTTTAATCCGGTGGATGTTCATATATGTGTGACCCGATAGGCTTCCGAATATGTTGGCCGTAGACACAAAGTGCAAATTACGAAAATGCCCTTCATGCCTAACGATCACGGGATAGCGCCTCAGCAACACACCGTGACCCCAATCATCGGAAGAGTCAAATGCAATGACTACTACCTTTCATGTGAAGCGATTTACCGTGTAACTTACAATCCTATCGCTATAATAATATCCCAACGGTCGTACGTCGAGTGTCAAACATTGACGACCGTATCTTATAATCTGGATATCAAGCTCTCTCTCAAGTAACACATTTACTCCTACTTTGCAAAGATTCTCGAGAACAAGACACTCCTTATAAGAAGGCCCTTTCGGATATTTACCCCTATCGATAAGTACGCGATTCCCGGACGACCAATCACGTATACTCCGCATGCTTGAAGATCACACCCAATCACTACCGCATGATCGCCCCATGGCTGGGGAAACCTCAATAGTGTCAAAGCATGACAATCCACACCGTGATGCCGCGAAGACTCGGTCCTAAGGATAATTACACAACCGCCACATAGTGTGACACTTATCCGTGTAAGTGGGTCGATCTAACGTAAGCATTCTACAATACACGCCCACGCATACCCAAGTGTCTCTACACTTCGATAGACGAGATCTATCCACCTTCTTAAAGCAGAAGACATCTAATACGTGCTAGTCTGTTTATACTATCAATGCCCCATTTGATAGTACATCGACCTAGAGACATTTAAGTATTAAACTTATTAAAGTGATTAGAGAATCTCATCAACCATAATCGCCTATCATGGTTTCTCTATCACAATTTAATACTAAGGGCGTTATCATATAACAATTCACAATTGGTTCTCTAAAAGAACATATATATGATAACAGAAAAGCCATTTTATATATGTATAAACATAAAGAAATAGTAGAAATTATCCGACCCGGTCGGATCCGGTCCAACCCGATTGGGTTTAGGACACTATTCCAACACTTCTAGTATTACTATTTTGCTTGTTTATGTTGACGATATTATTATTACTGGCAGCTCTTCGTCTCAGGTTCAGCAGGTTGTTGATGCTCTTGGACAGCGATTCTCTATTAAGGATCTTGGGCCTTTATCTTATTTTTTGGGTGTTGAGGTCACCCCTAATGCTTCTGGTCTCATGCTTACTCAAACCAAATATACGCATGAGCTTCTTTCTCGGGTTAACATGCAAGACTCCAAGCCTGTCTCCACTCCGCTTCCCTCTGATGCTTTCACATCCGATGCCATGGCTTCTCCCTCGCATTCGGATGTTACTCAGTATCGTCAAGTTCTGGGTGCTCTACAGTATCTTTTGTTCACTCGTCCGGACATTGCTTATGCGGTTAACAAGCTTTCTCAGTATATGCATGATCCTTCTGATTATCACTAGTCGCTTGTTAAACGTATTCTTCGTTATTTAGCTGGTACCCTGCATGATGGTCTCCAATTGTTCTCTGCGTCCCCGCTTGCTCTTCATGCTTTCTCTGATGCTGATTGGGGTGGGAATCAGGATGCCGGTTACTCGTCGACGTCTGCCTATTTGGTTTTTCTTGGTCAAAATCTCGTTTCCTGGAGTTCTAAGAAACAGACTTCTGTTGCGCGTTCCTCTACTGAACAGAATATCGCTTTGTTGCTGATACTGCTGCCGAACTTGCTTGGTTCACTTATCTCCTGGAGGATCTTGGTTTCTCTATTGCTACTACTCCGGTAATTTTTTGCGATAATGTTGGTGCTACTCAATTGTCTGCTAATCCCGTTTTCCACTCACGTATGAAGCATGTCGCCATTGATTATCACTTTATCCGTGATCATGTTCAGCGCGGCCTGGTTTGTGTCTCTCATGTGTCCAGTGCCGATCAGCTCGCCGATGCCCTCACTAAACCGCTCTCTCGGCTTCCGTTTACACATTTTAAGTCCAAGCTGGGCCTTCGTCCTCCTCGTCCCGCTTGAGGGGGCGTATTAGGATTATTTGTATTTATTTATATTTATTTGTATTTATTGGGTATTATTCTCCGTAGTTCTAGAATCTTCCCCAAGTGTATATATATATATATATATATATAGCTATACTGTAAACTCGATTGAATTAATGAAATTACAATTGTAATTCTTCTATCAAATGTTCTAGTAATATAAAAGTTATGAAAGATGTTAACGGTGATTTTTACGATATATATGATATTATTTCGTAGCAATTTCCTTTGTGTTTTATTACTTTTTATAGAAAAGTAAGTGTTTAAAGGATTTATTGAGAGAATGCATATGAAATTGGTTTAAATGCAAAATCGAGCTTATTACGTGTTTTTATCGATGATTTTTCCATCAATATATATGGTTCTACATTTTGCATGTTTTGTCGTGTTGTAGGTACGCTTACATGTTACGGAGGAAGCTAAAACGACGTTTAACTGAAGATTGAATAGAATGAGGAAGATGCATATTGAAGATCGAACGACGCGTTTGCCATCCGTCCAACACTGGGTGGCGTCGAATGGATCAAGCGCCCACTGGAGCCTTTGGATTCGAGGATGTTGATTTTTTCGTGGACGAGCGTTCAAAATTACATAGGACGGGTGTCTCGATCCGGCTCGCCCGACTCGAAAGTTTTTATTGAAAGGTCGAATCTGCGACAAGATCTTGGACGGGCGTCCAGCCACCGCCTCAGCCTAAACCGACTTCAAAACATATTTATAGTCGCGTTATTTTCCAACCCTAAACAACAATTCGATCCCTGGCCGCCCCAGTCCCCTAGGGGGCGCCCTAGCTGCGTTTTCCCACCATCATAAACATCTTTTTATCTTCTTTTAATATATATGATTTGTTTTCCAACGATGAGCTAAGGCTAAGCCTAGAACGAGCTTTGTGAAGCCAATTCTCAACAGCGTTTTGATTTCGAATCTTGGATTGGTTTGTGAGTTTTTATTTAAAGTTTGTATCTTTATTATGTGCTTTATTGATTATGCAATTTAAATTGAGAGATGGTTGCTATTTGATGTTTAACGTTTGATGAGAATCGTTGTTAAACTCTAGATCACCATATTAAAGATTAGATTTTTAACCTAAACACAACGAGAGTTACTAGGTTAAATTTCTAGGTTGCTAGATTGAGAAATCTTACACCTTTGTTATGGAAGCGTTAATCTTTAAGATCGAGAGATGAGAGATTAATAGGCGAATTATCTACGAGAGTAGAAATTCATACATTTGATAGGTGAACCACATCTTTATTAAATCTTCACTAAACGATCTAGGGTAGAAATTGAGAGTTGCGAGATACATGGATCATTGCTTGTTCCTCGTTAACTTAATTGAAAGAATCATTGTGCCTTGTTCTTCGTTGCTAGCTTAGAATTTTATTTTCATTTTAGTTTACAGAATAGAATTAGTTATTTTAGGTTCAGTAATCATATTTCGGCTTTGGATTGACAACCCTCCATCCAGATTTATTGTATTCGTTTTAGTTTTGTTTTGTGTTTTTCGTGACAAATCTTTAGAAAGATTAATAAACTAGATAAACAACCTCGATTTCCTGTGAGATCGACCCGGTATTAACCTCTATACTACGATCCCTGCACTTGGGGTAAACCGGATTATTTTTATTACTTGTTTGTTTTGCTTAAATAAAATCCGAGACAAAAGACATGTCATAAAATAGCTATATAGCATATCAATATATAAGACACAATAAGAATTGTAAATCTCATGTGGGGAGAATATGAACATGAAGTTCAGTGTATTATATTATTTTATCGAAACCCCTGAAAGAATGTAAAAAATAATGTGAATAATTTTTGAAGAATCTGAAATGACATAGTGCTACAGATGTTGATATTTATTCTAAACGCATGAAGCGTATAAGTTGTTTTGTTTCCAAAAGATATAAATCTCATAGATATGAGATGATTAAATAAATTTTATAATCATTAGAAACAAAAATCAAATAGCACTTATCATTGTGTTTGAAATTGTGTAAATCGCTTGAAGCGAATGACACAGCATCAAGTTACAACTCGGTGCAATTACTACATTTTTAACGAAGATCATTTCTTGGCATTAGGGGGAGATAAGAGAACCCCATTTTAAAATATAAGAATGTCGAGAAATTTTATAAAGATCTTCTACGCATCATTCTAACTAAATTGTGTAAATAGTTTAACTTGCGATATTTAGCAAGGAACTGACAAATGCTTTTACTGAGTATAAAGAGTGACTATTTATAAATGCACTCAATCAAATTTGATTGATAATATTATCTAGGCGAGAAAGAGTAGAAGACCGATCGGTGTAAAAGATAAAATCCACGTAAAGTGAATTCACCATTGATATTAAGTCACTCATGAAATATCTCGAAGAGATTTGTCTCGAAAACAAAACCCCAACTAAATTCGCACGTGCATCCAACGATAAAATATTGGGGTTGCAGAACAACCGGATCCATGCATTGATAAAGATTCGGTTTATGCTAATATCGAATAAGCAAAATATTTTTGGGAGAGATTTATAATATATTATCACAGTCGTCGACGTCATATTTGCCTCATAATTTGCTATTATAATATTGATCCAGAACCCAAATCGATAGTGAAGTGCTAGAAGCACATAGACTGGGTAAAAATGATAAAAGCAATGGATGCCGATATTGATTTAGTGATCAAATATTGATTTTGATCAATTATATTCTCCCGTTACAAATAATATTATGTTTCGCTACTTAATCACTCTGGCAACTATTATGTTTTATATGACGTCGTGACCGTATATTTATAGGTCATTAGACATGAGTAGTCATATGAATATCTATGATGAATTTCAAAAAAATGAAAGAAAATGAATATCGCAACATGCAAATTATTTAGTTGCAAAGGTCTTTGCATGACCAATAGCATTCATGATAAATGAAATAATCAAATATAGTTCTTTTGAAGATGGAATATATATGCATATGTATAAGTAGCTCATACATAATGATATGAGTTATGATACTGAATCCCCTATTGTTATTTATGAGGACAATTCGGATTTTGTTGCTAGTGTTGCACAATTGAGTAGTGGATATGATAATCTTTAGCCCCTACATTTAAATTGAACTCTATAAGAGAGGTGATTTACAAAAAGTATGCTTTTGTGACAGTCTAATAGATTTGTTCACTAATTTAATTCCTACATTTTTTTCGGAAAAGATGTTATTTTATAGTATTGTAATGCGTACATTTGAAAGAATGTTGTCGTTAGGGGGAGTGATGAGCTTAAATTTACCCCTCGAAAATATATTTATAAAGACTCGAAAACTGTGGGTAAACTAACTCTCTAACCAGCAGAGTACCGGGTCGATTGTTAGAATAGCTACAGGAGAACGAGGTCGATCCCAAGGGAAAAGTGTTTGTAAGTACCAAAGTGAACGTGTGTCTTAGTCTAGGCGATCAAGTTTTTGGAAGGTTTGTTACTACACGACACTAAAATAATCAAGTCTAAAGAGAGAAAAGAGAGAAAGTAAGTTAAACTACTGGGTTTTAAAGATAGGTTAAAAGACATAGCCGAACCATGATCAAAATAGCTAATTTCAACCCCAAGGATAGACAAAACCGGAAGTGTGCATTATAACAAACGAACTCTCACATTCAATCTCACGGGTGCGTGCTCTAATTCGATGTTAAGATCTCGAACAACTCTCCTTTAACATCCTATGTGAGGTTAATTAATTCTCTTTTAGAAAACCGATTATCCTAACATGATTAAGTCTTTGTGAGACGCTTGATATAACCTCGTTACGGAAACAAGTCCAAAATTACTCGGTCGAAGTGACTACCGATTCATACTCATCAACGTCTTACACCAAACATCTTAACGCCGAATGTGTCAAAGCGATGAAACCAAGCCTTACCTAATCCATGGTCTACCCGAAAGACTCCGTGAAACAACTTGTCATCGTTGGCTCAAGAACCACCCGGCACTTCATAGTTCAACCCCGGGTCTAACACTAAACTACACTAATCTAGACTACCACATTCAAGTTACTATGTTGATAATAAAACACCGATGAGCGGGCTTGAATTCACGACCTAAAACCCGGTATATTTTACCTCCCGATCTTAGAACCCTTTTCCCACACCATTCTCTCTCGAACAACTCTCAAGAATGATGTGTGAATTTTTGACCTAGGTAGCTAATCTAGCCCAAATCCGTTATAACAAGTTCTAAGACGTGAAATATGTGAGATTCAACAATAAAAAAAAGCACAACACACTCCCAATTTTATCTTCCAAATGTTGATTTCACCAAATTTTACATGATTCGACTATAATAAGTTTAGCTACTCATATATATATGTAGATATATAGATATTACAAGTAATCAGACTCTGTCAAAATGTCATGGATTACATTAGTGGGAAGTTTTACATAATAGCCTACATCAATGCCGAATTCTATTAAAACCAAATTAAAACCTTAATCCAATCATTTGCCAGATTCTCGATACTTATATATATATATATATATTTATATGTATATATATATATCTATATAACAAAATGAAAGAACGAAAAACGGAAACTATATTATAACGATAATTATTCAAATTATAACTTAAATTACAACTATATATATATATATATATATATATATATATAGGCCCAAAAGAAAAATGAAGAGAAAAGATGAAGAAGGGATGGGGAAGAAAGGGCAAGGAAAATGGATGGGAATGGGTTGTATATATATAGGAAGAGATATACATACACACATATTTATATATATATATATATATATATATATATATATATATATATATATATATATATATATACATATACAAGAGAATATGCTATGAATATGCTAAATTTTGTTATAAGTTTGTTAAATGCACATGGGTATAATGATGAGTCCTCACATGCACCATCAAGTTGGTTATATCATCAAGTTGGTTATATCAAGTTGGGAAAATATCTCCACTTTTCCCGGCGTTTCTATAGCGGCGCTTATCGATAAAATAGCCATAACTTGAGTTGTAGACCTCCAATTGACGTGATTCAAAATGCGTTGGAAAGCTCATTTGAATATCTACAACTTTTATGAAGAACTCTTCCCAGAAAATGCCTCTAAGTTGGGTCAAATGTCTGTCGTAGATATTTTACGGTAGAAGCATTCGGAGACAATTGATCCGTTTGAACTTGTTAGCTTATGGCACATTCTTCCATCCATCAAAATACATCTTTTAGGCTCAAAACATGTCGTTATGTGGAATCTTGGTCAATGTATAATCCTCGCAATGAACCACCAAAACACCAAACGTAAATCCGACCACGACACTCCGGTTCTTAAACCGGTACAAAACTAGTAAAAACATTATATTTTATATAATACTTACTACTAACGCACTTAGATAAATCTAAGGAATTTATGACTCGAAATGACATAATAACGCTCAAAATGGTATCGAAGTGGGGTAAATTGTTATAATAATAATAATGAATTTTTCCTCATCACAACCTCCACTTAGCTTTTGGTCGTCCCTCGAACAAAACAAGCGATAAAATAAAATGAATGAGGAAAAATTCATGCAAAGATAAGATAATAGGGACAACCAGACGATATAACCATTAGAATTACAACCAAAGCGTTAACCTCAATATAAATGTATAGCAGTGTGTGTGTGACAAGCCTTTTCAATTTCCACTATCCTCTCTTGAATAATTCAAGCAATACGCACAAATATCCATTCAGACAATCCTAATGACTTTCCTAGGTATAAGCGAATGATTCCACACAAAGTCCTCCGTGTACTTATTAGGATAATCCCTAAAGCATATCATTCAGTTTATACTGGGGATAGTCAGAAGGTAACTAAGTTTTCAACCATGCTTAACCAAATTGTCATTTTTTTCCACATTTGTAGCATATGCCTTCATTCCCAGCAATAGGACGTTTCGTGATAACCCCCTAGCTGGACTACTATCATCAGGCAGTTGCCCTCTTTCCCAGCAATAGGACGTTTCGTGATAACACCCTAGCTGGACTACTATCATCGGGCAGTCGGGAGCTTTTAAACCTCATAGTGATATAGGACGTTTTCGTGATAACGCCTCTCGCACTCAAATCATTGGTAGCTACAACCGACATATATATAGTTCATCTTAATTTGGTATTTTTCTTTTCATTCCACTTAACTTATATCCTTTCTATCACATTCAAACCTTTCGATATTCACAAGATAATCGTTCAAAAATTAGGTACTAAGTTCCGCAATTATCTCTAGAATAACCACTAGGATCTTGAATGGATACAGTTTAAAATTTTTGCTTCAATATCAAAGGCTTACGTGAACAATGAATTCATGTTACACAAATAAATTTGGGGTTAAAATGCACTTACGGTTCACTTTGGTTATATACATCCACATCGATCATTACATCATCAAATCCATGAAATATATACCTTATACAATTTATTTTAATCAACTCATTAATGCTCAAAAATCAAAAACTAAGGGATTAAACACTTACCGCCATTCTTTAGACCAACCACGCCTCTACCCCCCACTTACGAACTTGCATTATCCTTAAAGCATAGTGAATGAGATAGAGATGAAGACTTAACTTATAAACCTGGCAGAAAGATGCTATCGAATCCCGTAACAGCCATGAGAAAGCACAACCCGAATCCCTATACAAAAACAATCAAAGCAAAGCAAACACGGGACATGGTCCTCGTGCACAAAAAAACATCGAACAGGGATATGGGAATAATAAGAAAATGGCCCTGTCACGTCAGAAAATTCGATAGACAATATAGATAGCAAATCTCATAAAAGCTTTAGATGGAAAAATAACCTTAACGGGTAAAACACAGAACATCTAAGCATATACGTATCACATGAGCATCTATCATAGTCAAGTCAGCTATTCCTAGATTCATTTTTTTATTACACACAGTTTTATTAAGGCGGGAAAACTCATCACTATACTACAACGACTAGAAATTTGAAACAGACTAGATCATGAAATGAAATGTGTGAAAAAGTATTGAGTCTTTTATACCCAGATCCTCAAGGGTTCAACAACCTAAGTGCAAGAAATGATGTATTTGAATGTTTTCTTTATACTCCCTCGGGATTTTTGGATAACCACCTAATCGTTCCCTTTTAATGAAATTCAAACCTTCATCCTGAGACTTGGTTGTGCTTTGTGTTCATCTTTCATACAGATTCTACATTTCATTAAGACTAGTCTTATTATTATTATTATTATTATTATTATTATTATTATTAACGGGCTGCCTCCCGGTAGCGCTTTTGTTTAACGTCGTTTGCTCGACAGGGTGACTCTATACAGACTCAATCAACCAAAATCCAAACTTAAGAAGATCAACAGCTTAAGAAAAGTGATCAAAGCGAGAACCATCGAAATTAAATTGTCTAGAAACGTACCTCTTTTAATTCTCGATGTCACCTCCTCCCAGCCAAAGAATCTTCTGTTATCAGCCTGTCGAACCATCTTCTTTACTATTCCATAAAGTTCATCCATCGGGGAGTACACAAACTGGACCGCAGAAAATTCATCCTCACAGAGTGGACGAATGTAGTAATCCGGGACCGTTATATCAAATATTACCAACTCTCCCGGTGGCTCTACCAAAGATGGCCGATCAATCTTATTAGGTTTTCTCATACACTCCTTATGGAAATCTCCACTTGGAAGTGATAGAGAAATGGGCGATCCCGTAGGCTCTTCAAACTCTAAAATCTTATTATAGCAAATCAATCATCAACCTCACTCTCAACTCGAACTTCTTTAATGGTTACATCATCATCCTTAACCACCTCTATTGCACGTTTTCTGCTCAAACCCCATTATTTCAATCAATTGCACCACCCTCTCTTGAAGATTTCTTATGGCGAGAGTCGATTTTATCGAACTCTTGCATATCCTTCTTTAGTTGAATCAAATTTCGCCCAAAAGAGTAATCTGATCTATTTGAATGTCGGTGAGGTCTTCTGGTGGGGGAAAAGCGATCATCCGACTTTGATTCATTGAAGGTGAGTAGTAGTCTTCTTGCCATTCCGCATAATCGATCAGGTGGTGAATGCAGTTGAAGCTATCAACGATTGAGCATGAACACCGTAATCCTGATAAGCACCAGGGTTAGGACAACCCTCGTAATATTGTGGCTCATAACTCGAATAACCATAATTCTGGTCCTGGTATGCATTAGGGCACTGATAATCCCATGAACCTTGGTTATTCTGCTGCTGATACTGAGGTTGAGGCACGAACTGTTGTTGATAACATTGTTCCGGTGCCTAAAGTTGGTAGGAGTATTGTTGTTCAGGTGAGTAGTATTGATTGAAAAATCCATCCATTTAAGCTCAATCTGCAAGATCTCAGAAAACAACAAGAAAACTATAAAATTTTTCTCTTTTTTTTTCTTTTTTTTTCTTTTTTTTTTATATGGTAGCCGAAGACCCTAAGCCCCAGTTCTAGCCGGACTTACAAGATATCAACCTAATATAACAACCCCGTAAAGAGATTGGGTTAAGTACCAAAGTCGTATTCAAACCGAGTTCAGGACAATATCACTTCAGCATCCCAAGACTTTTATCGAAAATAAAATAAAAATAAAAACCTAGGCCCAAGCCTTCGGTTCACTTACAAGATATCACAAATAGCACACTTGTTCCCCGGCAACGGCGCCAATTTTTGATGAGCTTAAATTTACCCCTCGAAAATATATTTATAAAGACTAAAATCAGGTAAACTAACTCTCTAACCAAAGAGTGCCGGGTCGATTGTTAGAATAGCTACAGGAGAACGAGGTCGATCCCAAGGAAAAGTGTTTGTAAGTACCAAAGTGAACGTGTGTCTTAGTCTAGGCCGTTAAGTTTTTGGGAGGTTTGTTAATACACGACACTAAAATTATCAAGTTCTAAAGAGAGAAAGAGAGAAAGTAAGTTAAACTACTGGGTTTTAAAGATAGGTTAAAAGACATAGCCGAACCATGATCAAAATAGCTAATTTCAACCCCAAGGATAGACAAAACCGGAAGTGTGCATTATAACAAACGAACTCTCACATTCAATCTCACGGGTGCGTGCTCCTAATTCTGATGTTAAGATCTGAACAACTCTCCTTTAACATCCTATGTGAGGTTAATTAATTCTCTTTTAGAAAACCGATTATCCTAACATGATTAAGTCTTTGTGAGACGCTTGATATAACCTCGTTACGGAAACAAGTCCAAAATTACTCGGTCGAAGTGACTACCGATTCATACTCATCAACGTACTACACCAAACATCTTAACGCGAATGTGTCAAAGCAGTAAACCGAAGCCTTACCTAATCCATGGTCTACCCGAAAGACTCCGTGAAACAACTTGTCATCGTTGGCTCAAGAACCACCCGGCACTTCATAGTTCAACCCCGGGGTCTAACACTAAACTACACTAATCTAGACTACCACATTCAAGTTACTATGTTGATAATAAAACACCGATGAGCGCGGGCTTGAATTCACGACCTAAAACCCCGGTATATTTTACCTCCCGATCTTAGAACCCTTTTTCCCACACCATTCTCTCTGAACAACTCTCAAGAATGATGTGTGTGAATTTTTGACCTAGGTAGCTAATCTAGCCCAAATCCGTTATAACAAGTTCTAAGACGTGAAATATGTGAGATTCAACAATAAAAAGCACAACACACTCCCAATTTTATCTTCCAAATGTTGATTTCACCAAATTTTACATGATTCGACTATAATAAGTTTAGCTACTCATATATATATATGTAGATATATAGATATTACAAGTAATCGACTCTGTCAAAATGTCATGGATTACACGGCGCTGAAGTTTTACATAATAGCCTTACATCACAATGCCGAATTCTATTAAAACCAAATTAAAACCTTAATCCAATCATTTGCCGATTTTCGATATTATATATATATATATATATATATATATATATAACAAAATGAAAGAAAACAAAAAGAAAGAACGAAAAACGGAAACTATATTATAACGATAATTATTCGAAATTATAACGAAATTACAACTATATATATATATATATATATATATCTCTATAGATATATATATATAGGCCCCAAAAGAAAAATGAAGAGAAAAGATGAAGAAGGGATGGGGGAAGAAAGGGCAAGGAAAATGGATGGGAATGGGTTGTATATATATAGGAAGAGATACACATACACACATATTTATATATATATATATACATATACAAGAGAATATGCTATGAATATGCTAAAGTTTGTTATAAGTTTGTTAAATGCACATGGGTATAATGATGAGTCCTCACATGCACCATCAAGTTGGTTATATCATCAAGTTGGTTATATCAAGTTGGGAAAATATCTCCACTTTTCCCGGCGTTTCTATAGCGGCGCTTATCGATAAAATAGCCATAACTTGAGTTGTAGACCTCCAATTGACGTGATTCAAAATGCGTTGGAAAGCTCATTTGAATATCTACAACTTTTATGAAGAACTCTTCCCCAGAAAATGCCTCTAAGTTGGGTCAAATGTCTGTCGTAGATATTTTACGGTAGAAGCATTCAGGACAATTGATCCGTTTGAACTTGTTAGCTTATGGCACATTCTTCCATCCATCAAAATACATTTTTTAGGCTCAAAACATGTCGTTACGTGGAATCTTGGTCAATGTATAATCCTGCAATGAACCACCAAAACACCAAACGTAAATCCGACACGACACTCCGGTTACTAAACCGGTACAAAAACTAGTAAAAACATTATATTTTATATAATACTTACTACTAACGTACTTAGATAAATCTAAGGAATTTATGACTTGAAATGACATAATAACGCTCAAAATGGTATCAGAAGTGGGGTAAATTGTTATAATAATAACAGTGAATTTTTCCCTCATCAGGGAGCGACAACTTCAAAACAATATTGATGTTTTGCTCCTTAGAAGTTATGACTGTACTCTTTTTCCCTTTAACTAAGTTTTTTCTCATAGGGTTTTCTTAGTTAAAGGTTTTTAACGAGGCGGTCAGTGCAACACATAAAAACGCATATGTCATGAACTATTTCCTTGTCTAGTTTTTGTCCCACTGGGTTTTTCTAGCAAAGTTAATAGTATGTGAAATATATGTTATGCAACGTAGATAGAGCATTCAAATCAGCTCAAAATTCAATGTTTTGTCTACTATTACAATTGCGAAGAAGATCGTTCATCTCAAATTCTAGTAATATTTACATAAGTGGGAGAGCACATGATTTTTAGAAGAGAAGTGAAATCGATATGCGATGAATCAAGTCTAAATGTTGATCCAACAGATTCATTAACCAAGTGAGATGTTACAAAGCATGTGCAATCGACATATCGTTACGGACGATTTACAACCAAAGACGGTACCCGACATTAATATCAAAGAGCTCGGAGAATGTTTTCATCAGGGGGAGTAATACAAACACAAGTGAATATGTACTATTTTCATTTCATTGGGGTTTTCTCTAGTAAGATTTTAACAGACATATTCATTGTGTAATGGACTCCAAGGGGGAGTGTTATAAAATATATAATATATATATGGATGTCCATTATGAGTCCACAGTGTGAATTTTGTTCTAAGTTACTACACTAGTTTTATTCCATGAGTTACAAGTAGTGATTGTAAACATAAGTTACAATCTCTTTTCTTCTTCCTATCTTAAATACATAGGGTGGTTCACATCCTTTAGGCTACTATACAATACCAATGTTCTTGTATTGTGTACATAGAAGTGATGTAAAGAAGTGAAGAAAAATATAGAATCAAGAAGTCTACTTTACATTTTTGTTTTTCTCTTGTGTTTTGTTGTATTGATTCATATCAATATCAATTCTACTATAACAACATAAAACTTTTATAATGTAAATAAAAATACATAGTTATTACCAAAGTGATACATATAAACAAATATTAATAAGTTTTGAAATGTTGTTTTTCGTCAAAAATATTGTTTGTAGTGTTATAAATCCTTATTCATAGAAGTAAAATGGTAAATGTGTTAAAATTCCATGATATATTGTAGTGTTTCTTTTTCTATTATATAAAGTAAAATGTTTGGTCGAATTTTGTTGGTCCCTTGAAAGGCTTTGTACAAGTTTAGAGAGGGGTTGAATAAACTTGTAACTTAAAACTTTTTCTGAGTTTGACAAATCAGCTGATAGTTAGCTGACTATGAGGTCTGCTAAGTCTGGTGCAGCAGAATAAAATTTAATCCTTTACTTGTTACTCAAAAATTAATTTCAAAGCTAAGTGTTGGGCACTCAAGTGCGCAGTGTGTGTTCAGTAATGTAGATTATTTGTTGATGTGATTCAGCAGATATGAGTAAAATGCAGAAATTATATGTAGTAAATAAAGTAGTTAAGATTTATAATGGTTCCAGGTGGTGTAATAATGTCAGTCAACTCTTCTCCTGTGATATACTGATGTTGGAGCAAATTCACTAGTCTTTGAGTTGCAATTACAAAAGCCCTAAACTGATTGTCCTTGACCAATAAATATGGCTTCACAATCTGAAAATAATAAACAGGTAGAATTGATGCTCCCAAATACTCCACTGGTCCTTGAATGGTTTAATTGCCTCTTCAACAGCTCCACCACAAAATACAACAATCCTTGACACTTCAACAGTGCTTCAGAATAATCCTTGAATTGGATTAAATTAATTTGTGCATACTTAGCTGATGTCTGGCATATAGGTCTGTTGAGTCAGATAATCGGCGCCAGCTACATCTGATCGACAGATTTAATTTACATCTTTTTAGCCTGGTCAACTATTTGCATGTTATCGTAAATTAGCATGAAGGACTTGCAAGGTGAAGTGTTAATTAGGACATAGCCTAGATAGATCCTTAAGAACGTGACAGTCAGTGTCGATGGCTACATAGGGAGGTCTTCGGTCTTGAGACGGCTATCCCTAGATCTTATTGCGTATGGATTAATACAACCAATGAAGGAGGTTAATTGCACATAGGCGCCTACTGCCCGTCCAATGAAAGTATCGTAATATTAGGGGTCAGCACCCGCAACTGTTAAAGAGTTAAAATTCACCACAGGGTAGATCAATGCATAAACTGGGGGAAATAACTAATAACTCATAGTTATACTAATTCATTATAAACTCTCAGTGTTGAACTTGCATAATCTTGTGTGTTCACTGATACCACTTTTCTTTTATGTACCATTGTTGGTCGTTGACCGCTTTAATTGTTCTCAATCTTAGTTAATTCACCTTTAACGAGTCTCTGTGGATTCGACCTTAACTTGCATTCACTATACTGCGATAGACCTAGTCCTATTGCTAGTAATTCGTGAGTTGCACACGATCAAGCTTTTTGGCGCCGTTGCCGGGATCGTGTCAAGAATACCTTTGATTTGAGATTGTGAATTTGTATATATTTTCATTTCTGTAAATTATTTCGTTTTCTGTTTAATAAGTTTGTTTATAAGTCTGTTAATATTTGAGTCGTAACAGTTTCAATTCTGCTCGTTTCTAGAAAATTCAGCTCGAAATTGCGAGGGTTCTGGAAATTAACAGAATCATTTATGTTCGGTCAACGTCAAGTCAGTAGTTAGAGTCTGTATATTTTTTAGTTTGCTAGGCGAGTGTAACATCCGCCGAGGAAAGTAACTGACTTTTTCTTTTTCTTGCAGTACGCTACACGGATTTCAACAGCCAAACTTGAGAGATTCATACCTAAGATTGAAAAGTTTGCCAAGAAGAAACTAAAGGAAGCTTGAGAAAAGACCGAGAGGCTGAAGGACAACGTAAGCTCACACGAAGGAGATCAAAGTAAGAAGGATATGGATGAGGAAATCCCACCACTGGAAGATCCAAAAGAAGAAATGGCAGAAAGGAACGGAGTCAATGGAGGAAATGGTGCCAATGGAGGAAGAAATTGAGCAGAAGCTGACATACCTACAGAAAGAAGAACTCTACAGAGCTATGCCCTGCCAACGATCGAGCAATTTATGCCAGCAATTGTTCAGCCATAGAACACATCTGAGATTTTCCATACAAAGCCTAATGTTATTCAAATGGTGACTAATTACACTACCTTTCATGGAGTGCCAAACAAAGATCCTAGTGTTCATGTCACCAACTTTTTGGAGATAATCATTACTGTCAAACCAACAGGTGTTGCAGAGGACAACATCAAACTGAAGTTGTTTCAATTCACACTAAAGATAAAGCAAAGCAATGGCTTTTGTCTCTAGCTGCAGGTTCTATCCAATCTTGGATAGACCTACTGTAAAAATTCATGAACAAGTATTGTACACATGGGCAGTCACTTCAAATGAGACAAGAGATTATGAACTTCAGGAAGAAAAGCGGAGAAAATTCTGAAAGAAGCATGGGAAGGAATCAAGGAAGCGCGGCGGAGATGCCCACATCATGATATCATTTTGCCAGTGAGGATGCATAGTTTCTACCATGGATTGCGGCCAAATGAGAAGATGAGAGTAGACGCGTCAAGCAATGAGTGTTTTGCGTTGTTATAACTAGAAAAAGTTGAGGAGAAATTGGAACAGATAGCACTTACGAGTCAATGGGGATCACATGAAGTTGAGACCGTACGATCAATTGAAGGCGTATTCGGAGAGGATACCTCTCAACAAATATTATACCAGTTGTTAGTAATTAATAAGAAAATGGATGACATGCAAGATCGCATTGCCAAAGTGGAGAAAGTTCAAGTAATTGAGATAACCAACAATGAGGACGTGAGCTATATAGGAAGGCAATGAAATCCTTATGGGAGCGGATATCGCCTAGGTTCGCACGATCACCCACGTTTCAGATATAGTGATCTTAATGGTAACACGAAGCAATCAGGAGGTTTTATTCCTCAATCAAACAAGTCCGGTGGTTGAGAAACAGCTATGGACAAGATGAGCACAACTGTGACCGATAGTGTCAATCAACTAACGAAGTCCATTAGCGAGCTAAGTGCAAACTTCACATAATATTGTCAGAAGAATGATGCAAGACTGGCGAATCAATAAGCTTTAGTGCAGAGTTTTTCGCATAAGTGAGACAAATTGAAGAACAAGTGTCAGCATGTCCTCCGGGAGGATTGCCAAGTAATACTAAGAAGAACCCGAAGAATGTGAATGCAATCATGACAAGAAGCGGAAAGAAATCGCCTGGACCATCCATTCGAGAAAAAGCAGAGAGTCGGAACTAGAACGCAGCAGAATCAGGAGAAACATGGGACTCGCAATTGCGAGATACCAGCCCGCAATTGCGAGTATTTGTAGATTTAGCAGACGCACATGGAAAGCAGCAGCAGGCAACAGGTAAGTCTTCCAGAACTTTAACTATTAATCATGCATCTTTACCCTATCCCCTCATAAATCTAAACTTAATCATGATGATGCTCGTTATAAGAAATTTATAGAGATGTTTAAGAAGTTTCAAGTAAACATACCATTGGTTAAGCTCTGGAAGGAATGCCAGAGTGCGCTATGTTTCTGAAGGAAGCTACTAAGAGGAAGTTGTTGGATCTCGAGACTATTTGTTTAAACAAGGAATGCTCGGCAATTTTTCAACGCAAACTGCCTCCCAAGTGTAAAGATCTTGGGAGATTCCTCATACCATGTACCATTGAAGGAATATGCCCGAACAAAGCATTATGTGATCTAAAGGCAAGCGTCAATCTGATGCCCCTGTCTATTTTCTATAAGTTAGGCATGATGGAGCTGAATGAGACATCGATAACCCTTCAGTAGGCAGATAGATCAATGAAGCAACCATGTGGGATTGTTGAGGATGTTCTGGTGAAATTTGATAAGTCTGTGTTTCCTGTAGACTTTGTGGTGTTGGACATGGAAGCTAAATGTACCTCTAATCCTAGGAAGACCTTTCCTAGCGACAAGTAGGACTTTAATATATGTCCATAAAGAAGAGCTGATTTTGAGAGTCAATGAAGACAGTGTGGTCTTCAATGTGATGAAGACAACATTTATGCAAATGATGAAAGAGAAGCACGCTGCCTGCTAGATGCCATTGATGAGCTTGTTTTGAAATTGCAACATCAAGTGGCACTAGACCCTAAAGTAGCTGAGAATTGCTTCTAAAATAAAAAGAAGAAAGTGACGAGGAGACCTAGACTGGGTGCAGCGATGGGAGATTCTAGAAGTAGAACATGTATCTTCTGTGGATATAGGATGACCAATTCATAGACCTTCGTGGATAAGTTATTTGATCTACAATTGCTGGTAAGTTTCTGAAATCATAGTGGTAGGAGCCACCAAGGAATTTAATGTTGAAACCTTTGTCATCTCACCTGAAGTACGTGTTTTTACTAGATGATACTCCTCCTTATAATTTCATCTTCATTATCACCTTTAAAGGAGGAGAAGTTGTTAATAGTATTGAGAGAGCATAATGGAGCTTTTGGGTGGACTATTGAGGATATCCGAGGAATAAGACCTTCTGTTTGTATGCATAAGATCTCTGTATATCCGGAGAAGAAACCAGTGGCTCAACCTTAGAGAAGGTTGACGCCCCAGTTGAAAGATGTGGTGAAGGAGGAGATAATTAAGATGTTGGAAATGGGATCATTTTCCCAATTGCTGATAGTGAGTGAGTAAACCCAATTCATGTGGTGCCCAAGAAAGGAGGATTCACTGTACAACCGAATGAATTCGATGTGTTAATCGCTGTGAGGCTGATTACTAGACATCGAGTTTGCATTGACTTCATGAAACTGAACGATGCAACTCGAAAAAATCATTTTCCCCTACCATTTATCGATCAGATGTTGGAAAGACTAAGCGGTCATGTTTTTTTTTCTTGTTTTTAGATGGGTATTATGGGTATTAGCAGATACACATTACCCCAGAGGACCGTGAGAAGACAACTTTCACATGTCCCTATACAACATTTGCATATAATCGCATGCCTTTGGACTATGTAATGCGCCACCAACATTCCAAAGGTGCATGATGTCACTTTTTGCGGACACGGTGGAAGATTTTCTAGAAATTTTCATGGATGATTTTTTGGTGTTTGGAGATAGTTATGATGAGTGCTTGGATAATTTGAAAATAAGGTGCTTAAACATTGTGGAGAGACCATCCTTGTGCTTAATTGGGAGAAGTGCCATTTTATGGTCACTGAAGGAATTGTGTTAGGTCACAAGATATCGAAGAGAGGAATGGAAGTGGATACGCGAAGATTGAGGTCATGGAGAAGTTACCGCCTCCCACAAACCTAAAGACATTGCAAGCCTTTCTTGGCCACGCAGGATTTTATCGAAGGTTTATCAAAGATTTCTCTAAGATTTCTAAACCTTTGATGGAATTGCTTACAAAGGACGTGCCTTTTGTGTTTGTAGAAAAGTGAAAATAGGCATTTAACACATTGAATCAGATGTTGATAACAGCCCCAATTCCGGTAGCCCAAAATCGGAACTAACCTTTTGAGCTAATGTGTGAAGCCAGTGATATGGCAGTTGGAGCAGCTTTGGGACAACGAGTGGATAAAATCTTTAAGCCAATCAATTACGCCAGTCGTACCCTCAATAGTGCCTAAAGGAACTATGTGACCACGGAGAAAGAACTCTAAGATGTAATCTTTGCATTGGACAAGTTTAGATCTTATCTCATAGGATCTAAAGTCACGGTTTTCACTAACCATGAAGCTTTGAAGTATCTATTGACTAAGCAAAAATCCAAGCCAAGATTGCTTAGGTGGATTCTACTCTTAAAAGTGTTTGATGTGGAGATTAAAGACAAGAAAAGGTTTGAGAACCAGGTGGCTGATCATCTGTCGACGTTAACACTGATGAAAGAAGAGCAACCTACTGAGATCAATGAATGCTTTCCGGATGAACAACTTTTTGTAGTCTTGGTAGTAGCTCCAATTTAATCTCAACCCCAACATAGAAATGTTACATAGAGAGTGGGGACGGTATACCCTTGGTTTGTGAACATTGTGAATTATCTAGCAAGGAAGGTGCCTACCACCAGAATTCATAGTTAATGACAGGAGAAATTCTTTGCTGAACTGAAGCGCTATTATTTGGACGATCCCTACCTATACAAAATATGCCCTGATAACATTCAGAGGAGATGCATCCATGATGAGGAGATACCAAGTATTCTGGAACAATGCCATTTAAGAGAAGTTGGAGGCCACTATGGCCCTCACAAGACAACAACAAATGTACTACAGTGTGGATTTTACCGGCCTATGATTTTTAAGTCTACTTACGAGTTTACAAGAGCTTGTCATTCCTACCAAATAACTGGGAACATTTCTAAGCAGAACGACATGCCATTGCATAGTATCATTATGTGTGGGGAATTGATTTTGTTGGACCTTTCACATTGTCAAAGTCTAATCGTTACATCCTTGTAGTTGTCGACTATATTTCCAAATGGGCAGAGGCGGTGGCCTTACCTACAAATGGGGTACGTACCTTATACATTCTCACTTTGACTTGGTTCCACCATTGCAATAGCATGATCATTTGTGTTTTACAACCAGGTCGACCATGCATGTTCAAGGTTTATATAAATTTGATGCATCATTTATGATTAAGTACGCTCTCTTTTACATACTAAAGTACAATTTGACAATTGTGTGACCTTAGACTTATTTAAACATTGGAAGTGATAAAAGCTTTTTTTCATACCTCCACCTCTCACCACATTTAAAAATTCATTACTATATAGCATGACTATTGGATATCTGATCTTCATTTGTAGCAGCAAGTGCTAAGGTTTTTGGTACTTCCTTTTCAGCACTTTACATAGGATCTTCAGTGAGCTCATATGCCTTTAAGTCTGAGAATAACTTGAAGGTATCTTCATTCTTGAGATTTCTTGACTCTTCCTAGCAGTCACCTTCATTTTCCAGCTTGATGGTAAGGCTCTTAGAACTATGACATTTATCTCTTTTCTTTTATAAACAAAGTTCAACAATGATAGCTCATCCATGCTCATCCATTGAACCTTCCTTCCATTTTCTCAATGGTCTCACCTGGTTTCATTTTGAATTCTTTAAACTTCTATTTTGCCACACTGACTTTGTTCTCCTTCATTGAATTCATTCACAGACCATTTTTAGCTTATCCCATATTTCCTTAGTTGTTGTGCAATCATTGACTTTTAAGTACATGTTACTGTCCAAATTCTTGTAAATGATGTCCACAACTATACTGTTAAGATTGGCACGCTTCCTATCTTCAGCTGTCCAGTCTACCTTTGGTTTGAGTGTTGAAATAGTGTACCCAATCGGGTTGGACCGGATCCGACCGGGTCGGATCATTTCTACTATTTCTTTATGTCTATACATATATCAAATGGATTTTCTGTTGTCATATATTTGTTTTTTTAAAGAATCAATTGTGAATTGTTATATGATAACGTCCTTAGTATTAAACTGTGATAGAGAAACCATGATAGGCGATTATGGTTGATGAGATCTCTAATCACTTTAATAAGTTTGATACTTAAATGTCTCTCAGGCGATGTACTATTAAACAGGCATTCATAGTATGAGCAGGCTAGCACGTATTAGATGTCTTACATCTTTAGAGGCGGGGATAGATCTAAATCTATCGAAATGTAGAGACACTTGGACTGTACGTGGACGTGTATAAGAGAATGCATACGTTAGACTGACCCACTTACACGGATAAGTGTCACACTATGTGACGGTTGTGTAATTATCCTTAGGACCGGAGTCTACATGGCATCACGGTGTGGATTGTCATGCTTTGACACTATTGTGGTTTCCCCTAGCCACGAGGGGATCATGCGGTAGTGATTGGGTGTGATACTGGAGCATGCGGAGTATACATGTTTGGTCGTCTGGAAATCGCGTGCCCTATCAGTAGGGGTGAATATCCGAAAGGGCCTTCTTATAAGGAATGTCTTACTCTCGTGAATCTTTGCAAAGTGGAAGTAAATGAGTTACTTCGAGAGAGCATGATATCCAGATTATAAGATACGGTTGTTGATGTTTTGACACTCGACTAACGACTGTATGGATATTATTACAGTGATTGGATTGTAAGTTACACGGTAACTGTTTCACATGAAAGGTAGTAGTCATTGCATTTGACTCTTCCAAAGATTGGGGGTCACGGTGTGTTGCTAGACGCTATCCTGTGATCGTTAGGCATGATGGGCATTTTCGTAATTTGCACTTTGTGTCTACGGCCAACATAATCGGAAGCCTATCGGGTCACACACATAAGAAAATCTAGCCGGATTAAAATGTGGTTATAGATGATAACCAAATAAGGAAAGTTAATCTCACGACTATAAAGGTTATAGTGGTAAATTAATATGGTGTATACATATGATGTATCGATGTCGAATTATTATGTGTATATGATACACATGTATTTTGTAAATTAATTAATCATAGTATTATATTAATTAAAGAGTGTCGATTTTTTAGATCTAGCAAGGTAACCACCGTCTTTAGCTTATTTGTTTATTGCTTAAACGAAGTCGATCCTGGTTAAAAGGAAATAAATTTTTGAATTTCGCTGCGTTCCCGCGTAAATTTCCTAACATTGAGAACTCTGGCTTGAACTCCACCTTCCATGGTTTACATGTGGGTGATCTGAATAGAACCATCAGTCAGTACATCCATCATTTCATCATGTGTAGCTGCCAATTAAGCCTGCAAACGTATCTTATATTAATCAAAACAGTCCATAATGCACATAAGAAGCTTTCCAACATACTGATTAGTTTCCATGATGCAGATTTGAAAAACAGAACTCAGAAAAGGTTTTCAAAGATTTCAATGAGAACAACAAGAGAGAATCTCTTCAGAATAGAAGCTCTGCTCTGATACCAATTTTTGGTCCCTTTGAAAGTCTTGGGACAAGTTTAGAGGGGGGTGAATAAACTTGTACCTTAAAAAAATTCTTAGTGTAGAATAACCCTGCTGAGTTAATAGTCTGCTGACTATGTCTTCACCTAAGTTAAATGCAGCAGATTAGATTATTAAGCTTTTAAGATCTTGTTGTTCTTTTTGAAAATTGTTGTGCTGAGTTTGGTGAACTCAGCAAAGTGCTTGGTGTGAGTTAATCATCTTTGAAATGTCAACAGTTGCTTAAAGTAAATACTATAAAGTAAATTTCAGTAAGTAAACGCGTAAAGTAAATGCAGAAATAAGAACGCAAAATTTATAGTGGTTCCGGGTGGTGTAATCCCGTCAATCCACTCTTTTTCTATGATGTTGGAGGAAATTCACTAGAGCTCTTTGAGATACGGTTACAAAAGGTCCTATAATGATTGTCCTCGACTAATCCTAGCTTCACAATCTAAACACTTGGATAACAATTTGAATTGCCGCTTTTCCAAATGCTTCACTGGTCCTTGAAGGGTTGAATTACCTCTTCACCTGTTTCACCACACACAGTCTTATCACAAATCCTTCTCCACTGACTACAACAAATGTCCTTGATGCATTCACTAGATGCTTTACAATCTTGAACCTTTGATTGAATCAAAGCAAGGGGTTTGAATCAAGAAAGTGATCCAGATTTCAGAATCTTCAAGTGTTTGAAAAAAAGATTGAATTTGAATACTTGGGCACTTGAAGCATTTCCGAATATATTCAGTGTTGGCTTAGAAATGATGATGAAAATGACATAGAAAATATTCAGAAGTTTAATACTCTTGCAAAACTTGGTGCTCTTGTGCGTTCTCTTGGTGTTTGATCCTTGTTTCTAAGTCCTCTATTTATAGTGTAATTTCCAAAGTTCAAAATTTTGAATTCCCAATGGTTTTCTTGGATTCCTTGGAATATTCCATCATCTCTGTCAGACTGTTAGTGTCCGCATGACACGTCCGACTGTCATCCAATCAGAATGCTTGATCTTTAACGTTAAAAATTGCTTCAGTAATTCTGATTCTCTGATTTTTACTCAGCTATGCTGATGTGTTGGTTCTCCGTCAGTTAGTTGATTTTGCATGAACTCATCTTTCATCCAGTTCCTTAACTAAGATGCTTTATTTCTTCTGATATTGATTTTGAGAGATTGGAGTACACCATATATTCAAGATAGTAACTAAGATCCATTTAATACATTTATCTTATGGATCTTAGGACTTCAATACAAGATCTATACAATTGGTCCAAGACATTACAGACTTACCTGAAGTCTAACTATATAGTTTTGACATAGTTTTTCAATAACTGATTTTGAAACCTCAGCCTTCAGTCTTCAAAACTGAGTTTGTTCCCTCAGCCTTCATTACTAAGTTTGTTCCCTCAGCCTTCATTACCAAGTTTGTTCCCTCATCCTTCAGTCTTCAGCACTATAAAAGTCAATTGAGTCTGAAACCTCGGCAGACTATCTTGATTAGATTTTAGCTAAAGTCCTAGACTCCACTAAACCTATCAAATTGCTATTACAGTGTTTTTCTGATTTAACCTATAAAATTATCGGACTCTAGTAAACCTATACATTCAACTCTAGACATCTTTTAGCTTTTTACTATAACAGCTACTCTTAGCGCTACATCAATAGGATTAAACACAAAAAATTCAACATCATCAAAAGAAAACAATTTTATTTTTGACAATTCCCTTTTTGATGATGCATAAACCCTCCTTAAAAGAAACGCTTAAAGATAAAAACAAAACAAAACAAACTAGATATTTCATTAAATTCAAAATCTCAGCTGAATTACAACAGATTCTTTTGAATATTTAGACAATGCATATTCAAATGATCTAAGCAACTAAGTAGTGTTCTTTTTTTTAGTAGCATCTATGCTCTTTTGGAGTAGCATAACATTGTCATGTAGTCTAAATTCTTCAGAAACTCTTTCATCGGTGCTTAAGAAAGCATTATTGTAGTCAACTTGACTTGATTGATTCCATCTTCTCCATTATACCAGCTTTATGTTCCAATATCACAGCTCTTGTGATATTCTTCAAACTCATCCAAGTCAAATTTCATTTCAGCTTCCTTATCCTTAGGAGTGGGTTTCTTCTTCTTCTTATTCAATTCTTGCTTGTAAACCTTCATCATTTCATCATACAATTTCTCAGGAAGGAAAGATTGTAAACCTTCTTTTGTGGTCATATCTATGAATATTTTTTTGTTTGGATTGAATACTTTGTCAAACTCAGCCCATAACTCTTGAGTTAGAGTACCTCTGCCCACAACAGGTTGAGTAAACTTGTCAAACAATTCTTCTAGAGTAAGCTCCTTGATCTTTATAGGTTCAGTTAGCTGACTTTTCTTTTCCTTTCCTTTCCACTTTTTGGAATAATGCATCTTTAGGATTAGTTTATTAGTGAACTCTTGTCCACTGGCAATGCCTAGTTGAATTTTGTGTAGGCCATCCAGTGTTACTTCCAGTCCTAGAATCCTTTGATACATGTCCCATTTGATTTTTCCAAAAGTTTCTTTGTCTTCTTTTCTTGTATCATCAAGTTTGACATTGAGTTGATTCAGCTCTGTAACTGAGTTGTTTGCAACTTTAGCAATTTCTTCTTTCAGCTCTTACTACAGTCTTCCTTTCTGTAAGATAACTTGAGACTTCATTAAAAACTTTGGTATATGTTGATCTGTTTCCATCAATATTTCAAGAATTTTCTGGAATTTGTCCATGTCTACAGTTGTCATGAACTCAATAGGGTTATCAACTATCATGACAGTAGACTGATTTTCAGGATTAAAAATTATGAGAGCTTTATCTCTGACTTCTTTCTTGTCTACTTGAATGTCATCTTTTGTGTCCCAACTAGCTTTTCGTCATCTTTAGTAGCTGATTTTCCATCCTTACATATTTTTGATGTGTCATTTGACTTTCCTTCCTTTAATGATTTACTTTTTGTCATCAATCTTCACTTGTTTTCCAATGTCAATAGATTTCTTGACAACTGGTATCAACTTATTGTCATTATCTGAATCTGGAGCATCATCCTTATTTGGTTTGTCCTTTAGTTCTGATGATGACACTCATTTCATTCTCTTCTCAGCATTTTGATGTATGATCTTATAGCACATAGTTAGAAACTACTTTATAGGAAAAATTCATACAGGTTGTCAACTTCCAGTCGCTCAAACACCTATTTCTTTTCAGGTTTCATCTTCTTCTTCTTAGGTTCTTGAGCTCCAATGCAACTTAGCTTCCATTTCATGTAGTGTAGCAGTCTTTCAGGTTCAATAAATGCTATAGGTAGCTCATCTTCTAGCAATTCTTCTACATCTTGAGGCGATTGTATTACTTTTTGAGAAATTTCAGCAGGTACAATAACTTGTGTTGATTTTGATGTGCCAAAAATTTTAGAAACTTCAGCTAATGGTGCTAACTTCTCTTCATGTGTAGGCTCAGCAGATGCTGATTTTCCTTCAATGTCAGCATCAACAACTTGCAACTTGTCTTCCCCCTAACTCAAAGCTTTCTCATCTTAGTCTTCACCATGCTTGGTTTTTATCTTCTTGGGGGTGGGGGGGTCTGGAAAGAGTTGTCTTTCCACAACCTTCTTTGCAATTTAAGCTTTGCGTTATACGATTTTCAGCTCAGCAATTTTTTCAGAAACAGTTTTCTTAGGAATCTTAGCAACTGTGCTCTATTTCTAATTTTCAGCTTTTCTTTGTTCAGCTGATTTCTTTTCATCAGCAGTAATTTGCTTTTTTGATGTTTCAGCTTGTGCTGAAGAACTCTCAGCTTTCTTCACGTTCTTTCCATGACTTAGCGCTTCTAAATAGTGTTGAATCAGTATCCCAAAAGATTTCTTCACATGAAATCTATCTTTATTTTTGGTATTTGTCTTATTTGTTCTAGCCTCTTTCCTTGATTCTTCAAGGTATTGGTCCTTCATCTGATTGAAGATATAACCAGCCCAGTTGAAATCCATTTGTTTCCAGACAAAGGCCATAAGGTCTACCTTTTCACTTGATGAAGTGTTCATCCCTAGGTGTTTTCCCATGATACATTTTCATATCCATTGGCTAAGATTTGCAAATTCTGTTTGAGGTCATCCATTATGGAGTAAATCGTTGCTCGTTCCTCACTAGATGAAATCTCGCTTAGAAAATCTTTATGATTTAGTGATAATGCACTGAGATCAATGGTCTTGTTTTTTGGTTTCTTGAAACCAAAGAGTCCTCCGATTAGTTCTTCATTGAGACTAATTTTAATTTCATGAACATGTGTTGAAATATATTACGATCAATCTTCATATTATCCCAAAATTCACATAGCTTCATAATCGAGTGGTTTTTCCTGTTCAATATCTAGAACAACCTTACCTTTGATCTCCCTTGTCTTTTCACCAATCGTTTTTGCTAAAAAGGTTTTTCCGCAATCTTCTATTAATTTGTCAATTGATAAAGCAGCTCCCAAGTTGATAAATTTTGAAGCCATTTTGGAAGACTTAAGTAAAATGAGAACGAATTTTGGAGTGCATAAATTTGATAAGAATTTGTTCAAGTGTCTCTTCTACTAAACATTGGTGATCTTTTATAGATTTGGTCACTGCAACGTTTGAAATTCGTACTCTGCAAGTTGTATATTCGATGTATCCATTTTGTCCTTATCCGTAACAATTGTAACATCTTTTTCTGACAATTACGGCCGCATTTATTGTAGTACAACGGTAACAAATATTTTTACTTTATCATTTGACTGTTGTTGGCTTCTTGAAAGTTCAGCATACAAAGCCCAACAGCTTTGTCAATTGTCAGCGACAAACGTTTCAACAACAAAATTTTCTCAGCAACTCTTCTTTGTCAGCTAGTCCAAATGTCAGCAGTTGAGTGAGAACACTATATTTAGTATGATAAACTAT
The DNA here is from genome assembly GCA_026214975.1 of Gentiana macrophylla. Lineage (NCBI taxonomy): Eukaryota > Viridiplantae > Streptophyta > Magnoliopsida > Gentianales > Gentianaceae > Gentiana > Gentiana macrophylla. Next base: position 105,428,349 of record CM047813.1, on the reverse strand, counting down.
ACCATTATTTACCATGAATTGTGCTCGATTGATGAGAGATAATTCGATTTTTGTGTGAAATATGTGTCGATTGCTTAGTGCTTGTTCCATGGTAGAGAAAAATCCACATTTACATATTTATCCCTCGTATATCGTACTATTCTGCCTCATTTTCCGTGATTTTCAGGTGTACCATATTCTGGCAGCAACGAAGATGGATCGGAGCTATGAAGAGTCGTTGAGCCAAGACAAGAAAGTCCACGAAGAAGTCTATTGAGATTACAAATGATGAATCTAGGACCGCAACTATGAAGTCCCACTCACAACTACAAAAATTGGGAAACATGAAAAGAAAGCTGCTTGCGTTTTACATTAAATCGGTTAGGGTTTAGAGCACCTAGGTCGGTTATAGTGCCTATATAAAGCCTATACCGGTCAACTTGTAACATATACTCTCAATTATTATCAAGTTTTTGAAATAAAAATAGTTTCTTGGTTATTGTTTTGAGTTCTCTCATTGGTTTCCTTCTCCAAGCCATCAACTAGCTTGCGTTGATCAAGCTAGATCTCCATAATTGAAGGTATGAAGCTTTGAACATTCCTTTATATTTTCGTTATGGTAGATTAATTTTATTTAACGCGATGTAATTAATTTTGAATGTTTAAACGAACCGTAATTTACCATAATTAATCTGAACAGAACTATGAAATTCCAGAATTAATAACTGCCGCACTCGCAATTGCGATGGTCTATATCTCAATTGCGAGGCACCTTTAGGTTACCTTAAATATGGAGATTTAGCATAAGCTACGTTGATCGACATGTTTAATTCACGGTAGGCTAGATCTGGTCAATCTACTTGTCATGTTTCGTAAATTAACATGAAGGACTTGCAAGGTGAAGTGTTAGTTAGGACATAGTCTAGATCAATCCTTAGGAACGTGCTAGTCAGTGTCGATAGCTGCCTAAACATGTTCTCGGTCTTGAGCCGGCATTTTCTAGAACTTATTTCGTATGGGGTAATACAACCAAAGAAGGAGGTTACTCGCACATAGACGTTTACTGTCGGTCCCATAGAAGTAAATAAGGTTAGGAGATTGGACCCGTAGCTAAATTGAATTAAAATACAAGTTCTGATTGAATCAGAGAATTACGGGAAAAGTTAAACATAATGATTAATTACACCAATTTAGGAGATCGGTGAGGAGGGGGAATACAAACTTTATTTTTTGTCTTTATGTTGGTCAAAGAGAGTATGTGTGTTCTTAGATGGATTAAAATGTTTGTTATCAGTGTTGCATTGTCTCTGTAGGATCGACCTTGATTCGCCCTTGCTATACTATGATTGACCTAGTACTCTTGCTAGTAATTCGTGATTAGCACATGATCAAGTTTTTGGTGCCGTTGCCGGGGAAAATTGTCAATATTGATAATGAATTTGTTAATTTTAATTAAGAACTTTATGTTTTATGTCGTTTATTTTATTTTTGAGTCTTGAGTCATTTATGCATCTTCATGTATTGTTTTACAACTATAGGAGGGAGAACATGTCTCACAATTGTGAGAATCATCTCGCAAAATCGAGAACATGGAAACTCACTTTTGATCGATTCTCTATGTTTCCGTGTTAACATTTGTTAGTTTTTAGTTAGTAGATCCGCAGCAGTTAGGGTCTGAACCCAGTTGAAGCTGAAGTTGCTAACCATGTTTTTGTTTTCTTTTGTTTCTTTTACAGGACATGCAAGACACTTTTGATCTTCATTCATCTAGATTCCATGCCTTAGATCCAAACAAGCACCATGAAGCCTAAATAGACGCTTCATTTTGAACATTAAGCCAATCTCAATGTATTTAGGCTCCAGAGTTAGAGAGCATTATGAAAAGGATAAAAAGAGTGAAACTGGAAGATGAAGAAACTAAGAACAGAAGAGCGATAAAAGAAATCCTAAACGAGTATGAAGACTTCAGAAGAGGTAAGTCATCAATTCATATCTATGATATTTCTTCTTCTGAGTCCGACCCCGAGGAGGACCCCGATTATATCCCCTAAGAGCAGAGGATTATCCTGACTCTAAAGTAATAGATAAGTTAAACGACCCGGTAGTTTTAGGCTCCCTATCTCGATTAATGGTCATTCAGTAGGATTAGGTTTATGCGACTCTGGATCTAGTTGCAATATCATCCCGCTTTCTCTCTACAAAAAGGTAAAATTCCAGGTCACAATGGACAAAAGTATCACCATGCGATTCGTAGATCGCCAGATTGATATGGTCTCTGGTATGCTATAGGACTACACCATCAGGGTAGGAGGTTTAACCTTCCCCGCTAACTTTCTAGTATTGGATGTCCATGAAGATCCTAGTGCTAGTGTATTTCTAAGACGCCCGTTTTTGGCCACCAACAGAGCCATTATGGACATGAATAGTGGTGAAATAACCTTGAGGTCTAATAACTATTCAGTAACCTTTAAGATCTTAGAGCAATTAAGAAATCGACCAGGAGAATGCCGAGTGAGCTTAATTTTCTGAAGAAGCAAAGGATATGAAGGAGACAAGCCAAGTTGGAGTGCGAAAAGAGGTAGCGGCAATAAGAGCTGTTGAGCATGAGTTCATGATAGTTCTACTTTGAAACAAGAGTACCACTGTAATGCGCCATGGGAGGCAAATTGTCCAGATATTTTTGAGATGGATAAGCCCAGTGAAAGCTTAGATTTAAAAGACAACAAAGTGGAGCCTTTGGACTTAAAAAGTAACACTCCAAGTGGAAGAGGCAAGCCTAGTGCACTATCTAGGAGAGCCAAGCATGCAAGGCAGAGAGCTCGAGGCCCTATCATGCAAATTCAAGAAGGTGACATCATTGATAACAAGAAAGAATGCTTCTTTCTAGGCCTTAAAACCGAGAAAGAGAATGGATCGAGAGGGAATGAAGGCACACTTTTGTTAAAGCCTCAAGAGTGCAAGTTTGGCGGGTGAAATCCCAAGAATCTGACTGAGTGAAAGTCAGAAGGAAAGTCGAAAAACTACTTCTCGTCCTTAGATAGATCGAGTCAAATAAAAGTAACCCGAGGAGGGACGAGCTTTTTTCATCCTGCCGCATCCAAAGGCCAAAAACCGATGGATGGTGAGAAGGTTTTTTTACTCGTTCACCACTTAGGCGAAGTAGGTTGGGTTTGAGTCGGAGAAAATACAAAAAGTCAGGAAAATGGTTAAGAAATAGTCAATATGGTGTTAAGGATCAAGTGAAGGAGTAAGCAGGATCAAAGCCTGAATAAGTCTGTAAGGAATAAGTGATGTCGTGTAATCACGAACTATTAGAAATAGTATTAGGTCTATCGCAGTATAATGAATGGCAAAGCAAGGGTGTCGAATCCACAGAGACTCGTAAGATACGTCTAATCAAGATGAGAACACAAAGATAGTCAACGACCAACTATGGAAAAGAAAGGCAACAATGGTAGCAATGAACACACAAGATCCAACACAATTATACTTCTAAGTTTTATAAAGATTAGTTCTAACTATGAGTGATTAGTTATTCCCCCATATCATGCATCAATCATCCCCGTGGTAAATTTTAATGTTTTGTCAGCTACGGGTGCTAATCCCTAATATTACGCTACTTCCATTGAAAGGACAATAGGTGCCTATGTGCAATTAACCTCCTTCGTTGGTTGTATTAATCCACATGCAATAAGAATTAGGACTAGCCGGCTCAAGACCAAAGACCTCTCTAAGCAGCCATCGTGGATTGACTGGCACGTTCTTGAGGATCGATCAAGACTATGTCCAAACTAACACTTCACTTATCGTCCTTCATGTTAATTGACAATGACATGCAAATAGTTGATTAGGCTACAAACATATAAATTAAATTTGTCGATCAGATGTAGCTGGCGCCGATTATCATGAAACATGTTTTACTAGGTATCTCGATTCGGCAATGTAAACCGTCGCTGAATCGAGAGAATGCAACCGCTATTCCATGATTTCGGGCACCAACGATTCAGATATGTAGACATGGGGTAAAATAAACTAACTACTACATAGCATAACTAATATAAACAATCAAATCATACTAATCACACAATAAAATAATGACAAATCTAGATTTGGAAAGCCGGAAAATCATACCATTAAAGACGAGTGCAGATCCTCCGTAGATCGCTCCCTAGGTGGCGAATACATCGGACCCGTGACTAGATATCATAGAGAAAATAAAAAGAACTTTTATTGAATATAATGTCTTTGTCTTGTGGAAAATTATACATTGAAAACTGAGGTTGGTGCCTCTTATTTATAGTGCTAAACCGACTTAGCTAACCTTAAAATACCCCTCATCCAAGAAAATGCGTTCTGGAAAGTTCTCAGTTGCTCGTTGAGTCGGTGGCCGCTCTCGCTGAATCGAGGTCAATTTAGTACTTTTTCTTCTGGCTACTTAAACTTGGAAAGTTTTGGAATGCCCTAGGCCCATTCCTTTAGTCAACCTGCTCCATAATCCGTTCTTAACTCGTGGCCCAACTTTTGTCACCTGAACATAATCCAATAAAACACGAAATAATACCAATTCTGGAAATAATAATTCAAAATACTAAATACTCATCCCGTGAACCCGGCATATCGCATTCAACACAATTGGTTCACATTTAATGGCCGAAACAACTATTTTTAGCTCATAATGGGTAGAATGTTGATGCCATAAGATATGTTATTTTAACCGTCATCAACTACCCCCCATTAGCACTTTGCTCGTCCTCGAGCATAGTATCAAGGCGGAATATACTAATCTTGAAAGGGATTCTCGATCAGTGAAGAAGTCGCAAGATTTGAAGGACTGAGGCAGTTGACACATATATCTAATGTCAAGAAACTGCGAGTTGATAGCTATTGAATGATTTGCTGAAGGAACAATAGAAGTAGAGTCATTGAAGCAGTTGCAGACTGTCAAGGAGTGATTACTCAGATTGTGAAGCAAAGAGGGTGCCAATGACAATCAACACTGTTTGTATTGGTTTAACAAAGACAATAGTGAATTCCTCCAATCTTTACTAATTATTAGGATTAGATTAAGAGAGGATTTAAGGGAGGTTTTTTACACCACATCACCAATCATTTCTCAATTCTCCCACCAATCAAATCTTCAACTACAAATAAAAAAATAATTAAATCATCTCTTCATTTCACTTTATCAACTTTATTACATTTTTTACCATTATTTTATTCATTATTCTACTTTATTTTATCATTTTTTACACAAATTTTATTTGTCTTTTAATTTTCTAATGTGATCACTTTATCATTCTCTAAAAAAACATAATATAAAACAAAAAACCTATATGTTTTCCGTTCTTTACTTTATGCATTTTACCTTCCGCAATTTACATTTTACATTTTATTTGTCTTGTGTGTGTGATCTTCATTCTTTGAAAAACATAATATAGAAAAACCCTCCGCTGTAGTACTCCTTTTCAAAGTGATTTTGAAAAATAGTGAACAAGACCATTCACCCTCTTTAACCTCTGTTGCTGCCTTTCTATGGGACCAACGATTGGTATCAGAGTGGTGTTATTTGTATTAGAACATGTTTAGATCTGATTTCTGGTAACAATGAGATCTAGGTTTTTCAAAGAATGTTTGTGTCTTTAAATCGGCATACATGGAGTCTCAAGGATTCATGTCTATGATCCATGTGTTTAGTGCTAATAATTTTGAAAAATATAAAATTCAAATGTTGTCTCACCTCTCAAAGAGGAAATATCATAGAAAACTCTCAAATTTCTATGTAAAAACAAAAATCTCGAAGAAAACTCTCAAGTCTCATTAAGCAGAAGAATTAGCACAAACTAAAGTGAGAAATGTTCTGATACCATGTTGAAATCGATTTTGAAAATATAAGACAAAATAAAATGCGGAATTCTCATTAATAAGTGAATGATCTAGTTAAGTTACAATGATCTAGTGATGGAGTATTTATAGATGATACTCATCATAAATCAGTTATAAGAAGTTACAAACGGTTATGAAAAAATACTGTATGAATAGATTTCTACTTTGTGTACTTCAACTGAAGCATGCTCTGTTGAAGTTGGAGAAATCTGGGCCCAAACCCATATAAGAAAAAAGTGCTTCATCCTCAAAACCTAGGTTATGAGGTGAGGGAAGTCCATCTCTTAATATGGTGGGTTACAAAATCACAAGTTCCCAATGTGGGATACTTTAACACGCCCCCTCAAGTGTGGCATGGGCATTCTCTCAGGCCAACAAAGAGCCAACACACTTGCCTGATAAAGTGGTGAAGCCCGATACCATGTGTAAATCTGAGCTAAACCCATATAAGAGGAGGGACCTAATCCCCAAAACCTAGGTTATGGCGAAGGAAGTCCATCTCTTAATATGGTGGGTTACACAATCACAAGTTCCCAATGTGTGATACTTTAATAGAAGTCTTAATCTCTGAAGTCTTCGCAACTGAACTCTTCACTCAGCTGAATTCTTCAAGTCATTTGATCTGATCACTCCTGAATCTTCTCAGCTAATATGATGGAACCGGCGGTTCCGGTTCCTTTTTGGACCCGGAACCGGCGGGTCCAACCAGAAAAACCGGCCCGACATGGAACCGGCCACGTCTGAGTATTGCGTTGGTCGAGTATCGAGCGTTTAATCTTTGAGTCTAATTGATTTCAAATTTGAGCTGATTTAAACCCAGTCGGATTGAGTTTTGGCTCGAGCCGATCTCGAAGCATTCTTTCATGAGTAAATTTCACTCGCTCATTTTCGATCTTCGCCCCAAAATATTGTCCCTATACCTCGTTTTATTTGTCTCAAAATATATGTTATTCTATATATTTTTTTGAGAACTCATTCTATATTATATTTAATTCAATTTTCTCTATGTTATACATAATTTATTAATAATCCAAGAACTTTTCAATAATTAATTCATAATAATTTATAATCAAATGATATTTTATCCATTTTTTAGTAAAATTTATCGCATTCATGAAAATATCAAAATAAAATACATTTGACATGGAGGGAGTACTACCCAATTCTAACACCAGCACCAACCACAACCGTCCAATAGATAATCACGCACAAACAAACGGTTAAGATTAAATCAAGCAGGCTAGGGCTAGCAACCCTGCCCCTCATTGTTAATAATCCCACTCTTTTCTTCTATAAAAACCTCGCCAGTATCTGCAAAAGCTTCAGGGAGAGCGAAGAGAGAGGAAAATCTGGCAAAAATCCATTTTTTCTCTTTCTTCGTCTGTTTATTACTGAATAAATTTCTTGATTTCAAGATTAAGAATCTTGGAGCTTTATCTTGCATTTGCTTCACGTTAAATGTTTGAATGGCGAAAGCGCGAAAAGGGAAAAACGAAGAGCAGCAGAAGGCGGATCATTCAGAGGCAGTGGTCAAGCATCAGAAGCTTTGCCTTTCAATAGATATGGAGAAGCGTCGTATTTACGGGTACTTCAATATATTTTTAACTGAAATAACTTCGCATTTCACCTTTTCCGCTGTAATTTTCCGTCTCTATATTATATTGCTTGTTTTTCCGTGAGAATTGGCATATATAAACATAGAAATGAAGTAAGTCTAAGTAGTGAGCTTGTTGAATTAAATTGCGTATTTTGGATAGTTGGGAGGGATTGAAGTTTTCATGTACAGCTCAAGTTGATTTGCTAGTCCGTTAGTTTCAGCTAGTAATATCTTGCTTTTAGCTTATTGCAAGTTTTTCGCGAATGCATGTGGCTTTAGGAGAATTACGGAAAGAAAAACGCACTGACAATGACATCTACCTGATTGGATTTTGGAAAACATTCTTTATGGTAATCAGCAAAAATAAGTCATAAAACATATGTCCACTGAATTAGTAATTGTACGTTCCGGTTTTACACATGGATATCCCAAGTACCCAGAGTGGCGGAGTGTTATTTTATTTTATTCTGTTCTGTTTTAATGAAAAGTCCAACTGCGAGCTGTTGTGTGGAATATATGCATCATTAGGACTATTGCTCAATGCTCATGCTAGTCTTTGTTCTTGTGATTCGATTGGCATTTACACATATCTAAAGATTGGGTTAAGTTGTGTGTTGCTTTTTCTTTCTTTGATTGGCTCTTTACTTGGTTTGCTATGGCTACAATTTGAAAAATAAGTGGGTTTTTTTTCTACGGTTGAACAGTTACACAGTGCTTGAGATAATAATACCAGAGAATGGGATAGTGGGCTTACATGCGGATAATTTGGCGATTGAGAGTGTCACAGTTGATGATGAGCCAGCAGAATTTGAAGTGTTCCCACATTATGTAAATTTGGATAGTGGAGATAGATGGTGCTCGGTCTCTACCGCTACTTCAGCAGCTGATGCAGCAGGATCAGTTTATCTCTCTTCTCTTGAGAGAGAGTTGGTTCCAAATCTTCTGATAATGTGTAACAAATGTGGCAAGTCAGAGACTGAACAACAAGGAATTGAAGGGGATAGCAGCATGCAACAGCAGGATGAAGTTAAGCAGGTTTATGATTGCTTTCTCTGTGCTAGCTGCTTGGTATTAATCTTCATCGTCAGGAGATTGAATTATGCATAAATGTTTAACGCCTAATATTTGCTTGTTGGTGGGCCTTTGCTCTCCGTTGATTGATTTATATTTAACTATGGATTGCCCTTGTGGGCAAAATGCTGAGGCACTATCCTAGAGGTCCTAGGTTTGAGTCCCGCTTCTTGTGAGCATAGTCTACTTTATAAGGTATTCCTGTCCACCTATGATGCACACGCCGCACGACATGGACATGGTGACATGGCTATTGTTAAAATTTAAGGACATGACACACCAACGACACGTATATATGTGTATAGTAATTAATATTAGATGATGAGATTGAAAAAATGCATAATTCAACTAAATAAAGCGCGTAATACATCAATTGACAAATTACTATTTGGGCATTAGATGGTTTTAAATAAAATACAGAAATTTGATTGGTCTTCAAAAGATTACAGTTCATAAAAGATTGTTTTTATTCACCATTGAACAAATAATCTACATAAGAACATTGTTTGCTTTTTTTTTGCCGAAAGAACATTGTTTGCTAAATTATAATATTGTAAATCTTATTTATTTTCAAATCATATATAACATATCTTGCCTTTTAATCCCTCTATTTTTTGTTGTTGCTGTTGTTGTTGGGAAAATATGAAATTAAGAAAATATGTTTTTTTTTAGAAAAAAATGTGAAACAGCCGTGTCGGGGAGTGTTGACACCGTGTCGGATATTAGCTATTGAAATAAAAAATATTAAAAAAAGTGTGTCGTGCCGTGTCGGGAGCGTGCCCCATCGGAAAAGTGTCCGATACTGTGCACGGCCTCCAGATTGAGTGTCGGTGCTTCATTGTTGTCCACCTTGTGTGTTATTCCTATCGTTTCTGTTAAAAAGAAGAAATAACAAGGGATTGCCCTGTTAAACGGGTTGTAGGGAATCCGACTTATTTGGAATTTCTTTCTTTCCCCCCCTCTTTTTCAGGGAATGCATACTTTGAACTTAGTCGTTTGAATTGCGTACATTAAAAGTATGCGTGGGGAATCATTTGTTTGCATAACTGAACATGTTTAGTGATGAAAAGTTTTGTAGGGGTTTGTGTCTAGAAAGACTTAACTGCTTGCTATTTCTTAGAGCTGTGCTAACTCATTTTTAGATCTGTGCAAAATGCTTGTGGAGCAGAGTATCAGTTCAATGATTTAGGAGAAGACATTTTATTGTACATGTCTATCTGTAGCTTCTGGATGACATTTAGAGCTTGGCTCCCCCCCTCCTTTTTTTTAATTTTATACTGTGGGGAATTTTTTCCACTTCGTCATTACACTCACAATGTTACCGTATTGTGGTTATTTCAATTTGCTTTAACTATAAAGGATCTCTGTGCAATTCAAGCGTGGTGAATTAATTTTGTTTTTTTGTGTGATATTTTGTAACCGATCTTTACAATTTGGGTATAGCAACTTGGATAGGAACAATTTGAAGACGGAAGACCTTTGTTTTATTTCTCTGCACTACGCTGTAGAATTGCAATTCTTACAGTATGTAGTATTATTTTGTCTGCAGAGGAATTTCTTTTAATGAAACTGTAATGGTTGAGAACAGTGTTTGAGTGGAAATTTGTTCATTTAAGTGCCCAATAAACTGAGTTCTCAAAAAACTAACCAGATGAGTGGCAAATGTACATCTGAGGAACCTTGCAAATTAATAAGCGACTATATTGGACCATGCTGCAAGCTGTCCCTTTTCTTTTTGTTACAAGTCACTCCCTACTTCAGTTGATGAGGTTTACTTTTTACTGATTTCTTATGTAGGTTATGTTGGATGCAGAATGTGAGAATGGTTCGCATAGAGTATTGGGTGGAGAAAGCAGAAACTGGAGTCCATTTTGATGGTAATATTCTGCATACTGATAATCAGATGAGACGTTCAAGGTGTTGGTTCCCATGCATGGATGAGAATTTGCAATATTGTAGGTAAGAGTTATCATGTACTAAATTTTAATTTTTTCAAGTATTAATTTTTTATTTGTTTGTTTTTGTTGTTGTTTCTGTTCAAAATTTTATTTTTGTTTGAGTATTGGTTATGTTTTTTTTCTTTTATTATTATTATTTTATTTATTGTTATTATTATTATTATTATTTTTAATAAAGGAGTTTATGCTTTTCTTACCTGATGAATTTCCATACAGCTATGATCTGGAATTTACAGTAGCTCGTAATCTTGTAGCAGTCAGCACAGGAACTCTGCTATATCAGGTGAGATAATAGGTGATTTTTATTTTTTTTTCCCTGTGCAAGGGCCATGGGAAATGCGACTATGAAACGGATGCTTTCTGCAGTTTATTTATGTTCCTGCCTGCTATGCCTTTGTCCAATTTATTTTGTTTTTGCCACTGAGGAGCTGTAAGGTTAAAGAGCTGCAGCCTCCAGTCCATGGGATTGCCTCCATGAGTAGAGATAAACAACTTCAAGATTGGAGATAACAACTACAAGTAGTCCTTTGCCTTTGTTTGTTTTGGGTGGAGTTTTTTTTGGGTTTTTTTTTACGTTACATCACGCATCATATTTTCCAATTCTCTTATCAATTATTTCTTCAACTACAAATAAAAGAATATTAAATTATCTCTCATCATTTCACTTTATCAACTTTATAACTTTTTTTACCATTATTTTATTTATTATACTACTTTATTTCACCAATCAAATCATAATCTACACAAATTTCAAAAAAACATCTTAACTTTCTAATCATTACTTCAATCACTTTATCTAAAAAAACCCTCAAAAAAACTCCAAAAAAAACTTCAACCCAAAACAAACGGAGCCTTTGTGTTTCTTTGCTAGCTTGTAAATGTGCCTTGGAAGTGGCAGCTTATCATAACTACGGATACCTTTAAGATTCTCCCTTCAGTTCTGAATAAGTGGGTAGTGCTTATGTTTAATTATTGAGGCTTGAGAACTCGCTGTTGTGGCACAAATGGTTTGTTAACTAATATATTAGTCATTCATGAAGGATAATAGGCTTTGGTCACCTGTTTATTTGTTGCCAAATAAAAAAGTTCTACCATCTTGTGGCGGTTATAGTGAGACCACGGCTCACCCAATGATTGAACATTAAGTGATCGCAATCTAAGTTTCGAAAGATGCTTGATTGCATTTGCATTGTTTAAGAAAACTGGTTTACAATGGCTCTTTGTGTTTTGACTTTCTATTTCTGACTTGCAAGTCCATATGTGTGTGTGTGTGTGTATATATGTGTGTGTGTGTGTGTCTATATATATATATATATATATATAAATGTTGAATTTATGCATCAGAAAGCAAGAATACAGATTCTTTTTCTTCACATTTTAGCCAATTGCTTTCATGAGGGTTCCTCCCTTTCTAGAACTTCCCATCACAGGATTCCTAGTTTACCAGACTTGCCAAAGTTTTCTCAGATTTAGCATATTGTCACAGGTTCTAAGCAATGATGATCCCCCGCGTAAAACATATGTCTATCAACTAGGCATTCCTGTTGCTGCTAGATGGATATCTTTGACAGTTGCGCCATTTGAGATACTTGCTGATCGTCACAATGGTATGCTGTCACACATCTGTCTTCCGTCTGACTTATCAAAGTTGCAGAATACAGTGGCATTTTTCCACAGTGCTTTCAGGTATTTCCGCATCTTGGAATGAATACTTTGTGCATTTTAATTTTTACTACAACCTATTAAGTTTCCAACCATATTTGTTCTCGACAGCCACTATGAAGAGTATCTTTGCACTTCATTTCCATTTCGATCATATTCACAAGTTTTCATTTCTCCTGAAATGGCTATATCCTCGTTGAGTTTGGGAGCCTCCATGAGCATCTTCAGTTCTGAACTTCTGTTTGATGAGAAAGTCATTGATCAGGTATGTGAGTTTCAAAAGAGACGAGCTCACGAGCTGCTCTGATTATAGCGTTAGCAATTAACTCATGATTGGCTTGACTTGCATTTTGTTCACCAAGTAGAACTAGTGGCTTTCACATAAAATGCTTCATGTATAGTTTGCTCTACTTAACCAGATTAATTACACTGTTGTTTTGCGTTGGTTATTTATATCAGTGATGTTTGGATTGTTTATTTAGAAAAAAACACATTTTCTCCGTACAGTTTCTTAATTTTCCCCACAGAAAGGAATTCAATTATGCAAAATGGCAATATCCTCATCTCGAGGTGGCTGCTTGTTAAAAGGAACAATACAAGGATTAATATGTATATCAAAAGTGCATTGCGGTAAGAACCAACTAGGGTTTCAGTTCAGATTGTTAGCAGGGGTCAAAAAGAGGACTCGCATCTGTTGAGGCTCAATGAGAGTTATTTGCCATGCAAGCTGGTACTTGCAACGATACTTGTACTACCCCATAAACTCTACATGCATGATCCTATTTCCTTAGGTTGAAGATGCAGTTAGGATGAGGGAGAGGGGATTTAGTTGTAATGATCAATACAATGTATTAGATCAAAAGTTCTGCTTGACCTCGTGAGTGATAACGAGTTTGATACATATGTTTTTATCAGTGTATGTGCGCTCGTGAACCCAAATGAATGTGCATGAACATATCTTGCGTCCAATCATTTAGTAACCTAGAATAATACGGTGTTGGAGTTCAGCTTGTTTATTGAAAGAAATAAACAAACATAAACTTGTACGAGCCTAACCAACCTTCCTAAATTCCTGAACAGCTCAGATCATTTGATACTTCTAGATCCTGATTTTCATTTCAATTCTGTGAAGTTGTTTCCCTTTTCTTTTCAAGGATAAGATTCAGTGTTAGGGAGTATGCTTTTGTAATCTTAGATTACTATTCTCATATTTTTTTCCATGTCAATGCAACACACAATCTGTAAGTTTTTCTAAGGGCCCTTTATTGCTTGAACTTCTCAATTCGCCCATTTTTAGTTACTTCTCTTTATTGAGATATGCATATAGAATGAGGACAATTTAGTATAACAAGTACTTTTCGCTTGACATTAGTAGATTATGGAAATACCTTTTGGGACATTTAAAAATGGAAATGTGGACACACTATTTGGTACGGTGGAAGTATAAGAAAGCAATTACTTATCCTGAGGTTACCTCTGCCCACTTAAAGCCAAGGGCTAACCAGATTGAGAAGATGCCTAGAGGCCTCCTTGTGCTGGATGAACATGTTGAATAAGCGTGATATTCCAAAAAATAACTAGGATCAATTACGGCTTTTAATTTGAGCTATTTTAGAGCTGTTAATTATGGCTGTTTATTTTGAATTTGATTTGGTGTTAATTAGGCCAGCTCCATCAAATTGCTAACCTTTCTAGTTTAGATTATTTTTATTCCTTGTTTAGGCGATTTGGTACCAATTATAGGTTTTAGAGTTTTCTACTCCTAGAAATTGATGCACTCACGCAATTCTTTTGAATAAGAATTCTTTTACTTCAATTTCTATAGAACACCTCTTGGAATTAGGGATAGCTTGTGGCATTCTGTCCCTTCTAGGTTTCATTCTTTATTAAATCCATCTTCTGATTGTATTTTCTATGGTGCTTTGGCTCTATAATACAGACTATAGATACAAGGATTAAACTTGCGTATGCTCTGGCAAGACAATGGTTTGGAGTTTATATCACCCCTGAGGCGCCTAATGATGGTAATTATAAAATGGACTGTTCCATTAGATGTTTTGCTATGTTGTGTTCTGATTCTGTTATATTTTTGTGTTCTTTCAGATTGGTTGTTGGACGGTCTTGCTGAGTTTTTGACTGATTCATTCATTAAAAGATTTCTAGGAAATAACGAAGCTCGTTATCGGCGATATAAGGTCTGTGCTTATCCCAGGCTTTTGAGGAGCATGATTAGGTTTAGCTTGTATAGCAGTGAATTTGATGTGGCTTGTGAGATAATAGCTGTTGGTATATACCCAATAAATGGAAGATCTAATCCTAATTAGTCTACCGTGCATCTCAGGCATGCACGAATTGCATGTGTGCGCCTTAATGATGCATGCAGATAATTTTATGTAGAATTTGGGATTCTAATGAGTGATGTATAAGTAATACCTACTAAAACACTGAAACTGATGCTAAGACATTACATGATGTCATCATAGATTTGTCGTATCTCACATTGGTACAATGCCTATTATGAGGAGTTCATGAAGTTTGCCATTATATATTTTGTTCTCCTTGTCATTTTTTTCCCCGTATTCTCTGAAGGATTTTTTTTTGAATTCCAGGCAAGTGCAGATAGGACTTATATTTGGTGTTATAAATGTGCTAGAACTTTCACACTTCTTTTTTATTTGCAGGCTAATTCTGCAGTTTGCAAGGCCGATGATAGTGGTGCAACTGTCTTAAGCTCCTCTGCTTCTTATAAGGATTTGTATGGAACCCAGTGTGTTGGCTTTTATGGAAAGATAAGATCATGGAAGTCTGTAAGTTTATATTTTCATGTTCTTTATCTAGAGCTGGTGCTGTCACGTCTTTGTTTTAACATTTTGTAAGTGTTCCCCAGGTGGCAGTCTTACAGATGCTAGAAAAGCAAATGGGTCCTGAATCCTTTCGCAAAGTAAGTACTTGGGATATGCTTCACCTGTCTGTGCATTGTTGTTTGCTTAACCTTACCCTTAAAGTGGATATAGTTTCTTATTAGCTTTTGTCATGTTTGGCTCATTCTTTCCGTAGATTTTGGACTGAAGAAGTTTTTCTCACTAACTTCTCAACATTAATAACTAGCCATCAGTGGCTACTGGTTACCATTAGTGGCTACCTATGTTGTGTGACACGGACAGACGACGGACACGGGCGCGATACGCTAATTCCAAAATTTAAGGACACGGACACGGCGATACGGCTAATTCCATAAATTTATAGGACACGGCACTATATATATATATATATATATATATATATATATATGTAAATAAATTTCAATTTATCAAAAAAAAATATTCTTAAACATCTGAAAAAAACTAGACAAAATAAGATAGGTATTACATAAACTCTATGAATATCTAGAAAAGATATTCGACCTTTATACGGTGCCAAAAGAAATAGTGATGGACCTTCAAAATATTACAAATTTTAAAAATGATTGTTTATCAACAACAAACATATAAACTTGATACAGCGTATTATTTATTTAATTATTATAGAAATGAAGATCGTGTATTTTAACGTTTCAATTGAAGAAAACTTAAAAAGAAAATAAATTAAAAAATTGGGTTCGAGGAGTGTCGGGTGTGTCGGTGCCGTGTCGGGGAGTGTCGACAGTGTGTCGGATATTTAAATTTTAAATAATATTAATTTAATCATCCGACACGTGTCGGACACGGTGATGGAGCGTGTCGGAGTGTGTCGTGTCGTGTCTTGTGTCGGACACGTCGCACGGCGACTAGATTGAAGTGTCGGTGCATCATAGGTGGCTACTGGCTAATTGTGTAAATAGGCTACAAGCCTACAATGCTAGCAAGTAGCCACTGATAGCTAGGTATTAAACGTTGGCAGTTGGATTAATCAAAATATTAACCTCCTAATCCGTACCATAGACTAATACAAATAATACAACTATCATCCAACATAATTTTACACAACTATATATATACAACTATTTCCTGCTCTCTCTCAAGCTTGGATGTAAATGTTTGTACAACCGAGCTTGGTTCTTGATTCCTGAAATGCTACAGGGGACACAACTTTATTAACTTAAACACAGAGAAAATAGTGTTTAAGGTTTATATTAGAGAGAAATATTGTATGTTTTTTAATCGTATGGATCGAGGGCTATTGCCCTCTTTATACATGAGATAAACCAGAGTCCGAAACAAAATAGACTCCGGTAAAACCCACTCTACGCGTCATCTAACTAAGTTATAACAAACTTACAGCTATACAGCGACTGTCTAACTAACAACTATTTTGCAGGGCACTCCTAAAAAACGCACCCCTCAAGCTGGTTTTAGACATTACACTAAACCCGACTTACTAGTACACAACTCGACATTGGTTTAGACAAACTTTTAGTGAACACATATGCAACTTGCTGTGTTGCTGGAACATAGACATTAGACGAGTTTGATAACTCCAGCAGCTAGGTGATCCTTGATAAAATGATGGTCTATCTCGATATGCTTTGTATGATTATGCTGATAGGAGTAATTAATATATTAATTGTAGTTCATAGGCCTAGTAGGTTTCAGTGTATGTTTTGTAAGCGCCCTCATAGTCCACATAAGTTCACAAATGCCAAGTGCTACTGCCTTTTATTCAACTTCCAAGCTGCTTCTTGCCACCACAGGCTGCTTCTTGCTTTGCCAAGAGACCAATTTGCTTCATACATAGATGCACCATGGGGATCTTCGGTCTACCAGTGACTCCGCCCAATCAACACCTATGTACCCATTAATAGCCAGCTGATTTCATTGGCTAAATAACAACCTTTGACCTTCACCTTTTAGATACCTTAAGATTTGAAGGCTGAATTAAAACCTTTGACCTTCACCTTTTAGATACCTTAAGATTCGAAAGGCTGCATTGAGATGGACCTTTTTGGGTGCATGCATAAATTGGCTCATTACATTTACTACAAATGTAATATTAGGCTGTGTGTGAGCCAAATAGATTAGTTTACCTACTAATATCTGGCAGAGGTCTTTATTCACATCTTCTACAAGACTTCCATTATTATGATTTACATTCAACGGCACTTCAACTGCCTTACAGCCCTTCCATGCCATATTCCTTTAATGAATCAGCGGTATACTTCCTTTGGGATACCGGGATGCCTTATTGGTGTCTGGAAACCGCAAGAAATTTTGGTGAAAAACTAATATATATTATTGCTCAGCAATGCTGGTCTTTATATTACATTGAAACCCCTTTCCTAAGTAACCTAGCCGCCTAGGAGATTTAGGTATTTACCTCTTACGCCCCAATCTAACTAGGAAACTCAAAACACCCCTCACCTATACTAATAGGCTTCGGCCTTTATAATAAAAAGTAATAAAATAAACATCGTAATTATATTAACAGTATACACGCTTTCCAGCACTCCCCCTCAAGTTGGGGCATGTATGCTAATCATGCCAACTTGCTCACGAAGTCATCGATCCGTCTCTTCCCAAGAGCCTTTGTCAATCCATCAGCCGTTTGTTTGGAAGACGGTAAAAGTGGAATACACAGATCCCCAGGCGACACGCTCAGTTGTAGCAGTGTCGGTGCATCATAGATTATGCTTTTTCTATTTGGCTTTTATCTATGGGAAAGTGTTTTCTTTTGGAATACTCTGACTTGACTTTTTTGGGGAGATATGAGGACACACTTTCAGCTTTTTGTTGAGCCTTTTTTCCTCAACTAATCTAAACATTTTTTTCCTAGGGCTATTTTGAAAATCCCTGACTCTTTAGTACGAGTCTTGGATAAATTTTACTGTTATGTATTTTTACTTTTATTTATTTTTGGATTATGGCTGCTGAGTGATAGATTGATGCTGTTGATATATTTAGACTTTTGCAGTCTTATTGTTCTCCATAACTATATGTCAACCATTTGTTTTAATTTGTAGATTTTACAAAGAATACTTTTGAGGGCTCAAGATGCATCTCGGTCATCAAGGACTCTTAGTACGAAGGAGGTATATTTTGCCTTTGTTTGCTTGATTATACTATATATGTTCAGATTTTGGTGACCCTTTTTATATGTTAGAAAATATTCCCTCCGTCCCAAATTGTTTGGGATTTATTCCATTTATGGATGTGCCAAAATAAGTCCCATAACTAATATTTAGACTAAAAGGTTCTTAAATTCCTAAAATGCCCACATTACTACATTTATTGAGAAGTTTAAAGACAATAAAAGAAGGAGATAATTGTAAAGTAGTCATGTTTTTAATGACTAGACAAGCTAATAAATGATGTTCCCTTAAATTTTTAGAGTTCCAAAAAGTCCCAAACAAATTGGGATGGAGGGAGTAGTAGTTAAAAAGCAATAGTCAAATATGATAAGAAAAGTACTATAATGTCTTTTGAATGACAGAAAATGAATGATGTTGATGGACAATATTTTTTTTTTGTTACACTGATCGACAATATTCACTGTGTTACTGTGTGAGGGAACTTTCCTCACTTCTCACTTGTCTTGGTGGCAAACTGAGTTGCTTTGTTTTGTTTGTCATTTAGATAACTTATATGAATTTTCTGGAGACTGCATGAAAATGGTGAACCATATGACATTTTTTGTTGCCATCTTAGTTTACTGGAAGTTAAGGATATATTGTCTACTCTCTTAGGCAATCTTGTTTGCTATAGGTAAAAATTGAAAGGAATCGCATGAGTGTATTCATCGGCTTCAGGGGCATAATGCTTGTCATCTGTATGGCGCAGAACCGTGGAGTGTTGGACACTTGTTTTATATTATGGAAGTAAATAATTCATTTGGTAATGTGCGATTGCACTTTTAATTCCAGTACAACCATTCCAAGAAGTAGTAGTTTTGTTGGAAACCCGAATAGGAAAGTAGTTTGGTTTGATATTGGTTTGACTTGATCTTATTTGTATGTCTGTGATTAGGATCTTTTATTTTATGCATGGCTTATAAGACATCAGTTTCTCCTTGGAGAAAGCCATATGGTCTGTGGCACCAGAATCAATTACCCACACATGGGAACCATCCTTGACCATAATATTTGCAGAAATACCTGAAAAAGCTAAGGAGGTTGACGAGTTCTCCAAAGAGTCAATGAACTTCCTTAGTTTCTCTATTTCTGATGGTCCAAGGTTTGGATTTTGATTCTCGTTTGCAGACTTCTGGGCATTCTCCACAGATTTCTGATTTTGTCTCACTGCCTGCAGCAATATTCACAGGCCTTTTTGTTAGCATTTTCACTCCCAGGTTTCCCATGGAGTTTCCAGCAGTTCTCTCTAGTATTTTTTCTTTTCTTACAGAAAGAGCATATTAGGGAGTCCTTCTCTCCAGCCTTTACATTATTCTTTTGGTTCTGACTGTTATTCCTTTGAAAAGGATGACTTCTAGGGTTTTGAGTAATAAGAGCAGACCCTTCAATAGAAGCAGTGTCAAACATGACACTTCTTCTACTTTCCTCGGCACTTTCCTCAGCCCTTTCAATAGATATAGTCTTATTTAGATTAGGAAGATCTTCTTCCCCAAGAATTTGGACTCAAACAGCATCAAATTCAACATTTAGCCCTGCTAAAAAGGAATAGATTCTGTCCTTTTCCAACACTCTTTTCAGAATTTTTGCATCTTCACTATGTATTATGCATTTGAATGCACTGATAATGATCCAGCTCTCAGTTTGGTGTTTGAGATCTTAGTTTGGTGATAGATCTAACTCCTTCTTTGGTGTTTGAGATCTTAGTTTTTATCTCATAGATTTGAGATGCATCATTGACCTTAGAAAAAGGTCTCTTCTACGGTATCTCATACTTCTCTAGAATTAGCTAGGAACATACATGTGTCATTTATTTCAGGACTCATGGAGTTCCAAAGGCAAGACATTTCCATAGAGTCTGATTAATCCCAAGCAGCAAACTTAGGGTCATCTTGCACTAGTCCAGTTCCCATCAGGTGACTGATCTTGCCTTTTTCTTTCAAGAAAACTGTGACCACTTCAAGTAGTTCTTCCCATTGAGTTTATATGCATCTTGGATGTTTTGAAGATCTCCATTGGTTGTAGAAGTATGCTCAGAGGGTAGAGATACTCCAGCAGTACCACTAGTAGCAGTCGATTCAGCCATAGGATCAAAAGAAAAAAATCTAGAAATTTGAATTCTTAAAGAACCTTGGGCTCTGATACCATGTAAGAACCGAAGCAAGAGAAAAAGGTAGAAATAACTTGTATTTTTTTTGTGAAGGGGAAATAACTTGTATTATTTCAGTGAATAATGCTTTGATTATTACAAAAGAGAAAGGTTTTTGCAGCAAAGACAAAAAGCTGGAAATAAGCTCCGTTTGGTTTGTATTATTTCAGTGAATAATGCTTTTATTCACCACCTACACTATTCAACTATTACTTTATTATTACAAAAGAGAAAGGTGGTGTATATACACCACACAAGTCTCAGAAAAGCAGCAAAGACAAAATTAGCTGTTGGCTGTCAAGTCCCAAGGGGCCTGATAGAGGACAAACAACTAGGGATTAAATCTAATCAACATATTAACTAATTAGACTAACCAAAGGAGGAGTATTAGATCATTAATCAACATGATTAATTCTAACAGTATACAGTGCAAAGGCATATTGCCGAATCAGACAAGAATCGGCCAGACAAAGGAAACATCCAGCCTAATAAAGGAAATTCCTAATATGCTGTAGGTACTATCAAATCCCAGATTTCAAGTGATTTTATACAATGAATGCACATTCTAATATACATGTGATTTAAGTTCAGGTTCTTTAGCCTGAGAATCCGTTATCAGCTTGAAAGAATCTACCTAATGGCCTTAAGTTTGCAACACTTAAGTTGTAAGTCTTCTGCAAGAATGCAAAAGCATCTCAAGTACTCTTCTAGTTCAAAAATAAAAGATGTTTGAATTGCCTTCTCCAAAATGCCCTAAAGTTTCATGTCATAGCAAGTGTCAGTTTTCCTCTTCATATCACCCCGTGAGCGCACATGTGCTTCATAATTTTTTTATTCTTAAGAACTACCAGTGCAAACGGACGCTGCCCAAAGTAATAATCCACTACAAGCAATATACGTGTTCTAATGTTTAGTGATAATATATCCGTTTGTTCCAATTCATATGTTGTACATACAGTGACCTTATATGCCTGACATTCAAGTTTAATTTTCCATGCAATTCTTCCTGTTCATCTGTTAATTGTACCCTGCTAAACTTATCCATCTGATTCAATTACTGAATAGTTCTTGCTTTTGTTCTCGATCTTTTGTTAATTGGTTCTCGACCTTTTGTTTTAATTTAAGCTTAGGGAGAGGCTTTCCCTGCACAAATAACGAGAAAGGCCATCAATTGTCCTGTCTAATGCGTATTTTTATGCATCCAAACAAAATTTTAAATTCAATTCGGTGGTTGGATTTTTTGCATTATGAAGAAATGTTGATCTTGATGAGTTTTCCTTCACTTTCAGATGGATTTATACGCTTAATTGTAGTTGGTATCTTATTGTGTTCATCATTGTTATCACTAGGATACTGATAATATAACACTTTTGGCACTTCTACTCTTGTAGATCATTCTATATGCATTGACTAGTCTTTGGATAGTGTAAACATCGTTTGCTATCTTTTACTGTTTGTGCCTCATTTTACATTATGCTTCTATTTTGCAGTTTCGGCATTTCGCAAATAAAATTGGAAACCTTGAACGTCCCTTTCTGAAGGAGTTTTTTCCTCGTTGGGTAGAATCTTCAGGCTGCCCTGTGTTTAGGTATATTCTTTGTTTTTCTGTTTGTGCAGTTCAGATTTGATGCTCGTGTGAATATTTCTCCTATATTTTGTTGATATCGCTTATATGAATTCACTAAGGATGGGATTCTCCTATAACAAGAGGAAAAATATGGTTGAAATGGCTGTAATAAGGGGATGCACAGCTACACCAGATACAGTTGCAGCTGTTTCCAATGGGAATATTGATTCTGAAAAACGGGAAGGTGATGTTGGATGGCCTGGCATGATGAGCATACGTGTGCATGAACTTGATGGCATGTATGACCATCCCATTCTCCCATTGGCTGGAGACTCATGGCAACTGCTTGAAATACAGTGTCATGCAAAGCTTGCATCTAGACGTGTTCAGAAACCCAGGAAAGGTTCCAGACCTGATGGCTCTGACGATAATGGTGAACCTGCACCTGCATTGGATACTCGTTCGAAGTATGCTCTTTGTGCTCATGTTGATAATGTGAATAGACCTTCTCATTTCTTATAAGAGTTTGTTTTGATGGTCAACTGCTTTGTAACGAAATGGTGTTTTTGCAGTTCTGATTCTCCGCTGTTGTGGCTTAGGGCAGATCCGGAAATGGAATATCTTGCCGAAATTCACTTTAATCAACCTATGCAGATGTGGGTAAGTTTGGCTGCTTCTTGCTTTTACTTTTGGGGTCATCTTAGGATGTGTTCTTCTTTGCTCATCCCCTTCCCCAGGTTGCCCGTTCCAAGACTGAAACAAATGTTGATAAAATGAAACAGAGGCGGTAAAACCACAATTTTCACATATGTTCAGCCTTACGCTGAAGCCTTTAAATAGACACGGAAAACAATTGGTTAAGACAATTTAAATAAGGTAACTAGAGTCGACAATTTAAATAAGGTAACTAGAGTCCAACCTCAGTAAAACATTTGTTTGCCTCCCTAAACCCTAATTCTCACGCATGAGGCGGGGCTTCCTTTTCGCAAAAATAAGCAGCACACCAAAACATGGTAAAATGAAACATAAACACAAGCTATACATGATCTTCAACAAACTGTGAACAGGCTTTCTTTTCTGCTTTTTTGTTGTTTAAGTGTTTCATTTATGATGTGGCATATGAAGCATATCCAAGTAAAATGTTCCTATATATTTTACAGCCATCAAAGAAGATTATGGCGGAAGATCCTGTAATCAAATTAAAGCTAATGCTTATCACCTAGCTCGTCTTCAGTCTCTTGATTACCAAATTATCCTAATCGATGTGTTTATCTCACTGCTCAAGGCAGCACCACTGATGCACGGATACATATCTGATACTGATACATAGTCTGATAAGCAACGGGCCCAATCTGCAATTTTTGAAACTTTGGTTTTTTGATGGCGCAGATTCACATGCCCGTCTACCCTTTTACCGCTGATTTTCAGAGATGACACGTAAATCAAAAAGTCTCTGCCACCCTTAATTTTTAACCACTGACTTTATTTTTTCTCTCCCGCCTCTCTTTTTTTGGATATATATTCTGGTGGCGCAACCTCAACCAAGTCGCTCCCCTCTTGCTGTTTTTTCTGTCCAGAAAAGCAGTTCTGCTGTGTTTTCCACCTGCAACTCAACCACGGCCTTGGTTGGCCTTTGGGCTTGCAGTTTTGCCATGGTGCTTTCTGAAAATCTTTCCTCTGTCAAGGCTATTACTTTGCCTACCGTAGTTTTGCTTCCTGTAACGATTAACCCTCTGAACAGAAAAGAGGAGCACCAATCAGAACGCCTATATTCTCTTCTATTAAGCGTTTCCCTTGTTTGTATACTGCCTGACACGTGTACCTCTAGACTTATGTAGAAATATGATTAGGAGAAAAATAATACAAGAGAGTGTATCCATTTTTTATAATAAAGATATGGAAAATAAATATCCAGTCAAATTAAAATATAAAAGTAACATTCAGATAAAATGATAAATGATAATCTCATCACTTAATATTTGTTAGGGAATTCCACATGAATCTACTTATTTCAAGAGTAAATGGTAAGTTATATTGTTAAATAGTCTTGAATGCTCTATAAACTCTATACTCGTGCTCTAGTGGTTTTTGTTTCTCGCTTTTCTTTTGCACTTCCAAATATTATTTTCCAAGAAACATGAAGGATTCATCTTCCCACATTCATCATGCTTGCTCTTCTGTCCTTGTGTAATTGCTTTTTGATGGTTTTGTGCTCACGTATATAGTTATGGTAGTTTATTTGTGTCGTCCCTGTTTCTACTTGCATTTGCTGTTGACCTTTCTTTATTGGTATGGTCCGCTCCTGCTTTTTCCTATTTGATATGAGATGTGCTTCTTCTTTGCTATGTTGTTTCTCTTGTGGAATTTTATGAACAATATTTTCCACTTCTAATCAACATGAATTTTCTTTCAAGTTTGCTATTAATGCTTTTTGAGTTTTCACTTGTAATTTTCTGTATTTGGTGACATTCAATTGAATTTTGAGCAGATAAACCAACTAGAGAAGGACAAAGATGTTGTAGCTCAGGTGCAAGCCATAGCAATGTTAGAAGCATTGCCGCAGTACACATTTTCTGTAATTAATGCTCTAAATAGCTTTCTTACAGACTCTAAGGTGACTCTCTACTTCTCTGTATGCAATATTTGTGTATATATACAGAAGCACACACACACACACACACACACATATATATATATATGTATATGTGCGCGCACACATGTATATGCATGTGCATACAGACATAAATGTGCATGTGTGTGTATATATATGCACACACACACACAAAATGCACATGTATGGGGCTGTGTGTGTATGCGGTGTGTAGGTATACACTCTAGGCATATATATATACACATATACAGCTAAACATATATATATATATATACACGCGCACAGATATATATATATATATATATATATATATATATATATATATGTCTAAGATGACCTTTTTTTACCTTCCCACTATTTTTGCAGGCATTTTGGAGAATCCGCGTTGAGGCAGCTTTTGCACTGGCTAAGACTGCCTCCGAGGTACATTTGTCTTTCGTCAAATATCTGAATCGATTCCTATGATTGAAGGCACACAACCCATTTGCGATCATGTTGTCCTTGCTACCCTCTATATTCCTGGCAACTGATTATTTCAGATGCTGCTTGATGATGTTTCTGATGCTATGTATTGTGCTTTGTTATTTGACCTCATCCAAGTAACAGTTAGGTTTAGACAGGAATTACTGTTCCAACGGTTAGATGGACAATTTTACAAGTGAGAAGAACCTTTAGAAAGGAGGGAAACAATTACAAACTAATTAGTCACCAATTAAGCTATAATTAGGGATAATAATACATAATAAATAATACATATTCTAACACTCCCCTCAAGCTGGTGAGCGGATGTCAACCATTCTTAGCCTGCCGAGGAGAAAATTAAAGCTCTTCGTGGGCAAACCCTTAGTCAGCACATCAACAACTTGATTCTGTGAGTTGATAGAATAGACAGAGTGTTGATAAGGCCACAATCCAGTTTTTCTTTGATGAAATGTATATCAACATGTTTTGTCCTGTCACAATACAGGATCATAGGTGACTCCGTTTTGATCTTGAGGTCATCTAGGACAATCTTCAACCAAAGTAATTCACATACCTTAATAGCTAGTGATCTGAACTTTGCCTCTGCACTTGATCTAGCCACTACACTTTGCTTTTTACTCCTCCAAGCAATAGGATTCCCAAATAGAAAATGCAATAACCAAAGGTTGACCTTCATGAAGGCATCCTGCATGATCCGAGTCGGTATAAGCTTCAAGTAGCATTTGATCTCTCTCTCTTTGAACATAATTCCTTTCCCAGAATATATCTTTAGAAACTGAACAATCCTCTCTACAGTTATTTGATGACATCTCTTGGGGTTTTGCATATACCTGCTGACAATGTTTACAACAAATGCAATATCAGGTCTTGTGTGTAATAGGTAGATGAGCCTTCCCACAAGCCTTTGATGGGAGTGTTTATCCGCAGGTTCATGTTTTAGGGCCATATTGAGACCATGATTGAGCTCAATAGGCGTTTCAATAGGTTGTCAACTTAGTCTTTCTTAATCATTTAGAAGATCTAGGACACATTTCTGTTGGGAAATGAAGATTTCCAATTTTGAGTATAGAACTTCAATCCCATTATTTCAATCTTCTCGATTCCTGGATGTCAAATTCCATACATTGGAATAACTTCAATGTTTGATTACTCTTAGTATCATGCCAGTGATGATGATGTCATCAACATAGACCAAAAGCATTGACATTTTCTCAGAGGTGTGTCCTATTAAAAAAAGGTATGATCACCCAGACTCTGCTTGTAACCTAGATTGATCACGGCTTGGGTGAATCTGCCAAACTGTGCTCTCGGTGATTGTTTTAGGCCATATAGAGCCTTTTTAACTTGCACACCTTTCCATATTCACCTTGAATTCCAGGAGGAACATCAATAAATATGGTTTCCCTCTTGGAGAAAGGCATTCTTAGCTTCATACTGATTTAGATTCCAATCAAAATATACTGCTAATGACAGCATAATTCTGACCGTGTTCATCTTAGCAACATGGGCAATGGTCTCAAAGTACTCAACCCCATGGGTTTGAGTGTACCCTTTTGCAACCAATCTTGTCTTGTATCTTTCAAAAGTCCCATCAGACTTATTTGATGCTAAATACCCATCTACATCCCACAGTTTTAGCATCTCTGAGAGAAAGGGACAAGTTCCCAGGTTTTGTTCTTTTCCAAGGCATTCATTTCACCTTTCATTGCCTTGGTCTAAATTTCATCAGATAAGGCCTCAGTCAGATTCCTTGGCACATAATTGTCCATAAGATTCTTCAAGAATCTTTTGTGATTGTTAGAGATCTTGTTGTAGGATGAGAATTTTTTCATAAGATGAAAAGTGCAATACCTAGTACTCTTTATCAGGGCAATAGGAAGCTCCTTATTTTGTAGAGAATCAGTGAGAGAATCCTCATTCCTTTGAAGAATAGGTCGAGTTTCCATTCTTTCATTAGAAATGGGTTCTGGTTGCCTGTCCTGATTAGGAGGTTTTGGTTCAATGTTATTGTCAATAGAGACATGTTTCAGATTGATTTCCTTCATCCTTGTATAGATTATAGGAGTCTTCTCCTTAAACTCTCTTCCATAGATTCATCATTGTCAGGTTAAGACTTTTGAGTATTTCTTCATTACGTGAATCAGGAGCCAAGTCTAAGGAGATACATCTCTATTTCTTAATTAGAGGAGAAGTCCTCTTCAATCAGATATAGGAAGGTGGTAGCATTTATAACCCTTTTGGGTATTGGAGTAGCCAATGAACACACATTTAATAGTTCTTGGGCCCAATTTCCCCTGTTAGGAGGATGGACATGAGCAAAGACTTCACACCCAAAATCTTTGGGGGAACTACTTCAGTTGTTAGTAAGGAGGGAAAAACCCCAGTTAAAACCTCAATAGGACTCTTCTTTCCAAGGATTTTGGTAGGAAGTCTATTGATGAAATGAGCAGCTGTGAGAACTGCTTCTCCCCATAGTTCTTAGGAACTTTCATCTGGAAAGGAGAGCCCTGGCAGTTTCTAATAGGTGCCTGTTTCACCTTATTTTGTTGCGGGTATAAACACATGAGGATTCATGTGTAATCCCTCTTTCCTCAAGGAAAGGGTTAAGGACTTTGTTAATGTACTCTTTAGCCTCTTTATTTTGACATCAATTTGAGTCAACACCATGTTGTAGAACATAGGGAAGCTAGAGTCAAATCAGACTATGTTTTAATATACATATCCAGGTGGTCCTAGTACAATCATCAATAAGAGACACTGTTGAGAATCTCTTATGTTTGTGTTTATTATTTATGTTTTTTTAGTAAGGGTAATTAAGTCATTTGTCTTATAATAAGCCACAGCCGTGTTCTTGTAAGGTTGGAAGGCATGTTTATTTTCGTACAAGTCAGCTCCTTAATTTTAGGGGTTTGGCTGGATCAAGGGTCGTGTTTTTCCTTCTTATAGTTTTTTTCCTTCTTATACTATAAGAAGGAAAAACACGACCCTTTATCCAGCCAAACTCCTAAAATTAAGGAGCTGACTTGTTATAGGTGTTAGCAGTCTCAGTTGTAATTCATTTAGAAATAATGAAATAGTATTTCTTCTCTGAAACATTTCTACGTGGTATCATTTCATGGTTGAGTAATCACCATCATGAGTCACAAAGCAACAATGACTGACGAATTGTGGAACTCCTTTTCCAGTTCGTCAGCCAGTTCGGCGTCTGAAGCCCTAAATCGTGCGATGGTCAAAAACGGCGATTAGGGCTGATCGATGAATTGGATCAGATTCCAGGCAGCACCACTGTTTCAGCAGTTCTGTTGACTACCCAAAAGCTCAATGGGCAAAATTATTTTGAATGTGCACAGACCATTAAATTGGCTATTGATGGCAAGGGAAAACTAGGCTATTTGAGCAGGGAAAGTGCCAAACCAGCTGATGGTGATCCGATGGCTGGGTTTGGAGATCTGAAAACTCCATGGTTATGGCCTAGTTGATTAATTCGATGGAACCCTTAATCGCTAGGGCACATATGTTCCTGCCAACAACAAAAGACATGTGGAATGCAGTAAAAGAGATGTATTCCGATCTAGAAAATACATCTCTTATGTATGAGTTAAAGACAAAATTGTGATCAACTAAGCAAGGCAGCCGTGATGTCACCATTTACTACAATGAGATGGTGGGATTATAGCAGGAATTAGACTTATCCTATGACAGTTCATGGGACTACCCAACTGATGGAGTAAAGTTCCGAAAGAGACAGTAGAATGAGAGAGTTTATACCTTCTTGGCTGGCTTGAACCAAGAATTAGATGAAGTCAGATGGAAATTTTGGGAGAAATCCTTACCCTCTCTTAAAGAAGTGTTTTCTAAAGTAAGAAGAGAAGAGCCTAGACGGAGAGTGTTGTACAAGGATACAACTCCAGATATAGAGACATCTGCTTTGATTGCGGGTAAAGCTGAGAACGATAAGAAGGGTCGGAAGCAGAAAGTTTGGTGTGACCACCGTAAGAAACAAGGCCACACCCAAGATACTTGCTGGGGTATTCATGGGAAACCCCCAAACTGGAAGCGAGAAGCATGAATGGTGGAACAACCGAAAACAGCAAGGCAAATCAGGTGTCATCAAAACATGGGGTTAATCTCACAGGACTGGCTCATCTAACCGAACAACTAGAGCAATTGAGCAAACTTCGTCTCAATAATAAAAAAGACTAGAAAACTCAATCCTCAAGTGATACCTCTTGTTCCTTAGTGGAGAATGGAAATGGTGCCTCCATTTCTTTTCTAGGGGTGTTGAGATTAGAGGGTGTTTTTGCCTTTATTTTATTTTTATATATTATTGTGCCTCCTAAGGTGTTTCTAAATATTGGCTATTGTGCCGGTTAGGGTTTTCCTTGATATATGTTCCTAATATTGAGGAATTCTAGTTGATTAGGACTCTTTTTTTCTTTCTATTTAAGAGAGTTGATCTCTGCCACATTGTAATTTGAATCATATTACAATAAGATACTCTTGCTTTCCGTGTTATTCTTTTAACATGGTATCAGATCTTAGGTTTTCTAAATTCCTAGGCGTCAAATATGAATTACCGAGCTGTCATGACAGGAGAATCGAGTAGCACCTCCTCTACTCATACTCCAGCACCCGTCAGATCAGGAGTCAACCCCAACAGAGACTAGAATACTGCAAATTCTCCATCCGTTCTGCTTGTCTCAGGAAAGCTGATGATAGAATCAATAAGGGTGTTAAATGAGCCAGATGAGGTGAATGAACATTTTCCAAACATGTTGGATTTAAAACTTTCCTCAAACAATATTCAAGTGTAAGTGTTCTAATCCTCAAGAATGAGAATGAAGAACAATCTCAATTAGGTCTGAATTGCAGATTGTAATGAATTGATCTTTTTTGCAAATGGTGCCAAGTTCTGATGAACTTTTTGATGATGTAATGCTTGCAAATGTTTGTCATACAATGTATAAGCTCAAGAAACAATCACAACATTCAGATAAAGCAAGTAAGGTGCATAAAGTAGAGAACGCTGAGATTTAGACAGGTTCCAACAACCAAGTATAGAACACCCTCACTGTTGTTGTCAATCCTGTACCAGACCGTGAGATCTGGATTTCTAAAACCTCCCTAGAATCGGAATTCTTTATTCAGATAACACAGGTGTTACAAGAGATTTCTACAATGCAATCTCAAGCCAACTACATTGGTCACTTAGACAACACCTTCTAGGACACAAGCAGTGAAGAAAGGGATCAAACCAGCAATATCTCTGGTGACCCTATTCAGGAAGTTTAAGCATGTGAGGCTGAACCTAACATTATTATATACTCAAGAAAAGGAAATCCATGTCTCAAAATCCTACCATTCACAATCTTGAACCCTACCAAGAACCTAAACCTGTCCACTAGCATCCTGATGCTCATGATTTTGACCATCAAGAATCTGATGACTACGTTCTACCTGAAACTCAAGTTACTCATGATAAAGACCTATTGCCCAAATATAAGGGACAAGAAGTTGCACTTCTTATCCAATATGCAACTTACTGTTCTGCAATCAGTTGTCACCAAAGTTTCATGCATTTAAAAGTAATTTGGACTCTGTCCAAATCCCAATAGATCTTCTAATCCTTTCTAAATCCCAAGTGGGAAGAACTTTAGAAAGAAGGGAAAAGATTACAAACTATTTAGCCACTAATTAAGCCATAATTAGGGATAATAATACATATTCTAACAATAGTCAAAGGGTAATTTAGACTTTACAAACTTAAATTTATGACATTTAGCCCCTTTCTTAATATGTGTGAAAAGCAAAGAAAGGACTTATATCAAGGGAAAAACTGTTCTTGTCACTTTATCTGTTGGTAAATGTGAACTGCAAAAAGGAAAGAAGTTTCTATGCTATGTTTAAACTATATGACTTTTGTAGTTTCAATAGTCTATCTTTGTGTGTGTGTGTGTGTGTGGGTGGATGGGTGGGTGGCACACGGTTTCCCTGTGTACTTAGACTGGCACACTTTTTGTTACTAATTAGCTGTTTATGCACTACACCAGGAAACTGATTGGGCAGGCTTATTCCATCTGTTAAAATTTTACAAAAGCCGCAGATTCGACATTAATATCGGTCTTCCCAAGTGAGCGTCTTTGTGCCTTCTTTTATGTGCAGTACTGGGTTCATAGAACTCTCTTATCCATATAATTTTTATTGCTATGCAGGCCAAATGATTTCCATGATTTCCAGGAATACTTTGTACTTGAGGTAATGATATGAGGTAGGGTGTGTTATATAATTTTGGTCATACCATGCTCTAATATTTTTATCACCATGTTGATCTTCTCAGCACATGATGTCTCTCTCTCTCTCTCTCTCTCTCTCAATTTTATTTATTTAGTTTTGCACTAAAGAGTCGCTGACTTCATCACGCCATTGGTCATCTTTTTTATAATTCTTTGGCCATATCCTAAGGATTTGGTTAAAAAAAGAAAGTGTTTTAATGTGTCATTTAGAGCATCCTCTCAATCCTATTTTTTCATCGTGTGAATCCTAAGGTTCCTTGTTTCGGTTGTAAAGAGGAAGTCTTCTTCAATCTCCCTGCCCCACCACCAGCCTGCGTTTCCGACCTGAAAGGAATTGAAAATGAAAGAAGAATATGTGTGCACTATCCATGGAGTGGAGTGAATATCCTTGTGCTTGTACCTTTTGCTCTTAATTGTTTCGAATTTTTACACACACACACACACACACACACACACACACACACATATATATATATATATATATATATATATATATATAATGTTAGAAGGCATTTGCTTTCTAGTTAATTACCATATCTTACCTGATTTGTATTACAATGATCTTGCTGGATGGATAGAGGTTGTTTTGGTTTAGTACTCGTATCCAGCTTTGCATTTTAAAAGGATCTGCTTTCTTTTCAAATTGTTAGAAAATTTGCGATGTGGTGTCATGTTTGAACTTGTTAGCTAAAGCCTTTCTCATATATGTTTCTTTGAGTGAATTTCTCCTAAATTGGCGGTGTGGAAGATGGAGAATAAAGAAAGATTCTTTCTTATTATGAAAATAGTTACAACAAGACTAATATACACAAGATGAGAACCGAAGGACCAGCCGCCTAACTTAAAGAGTTAACAACTAATGCCCAACTACTCAAGTGGAATAAAATACATAAAAACGGCTAGTTACATCAACTATCCTAACAATAAAAGTAAAGGGAGATTGTTAAAATATTCGTATGTACTATTTAATTGTGTATCATATGTATTATCTGTTATGCACCATTTATCCCCTTAAAGGCGGGCTATTAGGTGCCCAACTACCTAATTAGTTCAGCATTATTAGTTCAGCCTCCCATCTTGTCCCAGACAAAGCATTTAATGCTGGCGGCTTAGTTGTCTAAATAGGATCTTTTGTACTCTTTATTTCTCTCACACCTTGCGAGCTCCTTAATGAATCATTCTTTCTAATTCTATTTTCCCACATGGTATCAGAGTCACCGCTTTATATTCTGCAAGTGTTCGGCATCTTTGTTGGCCTTTTAATGGCGTTTATATTCTTTGCGTGCCACGTGGGCTCTTTATAGGCTCACACTTGAGGGGGGCTGTTAAAGTGTCCCTCATTGGGCACTTGTAATTGTTTCGTCCACCATATTAAACCTCAGAGCCTAGGTTTTGAGGTTGGTGCCCCTATTATATGGGTTTGGCTTATATTTTCAACATGGTATTAGAGCCAGGTCTCTAAGAACTCAATTTTTTTCCTAACCTTTCCATCCCACACAGTGTCGCCTGAAAAATCTGCATGTTGAAGCTGTTCCTCGAAAGGAACAAACCACATTCAATAGGAAACAATGACAATTTTCATCTTCTTAGCACTCAATGGTACCAACTATCTTCTCTGGTCGCGATCCATACTCATGTTTATCGTGGGTCGTAGCAAGGACCGGTGACACACGCAAGCCAGACACTGATGACCCAGTGTTTGGATAGTGGAAAGCTGAAAATAACACTGTAATGTCATGGTTCATTGGGTCCATGACACTGGAAATTATCGACTCGTTCTTTGAAACTGCCGAAGTCTGATTTCGCCCATGAACTCTACTCCAAGAAAGAAAACACCTCAGAAATCGTTGGACTGGAGTCTCAACTTCAAGAACTGAAGCAAGGGGGCCTAACTGTCGCCCAATACTACAAATATATATTGAGCAAAACTTCACAACTGGATTTATTTGAACGACAGTCTTGGATGTGTGCCGATGATGCAAAAAGCTACAAAACCATCATTGAGAAAAAGCGGATCTACAAATTCCTCTTTGGTCTCACCCATACCCTGGATGATGTGAGAGGAAGGGTTTTAGGTAAAGTTCCTTTACCTTCCTTAAAATCTGTTTTCTCTGAGATTCGTCATCAAGAATGATGTTGATGCTGAAACCCCAACCTACTGAACGTTTCTTTTCACAAGAAGGCTCTGCTCTTGTGACTCAACATAACAAATTCAAAAAGGATCGTCCATGGTGTGATCGCTGCAAAAAAACCTAGACATACCAAGTAAACCTGCTCGAATATCCATGGTAAACCTCTAGACTGGAAACCAAAATCTAGGAATCCTAGACCAAGCCAAGGCAACATGGTGACAATTCAGGGAGGACAGCTTGGTGCTGAATCCAACTTCTTCAACTAGGACCTACTATAAGCTCTAATGAGGCTTCTAGCCATTTCATTGAAAACAGAACTGATCACCCCTCTACCTCAGTGGCCTTCACAGGTACTCACTTAGTAGCTCATGCTGAAAAATGTGCTTTTGAGCACACCTGGATCATTGATTCAGGTGCCTCCGATCACATGGCAGCTAAAAAATGTTTATTCAATGTGTTTAAACCTTTTAAGGATTCTACTGGAGCAAGGGTGATTGATGGTCCATATTCCAACATTTCTAGAATAGGAACACCCCCCCTCTCTTAATATTTGATACTTAAAGATGTTTTATTTGTCTCCAACCAGGCCAACCTCACGTGCAATCTCATTTCTGTCAGGAAATTAGCTCGTGATAACAATATCTTAGTTAAGTTCGGAAGTTCCACACTAATCACTGTGAATTGAATGACATGAACTCCAAGATTATTGGCTGTGCTAAAGTCACATCCGGACTCTACCCTATCAGTCAGGGACATGATTATGTTCAGAAGACTACCTCCATTAAGTGCTTTAATGTATCATGTTTAGAACATTTTGATAAAGTTATGATTTGAAATTTTAGACTAGGACATCCAACTTTTCAGTATTTAAAAAGGTTGCTTCCTTCTTTGTTTAAGAAAAATCCTAGTTCTTATCTATGCAATATCTGTCAAATTTCTGAACATTCCAGGTCTGTCTTTCCCAGAAA
The DNA here is from genome assembly GCA_026214975.1 of Gentiana macrophylla. Taxonomy (NCBI): domain Eukaryota; kingdom Viridiplantae; phylum Streptophyta; class Magnoliopsida; order Gentianales; family Gentianaceae; genus Gentiana; species Gentiana macrophylla. Next base: position 105,393,956 of record CM047813.1, on the reverse strand, counting down.
AGCCTACAAGCCAATGTAACCTTTCACCATGATTCATAGTGACATTTAGGTTCCCTCTAGGATCGCAAATGTCACAGGAACCAGGTAGTTCATTAGTTTTGTTGATGACTATTCTAGATTAACTTGGCTTTTCTTGATGAAAGACAAATCTGAAACTGTAGGAAATTTCAAAAAAAATTACACCATAGGGCAGACTCAGTTGTGAATATCTTGAGAACACTCTAGGATCTTTCCTCAAAGAATGAGGGGTGGTACACCTCACATCTTTGTTGATTCTCCTCAGCAAAACGGAGTTGCTTAGAGGAAGAATCGTCACCTCTTAGTTATTGCCAGATCCGTACTTTTCTCCATGAATGTACCTATTTGTGGGGAAAGCTGTTCTCACAACAACTTACCTCATAAACAGAATGCCCTCTAGAGTCCTAGAGTTCAAAACCCATATTCTGCATCTCTCCTAGACTCGCACCTTTGGAATATCCCACCAAAAGTGTTTGGATGCATATCTTTTGTGCATAACCATCACAGGACTACACTTGAACCTAAGGCCATTTGGTGTGTTTTCCTAGGGTACTCACCCACTCAACATGGTTACAAATGTTACAATCCTTATACTCGGAAATTCTTTAATACAATGGATGTAACATTCTTTGAGTCACAACCTTTTCTCTCCACTAAGAATAAGAACAAAATTCCAACAGAGTTGGGATTTTGACCCTAATACTGATCCTAGAACCCCTTCTAACACGTCACATACAGATCACTCTCTGTTACACAAGATCCAAAACAATCTCATTCTAATACCTTCACTTCTCCAAGTTCACTCCAGAAAAGAAAAAGAAAAAAAACACCTCTACAAGGATATTGTCCACCTGCTACATAACAAAACACTCATTGTCTTCAGTCTCCACCTAAGGAAAACCCTAACCCAATCAGTATTGATGATAGACCCATTGCTCTTCGAAGGAGTGTCAGGTCTTGTACTCAACACCTTATTTACCTTTTTCTCTTATCAAGCTTTATCTTCTACCTATTTTGCCTTTCTCTCCAACCTTGACAATCAAGTCAAACCCAAAAAGATCCTGAGAGGAAATCTGCTATGGAAGAAGAATTAAGTGCCCTATAAGGAACAAAACCTGGGATCTTGTTGACCTACCTAAGGGATAGAAACCCGTTCACACCCTTTTCTCTCTTATCAAGCTTTATCTTCTTTCTATTGCAACTATTAATAACTGGCCTTTATAGCAAATGCAAATGGATGTCTTTCCTTGAGGGAACTCGAAGAAAAAGTTTATATGTATTCTCCACCTGGCTTCAAATTTGGCCCAACCCAAGTCTGCAGATTACTTAAGTCCCTTTATGGAAGCAATCACCTAGAGCTTGGCTTGACAGATTTTCAAAAGTCGTAAAAAATGGGGGATACACTCAGGGACATGGAGATCATACCCTGTTTTACAAGCATAGAAAAAAGAATTCCTTAAAAGGGAATTTGAAGTCAACGATCTTTGTTATCTTAGATATTTCCATGAAATTGAGGTGGCAAGATCAGAAAATGGTATTTTATCAACTAAAAGAAAGTACACTCTTGACCTACTTAAAGAGTATGAACTTTTAGGCTGTAAACGTATTGATTCTCCAGTTGATAATACTGTGAAATTTGGAAAAAACTATGATAGTGAACCTGTAAACCAAGAAAGTTTTCACAGATTATTTGGGAAACTTATATCTTTAGGCAGCCGGCCCTTCGGTTCTCATCTTGTCTATATTAAACAGATAATGCCCAACTACTCTAGCCGGAATAAAAGACTTAAAAACGGCAAGTTACAATAAATATCCTAACCATAAAAGTAAAGGTAGATTAAATAGTAATCAACTGTATAAAATAATTATTAAAATAACTATCTACACATGAGCAGCTAAACCATGGAGTTATATTTTCATCTGTGCTTTATTGTTAACGTTTCTAAAGAGAAATTAAAATTACCAACCTATTTTGAAAGCTGTAGTATATCGCTTTATCTAAAGAAGTTTTGGCCTTGTCGACAATGTTACTGTATCATATTTTTCCACTTGTACAGTTGCCTTGAGTAAAGACAATAGCTCTAGAACCTGCTTAAATTCCTAGTGGTTGAAATCCCTTCGATCTTAGCCTCAGTCTCGGAACATATGATTATTTATCTTTTTCATGTCACCTTTCTGTTCTTTGTTCAATTGTACCTATTCAATTCCTCTATTAATATTTTTTTTATCCATTTAATGGGCCAAACCATCTCTGAGCTGAATAGTTTGGTAAAAACTAAATAGGTGGTTCATCCACACTTTTTCGTCCCACAGTCTATTTTCTTCCATTCAATTGACACAATCATCGAGATATGTGGCCTGGTCCAAATCTTGGATTCATCCAACCTTCTACTTCCACCATTTAATGTCTTGTATGTATTCAACGAATCAAGCATCTGGGGTGTATGATGTGGTTCGAACTTTGAACCATCTGTGGGTATTTTTCTTTTACAATGCTGCAATATTAGTTTGAAGAGGAAGCTAACCATCTCCTCCACCTCCTTTTCTTGGCTGAAAATGACCCCTCTTATCTTGCTGGTTTATTATTTATTTATGCATCAAATTCTTCTGTAGTTGTGTGTGTCGATATTGTTTGTCTTAGAGCTCTTTTTAATTGCGGTTTGAGTAAACATATGTTTACAATTAGGACAGATTCACCTGGTTTTATTCTCACTTACATGTGCAATTCTTGTTTTTGTATTTTTATTTCTTTGTTTCATTTGGTTTTTTCGAACATGTGACCGTTATAACATGTCAGGTGATTCCTCTGGCCATAGCCAGAGTCAGAACAACAGATAAGAAAAGCCCTAGAGATGCTGTTGAATTTATTTTACAACTTTTGAAGGTAACTATTAAAGTTTTACAACTCTTGTATATAAGTTAATCAACCATATTTTTGTTTCATTTTGGCTGCCAAAGGCATACGTTTTATTTCCCGGTTAACCTGTGGGCGAGAGAAAAATGCTTTGCATTCTCTTCCTCATCAGAAAGTCACGTGTTAGGAAACACGAAAGTTATCATTTGATAGTGGTGTTTGTTGAATAAGTTAGATAACTCCCTGTTAGTATCATCAACTGTGCTACTCGCTATAGCTATTTGAGTCTAGCTCTCCTTTCATTTATTTACTTATATGTGCGCATGTGGCATGCGCATGCGCATTTACTCCCTTAATCTCTTTAGGACTGCTGATGGAGGTTTTACGTTCATGATGATACACAAGATTTTAGATATTGAACCCATTGTAAATGGGGTTGAGAACACTATTAATAGGTTTATAAACACTTTAGCCTTGTCAAACAACAAGCCATCCTTATCATACATTTAAATGTCGAATATTGCTAATGTAAAAACCTATCTATCTCCCGCTTAGTATTTTTTGATGCATTTATTCTTTATTTACCCTTTTTATTCTATGCGATCTTTTTGTTTGTCTTACTGTCTTAATGTCCATGCAGTACAATGATAACAATGGGAATCCTTACTCTGATGTCTTCTGGCTTGCTGCCTTGGTCGAATCCGTTGGCGAACTTGAATTTGGGCAGCAGGTCTCTGCAATTTGTGTTAGAATCGCATTTGTTTTCTTAAATTATTTCAGTTTCTTTGTGTGATGTGCAAAACCATATGAAAGGTCCTCTGATGAATGACCAGTCAACCATTTCTTTAAAATATGGAGGTGTTGCAGAAGATAATTAAGCGTCTGTTATGTGTCTGTTCGAAGAGTTGATAGGCATGAGCGTCAGTTCTTTTTTAAGAGTGAAATTTCAGCTCTTAATGTATGGCGGCCAGAACTGCCTAAGCATACTTTTTGGATCCTCTTTCTAAGTCTTCTTCTTGCACAGTAGGGTTCTCTTTGGTGCTGTCAGAGTGTAGTCAACAAGCGGACTTCAGAATTGAACATGGAAGTTGTCTTCTGTATCTTATACTCCCTCCGTCCCTTTTTAAGTGTCCACTTTGACTTTTGACATGTGTTAAGAAAAATATACTTGAAATTGAAATAAATGATGCAATTTACGCATATAATGGTTGACTGGTCATTCATCCATATTTTATTGTATCAAGTGGTTGTTAATCATTTAATGTTACACTTTTTTATTGTAAATAATGTGAATGCAAGGGCATTTATTGAAATGATGTTAATTAATGAACAAAGTGGGCGAAATATTTCCGTAACTTACACCTGACTGATAAGAGGATGACCAGTCCAGAACTGCTATGTTCTTTTCTTTTGGTAGTATTTGAAATTGCATTCGACTGTCAAAAGCAAATTGTGTTTTAGTCATTGCTGGACGATTACTTTTCTGGGACAATTTTGTACATATGAATATTATGAAGGTTAGGGAATGAGTTGGACACCAAATCCATCTGGACAAAATCAGTGCTTTGCTAACCTACAATATATAGCCAGAAGAAAAGTTTTAGATGGTTTTTCAACTTATGCAATTTACTTCTGCCAGTCTATATTATCATAAGCGAACATAAAGGAACAAGAGACGATACTATCTGTAACTCCGGTGTTTTAGAAACTAGCGGCTCCTGCAGTTCTATTGGTTTTGTATTTTTTGTTTGACTGGAAGATGTTCCAAATTAGCAAATTACACCCACTTTTTGGGTGGAGTTTTCTTCTTAAACAGCTTGTCTGGGTAGGATAGATATGTGGCTTTGTAATTCTGCCCTTTGTTGTTGACATGTGATGCTTCATTGTAGAATACATTGTTCTATTATTCTTTTCTGGCTTTGAAAACCAAATCGAATGACCATGTTTGAAGAAGCTTATCTGAGGTGCAAGAGTCTTTCTTGTAGATTTGCTCACTTTACTGGACTTCAGTTTGTATATCTAGTGGAAAATGATTATACTTCAAATATTGCTGTAGATTTCTATGTTTGTTTAATGATTCTTCTCATAATCTTATCTTGATTACCTGATGGGTCATCATTTGGTTCCTTCTCCTAAGCAGTTTTTATTAGCCTTGTATGTTACAGTAGGTACTCGTTGTGTATGAGATAGTATCTTTTCACCCTGATTTTCTGTTTGTTTGCATGTTCGTATTGGATTTGGCTATGAGTAAAATACATTGAACTGACCATTTTTTGTGCCTGCAACTTTGTTCCAGAATGTTGCCTATTTGTCTTCTCTTCTCAAGCGCCTCGACCGACTGATGCAATTTGACAGGTTAATTGAGATTTAGATGCTAGAGACTTCAGATTAGAATGCTTTTTTTCTTCTTACTGGTTATTTTGAAAATGACACATATCAGGTTGATGCCAAGTTACAATGGGATCTTGACTATCAGCTGCATCCGATCATTGACTCAAATTGCACTAAAACTTTCCGCATATTTTCCTCTTGTAAGTTTGTGATGTGTAAATTAGACTCTCTCTCTCTCTCTCTCTTGAGACATGGACAAAACGACATGTGTGAAAGCTGCAAGAGGTTGAAGAAGCTGAATTAATATATAAGATTTTTAAAGTAGAAAATACTGATTTTTATTTTATAGTTTTCTCTTTACATCAAATAGGTCTTTTATACATGAAAGGAAGGATCTGTAGAGATCCTGTAATTAATTTCTTAATATCTGGATAGTAACTTCCGGGAATGAATATTAGATCAATCTAAATATCACATCAAAATTAGTCATGATTAAAGGCTTCTGCCATCTACGTTTTGCGGGGCTTTTGGCAGAAATGGAATGCGAACTATTCCATTTTCCAGGTCACCTTGAGCAAGTGTATGTCAATCTCTATATGCTTGGTCTGGTCATGTTGTATTGGATCATTTGCTTATCAATTGCTGCGTGGTTGTCACATTAGAACTTTATAGGCAGATCTAGAGCTACTTCTTGGTCAATCTAGCACCCTCTTGATCCATGTTCCTACACAAATGCCTTGGGCCATATTCGTATTCTGCACTGCACTCCATACCACACACTCGATTCCACACAGACTCCCTGTGATGTGTTTCTTTAGTAAGGAAAGGCAACACTGTGTATGGAAGCATCTCACCTGCGCGGAGTCTGAGATATTTATGTCTAGTGTATGCAGTTTTACATAATAAAAGGGGTTTTCACCAAACAAACCGTGACCACTTTCACATCGTGATAGCTTTACGCCGATGTGTCAAGACTTACCTTTTGATGAGTTTGTTATATGATACCTGCAATTGTTAATTGCTTCAGGACCGGGTTATCGACCTCATTACACCATTTCATGCACATAATGTCATGTTGCAAGTTAAGGTTGAAGCATGCAGAGCTCTACTGGATCTTGAGTTTCAGTCCAAGGGCTTTGATGCAGCATTGACGCTGTTCATAAAATACTTGAAAGAAGAGTCGTCTTTAAGAGGTTTGCATGGATCTATAGTTAATATTTGCCAAGTTGTGGATTTTTATTGTAAGGCTTGCTTGGTTTTCATGTTGGAGTCATGTTGCTCACGCTAATGGTTTCATATCTTGAGCACAGGCCAAGTGAAGCTAGGGGTGCATGCTTTGCGCTTATGCCAGACAAAGAGTGGTTCTAATTATGATGACGAAGTGAAGAGTGAAACTCTTGTGGCTTTGCTCCATCTACTTGAGAGTCCTGTATCATTCAATAATGTCATACTTCGCCATTACCTTTTTAGCATTTTACAAGTCCTTGCTGGAAGGTGCGTATACTTTTCCCAGCAAATTTACATGGATGACATAGATGGTATTCTTCATCATAGGCAAATCATGTGCCAATCTTTTGGCCGGGTTACCCAAGGATTATTCAATCTTCTTTTCCTTGTTTTTTACTGCGATTTAGGATTAATTGATATTAGTATAAAGTTGATGAAAAAAAGAATTTTGTTGCAAGCATCTGGAATTCTTTTTACACAAACACCTATTTGATACTACCTCCTTCCCATAAAAGGTGTCTATTTTTGGTGTTGCACACAGATTAAGAAAATAATTAATGTTTTGTATTTTAAGTAGTGATGGACATATATACCCCTATCACATAATAAATGCTCTTTTGGAATATGAAATGAATATATAAATATTAAATGTTATGATAGGGGTATGTTTGGAAAAAGTGCATTAAATGATGTATTGGTTTTCTAAATGTGCACTTTTTATGGGACAATTCATTTTAGAAAAGTGGACACTTTTTATGGGACGGAGGTAGTATGTTGTAGTACACCGGATGAGTCCTATGATTTAATGTTGATGATAAATTGAATGACTATATTTTTTTTTTTTGTTTTTTTGACATTCTATAGCTGAGCAGGGTCTTGTAGAATTATTTTTATCGCTTATGTTCCTAAATATCAAATACTTACTTGAGGTATGGTTACATTAATGTGGATAAACTGAAAGAAGATGCAACAGTACTTACATATATGGTCCACTTGTAATCAAGAAGAGCTTGGGGAACTGTGATATATATATATATATATATATATATATATATATATATATATATATATATATATATATATATATATATATATATATATTCACGATTATAACAATTTAGTCATCCAAACAAAAAAGAGAGCATGGCTGTTAGATGTAACATTTCTAATATTTAAGATGTACGTGGTATGAAGCTGCGGAATTGCTAGTTTTCTGCTATCTGATCCTCTATGATTAGCCAAAATGGTAAATGGGGAAAAATTATGTGCATTGATTTGTTTCAATATCTTCTTTTCAGGATTCCAACCCTTTATGGGGTTCCAAGAGATGAAACACTTAGAATGGGACATGCGGAAACATGCACTGAACTTAAGAATATTTTTGCTGCTCTTGTCAAGCATTCTAAACCTCCGGAACATGCTTTCGATCAGCTTGGAGTTGTACACGACGATGGTACAATGATGATTCCTGAGGCGGTCCAACAGGCAGATAGTCATGTTGAGGGAATACCGGGAGCAGCCGGTACCATTGTACCTGATGCTCTGGCTATTTCAGATGTTGAAAAAAGAGATGCTCTTGACAACTTAGTACAACCACCCGATTCGACGAAGCAGCTAGATGATACCAATAATGCTTTGCCAGAAGCTTCTAAGGAGGTAGATGCTAGCTCCGAAGCAGTGGTAGACCGATCAAACGAGAACATGATTATTGCAGAAGCTTCAAACAAAACACTTGCACCGTCTTCTAACAGCCCCGAGCAAGCAAAACTAGTCATTGACAAGCTGATGTTACTTCATGATGATTCAAGTGTTCCTGATGCTTCTAATAAAGAAGTGGATACTGTTTCCAACGGTCAGGAGCGAAAGAGGGCTGTGGTTAGGATCAAAGTGAAGCGGTCTGCTGGTGCATCAAGCTGGGTAGAAGAAGATCCTGATAATGTGGCTGCTGCAGGTAAATCTCATGATGGGCATACCAATGTAGTAGATCGTGGTGCAAGCAGTTCAGTCTCTGTTGATGCCCCAGCTCAAAGAAACATTCCCGAGACACGCAGCACCTCAACTCATAACCTACAAAATCTTGAGGAGGTGAATTCTTATCGTCGTCATGAAGAAGAAGGGGTTTCTCGTGTGACTGCCAGCATTGGGAGTGCTAAATTCTGTGCAGGTGAACTTGCAAAAGAACTACAGTGCACTGCTGATTCAAGCAAAGCGAGTCTGGTGCCAGAGATTGAAAGTTCCGGTGATGAAGATAATTCAGAGACGGTAGCAACCAAGTATGCCAGTTTACAGTCTCTGTGTGTCACAGGGGGGAGCCATGTTGATGTTGTAGGTTCGCAAGTCAAAGAAAAGACGAAGAAGAAGAAGAAGGAGAAGAAGAAGAGTAAAGATGTGGATAACAAAAGGAAAAGGGAGGATGGGCATAAAAGTAACCGGGACGATCCGGAGTACAAGGAAAGGAAGCGGCTGAAGAAGGAGAAGAAACGGAAGGAAAAGGAAATGGCGGCGAAGCTTATAGAGAAGTCAAAAATCGAAGTGGCTGCCGGTGTAGATGAAGGCAAGCCAAGTTCTGTGGAAGATTACGCAAGACGTACAGAAAGTAGGAGGGCTGCAGCAGCAATTAAGATGGATGAGGGGGTTCATAGTCAAAAAGAGGATCCAGGAGGAGATGCCCCTCCAAATATCGTCCAACAGAAGAATGCTGGTGGTGGTGGTGAATCGAGTAAAGCCAAGGTAGTGATCAAGAGACCAGGTAATGTGGAGGATGCAACCCCGAGTAGTTCGTCCAATAAGCTTAGGATTAAAATCAAAAACCGGACGCTTGAAAAACACTGAGGAATATGTTCCTTCATTCTCCTTTGACATTTGTAAGAAGGCTTTTCTTTTGTTGTTTTTCATTCATTTCCTTGGTGACCCCTCCCCCTCCAAACTCTCCTAAGCTTCTTTTTTTCTTTCTTTTTCTTGGTTTTCATTTTGTTAGGGAAAAGTAGGCCCCAATGATATCTCTGAGTTAGAAGCCTGTATGGTGATAGGATGTGTAAGTCAAGTAGAGGGGGTTGAAATGAAGACAGCTACGTAGGGTGGTAGGTAGTAATAGTCTCCTGTTTTTTCTTTTGGGGCCCTTTCCTCCTCTCTGCATACCGGTTATTGTAATTGAACAGAAAGCATTCAATGCATTGCGTGACGAAACATTTCCTCGTAAAAGTGTTACAACAGCAACCTATATATATTTAGTAGGTTATATATATATACACGTATATTGTGAAGTGTGAGTAGTGAATATCCGTTCATTTCCTTTACCTACATGTATGTGTGCTGCTTTTGAGGAGCGAGTGAGTGTATGGAACCAAAGTGAAATGTGTTGTTTTGTATGAAGAATATTAGTAGTAAAATCTCCAATTGTGTTAGAAGCACGATTATGCTCACCGTAAAAACTCATTTGATAGACATTTAGTGTTGTGTTGTTACAGTTACAGGGCAAGCATTTGGAATGCAAAATAATGCAATGTTTGTTCTCATTAAATCAGATATGCAGTGTCAAAATGGCGTCTTTTGAAACAAAAGAGGGTTGCAATTTGCAAACAATGAGGCATTGGCTAAAAGTGGTCATCCATTAATACAGCAGTAGAAACCATTAATAGCAACAAACAATTAACACATCGGAATACTTGCTCTTAATTTTTTCATTACGACGGTTGTGTTTTATCTAAAATCTATCGGAGTGAAAATAAACTAAATGGAATTATAGTACAACTGGCATGCAGCCCACATCATCTAACGATATTTTTTTTTAAATCTATTATCACAATTTATCACCTCCAATATATGATAACCGTCTTTAGTCAATCACATGTAAATCTTCTTGTTCCTATAAATGAAAAGGAGTGAGTTTGCAAGACTATTAAGTATTAATTAATATAATATTACATGTCTATTCTAATGGGAGGATTATAAATGCTCACATTTGAAAAACAATTAATGAGCTATAAATTATTTTAATCATCTAATCATAACTAAGCTCGATAGTAATTTTATGTATATATATTATTTGTACATTGCATAAATCATGCATTTACCAACATCTTTTTTTTTTTTTTTTTTTTTGTTGTTGTTGTTGTGTGTGTGTGTGCGTGTGTGTTCTTTTAATTTATTGAGTCGGTTCACCAAGGGAGATCCTCATGGAACCAACCAACCTGTGCGAGCTCTTAACTATTAATTAGCAGAACCTTTTAACCTTAAAATCACGAATCTACAAGCTACGAATAATCTCTGTCACGTAATTGAACAATTTACCAAGAATTGCAGAAAGGGGAAGGGATAAAACAGAGAAAATTTGGATGAAGGCGAGGAGAAATTCTATTAAGGTGACAAGTAATTTCAGATTTGGGTAACAACCTACCATCCTCTACACACCAGCCACCTTTTATCAACTCAACAGCTTCCTAACGGCAAAGAAAGAGAAAGGAAACTTGGCACAAACGCCAACAACACAACCATTCCCACCAAAATTTAAATTATTACTAAAAAGGAAATACAATAGGACTCATTTCATGACACATTCCTCCCCTACAACAGCAACTTGTCCTCAAGTTGGTTTGAAATTTGGAAACTTGGCCTGTATTTCAGAGGCATCCTCCCATGATGACAGCTCTTCATCCACATTAACCCACTTCATTTTCCATTGAACAACTGGAGCATTCTTCCTTTTGACCATCCTGATTTCTAGCACCCTTTCAGGATATACAACAAATTGTCCGTCTGCTGTGGTAATAGGAGGGGATGCGGAGACTGGAATGTTGACCCCTTATACTTTTTAAGCATGGAGACATGGAAAACCGGGTGGATTTGAGACCCTGCAGGCAATTCCACCTTGTGGGCAACAGGATTGATGTTTGCAATGACTTTGTATGGACCATAATACCTAGCAGACAGCTTAACATTCCTTCGGAGAGCTACAGATTGTTGCATATATGGTTGCAACTTGAGAAAGACCAAGTCTCCAACTTCAAGATGCTTCTCCTTCCTATTCTGATCTATAAAATACTTCATCCTGCCTTGAGCATAACTCAACCGGTCTTTCAATTCTCTAGCCATGATCTGCTTCTGTTTCAAGAACTCATTCACAGAACTGATTTGTTGGGTGTCAAAACTACCAAGGGGCAGGCTGGTAGGTTTGTACCCATATAGAGCTTCAAAGGGAGTCATATTGAGGGATGTGCGGAAACTGCTATTGTACTAAAACTCTGCTAGTGTCAGCCATCTGCACCACTGTTTAGGCCTCATGAAACACATGCATCTCAGATAGAGTTCTAGGCACTGGTTCAATCTCTCTGTTTGACCATCTGACTGAGGGTGGTAAGCTGTGGACATGGATAAATGAACCCCTGCTAACTTCATTAGTTGTTTCCAAAAACTACTGGTGAATATTCTGTCCCTGTCCGTGACTATGTCCTTGGGAAAACCATGATATTTGTAAACTTGTTGAAAAAACAACTCAGCAACATCCCCTGCTCCATAATTAGAGGGAAGGGCAATGAAAGGACCATGTTTGGTCATTCTGTCGACCACCACTAAGATAGCAGATTTTCCTTCAGAAATATGAAGCCCCTCCATGAAGTCCATACTGATGCCTTCCTAGGCCTGAGTTGTTATTTGTAAAGGTTGTAACAGGCCAGAATAAGGCTCATTTGAGTCCTTACATTGTTGACAGGTAAGGCAGCTATTCACCATCCTCTGTACATCACCCCTCAAACCAGGCCAATAAAACAAGTGGCTAATTCTTTTATAACAAGCATTCATACCTGAGTGTCCCCTTATAGGTCCTTCATGGAGCTAGTGCAAGATTTGTCTCCTCATTTCCCAGTTTTGCCAACACATATCCTCCCTTTATATTTCAACACACCCTACTGTAATGTGTAATTAGGACATGACGGATGATCAACAGTTAATGCCCCAATGGTATCTACTGTCCACTAATCTCCTTCATATGAACCAATGATTTTCTCCACCCAAGTTGGCACCACTATTGTAATGGCACAAGATGTTCCCTCTATATGTGGTTGCCTTGATAAGGCATCAACAACCACGTTATCACTTCTTTTATTGTACTCAATGGTGAAATCAAGCCCTAGTAGTTTAGAGACCCCCTTCTGTTGTAATGGAGTGCTAGCCTTCTGATCTAAAAGGTACTTTACACTCTGTTGATCTGTTCTGATGATAAACATGCTGCCTTGCAAATAGTGCTTCCACTTGCTAACTGCCATAATAATTCCCAGAAGCTCCTTCTCATAAATTGACAATCCCAATTCCTTGGTATTAAAGGCCTTACTGATGTAAGCAATAGGCCTACCCTGCTGCTGAAGAACAACTCCAATTCCCTTAGAACAAGCATCAGTTTCAACACAAAAGGGAAGAGAGAAGTTGGGTAAGGCCAGAATTGCTGACTTACACATACTTCTTTTGAGCCCCGCAATGGCTGCTTCAGCTTCTATATTCCAATGGAAATTATCTTTCTTGAGCAAATTGGTGAGAGGTTTGGCAATTGTCCCATACCCCTATACAAATCTTCTATAAAATCTAGTAAGCCCCAGAAAGCCTCTAAGATCTGTAATGTTGGAAGGAGTAGGCCAACTCTGCACTACCCTTATCTTATCTTCATCAGCCTGCACTTGGCCATCTATAATAACAAGGCCTAAGTAATCTATTATGTTCTGGGCAAATGAACATTTGCTGGGCTTAACATAAAACTGATTCTGTTTTAGTGTCTCTAATACTTGTCTGAGATGATGCAAGTGAGTAAGTAAGTCTGGGCTATATACAAGGATGTCATCAAAGAAAACAAGCACAAACCTCATGAGATAGGGCTGTCGTAGGTCATTCATGGCCTTTTGAAAGGTGGCAGGGGCATTGGTTAGCCTAAAAGGCATAACTCTAAACTCGTAATGCCCATGGTGTGTGACAAAAGATGTTTTTGTTATATCTTCCTTCCTCATTCTGATCTGGTGGAAACCAGACCTAAGATCCAACTTAGTGAAACATCTTGCTTCCCCCAATTTATCCAGCAGATCATCTATAATAGGTATAGGGTACCTTACCTTGGTGGTGAGGTCATTAAGTCTTCTATAGTCTATGCATAATCTCCAGGTACCATCCTTCTTCCTTATTAGCAACATACGACTGGCAAATGGGCTACTACTGTTTTGAATAATACCTTGGGCAAGCATTTGGTCTACAAGTTGCTCTATCTCTGTCTTTTGGTGGTGAGGATACATGTATGGCCTCTGTTTGAAAGTCTCAGTCCCTTCTTGCAAGGTAATGCCATGCTCCAGCTGCCTTTTGGAGGGGTAGGCCTTCCGGTTCTTCAAATACTTCCCTGAATTCATGAATCAGTTCATTCACTTCTGGAGGTACAGGCTGCTTCTCAATGCTACCGGTAGCCTTCAGACTGCTAATGCACCCAAATAAACCACATGCCCCTTGCTTGAACCCTCTTTTAAACTTTTTTTACAATTAATGAGTCTTAATTGTGCTGTCTCAGAGTGCCCCTTGCAGCACTATTTCAGTTCCTTCCCTTTTAAAGGACATCTCCAGCCTATCAAAATCTAATGTCATAGGACCATGCTTTTTCATCCAGTCTACCCCTAGGACCATGTCACATCTCCTAACTTGATTAGTCTGACATCATGATGGAATTTATGGCCCTGCATAGTCCAGGGAAGGTTAAGGCAGATGTAGTTACTCACCATTTTGGTCCCATCTGCTATAGTCACTACCATTGGCTTGGAAGCTTCAAGCAGACAATCTAGTTCTCTTGCCACCGAAAAATTCAAGAAGGTGTGTGAGCTGCCACTGTCTATAAGTATATTAACTGGCCTCTTCTTCAATGCTCCATGTATTTTAATGGTACTGGAGGACAACTGCCCAGTCATAGAGCTAAAGGACAGCTGTGAGTTTTCAGTTGGTTCTTCCATAGTGATTCTGGACAAGGATGTGTCTTCCACAGGTGCTATCTCACCATATACTTCCTCATCATCTGCCAACATGATGTGTAGCTGTTGATTCTTACATTTTTGCCCAGGGTAGTACTTTTCATCACAACAGAAACATAGGCCTTTGTCCTTCTTGTCTTACAGTTTCCCAGGGGTTATAGATTTTTGGCTGGGGCCAACTATGGTCTCCTTAATCTTATCAGTTTGCTTGCTTGGATAAGGGGGAAATCTAGAGGCAACCCCTCCTCTTTGACTACTGCTAAGAGACTGAATGGTCTTAATAGTATTCTTAGTTTTAAACACAAAATTACCTACCAAGGATTCATGGGCTCTGGCTACTTGAAGGGCTCTCTCAAGTGTAGATGGGTGATGAATTCGGACCATACACCTCAGTTCTTCCACGAGTCCACCAATAAAACAATCAATATAAAACTGCTCAGCGAGATTGGGATTTTGCTGAGCAACATACACCAAAAGTTTATCAAATTTCCTTTGGTATTCTTCAACTGTGCCAGTCACCAAATCACTGAGAACTTGTACTCTAAACCTCCTACACAAGGCCAAGCTGAATTTTGGCCAATCTGTAACTGGGTGGCTAAGTTTCCATCCCCCATACCAAAGATCTGCATCTCCCCTTAGGTAGATGACTGCTATCCTCACCTTTTGGCTTTCCTCAATTTCGTTAAGAACAAAGTATTCCTCGCAGTTACGAACCCATTCCATAGGCCCATCACCATCAAAAGTGGGTAAATCAAGCTTCGGTACTTTATGGGAACTCTCCTTCCTCGATTGGGGGTGATCAGAAGTAGCACCATAAAAAATGCGAGGGGACAAGCTAGTGGGGAGAGTAGGGGTGGGCAATAAAGGAGGCGTAACTGGGTTTTTCTGGGAGTTACCTTTCCTTATGTCTTCTGAGAGATTGGACATTTGACGGAGCATTTCATCGAATCGACGGGAAGTCTCGTCTCTGAACTGATTGAGTGAATCAGCAGATCCCTCCAGCGTATCCACAGACTTACGAAGATCCTCGATCATCTTTCCTTGTTGCTTCAATTGTTCTTCGACTGATAGTTTCGATCGAGTTCCATCTGCCATTGTTCTTCCACAGGTAAGAGGATGACCGCTCTGATACCAAATGTCACGTAATTGAACAATTTACCAAGAATTGCAGAAAAGGGAAGGGATAAAACAGAGAAAATTGGGGTGAAGGAGAGGAGAAATTCTATTAAGGTGAGAAGTAATTTCAGATTTGGGTAACAACCTACCATCCTCTACACACCAGCCACCTTTTATCAACTCAACAGCTTCCTAACGGCAAAGAAAAAGAAAGGAAACTTGGCACAAACGCCAACAACACAACCATTCCCACCAAAATTTAAATTATTACTAAAAAAGGGAATACAATAGGACTCATTTCATGACAATCTCGTACATTAATGATTTTATCACTACATGATGTAAATAGAAGTCATCGTGTTTCCCCATTTCTGGGGTTCATGCGCATAAAGTGAGGAAGGAAAAAAAAGATTTACCTCGATAATACCACGAATCAACTAGGTAGAAAGGTGATGAGTTCTTAATTTCCGATGCAACACGATGCATCCCATTTTTTGTTGCTTAAAACCCCCGTTATCTGAAACCCACTGATCCGACTAATACGGAGTTAGTATTTACAAAATAACGTCTCAATTCATCCTATTTCATCAGATCCAGGATGTAATATGGTTGCGAGAGATGAACCGGATATGGACAGTTTCAATAAGATCTCATTGAAGACACTAGGGAAACTAAATTTGAGATTTATCTTTGTTTTAAAAGTAATTTAAAATTTTAAAAAAAAAAAGTGAGGGACAAAACCATATTTCTGATAGTTTTCAATCTTGTTGATCTCTTAGCAAATATTGAAAGAAAAACTAGGGGCTGTTCAAAATTAGTTACTTCTTTACTCCACTTACATACATTATTATAAAGATGACAACTTGTTTCATATGACTAAAATAATTTTTTCTTTTCTTTTTTTTTTCTATTCAATACATAAAACTCACTTTTTTCAGATACAGTCCCTATAACATCTTCAACTAAAAGTTAATTTACTAAAGAAGAATAAATACAAATATTTCATGTCCAAACGAACCTCGAGTTTTTGCACTCATAACAAAGGCAAGAAACACACAACATTGATACCATCAGTAAAGGCTTTAAGGCAACAGCTTCCCATATTTGCCTGAACAGACTGGTTGTTCGCACTGCTATAAACTATTTCCACACAAGACATTGCAACATTTCCATACTCGAATGGAAGGAAGTACAACTCTTAACATTGCAATAAATATATTAATAAATAAATAAAAAAAAGGACGAGACGATAGTTGTACATTAAGGGCAGTCGTTACAGGAGCTCAAATAACCTCTGCCTCAGGTTTTGCGTGGCGAGACTATTCCTATATAGCCTCCTTTACCATCCTTAGCGCTAATCGTCTAATGGCAATCTGCATAATAGGTTGTTTGGAGAAAGTAAACAAACATTACCTAATGGAACACGATTAGCTTTAGCGGCACCTAAAAGACGATTCCATCCCCTGTCAATCTGCTTCTTTTGTCTACAAGTTCTCAATTACATTGTCCAGAGTTATTGACTATACAAACTATGTGCCTTGTCTTGCCAAGTGTTAAAAGTCTTCTCAAAACCTCCTCATCTACGATGCTTTGACGCCATCTGGATAAACGTAAAAGCATTACACTATATCTACACTAATTGTCACTAATCATTTCAAGGAACCTTTTAAAGTTACCAAAAACAACTTAATGTGGCATCCACACAAGAAAAACGACTTTTAAAAAGTCAGGTATGCACAATCTGACTTTTTAAAAATCGAATATAGACAGACAATATGAACGTGGTGTTGTGGTTTACTGTGATGCAACGGTAAGTTGGATGTGATGCATTATTTAATGACCCCGTATTCAAAATCTATCATCAACTCACCTAACAGCAGGTAGACAGTTTATATCCAGGTTGTCGGCATCAAAGAATAGAAAGAGCTCGTGTTGTTACTATACACTCGATCTTCACTATCAGGAAAAAGAAACCAGTTAACATTCCGTAAATTCCCATGAAACTCATCATCAATCCTCAAAAAGTTATCTGGCTGAATCGTGAGCCAAGACACCATTTTCTGTAACAGGTTCCGCAGCTGGGCTTGTTCCTTTAAGAAGATCGGCTTTTTGCGGGTTCAAGAGAATAAGCTCCTGCATGTCCTTTGGCATCATGCTAAACAAAGCATGCAAATCCTGCTTCAACTTTTGAGAGGTTGCCTCAAAGTCTGCATCAGCATTCCCAGACTGAAGTAGCAGAATAAGGTGATTTAGATAAATAAAAAAAACAATTGCTTCAATGCATAGAAGAAAATATATAAAGTGTCAGGACCTTGACCAAGAAGCAACATCGAATTTAAAAACGGATACAGATACAAGAAAGTTTCACACCATACACTCGATCGAAAAAGCTGCTGAAAACATGACTGTATTCTTAATAGCCTTTGTAATATATTTTCCATTTTTGTACATGTCTAATTAATGAAGATACAGGAAAAGAAGTAGAAGCAAAGATGAGAGCAGGTATAGTCCTTTGCACTGTGAGATCATGTTCCACATAAGAATATTCATGTCTCTTTCTTCCCTTCCACACGCAAGGTAAAAAGTAGATAAAGAATTTTGCATTACTTGTAAGAATTAGGAAATAAGAGTTTTGAGTAAGAATACTTTTTCGTATTACTTCATAGAAAGACAAGGATTAATAGATTACAAAACTAGCCATAAGGCTTACTAGCCGTTACAAGGCAGACTTGTAATTAACAGAACAGAAAAATAACCTAATTAGTGCAAATGACATCTTAGCCAACCACCTAAACCAATTAAACAGGCTAACTAGAGATACAAAACGGAATAAGACTTAATCAGATGATTTAACATCACAAATATAATAAAAGATATACATTTATCAATACTCCCCTCAAGCTGGTTTATAGATATATAATAAACCAAGCTTGCCAATGCAAAATTGAGTTTGATTCTTAGGGAGTCCTTTTGTAAACAATCAGCAACTTGGTCTGTTTGTTGGAACATAGTTTAGGCATACACTTCTTTCATCCAATTTTTCCTTGATAAAGTGTTTGTCGATTTCAATGTGCTTGGTTCGACCATGTTGCATAGAATTACTGGAGGTGCTCATTGCAGATTTCTGTCACAGTAAAGCTTCATAGTCATGATAGGAAACAATCTTAGTTCTGATAAGATTCTTTTTAACCAAAGTAGCTCACATATCCCTTGTGCAACAGCTCTGAATTCAGCTTCAACACTACTTCTTGCAACAACACTCTGTTTTTTGCTTTTCCGTGAGGCTGGTTCCCTCCTACAAATATACACCATCCAGAGGTTGATCTTCTGGTCACAGCACATGTGGTCCACAGTTAACTCAGTTTCTTTTAAGAGTAATCCCAGTCTTGGTTCTTCATCTTAAGAGTTTGAAAGCAGCATTAAAGTGTACCCTCCTTGGTTTATGCATGAACTGGCTCACATGACTAATAGCAAAAGATATATCTGGTCTTGTATGAGTAAAGTATATTAGTCTGCCTGGAATCTGAGTTTAGATCATAAGGAGGTGGAGTCTCCTGTGGAAAACCAGAAACAGGGTCAGATTGTGGAGCATTGAGCAACAACATCCCAATTATGAACACTTTGGTCATATGACAGATTTTGAGTCTTAGAATAAGGTTTATCCTATAAAAAAGTAACATCCAAAGTGTTGTAAAAAAGTGGTGGGGAGTAGCATTTGTACCCCTTTTGAGTTGAAGAATACCAAAAAACACACATTTCAGAGCCCTTGGGTCAAGTTTACTGTCCATAAACATGGACAAAGGTAATACAACCAAATATCTTAAGAGGTAAAGTGGAGCTGTGAGATAAATGAGGGTAATGTAAATCAAGAACTGGTCTAGGAGTTTTGAAAGCAAGAACTCTACTAGGCAGCCTGTTGATCAAATAGGTGGCAGCCAAGACTGCCTCTCCTCGTAGATACTTAGGAATGTTCATGGTAAACATGATAGACCTGACTACTTCAAGTAATTGTCTGTTTTTCCTCTCAGCCACCCTATTTTGTTGATGGGTATCAACACAGCTGGTGGTGTGCATAATCCCTTTTTCAGATCTAAAAGATTGTAAAGATTTGTCAAGATATTCTTTTGCATTGTCACTTCTAAAAACTTGGATTTTAGAGTTAAATTGAGTCTCAACCATAGTATAAAAGTTTTTAAATAGGGTCCCAACCTCAGACGTTTCTTTCATCAGAAAAGTCCAAGTAAGTCTACTATGGTCATCTATAAAAGTGAGAAACCATCATTTTCCTGTGATGTGAGGAACCCTAGAAGAGCCCCAAACATCACTGTCGATAAAAGAAAAAGGATGGGATCCTTGATAACAAATAGCAGGATAAACACTCCTAGAATGTTTAGCAAATTGACAAAATTCACATTGAAGTAACTTTGGATTTTTGTTTTTGAATAAATCAGGAAATAGCTTTGACATGTAAACAAAACTTGGATGACCAAGTCTATGATGTAGCTTGGTGATTTCATCCATATTACAAACACTTAATTTACTACAAAGAAAAAAAAAAAATAGATTGAGGCCATTTTGGTCATAGATAAACAGTCCAGATCTCATACTAGAACTGCCAATCTTCTTCTTAGAGGTCAAATCCTGAAACTCACAGTAGTGAGGTGACAAAACAACACAATTGAAATTTTTGACAAATCTTCTTAATGGTAGTAAATTACACTTGACACTAGGTACATATAGTACATTGGTTAAGGTAATTTCATCGTGTAAGATTACAGATCCTTGACCAACAACTTTAGAAGTTGTTCCATCAGCAATCTTGACTGAATGTCTTGAGTTGCAGAATATGTAATCTTTCAGAAGAGAAAGATTTCATGTCATGTGATCAGAGGCTCCTAAATCCACAATCCAGGATCAATCTGAAGGATAAGTAGAGTTTCTAGTATTTGTTTTCATACCCGAGTGAGCAATGGAAGCAGTCTCATGGGTCAGATTGTGTGAAGTGGACAATTGTTGAGAGAAGAGTTTCTTGAGAGCCTCCATTTGTTCAGATGAAAAAGGGTGGATCTCTTTCTTCTCTTCAGCTTCCACATGATATCCATAGCTCTGCTTCTGACCTTCTTTGCCCTTCCCAAAGTCAGATGGCTTGCCATGAATCTGCCAGCATTTTCCCGAGGTGACCACCCTTTTTGCAGTGGTCACACCAAGGTTTATCTTTCTTGCATTTGCCTCCTCCTTGATTCCCAGGTGACATAGCCTCCTGCCCCAGACATCATCAAGACTCTTGTCCAGGCCAATGAGAAATTTGTAGACCCTTTCATGTTCTACAATTTCCTTGTATTTTTGAGTATCTTCCTGCACTTCCAAGAGAACTTAGCAAACATGTCAAGCTGCTGCCAAGCTCTATTGAGAATGTTGTAGTACTGGCTGACATCCATCTCCTTTTGACAGAGACCCTGGATTTGAGCCTTGGTCTCATGCACTTCAGATATGTTATCTTGTTTTGAGTAAAACTCTTTTGCAGTTGTCCAGATGTCATAGGTAGTATCATACACGATGAAACTTTCACTTGTTTCAGGTGTCATAGATCTGATTAACCAGGACATCACAAGGTTGTTTTCAGTATCCCAAGATTTAAACTTTGGGTCTGTAGCCTCTGGTTGCTTTACAGCACCAGTAAGATACTTCATCTTCCCTTGCCCTGTCACAAACATTTTGATGGATCTTGACCACTGAAGAAAGTTGTTGACATTCAATTTGTATAAAGATATGGCAGTTGAACTGGGTTCAGAGGATCCATGGGGTGGGAGATGAGTATCTACCACAGCAGAGTTGCCATTTTTAGAGGTGGCGATTGACATTCTGACTGTGGTTTAAAATTTGAACGAAGCAGAAACGAATTAAGGAAAGTTTGTCACTGATACCATGAAGAGATAGATGAGATGAGAGTAAAACTCTTCTGATTCTCTTATGGCAGAGAGCATAATAAATGCACTTAGTAGCTAACCCACACCTAATTACAACGGTAATGACAGCTACTAGTAATAGCTAATTAAGTTATCAAGATGATAACAATATAAAATAAATGTTCTGACACATAAAAATAACTATTAACTATTATTCTTTTACACAAGTCTTCACTGATGCAGATTGGGCAGGATCTGTGAGTGATAGAAGATCAACTACTAGATACTGCTCCTACATCTGGGGTAATCTTACTACTTGGAGAAGCAAGAAGCAAGAAGCAACCAGCTGTGTCAAGGAGTAGTGCAGAAGCTGAGGGCCCTTGCCCTAGGAATCTGTGAAGGTCTTTGGCTCAAGAGAATCATGATTGATCTGAAAATTCCTAATGAAGAGCCTATACAGCTGCTGTGTGATAGTGTCTCTGTTATCAATATGTCTGAGAATCCTCTTCACCATGACAAATCTAAACATATTGACAATGATAGACACTTCATCAAAGAGAAGGCTGAAGGCAAAGAGATTTCAATTGAGTCCATCCCATCTCAAGATCAGATTGCAGAAGTTTTCACAAAGGGTTCCTCCTCGACCTATATTCATCATGATGAGAAGCAATCTTGGCTGTTGCTCCATACATAACCAACCTTGAGGAGGGGTGTAAAAATATAGGGTTAATCTTGTTGTATTAATAGGTTTTAATCTCTTGTATTAGTGCCTTAATCTCTGTTTTTAGACCCTCTCTCTTCCTAAGTGAAAACTGGCACCATTAGGTTAGATACTGTTCCTAGCCGTTGTAACAATGTTTAGAGCCGTTGGGTGGCTTTTCTATTTATTGTATTGATCCCTTATCAACCCGATAAGGTTTTCTAGGAAGTCTAATAATACTTCACACTTTTTCCTCCCACATTACTCTATCTTTTCCACACTGATTCTTCAACTGCAAGAGTTTTGAAGGTGCTTGTCAAATAGCTTCCCACGTCCAGTTATAAACATTCTTATAGACTGGGACCATGGGAGGTAATTGAGGCCATTTAATTTCATGGTGGTGATTTGAAGTGCGGGATTATTAGTGGATAGATCAATTGATCGAGTTGCAGAAGGAGTAGTGGAAGCAGAATTAAGGTTAGTCATATTGCTAAACCCTGATTTCATCATTGCCGAGTTTTTTTTTGTTTTGTTTTTTTAATTTTAATTATGGCTTTCATACAATATAAGCAGTAACGAAAAAGATGAGGGAAATTATTTCCTATTATTTCACCGAAGGAGGTATTAATAAAGAATTATACATCAGAAATGTAACAAACTAACAACCATATCTAGGCATAACAAACTATGACAGCTATAGGGTCCTGGCAGCTATACAACTCTTTTAACCTTTCTAACTATGAGATAAACACTGATCCTTACTAGTTAAATTTACAATAACACTAACGCTAACATATCTTCTCACAAAAGATAAGACCAATCTTTTTGCAAATCAATTTCTCTTTTCATAGTCCTTTTCTAAGAGGTTGTGGAGTGGGTTGTTGAAAGGACTAAGGATCAGTACAAATGTTGCCAAGTAGGCTGAGGTGTTAAATTGAGTGGGTTCCAATAGATTTAAATTCTCAAATCAAATGGTTTGCAATATGGCTGAAACGGGGCTATCTGTTCTGACATATGTAAAATGGAGGGAGAGGAATAGAAGAACTTTCAACGGTGTTCTACCCCCGATCCTGGTTGTGGAACCGGAGGCATTCAAGACTATTCGGCATGCAGCGTCCAAATGGTGGTGGTAGTGAAGTGTAGGCTGAATTGGGCGATAGCTCTTCACTTTTCTTTTGAATTATGTATTTAAGATAAGTTAATAAGCTGGCAGCTTCTTTTGTATAAGGATAGTGGTTTTGAGGTGATAGGATGTGGCTTGTGAAGTAGTGTAATTTTGTGTCCTTTTGTGAATCTGTGTGAGTATGTTGAGGTGATAGGATGTGGCTTGTGAAGTATTGTAATTTTGTGGATCTGTGTGATGTTGTGCAATAGGGTCAGCTATTCCAATGGAGGATGTATAGTTGTTTTTATTTGGAAAACATTTTTCGTGATTTACCCAAAAAATCCTAGAAATTAGCTTTTTGGATTTCAACCCTTCATGTTTTAGAAGCAATATGATTTTGAGTAGGCAGCCATCAAAAACAGACTTTAGCATACTCCAAGAAACGACATGTGATTTACCAAGTGGATGCTTGTACGCCATATACCATGTACATAACGACACAAGGTTATGCAGGAGATATTATGGAAAGAACAAGGGCTTCTGCGTCAATGTACACAAAAGAGATGCTTGAAAGTCAGAAAAGAAAACCTGCCTCAAGCTCTTCAAGCAAATATCTTTCAATCTTGTTGAAGGAATCAACAATTTCCAGCTCAGACATTTCTGAAGTGAATTGATGAACATCAGTTTTCATTCTAGCTTGCCTCCATAGTCTAGATTGTTCTACCTCAGCAGCAGTACACTTTCTTTGAAACCAAGGCCAAAAGTTTGGTCCCCCCAAGAATCGCCTACACAGGCATAAGCATCTCACTTTGCAAGGAAAAAAAACACAGCATATGATAGCACTAATGCCTAATAATAATACCAATAAAATTATGCATGGCAAGATGACATTACAAACGAAAAAACATGAATTGAGTAACAAGCTTCACCTGTATACTTCCAGCCAGTTAGCCTTCATTCTCTTCTGCAAAAACTTTCCAGGACCTCTTGCTGATAAAGTAGAAAGGAATTCATCGGCATCAAAAAAAGGAAGTGGAGGGGGATCAACGAATGGTGATGATCCTTCCGGAGGTGTAGTTGCCCTGAAATAAGGACCAAAAGGGGCTAAAAAGTTTGTCGTGAGCTCCAAGAAATGACGACGAAGTATTTCATTGTTTACTAGTGACATAGATTCTTCAACTCTTGGTGACAACCCTGCATCTATCAGTCTATTTAAGATGGATGTGTCAGGCTTAGTAATGGCAGCGTAAGTGCTCCAAATGGCTTCTCTATGTTCTGACATGAGGGAAAGAGGCCCGTCTCTCCGCTGTTTCACAGCATTCAGGAAGTTTGAAGGATTAAGCTTCTTTAAGGACTGTTGCAGCCCACCTCCTTCTTGTCCATCAGGAATTCTACCAGTAGATGCACGAGAAGAAAAAGCATGCCGACTTGAATTCAAAGAAGGGCTTCCAACTGAAATAACATGAGGAAAATTGCGAAGAGCTTTAAGGAAAAAAAGGTTGGTCACACCTAAAATTACTGGAGGGAAAGTTGCACCCTGTGGAAGTGAGTTTAAGAGCGAAAAATCTGGATCATGTATGGTAAAGTAAGGCCTGAAATCAAGACTACAAAGGAGTGGGGCAATCAAACTAACTAGGCCAGCAACAGCTTCACAGCACTGAGAGGGTGTTGGGGCTATGACAAGAATAGGTTCCCCAATAAGTACCATTTCCCATAGCTTCCATAGATGCACCAAGAGACCCCGAAATGTGCCAAATAGATCAGAATCATGGAAAAGACCCAGTGGGACAGATTGGTTAGAAGGAAGAAGCGGAGCTATGGAGGAGGCTAAATCTTCAATATATATTCCATCATCCAGAGGCAAGCTATGAGCCGGTGGCAAATTCACTTTAAGCGTACCTGGCCC
The DNA here is from genome assembly GCA_026214975.1 of Gentiana macrophylla. Lineage (NCBI taxonomy): Eukaryota > Viridiplantae > Streptophyta > Magnoliopsida > Gentianales > Gentianaceae > Gentiana > Gentiana macrophylla. The sequence goes on along the minus strand of CM047813.1, from coordinate 105,368,808 downwards.
AACAGGGAGCTCCATTAGCTGTCCAGGGGCAGGAGCAGGCCAAGTTGACACAAATGCAGCAATGTAAGTAAGGGCTTTATTCCCAATGTCAAAATACAATGGACCCATTATTTGTAGCAAAGGTCTAAACAAACTTGAGTATGGTACATGAGAAAGAATTACCACCGATTTCTGTTCACCACCCCTCTTTAGCCTATCATCATGTCTTTGTCTATTAAATACAAAACCAAATAAGTACTTTGACCTATCATTGTCACAAATATTTCTCTGTTTTAGTATCCTATCAATCCAGGATGCATTTCTCCTACCTATCTCCTCAGGTGAGACCATTGTTGTACCATGTTGAATTCCCTCCCTTCTGATTCTAAAGAAAAAGATGCAATCATGGATACTTGACCGGTTATGAGTTTGAGTTGCCGAATCTGGGAAGGAACTAAAAGCGACTTCAAGCTCCTCATTCTGCGTCAAACAGCCTGGTGGAAAACATTCTTCGATAAGCTGACCTTGTTCAAGGTCAAATCTAATGATACAAAAAGCAGTAACCCATTGCTGTAAAGCTTTCTTATCAACCTTTAAATCAATTTCTGTTCTCAAGGAAAACGATGGAGACCTACTCATTTCCAGAAATTCCTAAAATACCTTTCCTTCAATCAACTACCACTCCCCTTCATGGTCCATATTCTACGATCAAGAAGGTGTTTCTCTGCACCAACAATGCGTATAAAGGCACCGATTCAAACTCAAGAAAGACACTCCATAATAGAATAATCATCAATGCACTACAGCCCTGCAAAAGTTAAAAAGAAAAAAACTGAATGAGCAATTCTATCTTGGTCCGCATGGAAACAAATAGAGAAAAATGTCACATCAGGGAACTGGTTGTCAACAAAATTCTTCCTGAAAAAGGGATAATTTTCATTTGAAAAAGAGCCCATATGTAGTATCCATCCATTTGTCTATGTCCTGTTTGGTTAAAAAAAAATACTACTAGAATGACCGTCAAGGACCAAAAACTAGGATGACAACTAATTGGTCCTTGACCAATTGAAACTTTGTCGAATAAATGACACAAAAATTCAACCAACACTTGCGAACGTATAAAAGCTTGCAACTAACTAAAAGAATGGAGCTACAATTTACAGTATTCTAGGAATCCAATTCAAAGATTAAACGGGAAAACTAGAAAAACTGCGCCCCACCCCCAACACACATAAAAGGAAAGCAGAAACACAAAACCAACCAAAGAATCCCTGGAAGACATTAAATACAAATGACAATTCAGGTTATAGGGATGAATACAGATTGCCCTTTTGAAAGCTTCTTTACCTAAATTAAAAAAAGAACTTGATCTAGATGCCTCAATGGTTGAAGCCCAACTCAGGTTACCCCGTTGCAAAACCAAGAAAATTGGGGAATGGGATGTAATAAGGACCCAAGTGATGAAAGAAAAACAATCAATAAGATCCTTAAAACGCAGTAGTCTATTCAGAACGTTAGTTGTCACTTGACAGGTAGTCGTCTCGACAGGTAGTCATGTTTTTTTCCTCACCGAAAATTAAAATAAAAAAAAAAAAAAAAAAAAAATATAGCTCTGTGAGGATTATAAGTCATGCATACGTGTGACTCAAATCCGTGACATCTTGATCAGGCCTCGGTTTAACGGATCGATATAAAGCCTTATATCTCAGAAAGAATACTTTTCATTCATATGTCAGAAACATAAATATCTACTCAATTCGATTAGTCTTTTTAGACTAAACGAGGACGACGGTTTACGCAGTTGACCGGATCATTTATAACTAATTTAACTCTATCAGGCCCCAGGATTTGGGGTGTTATAAAAATAGATATTCAGAATTATCATCGACGGGCTCAAGTGTCCCGAAGACAGTGAGGCACCTCAGACTCATCTGGTGGACGAATCAAAAACAGTGGGGCCACATCTAGACAAATCTGGTAGAGACGAACCTGGGACAAGTCCTGGTCAAGTCTTGGCGAGGACGCCAGTGTTCACCAGACATAAATGTCTTGTCAACTCGGGTTAACCCATTTAGACCAAGCGAGGACGACGGTCTAAACAGTTGACCGGATCATTTATGACTCATTTAGCGCTACGTTACAACTGAGGTAAGTGTAACGCCCCGCTCTCGGATACCGAGTCCTTATCCGGAAGAGAACGTTCGCCATGTATAACATTAAATAAATTCAATATTATACGTAAGTCTCTACATCATCGTCGTATCGAGTTAAGCAAAACGGAAGCTTGAAAGACTCGGATAAAACTGTAAAAGATACTAGAATTACATTGTCATTCAACTAAAGATATAAAAGATAAAACTTACAACAACGAAATCTTACATTGTACGATGTCTTGCAAAATGAAACAGCTTACACAAACAAGTTTGTTTTCGTTAAAGTTTTTTTTGAGTTTTTTTATATCATTTCACCAATCATATCTTACAATTCTCTTATCAATCATTTCTTCAACTACAAATAAAAAAATATTAAATTATCTCTCATCATTTCACTTTATCAACTTTATAACATTTTTTACCATTATTTTATTTATTATATTACTTTATTTCAAATTTTTTTACCAATCATTTCATAATCTACAAAAATTTCAAAAAAATATCTTAACTTTCTAATCATTACTTCAATCATTTTATCTAAAACAACCCCAAAAAAAACTCCAACCCAAAACAAACGGAACATGTTTTGAAATAAAGGTACAACCTTGTTTGTTGGAAAATGACATAGTCATTGCATTACATCAATTATTAAAAACATGAAATAGTCTAGCATGGCATAGCAAAGCACGATCACACATCATCCTCGAAATCATCGTCAAACTTTGGTTCAACATATTCGTTTTCTCACCCTACAAAGCATACAAACAAACCAGCAATAGAGGCAAGTACAAAAGTACCTAGTAAAGAGGTAGAAGCTATTGAAATTTAAGTTTCATAACGAAAGGTTCACATCATTATTAGGTTATCTTTATGAGACCGACTCAAAGTCTAGGGTTCACTTCATGCTCATCAATATGTCATGAAATCCTACTTGTTTCTAGTTAGTTTATCTTTGTTACATCAGGAAATTCAAGGGCACTACGCATGGGACTCACCACGAAGTAACTGGGTTCAACCTATTACTGGATCACACTAAGAGCCACGGGCTAGCCCCGATAGTGTGTGTGTCGGCGAAGTCCTTCTACTCCTCGTGCCTCTCAAGGGCCAGCAGAGTTATTCACTTTATACTGACCACACGACACATCGCGATATAGACTTGTGTTTTACCAAGAATAACATTATGTTTAGACTTTTAACTACACAAGTATGTATGTTATTTATTGTTAATTAGCCACCTAAGTATTTTCAAGGCAAAAGCTCACTTAACATTCTACTTCCTTACTTAGACAACTAGACATTAACAAGGTCTAACACATTCCACAGATATTGATGGATACTAATCCAACGAAACACAAGGCTAATCATATTATTCCGACGGTCCCGAACTTCAACTCTTAGGAAGAATCCATTCGGTACCGGAACTAAATTTATCAAAAGCTTAATCATGGTTTGCTCATGTTTATATAATGTTATGAGATCAAGAAACAACATTCAAAACTCAATTCAGGGCTTAAAACACTCAAAACACAACACAAAAAAACAGGGGTTTGGCGCACGCTAAAACCCAAAACAGAACCATAATTGCATTCTGCTTCAATTTTGGTGCGCACTAAAATAATTTTGGTGCGCGCTAAAACTCTCCGATCATCCTGCCACAATCTGATCACTTTTGGTGCGCGCTAAAATCCTGGAACTACCCTAAACATGATTTTTCCTGCACTTTACGATTTCCAATCCAATTCCAACCATTTTGACAGCAAAAGACACATAAAAACAGCAGCAAAATAGGTCCTTTTCATACCATAGCATATCATAACACAACAACTTAACACATGGATTCTAACAGCAAAAGCAAGCAAATTACTCAACCTAAACATTATAAACCCATAATTGTTCAACATGAAAACCCTCTTACTTGATCAAAGCAAACTCCAAAGCCAAAACTCCATAGCAATTCTTAATTCTTCAACCCAAAACCTAGTTAATCCATAATTGATTCAATAATTATTAGGATCAAGGTTTTTAAACAACTAAAATTATGAATTGAAGGATTCTATGCAACCAAACAGGACCAAACTTGGTTATACCAAAGATTAAGGTAAAATCCAAACATTTTCACAGATTGATGATCTTGGTATCAAAACGACGGTCTTCTCACACTGATTCTTTCTCTCTACTTGAATATGAAGACCGATGAACAATCATCAAGATCCTTTGAATATTCCACTCCTATGCTTTTTTGTTTTTTTTCTCCAGAGCATTAGAATGCTTTTGTTTTATGATAAATCCAAATTAAGTGGGACGTTTTGTTTTTCTCAAATATAACTCCCAAAATAAATGAGAAGTTATCTCCCATAAATACTCCATTAATTAAAGGGTGAAATGAGCCAAAAATCCATTTTTAATACAAAATAAATAAACAGGACACACTCATTTTTTAGTTGCAAAAAGGACAAACAATATCCGACGAACACAAATACCCTTGAAGTAGCGCGCACACAACATACTATTACTTCATGGTACTCTTTTTTTTTTCTTTTAACAATCGTAACTTTTGACGTAGAACTCCGATCATCAAAAAAATTTCACCAAAATTCATGTTTTTTGCTCTTTATTTTGAGATCTCATACGATACCCTTCCGACGTAAATTTTGAAAGCCGAAAAAACATTTTCATTAATCGAAGCGTTTTTCTTATAAACGACCGTAACATTTGATTTAGAACACCGATATTCAAAATTCTTTCACCAAAGTTCATATTTTTTTCCCTTCATCTTGAAATATCATACGATACCCTTTCGACGTAGTTATTGAAAGCCGAATTTAATCGCAGCGTTTACACTAACACAGTATCAGTAACACAATATCAGCAACATCATTACCATTACCATTAACAATAGCAGTGTGGGATTAGACAAATCATAGACTCGACAAGCTTTACAACAACACCGACACCCAATATTCCTTTATGGATTAAAAGGGAAACAAACCGTAAACTAAAAATCATTTGGACAATAATGTAATCACATTAACACCTAAAAAACTTACAACATATATGATAAAGGATTACTCATGCCATTTCTATAAAAAAAAAACATAGATTTACAAGAATCAACTAACTAGTAGTATGTAAATGCAACATATGGCTCTTAGGCATGTGATGATCTTGAATTTTTCTAGTATACTTGTGATGAAACAGCAGCATTGTCTCACCATTTTGAATCAACAACCTTCAATCACCTAGGCCAAAACCACCTGGAATGACACATTTTACTAACAATACATCGTGATATTCATGATGATCAAGAATACGATCGATACCTATAGTATCGGTAACACGAAGATCGGTAAACGAAGACTCGGTAACAAGATAAGGCTCATTTAAGGCTTAATTCAAGTGACTACTTCAAGGCACACATATCTGGCTCATATAAAGGCTCATTTAAGGCTTAATTCAAGGGACACAATATCATATATGGCTCATATAAGGCTCATATAAGGCACACAATATCAGTAACAGTATCATATAAGGCACACAATATCAGTAACACAGGTGCAGGCTCATATAAGGCTTAATTCAAGGGACTACTTCAATAAGTTAAAAGAAGTTGTAAGTGAGGAGAAATGAAGTATATTAGCAATGATAAATGAAAAGTAGTAGTAGGAATTAGTGGAGAATAAAAATAAATAGAAACCATGAAGGAGAGAAGCCACAAAGCCTTTAGAAGAAAACTGGAAAATGAGATAAAGCCTTTGTCAGTCAAGAACAAGAACAGACAACATCCATCCAATGAAAGGATATACAAAGGTGCAATGCATCTACTTATACTTTAATTAGTACTAAGTTTACAACTTTAAATGCACATAAACAAACTCATAGACTCATTGTAACGCCTTGTTCCCGGATACCGAGTCTTTATCCGGAAATAGAACGTTCGGCACGTATATTATAAAATAAATTATATATTATACGTAAGCCTCTACTACGTCGTATCGAGTTTTGCATTTACGGAAGCTAAAAGACTCGGGTGTATTTTTTTTGTACAAGATAAGAATAGAAACACAAACATACTAAAGATATAAAAGATATCTTACAACAACGAACTTCAAATCTTACAACCGTACGATGTTCAAAGAAAGGAAATAAATACAACACATATCTTACAAGAAAATGTCAAGGAATGTCTTGAAATGAAATTACAACATAAGACTTGAAGGGAAACAACATAGTTTAGTAGTAATGAAATATGATAAAAGCATAGCATGACAAGTCATCAAACATCATCCTCGAAGTCCTCATCGAACTCCTGTTCCACCTGTTCGTCTTCTCAACCCAAACACAACAAACATGCATTTTTGAGGTAAGTACAAAGGTACTTAGCAAGAAACAGAATCTATTGCATTAACTAGATTTCACATATAAGGACTTACATTATTATTAAGTTATCTTTATTTGACCGACTCAATTCTAGGGTTCACTTCATGCTCATCAACACGTTGTGACTAAATGTTTCTAACTTAACTCAAGTTTGTTACACCGGTATTCAATGGCACTACGCATGGTGCTACCCACCATGAGGTATCGTTCACAACCTATTAGTGGATCACACCAATAGCCACGGGTTAAGACCCGACCTATTAGTGGATCACACCAATAGCCACGGGTTAAGACCCGATAGTGTACACGTTCGGCGAAGTCCCCTACCATTTAGCCGTTTATAGGCCAGCAGAGTTATTCACTTTATCTGACCGCCCAACCATCGTGATATAGACAAGTGCCTTACCAAGAATGTTACGATGTTTAGTCTTTTACTACACAATTATGTAAATTATTAATCATTAACTAGCCACCTAAGTGTTTTCAATGTAGGAGCTTACTTAACAACTCTACTCCCTCGCTGAGACTCTAGACATAACACCCTAGGAACATACACAGACATTGATGAATACTAATCATCAAAGCACAAGCCATTCATACCCTTCCGACGGTCCCGAACTTCAACTCCCTTGAAAAGTACATTCGGTGCCGGAACTAAACGCATCAGAAGCTCAATCGAGGCTTGTTCATGTTTAATTAATGTATTTAGATCCATTAGAACGCTCCTAAACCAAGCATAGTATTAAAACACATATTTTCATGAGAAACTGGGTCAACGTGCGCTTGTGTAACTATTAGCATCATGTTTTTCATTCAGCCAGTGCAGGTGTATGCTTGCCCTGGTCAAGCGTGCGCTTGTGTAACTATTAACATTCTGTTTTTCATTTAGCCAGCGCAGGTGTACGCTTGCCCTGGTCAAGCGTGCGCTTGTGCACCAGAAAAGCGTAAAACCTGCAATTTTCTACACTTTACGATTTCCAATCCAAACCAAACATGTTCCTCAACCATATACTCATCAAAACAGTAGAAAAGTGCTACTTCAGCAACATATAGCATCATACACTAGCAAGGTAACACTTATACATAAAATTAACATCAAGTTACTTCCAACACCAAACCTTAACTCTACCAAACCATAATCAAAACAATAGAGAAGATTTTCTTACTTGATCAAAGCACAACTCCAAGAAAAACTTCAGAAATTCTGCAGGCACTTCTCAAACTTCAACAAAAAACCTATTTAATCCACAACCAATTCAAGAACTAGTTAGGATTAAGGTTTCTAACTACTCAGAACTACGAATTACACAACTTTCTTTAGCCAAACAAGATCAAAACGTGATGAATCCAAGATTAGGGCTATTTTCATACCTTGATAAAATCTGGAAATCTTAGTATCAAAATGATCCTTGTCTTCTCACGATTCCGTTGCCCTGCTTGAATCTGAAAACCGTCAAGGAATCACATAGAATTTTTTTTTTTTTTTTTTTTTGAGGATAAATAACTTAGAATTCTAAGAGACAAAACTTGCACTTTTCTTTTTGCTCTCAAAAACTTTTGCAGGAGAATTTGTATTCAAAATCTGAAAACTTGTAACTTAGTGGGAAGTTTTATTTCTTCCAAAAAAAACTTCTCCTCGTAAATTCCATTGAAACCCTTACTTGTCCTTTAAATACAAAACAGTCCCCAAGGAAAACTATATATATATATATATATATATATATATATATATATATATATATATATATAGGGATATATTTATATATTTACTACTGCACCACATTAATGAATATTTTTGGGTGAAAAAACGTCACTCACTGGTGGTGTTCGTTGTAGCACACCAACGTCGAGTGTCACCGACGGCGTTGGTATGCCATGCCAGAACACCGGTGAAAAGTCATGATCGACGCTCTAAGATTTAACACTTTTTTATATGAGCGTCGGTGACATCTGGTAGCCTTGTGGAACACCAACGCCATCTGTGGATCGACGTTGGTGTTCCACAAGGAATACCAGTGTGATCGACGTTCCTACACATAAAATCATGTGGTGCAAGTAGTAATTTTTTTTGTGGTACAAGTAGTAAGTGGTGTGCAAGTAGTAAATAGGGGTCCAAATAGAATCCTATATATATATATATATATATATTATTTTCTTTATTCCATAAAAAGAATGAATCTAATATTTCGTTTTCGCAAAATGACACGTCTGCCCTTTTCTGAAAATCGGAATATTGCACTCATACAAGTACATTACAGAGACTATCACTATCCATGGCTTTCCGAACAAATGTATCTGAAATTTACATGGCTTTCTCTGATAATTTACATGATATTGCCCCATTATTCATACGAAATAAAGAACACAAAGCAAGTCCTTGTAAGCCTTTGATTTTGCTTCCATACCATTTATTTTAAGCTTTAAGAGGGCATTCTTCTGTGCTATAACAATGTATGAATTACACACCTTCATATCAGTTAAACTACTAATTGAATGTGTGTTTGCTCCTATAAGTTAGTGGAGTCATAGAACCATAACAGATTAGTATCTTCTCCAATAAATGGGCAAACAAAACACTTAATGTTCAACATCAGTAGCTTTTCTCACAATATCGAAAAACAAAACACTTATGGAAAACATTTAATGTTGAAAAATAATAATGATGTGTGCCATTAAATTCCAACAAAAACATGATGCAGAAACAAAATTAAATAAACAAAAAATAAAAAGTACGCAGCTAAGTTGGTACCTTTCATTACGGACATGATGATTGAGGAGAGCGAGAAGAACAGGTTCACGAGCAACGGGGAGAAGCGGAGAGATGACACCAGCGGCAGCCAATCTAGAATGGATTTTGGAATATGTTTTTGACTTCCGAACTAATCTCCGTATGTCTTTGCCGGAGCTGCAAATGAGATTAAAACATAGTTACAAAATTGACGAGAAGAAAGAAGCCGAACAACTGTTGAATAAAAGGGACATGGTATTTTACTCCAATCAATTTAGGTTTGTCCTTATTGCAACTAAAAAATGTTGTATGGATACTCAATAAGTGCCCAAAAGGTGGATTTATACCTAATTTTTCCTTAATCAAATTCCTTTAATTAATTCCTTCTCTTTTTACAAAGCTTAAATCCATATAAAATAGGAAAAATTAGTTTATAGTCCACTTTTCCCTCTTAATTAAGTGCTAATCCAGCTTCAAATTTTTAGTTGCATTAAGGACAAATAAATTCCACCGGACGAATATACCCCTATTTACTTAGAAAACAAATCGCAGAAAGTGAATTGATCAATCCACTGTACGTGGAAGCGGAAAAAGGTGAAATGACGATGATGAAAGCCATTCTTCAGAGATTCGGAGATGAAGAAAGCACGCTTATTGACCGCCATGAGAGGTCGATTGTTGGAAGTCGATTGTTTTCACCGGAGACCTCTGCTTTCCGATAATTCATGGAACTCTTGCTTTCACAGCATTTTGTCGCACTTCCTAGCTCATATAAGCTGATTGCATGTCCCTTCTCTTTTGTTCCGGCAAGTTTTGATGTTCAATCAGTTCGATTTCGCCGATGTTCGAGTTATGTGAGGAGTAGTTCAGTAACGGAAGTAGGTTCCCCGCCGGAGAGAACTAATGGTACGGCGATTCTATGGTATAAGCTTGACCTTCGGATTGATGATCACGCTGGCCTTCTAGTTGCTTCTCGGCATTCGAAGATGCTGCCTCTATACATCTTCGATCGGCGTATTCTGTCGCGTATGCTCTCTTTCTACATTTTATGTCATCATCAGTACATTTTATTTCACAAACGATTGTTAATTATCAAGTAAGAATTTGCTTAACGAAAAGTAGCTAAGCATTCTAAAACCAAATTACATTCTCGTAATTGCGGCTTAGCAACTATTTCTCTTCTCTATATATATATATTGTTCGATGCTTATGTTTTCTTTGTCTGCGGTTGTTATCCTGCATTCAAAATAGCTCTCTGAAGGTGCTGAATAATTTTTTGGTATATGATCCTCAGTGTGAAAGTAACTAGCTAATCAGCTAGCTTAGTGAAGATGTCTAAATCCTCACGGGTGTCCTTGCGGTGTTTGGATGGTGGATATCTGGCTGTGTTTAAGGTGTAGTGTTGCTCCGGTGGGTGGTGGTGTGGAGAGAACTAAAATGGAGAGAGCTTTTGCTTGCAAATATAGTGTGTATTTCCTATATATCTTTTGTTTACAATGACCACCCCTTTTATAGAGGTGGATAACTTAGGGAATAAGCAACCTCTTAGATATTTTACTAATAGCTAAGTCTTACTTAGATACTAAGCAAGACGAAATATCTAAGTTACAAGTGGGGAAAAGATCTGGATCAATCGGCGGCCATCTCTCTGAGGTCGCAAGGAGCAAGCCCTCTTTGGCCTCGCCCCTGGCGACCCCTCTTGACCTGCCTGAAGGAGATTCACAGGATCTGCTACTTGCCTGGGACCGCAAGTGTTGTGGTCGCGGCGAGGTGAGACACTGATGGCCGGCTTTGCGATCTCTCTTGTCATTCCGGAGGTGGCCCGCAGTGGGTGATTCCTACTTGTTGAGGTGGTGGAATTATTTATACCCATCAATGGCCCCTACTCCGTGCTTTAATGACATTCCTGGGGATATGAAGGATGGAGTAACTATCGAGGCCGTGTTTTCAAAGCAAGCGACCTCAAAGCAACTCTGGAGTGCTTTTGCGACCTTGTCGCCTGATGCGACTTGTTCTCTGCGGCCGTGCTTTCAAAGCAAGCGACCTCTAGGTAACTTTGGGCTGTTTTGCGACCTTGTCGCCGATGCGACTTGTTCTCTAAGGGCCGTGCTTTCAAAGCAAGCGACCTCAAGGTAACTCTGGGCCTGCTTTTGCGACCTTGTCGTCGATGCGACTTGTTCTCTGGGGGCCGTGCTTTCAAAGCAAGCGACCTCAAAGCAACTCTGGTCTGCTTTTTTGCGACCTTGTCGTCTCGATGCGACTTGTTCTCTAAGGACCGTGCTTTCAAGGCAAGCGACCTCAAGGTAACTTTGGGCTGTTTTTTGCGACCTTGTCGTCTGATGCGACTTGTTCTCTAAGGGCCGTGCTTTCAAAGCAAGCGACCTCAAGGTAACTTTGGGCTGTTTTTGCGACCTTGTCGTCCGATGCGACTTGTTCTCTAAGGGCCGTGCTTTCAAAGCAAGCGACCTCAAGGTAACTTTGGGCTGTTTTGCGACCTTGTCGTCTCGATGCGACTTGTTCTCTAAGGGCCGTGCTTTCAAAGCAAGCGACCTCTGAGGTAACTTTGGGCCTGTTTTGCGGGCGAGGCCATCAATCGCGCCGACGCCACCCTCCAGGTCTTTTGCGGAGTGATGCGCCGTTTCAAAGAATCGCCGGGTAGTTGTGCGTGGGTATTGATGGGACGCTTTTCGTATTTCAAACCGACAACCGCCGCCTAATCGAACCGTTGGATGAAGCGTTCCCAACCGCTCGATCGTGGCCCCTTGCTATATAAAGCTTTCGCTTCTCACCCTTCACACTTTTAGTGTTTCTTATTTTCTCCGTTGTTTGTTGTTCTTAGAATTCTCAAGTTTTCGCGAGCTTTGAAGGTTCAACAAGCGCTCTGCGGTGGTTCTAGGATTTCACGGCGGTTCTTTTGAAGATTCCGCCACCTCTTTGAGTATTTCCCGATTTTCAAGCGGTTTTCCAATCTTTCTCAAAAATCAGGTAAGAAATCCTTCTTGTTAACTCGTTTATTCATCCATCCCCGCCTTGTTCTTCCATACACATCAATTTTGTCATTCTTTTGCAACGGAAATGCAACATTGCCTTGTTTTTGATTAAAAACGGGGATTTTTCCTGGGGAGAGATTATAGCTTTCCTGGGAAAATTGGGGTTTCACCCACTCCCGCCATCCTCTGTAGTTTTATTTGCGATCTCTTGTAAAAACGAGGAGGCGGTATTGAAGTGGGTGCGATCACCTTCCTGGGTTAATTTATTATTATACCAGTCAAAGCTCCACCTTTTTCCTCCCTTGTTTTTTGCAGGATGTCGGGAATGACTATTCGCGACGACTCTACGGAAAGTGGAGATTTACGATTATCTTCGAGGACGACCCGTACTATCTCTGGCCGCCTCTGTTAGCGTCTGTTGGACGAGGTTGAAGTGGAAAGTAGTCGCGCGAGATATTGGCGAGATTTACGATGAGGTCGCTCGTATGGATGTCGACCCTTTTGAGTTGGAGGCCTTCATCTCGCCTCGAAATCCGCCGCGCCGAGTGAGCCTTAAGGAGAAGCGCGGGCTCAAAAGTCTCCAACACTCGTGGGGGTGAAGAAATCGCTTTCCGATCGAAGGACAAATCTGCGGTCCGAGTACTAGCGGCGCCCCGACCATGACGAGGCTTATGTTCGAGGACGCGCGCGATTCACGAGTTAATGGGGTCCAGTGAGGACGAAAATGCGGAGTTGCCCGGAAAGATATCCGGATGCTGCGAAGAAGCGTAAGAAAAGGAAAATTGCGAGCCAAACCATGGCGAGTTGGTGAGAGGCCGCGGCCGATGCCCAGCAGGAAGAGTTCTCGCCCTAATAATCCCGAGGCTATGCGAGAATTTGCGATCGTGGCGGCGTTTGAGAAGGATGTTGACAAGAAATGGTCCCGATCGTGCAAGAGCAAATGATCTCAACGGGACCATTAATCGCGATATTCGGAATCGACACCGGCGTGTATCGGTTTTCTTTCTTCGATTATGGGAAGGAGTCCGATAAATTTAAACCCGGGACCATAAGGATTATGTATGCGCGTCGATCCGAGGACACCCTTATCCTCCATTTCCATCATTTGTGTGCGGGTCCGAGGCCTCCTTTCGATCCTTTCTTTGTGAAGATCTCGCAAGGAGATGGAGGCGCTTCCCTCCGATTTTGCCGTCGGGGCTATCATCCGATTGATGGCCTTCATCGTTATGTGTCGGATCACGAAGATCGAGCCGACGTTGACCTTATTGGGGCAATTTTATTCCTACGTGCGACGTCTATTCCCGGACAAATCTCTCGAGATCGCAGACTCCTCGCTTACTATTCTCGCTTCCCAATAAGTTTCACAAATGGGGCGTGAGTGCGCTGAAAGTTGAGTCGAAGGTAGGTGGCCTTTTCCTAGAGGCGGGGAGTTCGTGAGTCAAATCCACGCTTGTACTCTTTGACCCCCCTGTGAGTGAGCGGCGCTACATAAAGGGGCGATGACGTTGATTCGATCGGACGGGCGGCGCCATCTCGGAGAAACGCTTCTGGGTTGATCTTCTTGATCTAGCCGAGCCCTTTGTATGCATGGCGGGCCTGGTGGGCGGAGAGGAATGCCGTGCCCATGGTACAAATGGGTCCAGAGTCGTGATCCGATTTGGATGGGGGTTGTCATATCAACAAATGTTTCTCCGAGTGTCCGGAATGTGGGGCGATCTATACTTAGGCCGCTTTGTAACTTTCTTTGTCCACTTGTATTTATTTGTAAATGCTCATTTTGTTTTCCCGGTTCTAAGCCGCTCTCTTTTTGTAGGCATGGATCCAAATGCTCGCAGGCTCACGAAACAAGCTTAATGCGGAGGCGAGATAAAGCGGCCGGTGCTCGGCAGGAGGCTTTGAAGAAAGCTCAGGATGGTGCCTCAATCGTAGACGCTCGATTGTCGAAGAGACACATATCCCGGAAGTCGCGACCTCTTACGCCTCTTGTTGCGACTTCCTCTGCCGTTGTTGCGGGCCCAGCCAGGTGGTGCCTCAAAAAGACTCATCCCCTACTAAAGAGTCGCACGGGTCAAGCGACCTCAACCAGAGAAGGCGAAGGATGATCGCCAACCCAAACGGTCCGCCTCGGCCAGCGCATCTTGAAGAGGTTGAAACTCCCGTGGAGAAGAGCGCACTGGCCGAGACGCCGCCGCAAAGGACTTTGCCCGAGGCTATTCGGGAAAGAGGCCACGTGGTTGGATCCGAGCTTTACCCAGATCTTGACCTATCCAAAGCTCGCGGGTTGGTGAAGCAATCGCCGCCGACGTGATTCCTCTTGGGCCGATCCTCTCGGTTATCCCGATCATGTTCAAGTGGAGATTGGCCGGGCATATTAGCTCGCCATGCGGCTCAAGACGACTCTCCGCCTCAAGATGAGATTGTTGAAATCGAGATTTGAGCGCCGATTTGGGATTGCGGCTTCTCGGTAAGACCATTTTTTTTTTTTTTTTTTTTTTTGGCTAATCATCCCTGCTTTCCATGGCTCGGTGCTCGTTTAAACAGGTACTTGAGGTCACTGAGAGGCGCGATGCAGAGGTGAGGAAAGTGACGACGCAGCGGTGGGAGCAAGCGAGATAAAGCGAGGTTACCGCCTAAAAGAAAGCTAAACACGCGGTGGTGAGGTGGAGAAGATGAAGGCAATCATGGAGGAGCACTCTAGATTGGATGCCGAGGTCAATGAGAAAGTTGCATCTCGACAAAGGATTATGCGGGGCGCAGGAGGAGATCGCGCGCTGAGGTCAAGCTTGCCGAGGCGGAGACGATCGCCAAAGAGGTCGCCGAGAAAGCCATGGAGGAAGCTGCGAAGAAAAACGGCCGAGGTTGTCGAGAGGCCAAGTCCTGGAGCCGTTGTCGCTACAAGAATTCGGATGACTTCTTCGACCTTATAGAGAATAGCTTTGACCAGGGCTTTAGTCACCTAGCTCGCTGTATCTGGGCTGATCGAGGCAGGGGGCACATCACTCTGGAGGATATGCTGCGGTGGGTGAACACGCATCAAGGTCATCCCAATTTAGTGGCCTTTCACCCGGAAATCCCCTATGCAAGCGAGCTCATTACCTCGATTCAGATCGAACACGACTTAAACGTGGCGAGCCTGTTTGGGATCCTGCTCCTGTCAATCCTGTGAATTTTGAGACGTTGAAGAAACCGCCGCCCCTCCGAGCAAGGCGACGAGTTTATCAGCACCCCGCCTACTCCGCATGCTCTCTAGACTTCTTGGACTTTTCTGCGAGCTCTTTGAAAATTTGATTTGTAACTTTGACTATTTACTTTGTGATTTGACTGAATCTTGATTTGTAATAGCTTGACAATTTATTTTTCGCATTTTTCAATTTATACGACTTGGCTTTTCTTGTCGATTCGATCCGCGGCCTTTCGCGAGGCCGTGATGAGTTATTTTATTTTTTGTGCTATCTTGATTCGTGCGAGGTCGCTTAATAATTTGGCGACGTCGATCTGTCATGAAACGTCGTCGTCTTGTTCTAACCATAGTCGCTAAGCGACGCTAATTTTTCAAAGTTTCAGCGGCCTCATTGAGAGCGGTGCTTTTGTCAGAAGATAGAGCCTGTTAAAGCAGCCTTTGACTGTGTCATTAACGCAGAGTTATGACCCCTAATGACTAGGTGTCAGTTGTAACTGTAGCCATAAATTTCGGTCTCTTTATGGTCTGGCGCTCCTGTTGCCTTGGTCTTCGGGTCAGTTTGCATATCTGGCCCTAGGATCCAGTTAATCCCAACCGTTGATCATACCCCTTCTCTAGTATAAAAAGGGGGTTATTCTGGAACTCACTTTACCTCTTGCCTCATACTGAATTTTGCTTTCTTCCCTCAATCGTTCATTATCCTCTTCACTGTCTATCCTCCAAACTCTATGTCTCATCCAGGAAAGCAAACCAGTTCGGATATTCAAAGCTCGTCCCATCCGGGATATTTCCCTTTTTCACCATCGCTTCCCCGTAGCCAAGGATTTTTTCGGGATTTTTTGAGTGGCGTGATATTATGAGGAGAGGGCTTATATGAACAACGAATAGAAGACGGCTCCATGTTTGCGCGTTCGCTTTCGGTGGTGGTGGGAATTTATTGCCGAGCCTCTGGGAGCGGTTAATGTTACCATGATACGGGAATTTTACTCCGTGTTGTCTCGATGTAGCCTCTGGCGAAGCAAAGGAAGCATTCCTCTCCGGGGTGTTCCGTTATCTTTACTCCGGAGAGAATTAACCAAGTTTTTAACATACCCGCAATAAATCCCTCCTCCCATTATGAGAGATCGCTGGGACCTTGCGGATGAGGAAAACAGCGATCGTCCAGGTATTGCAATGTCTGTTTGTTCCCGAGAATCGGCGGGTTTGGTCTTTAGGAGTGATCTGCGTCCGATCTTTCTCGCGGCGACCGTGAGTGGAAGAAGTTTATAAATTCCGCGCTCTTATTATCGCCGATCTCGATGTTGTTAGTGAGAGCGGCGCTCCTTCGCATGCCATTCGCGACCATCAGTGGATATAGGCGGGAGTGTTAATCCATCGCGAGGCTCTAAGATATGCGTGCTCGGCGGTTCAAGGTCGCCGTAATGTCGTCGCCGCATGCCTTTCGATCGCCGATATCCAAATTATGCAGTGGCGCCGGGGTTCCTTCCATACGCTCGACCGATATGTTTGAAAAAACTTATCCGGTGGAGCCCTTTGCGAGCATGATGCCGTTTTGGACCTCCACACATGTGATCGGAGGAAGATAACCATCCTGCAGATTGATGGAAGTTTGTCCAGGCTTGATCGATATGTTTGAAAAAACTTCATCATTTTTATTTTTTTTTTTTTTTTTTTTTTTTTGATGATGACGACGAAAAAGACAAGAATGTAAATACAATTTGGAAGAACAGCTTTATTTGAATTGGCTCGTTACATATAGTATTTTTTCAGATTGTCTGCATGCCATGGCCTATTATACTCGCGGCCCTCCTTGTCACTTTAGCGTGTCGTCCCTTTTGATAACTCGCGAAATCCGTAGAGGGCCTTCCTGAGCTTTTTCGATAGCTTTCCTTTTTTCGCCGTGGCCCGTGGCTTGTCTTTTTTGTAGAACGTAATCCCCGACGGCGAAGTGATGATTGCGAATACGTTTGTCGTGATGACGCTTTGCCGCCTGTTTATAGTTGACCAGACGACTGTATGCCTGGATGCGCCGCTCCTCTACTAGATCGAGCTCGAGTTTACGCGCCGCTGTGTTATTGACCTCGCTGTAGAAAACGACCCTGGGACTTGGTAAGGCCATTTCCACGGGTGCCATAGCCTCAGACCCATATGTTAAAGCAAAAGGAGTTTCCCTCATTGTGATTTTTCGCGACGCCCCTGAGTGCCCATAGAGCGGCGGAAGGTGATCCCGCCGATGGCCCGCTTTCTCACCAGGCTCTTCTTTAGCACACTTAGGACTGTTTGTTGGCATTTTCGACTTGCCCATTTCCTTGCGGGTAGCATACGGATGATTGCCAATGTTTAACATTGTTCTCTTCACGAATCTGTCGAATTCGTCTCGAATTGAGGTCCGTGATCGGAAACCATCACTCTTGGAACACCAAATCTTGTCCATATTTGATCGAGCAAAAGTATGTTATGTCCCCTGGTATTGGTTTTTACCAAGGCCTTAGCCTCGACCCATTTAGTAAAATAATCCACCGCGACGACAACGTGCTCAAGAACCTGAGCGACCTTCTTCAAGGGTCCGATGAGGTCGATTGCCCACATGTCGAAAGGCAGTGCAGCTACCACTATGCTTTGTTCGATCGAGGGTAGCCTGGGGATATTTGCGAACCTCGGCAAGTATCACATGCGCGGGTATGAGCTTTGGCGTCTTCATCTAATTTTGGCCAATAATATCCGGCTAGAAGTACCTTCTGCGCTAGTGTTCGATTGGAGAAATGGCGCGCACATTCCTCATGTAGCTCTGTTAGGATTCCCGTTACCTCCAGTCGTAAACGCATCGCGAAGCGGTTTCGAGAATGAATGACGGTAAAGCACGTCGTCCATAATCGTATATCTTGTCGCCTCTTCTTGCTAAGGCCCTAGCTTCGCAAAGTGGTCGCTCGGAAGCTCTCTAACTCAATATAAGACTTCATGATGTCGACCCAACAAGTGTTCTTGGGTTGGAAATCCATGATCTCGTCTGCAGGAGATGGCGGGTTCCGATAAGTGTTCGACCATGATTTGGGATCGCACGACGCGTCTTATTTGGTTAATTTGGACAAGTAGTCGCCTTTATGATTGTCCTCTCGAGGATGTTTTTGATTTGACAATATGTGAAGTTTGCGCCGAGTCTTTTGACGAGGTTAATATATCTTTGTAAAATTTTCGCAATGAATGCCATATGACCCATTGATTTGATTTACCACCAAGCGTGAGTCGCAAAATACTTGTATATTTTCGACTTTCATGGCTTTGGCGAGTTTCAACCCAAAGAATGACGGCCTCGTATTCGCCTGGTTGTTAGAGGCGGTGAAATCAAATCTCGAGAGCCTCGCTCAATTTCTTCGATGATCCTGGTTCTAACAGATTATTCTGCGCCGCACACTTTGTGATTAAGCGGAGCCATCAACGTGAGTCGCCAACGGTGACTTGGCACGATAGGCTCGTCCTCTGTGGTGACCCTATCTTGGTCGCGTTTGGAGCAGAGTCGCTCTTTCACCTCTTCGTTGAAGCTTGTTTCGCTATGAAATGCAGGAGTGCTTGGGCCTTTACTGACCTTCCGGGGCTCATATCGGATATCGAACTCGAGAAGCTCGATGGCTCATCGAGCAATCGACCGGATAGGTCGGCTTGTGAAGGACTGTCTTAGCGATGCATTTGATAATACTACGATGGTGTGTGATGAAAAGTAAGCCCTTAATTTGCGGGCGGCTATAACAACACAATAAGCCAACTTTTCTATATTAAAATAACGACTTTCACGGGGCTTAGAGCTTTGGAAACATAAAATCAAGCTTCGTGAGCCTCCTCCTCTTTTACAAGTCTGTGCGGCTACGCCCTATCTCGAGGTGCCAAATATAAAAGCAGAGTGTCCCGAGCCTCGGGGTCAGTTAGCAACGGCGGTCTTGATAAGTATTCTTTGAGGTCTTTAAATGCTTGGGAGCATTCATTTGCCCAAGAGAAGGTACCACCCTTTCGAATTTTGAAGAAAAGCGGACTTTTTCTGCAGATTTGAGACAAACCTACCCAAATTTGTGATCCCGCCGTTGAGCGGCTGACTTCTTTAATCTTGGTAGGCTCGCTCATGTTGACCAGGGCCTCGATTTTTTCGGGATTTGCCTCGATCCTTTGACTTACCATAAAGCCCGAGAAATTTCCCGCTGGACCCCAAAAGTGCATTTCGTAGTAGGTTTAGTTTCATCGAGTGATTCTTCACATTTGCAAAGGTCTCGCGAAGGTCCTCCAAGTGATCTTGGCGACTTGATTTCACGACCATGTCATCAATGTAGGCCTCATGTTCTTGCCTATCTGCGTCTTTGAAAACTCTGTTTACCATTCTCGATAGGTTGAGCTGCGTTCTTCAGGCCAAACGGCATCATCTCATAGTAATATAGCTCGCCGCGCCCGAAGGCCGTCGGCTCCTTATCTTCATCGGCCATTTTGACCTGGTGGTAGCCGGAATAGGCGTCGTAAAGCTTAAGGTTTCAAAACCCGCGATCCCATCCACCATTTTATCGATTCGAGGAGCGCGTAGGGTCCTTTGGGCAAGCTTTGTTTAGATCGGTGAAGTCGACGCACATCCGCCACTTGCCGTTGTGTTTTTCACCATTACTACATTTGCCGGCCAGGTGGGATATTGAAGCTCTTTGATTATGCCTGCTTTGCTAAAAGTTTCTCGACCTCATTTTTATCGCGACCTCCTTTCGCAGAGAATTGACGCGCCTTTGTTGTATTGGCCTGAAGTTGGGATCGACACTCAAGTTGTGCAAGGCGACCTCCGATTCCACGCCCTCATATCGCTTACCTCCCAGGCGAACGCGTCTACGTTTGCTTTGAAGCTCGATCGCTTCTTCCTTTCTTCCTCGGTAGTTCTCGATCCTATTTTTATCTTTTGATCGGGATATTTGTCGTTTATTATAACCCGACCAACTCGCCTTGGCGGTGAAGTCAGGCTCGTCCCGAACTTGCAATGTTTCTACCTCTACGGCCTTCTCCGAGATTTCTTTCATCATAGCAATCGATCCGTAGTCGTGTTAAGACCATCGATCGTGGTCGCTTAGAGTCGACCTGTTTTTGGTCATATAGTCGAGAAAGCTCCAGTCGGTGATGGCGACCCCAACTTCTTCCCTACGTGAAATTTGACCCGTTGGTGGGAACGGACGCCACCATTTGGAACTTCTTCATAGGCTGGATTCCCAAAATCATGTTGTAGTAAGAGAGGCGGTCGATTACCAAGAAAGTTATTATCTCCGTTCTCTGGGGCTCATAGTCGCCCAAAATGATATTGAGGTCGATCGTGCCTTTGACCCGTCTTGTGTCGTTGGTAAAACCTTCGAGGACCCCAAGGTAAGGTTTTAACTTGGCCTCCCGAATCCGATCTGCTTTTAAGCGAATCGAAATAGATGACGTCGCGGCCGCCCTCAGATCGACCATTACTCGGTTGACGCCGTGTTTGTCGTTCACCCCACCTTTAGAATGAGGGTATCTCCATAGGCCACCGATGTTGTCATTTCGCTTTTTTGTGAACATGATTCCTTCTCATTCTCTCCCAACGCAACCGCTTTTGAAGCCGCGGGTATTGATTTGATTTATCCGAGATTTGATTGATGGTTCTTTGGGAATATTCCGTGGATGACTGAACCTCTCTCTCGATGACGCGAGGTTGGCGCCCTTGACTAGGAGTGTTGTTCCCCTCGCGTTTATATTTATTGGTGGTCCTCACGGATCGCCTTTCTATCTCGCGCCTCCAGGGTGAAGCATTCATCGGTGATGTGGCCATGGTCCTTGTGATAGTCGCAGTATTTGGATTTATCGCGGCTATCAGGATCGCCCCTCATAGGCTTTGGTTTGTCGAAATGTTCACGAATTTCAAACAGTATTTGGGATGCTTTGGTGTTGAGCGGGGTAAAGTTATCCTCGCTAAATTTGTATGGCTTCTTTACCTCACGATCGCGATTAGTATCTCGTCCCTTTTCCTTTTTACGGTCATCCACGCGATCCTCCTTCGGCGAACGTGGCTCTGTCTTAGGCTTTGCTTTCCCCGCAGACGGCGCCTCGCTTACCCCCATCATTCTGGCCCTTTCCAACATCTCCCTGAGACCCGCTTTGGGGGGCCGCAGATTGAATTCAGTTTTCATCGGGCCTTTGGCGATTCCGGTGAGGAAACATGTTATGACCGCATCGTCTGGAATGTTCCTTGTTTGATCATATATTCTGACGAACCGTTCGTAATACTCTTTTCCGGACTCATGCCCTCCCATACGAACCTCATATAGGTCCTCAATGGTTTTCTTTGGCCTGCTTGCCGACTCAAACTCCTTGACAAATTTTTCCGACAAGTCCTCCCAACTTTCAATCGAGCGCGAGGAGCCCGCGTCAGATCCGGGACGCTTGACCTTATCTCGCATGTCGCCAACCAATGCGATGCACCAGGCGGATTTATTTTGTGTAGCAAGGGTGATGCGACCCTGGAACGCGGTGAGCCAGTCGTTTGGGCATGAATTTCCATTGTAATAGTTGTAACTGGGATAACTAACCTTTTCTCTGCTGGGAGGCAATGTTTCGGTAATCCCTTTAGCGAGTACGTCGATCCCCGAAATAGGGGCGACTTTCTCGACGGGCCTCGACTTTTTTAATTCTGCAAGCTCTTTTCTCATTACCTCCATCTGCTCTGCCAAAATAAGGTCGATTTTGGGTCGCGACTGTGCTTGCGTATCGGCTCGCTCCGTTCTACGCTCTGATTCCCTATGATTTTGTGATCCCTCTTGGCGGGCCCTTTTTTCCCTGATAATTGTGCGGGCATCTTGTGCGTGTCTATCCTGCTGGATGGGCATCTCTTCTCTAGGAAGGCTGAGACGACTTGGGGCTAAAGCCTTGTCCTTCTCACCCAACCTATTAAACGCGGACCCTTTGTCGATCCTCTTTCCTTTTTGATGGTCGCGATCTTGGGGGGCCGAGGTTCGTGGAATTTCTTTCCTCGGTCCATAGCGACGAGGAAGAGTGCACGCTCTCTCTACGTCGATTTGTTGAATTTGGCTCTGGCGGCCTTGTCGCGACCGCAAAGAGAGGATTTCGCTTCGGGAGGATTCTCGGGTCGAATCGTCATAGGGGCTGGCCCTTAGCCACCAAGCGGGAATTGGTGAGATACATAGTTTGGCAGACTGGCGTATTCCCTCATTTCGGCGACCTCACGGGTCCTCCCGAAAGCCCGGTTGTATTTCTGGGATCGATCTTTGGCTTTGCTGTGACCTCTCTCTGCGAGTTCCATCCAGGGCAACAATAGCCTCTTTCGACTTGGTTTTTTGATTAATGACATTTCGAGCATCGCTAGGTGCTAAGACCCCTGTCTGGAATCCTTCTCCTTCTGCAGGGAGATTGTCTAGTGTTTCTCCTGCGCCTTCCCCACGAGCTTGATGTAGCATAGTACCTTTTGCAGGGGTTTGGGGTGTTAGATGCCCTTTACTTCCAGCCATCTCTGCGTGGTGGCTTTTTG
This sequence comes from Gentiana macrophylla, assembly GCA_026214975.1. Taxonomy (NCBI): domain Eukaryota; kingdom Viridiplantae; phylum Streptophyta; class Magnoliopsida; order Gentianales; family Gentianaceae; genus Gentiana; species Gentiana macrophylla. Next base: position 105,345,881 of record CM047813.1, on the reverse strand, counting down.
AGCGATTTCTTTGGTAAAGGGAGGAAATAAAGGCAGTTTAAGGACTTTTCTTTGTAAGTTTTAACCCCTCCTGAATGAGAGCTCTAGGTGATTTTTTACTCAATCGGCTTCCCGCAACTAGAGCCAATCGAAGATGTCTAAATCCTCACGGGTGTCCTTGTGGTGTTTGGATGGTGGATATCTGGCTGTGTTTAAGGTGTAGTGTTGCTCCGGTGGGTGGTGGTGTGGAGAGAACTAAAATGGAGAGAGCTTTTGCTTGCAAATATAGTGTGTATTTCCTATATATCTTTTGTTTACAATGACCACCCCTTTTATAGAGGTGGATAACTTAGGGAATAAGCAACCTCTTAGATATTTTACTAATAGCTAAGTCTTACTTAGATACTAAGCAAAGACGAAATATCTAAGTTACAAAGTGGGAAAAGATCCGGATCAATCGGTGGCCATCTCTCTGCGAGGTCGCAAGGAGCAAGCCCTCTTTGGCCTGCGCGCCTGGCGACCCTCTTGACCGCTGAAGGAGATTCACAGGATCTGCTACTTGCCGGGACCGCAAGTGTTGTGGTCGCGCGGCGAGTGAGACACTGATGGCCGCCCGCTTTGCGATCTCTCTTGTCATTCGGAGGTGGCCACAGCAGTGGGTGATTCCTACCTTGTTGAGGTGGTGGAATTATTTATACCCATCACTTAGGAGGCTGGTTTAGAAGCTTAGCATTTGGTTTAATCTAGCAAGTTTAACTTATTCTAGAGGATGCCACCTAGACAACTAGGATTTTGTTTGTTACTCCATTTGTACAGTGCCCGACGCCTTTCTATGTTAAGAGGCTAATACGTAATCCTTCATGTTGGTTTAGAGAAGAAATAATGGTCGATCTGAGGAAGAAATTATATAAGCTTTTTAAAGTTTTCAATCCCATTGTAAAGCAATAATAATGTAGCATCTTGGTGATAATTTTGGTCGTAATTTAAACATTCATTTGCTTGTGTTAACACTATCTTTGGTCTGTTATGATATTGTGTCCCTTGAATTAAGCCTTATATGAGCCAGATATGTGTGCCTTGAAGTAGTCACTTGAATTAAGCCTTAAATGAGCTCGATATGATTTCATCGATCATCGATATTGACATCATATCGATATCTGTGTGCCTTATATGATACTGTTAGTGATAATGTGTGCCTTATATAAGCCTTATATGAGCCAGATATGATATTGTATCCCTTGAATTAAGCCTTGAATGAGCCTTATATGAGCCAGATATGTGTGCCTTGAAGTAGTCACTTGAATTAAGCCTTAAATGAGCCTCGACACAGCTTTTCATCGATCATCGATCATCGATCATTATTCATCGATATTGTGTGCCTTATATGATACTGTTAGTGATAATGTGTGCCTTATATGAGCCTTATATGAGCCAGATATGATATTGTATCCCTTGAATTAAGCCTTAAATGAGCCTTATATGAGCCAGATATGTGTGCCTTGAAGTAGTCACTTGAATTAAGCCTTAAATGAGCTCGATATTGTGTAATCGACATCGATATATCTATTTATCGACATCTGTGTGTGCCTTATATGATACTGTTAGTGATATTGTGTGCCTTATATGAGCCTTATGAGCCAGATATGATATTGTGTCCCTTGAATTAAGCCTTAAATGAGCCTTATATGAGCCAAATATGTGTGCCTTGAAGCACTCACTTGAATTAAGCCTTAAATGAGCCTGATACTGTGTACTGATACTGATACTGTGTTAGTGTATGTTGTGTAAAATGCCCCAGTTGCTATTTATATATTTGATTAATTCTCAAAATAGTATCAATTTATGTGTAATAATATTTTGTATCACTAATGGCCATGAAACTATAAAATTTACATCATATGGCAAAATTGTATGGTTTTATTTTTTAGCAGGTATTGTAATGTGTAGGTTAAATATATTAATTAATTAATTACCCAATTATTTGGTTAATTAGTTGGTTCTATATTTGATTTGATAATTAAATGGCCGATGGATTGGGTTATTTCTAAATCTGCTGAACTATTTTTTTTAGAAAGCCTTGATACATTAGTTATCTGTATATTATGTCTGGCCCAATGCTTATATTATCATTCATTCTAGTTTCGGCCCTTTTTTATTATTATTTTCATCTACCCGACCTTTATAAGGTCATAACTCTAGGAAGACATCAAGAAACCCTAAATCCTTTCTGCTAGCTTGCCGATTTCCATGGCAATTCGTTGCCAAATTCCGGCCTCCAATCTGTTCGTTTTGCCTATCTGTCTAGCTGGTCAATTTCTTCCTGAAAAGTCGGCACCTTTTGTTAATCCATGGCCGTACCTTCGTTTATCAGAGATTTATGGGTTGACTCTTCGATTTTCAGAGATTTACGGCGTCTTGGTTCCTCTTGACTGATTCAAATCGCAACACGGTTCTTAAAATCGTCAAGGGTTTGCTACGAAATCGGTGAATGCGTTCCTTATCCCTATCTATTTCTGATTTTGATTTCCGTTTTTATTTTTAATAAATCTTGTTGAGTTTAGATTTTGGACAATATAATAAAAAAGGAAAAGTTGCTGAGTGGGCTTAGACCCCCGTAGCCTATGGATGAGTTCGTCTACGTTGATGTGCATCATATTCGATCAACTGATAATCCGACAGATTTATTTATCAAGACATTGTTGACCGTGGCATTTGAAAGACCTGTGAATAGCACTGGGATGCGACGTTTGAATAACCTTAATTGATCTTGGTTCAAGGGAAGTAAATCAAACAGAGATAAATATATACTCTTTTTTCTTAATTATGATTTTTTCCCACTGAGTTTTTTCTTAGTAATGTTTTAATGAAGTATATCATATCTATGTTGGTTGTTGAATAATATATATCTAAGGAGAAGTGTTATAAATGATTAAATTATGGTTATCTATGATTCAAATTGATTTACATAGATTTTCTGGTTTATCTACTGTGTGTTAGGAAATCTACGCGGGAACGCAGCGGAATTCAAAAATTTATTTCCTTTGACCAGGATCGACTTCGTTTAAGCAATAAACAAATAAGCTAGTAGACGGTGGCTACCTTGCTTGATCTAAAAGATCGACGCTTTGACCGTCTAAGGAGAGTAGCGATTCACGGAGCCACCTAAACGTTCGGCCTCTACCGGTGATCCACACGAACAGCCCGCCGGAATCCCCTTTGGATTGCTACTAGAAAAATCCGGTTGCTAGACTGGCATTTTCTCTCTCTCTAAAAAGCTCTCTATTTTTCACAAGAACTATTAGCTTTTGGAATTGTGATGTACAAAAGAGCTAGCCAACCCCTTGCTTATAAAGGGTGTTGGGGCGCCACTTATGATTCCCAATCTGATTGGTTAGATTCTTAGTAGATTGAGGAGAAAAAAAACATTTTCCTAATAAAATATGGAAAGTATCTTTTATTGATTTATCTCATTTAATATTCAATATCTTATATTAAATATATTTCCAAGATATATATTGACAATATCTTATATTGAATATATCTTTATCTTATTACCATAAATCATTTTTACACACACACACACACACACACACACACATATATATATATATATATATATATATATATATATATATATATATATATATATAGATATAAAGATATCAAATATATATACATACTAGTGCGCATGCAAATCACCAACTTCCATTAGTGCACACACATGCAGACATATGTTTTATTTATATATCAATATCTAATATTAATATTTGGTAATACTATTAATTAAATTGCACAATACAAGTGTATCTTAATACACTATTATATGCGCCCATATGTATCAAAATACATATATTTAATTAATCAACATAATTAATATCTTGTATTATATTTATTTATAATAAATAAATATCATCATATTAATTTACCACTTTAACATTTATAGTATGAGATAAATTCTTTCCTTATTTGGTCATCAACTATAACCACATTTTAATCTGGCTAGATGTTCTTATGTGTGTGACTCGATAGGCTTCCGAATATGTTGCCCGTAAACACAAAGTACAAATTACGAAAATACCCTTCATGCCTAACGATCACATGATAGCGTATAGCAACACACCGTGACCCCCAATCATCGAAAGAGTCAAATGCAATGACTACTGCCTTTCATGTGAAACAGTTACTGTGTAAATAGAATACTATCGTTGTAATAATATCCATACGGTCGTTTGTCGAGTGTCAAACATCAACGACCGTATCTTATAATCTGGATATCATGCTCTCTCGAAGTAACTCATTTACTTCCACTTTGCGAAGATTCACGAGAGTAAGACATTCCTTATAAGAAAGTCCTTTCGGATATTCACCCCTACTAATAGGGTACGTGATTCCGGACGACCAAACATGTATACTCCGCATGCTTCAGTATCACACCCAATCACTACCGCATGATCGTACATGGCTAAGGGAAACCTCAATAGTGTCAAAGCATAACAATCCACACCGTGATGCCATGAAGACTCCGGTCCTAAGGATAATTACACAACCGCCACATAGTGTGACAACGCGGTGTAAGTGGGTCGATCCTAACGCACGCATTCTCTAATACACGCCCACGCATACCCAAGTGTCTATATATTTCGATAGACGGGATCTATCTCTGCCCTTAAATACAGAAGACATCTAATACGTGCTAGTCTGTTTGTACTATCAATGCCCTGTTTAATAGTACATCAGCCTAGAGGCATTTAAGTATCAAACTTATTAAAGTGATTAGAGATCTAATCAACCATAATCGCCTATCATGGTTTCTCTATCACAGTTTAATACTAAGGATGTTATCATATAACAATTCACAATTGGTTCTTTAAAAGAATAAATATATGACAACAGAAAATCCATTCATCATATGTATAAACATAAAGAACTAGTAGAAATGATCCGACCCGGTCGAATCCTGTCCAACCCGATTGGGTTTAGGACACTATTTCAACAATATGTTATATTCATATTGTAATATTTACTATAAATACCCTTATAACATTGAAATAATACACATACATTTTACTTTGTTCTTCATACTTTGTTTTCCTTCATATTATTTCCCTATTGCTTAGTTTTACAACATACCTTATTAGAAGACCTATTTTCTTAAAGGCTTTATATGACCTAGGGTATTTGAAGTGTATTACTTTCCCCTAAGTCACTAGAATGATGTGCACTAAACAACAATATATAATAGAAGAAACAACAGACTATACAAAGAGAATTGGAATAAGTGGAAATGGGAAATGATCAATACAATTTCAAATAACTGATAACAGCACCCAACTTCTCTGGGAAAAAACTTATAAGGGTAATTAATAATATGAGTATAACCGTTTAGTCACAACGAGTGTTTGCAGTAAAGGAGTTCAAACCACAATGCAGAAAAACGAAAAAAACAAAACACAAAAAAAAAAAAAAAATTCGAGCAAAATCCGAAAAGGGAAAGAAATATTTGCAGGCCAATCCTTTTGAATGCTGGAGATAGAGTGTTGTCAGGCCCTCATGGTTTGATTATGTGGAGGAGTCATGGGAGCCATCTGCACTTGCTGGCTCTTCGCTACGTTTCCTAGCCAACCTACAAGTCCCCCCAAAAACAAAAACAAAAATTTAAAATAAAAAAATAAAATAAAATATTTATATAATAATAAGAAATAGAAAAAGTCTCCTCTGAATCTCCTGTACATTAATATAGTAATATGAGGTACGCAATGTCATTAAAATGTAACTAGTGTACCAATGGAAGGGTCAAGGCCTCTGAGTTGAAGCTCTCTGTATTCTTGACAAAGAGCACACCATTCACACAGACAGTGAACAAGCCAGTCCTGAGCTGGAGTTTCAATCAGACCAAAACGGGATCTCAACTTCGACCGATAGGTGCATGATACCAGGCACGGCACACCAATCACGCCAGCTATCACGCCATAAATCAATCCGCTCGTGGTACAAGCTACATATTTTTATACAAGAAAATATCATAAACTTTTAAAATATAGTCGAGGTCCATCAATTTATACTAACCAATATATAGATCGTCGTTAAGTATGTATATATATATATATATATATATATATATATAATGTTACCGATTGCATGCCATATATATAAGGGAAGTTTCACTCACAAGTTGTGCCAGAGTCGACCACCTCAGCAATCTGCCCGAAGGTCACGCATGGAAAGCAAGCCGTCACAATAGCTGAGACACATAATAACTCTAATCAGGGGCGGACGCAAGATCTCGAGTAAGAGGCAATAAATTTTTAAAGGTAAATAAAAAATTTAAGGGGGGGCAAACTATATGTATATTACAAATTTTAGAGTATTTTTTTCGGATTAAGAGGGGACAAACTATATGTGTATGTAGGTCCGCCACTGACTCTAATTGAATTAGTTGTACTGCTCCAACACAAATCCAGCTTGTGAATCCTTTGGCAAAAAGTATATAAAATGAATAGGATAAGGGTCCGAAATATTTTTTATAGTCCTAAAATCCTGACATCTTTCTAAATGTGTCCTAATTGACAATTAATATAAAACGAATATATACTACGAAGGATAATTTACCCAGCTTGCTAGCAGGCTAGCAGCGTATATGCAACCTTCCATACTGATATTTTTTTTTTTTTTTGGTTACTTAAATAAGGTTAAGGTGTATAGTTTATGAAATCATCATATGAAAAATACTTTAATTTTTTAGTGATATGTACCGGTTTATTATCATTGGATGGCTCTTTTTCCGTTGTACATAATTATAATCTGTAGGAAATAAAGAATATATATATATATATATATATATATATAGTAAAGCAATAATATTACCATTTCCGGGGTCATCCATGCAGTCAAACAGTCCAGTCCTCCAACCCTGAGTAGGAGCAAGAATAGCAGGGTTCTGATTTACTGCTGGAAAACCAGGTGCTGTGTACTGAGAATTTTGGTTAAGTTGAAAACCCTGCTGCCCGCCAAAAGTTCCCGGCTGTGGCTGCTGCGAGAAATTCGCAGCAGCTGAATAATTTTGCTGTGCATTAGGGTTTTGGAATGCTGCTTGTTGCTGAAAACCTTGGTTTTGAAACTGATTGTTAGGTGGAAATGCTTGTGGTAATTGAACATTTTGTGATTGAGGAAAACCTTCTTGTTGTTTTTGTTGTTGTTGTTGATTGTATGGTGATGTAGGAAAGGCTTGTGGTTGTTGAGCTGGTGATCGAGGCGGGAAGCCTTGGGATTGAGAATTCGGATATGTTCGAGGAACATTAATATTAGCATTGGGGTTCGACATCATTTGGTAGTGTTGTGGTGGAAATTGAGCAGGTTGATTGCCAGCTTGTTGCCAGTTTTGTGGCGGAAAGGCCATTGGCGCCTGAGCTTGTTGTTGTTGTGGTTTCAGGTTTCCTTGTCCAACTTTTGCAGGTTGAGAGCCGGTTTGTGGCCAGTTTTGCGGTGGAAAGGCCGTTGGTTGAGATTGTTGTTGTTGGTTTTCTTGATTATTCCAATTAGATCCCCCTTGTCCAACTTTTGCAGGCTGAGAGCTAGCTTGTTGCCAATTTTGTGGTGGAATTGGCTGAGATTGTTGTTGTTGTTGTTGGGGTTGGTTTTCTGGATAATTCAAATTAGATTCCCCATGTCCAACATTTGTTGGCTGATAATTATCGTAGTTTTCTTGGAGATTTTGATCATCATTGGAAATTTCATAGTGTGGAGGTGCGTCTTCGATGGTTTCTGGGGCTTGGTCATGATTTTCGGGTGCTGGATTTGGATCGGCGCGTCCCATTTTTTAGCTTTGCTTCTTTTTTCTCAGGGAAGAATTATTGAATTAAAAGAGGTAGGGTGTTGAAGAAGATGGTGCAATGTAGTTTTTGGATTGCTTGTTACATACATTATATACAAGTATATAGACAATGAAGGGAAGACCAAAATTCAATGTGAATACAATGTCCGGATTGAAAGGAAGCAGATGCATGCAAGTAGATGTTAATATATTGATTTTAGCATCTTCTCCTAATTTTCTAAGCGTTTAGAGAATTTTTGTGATCATTTACTATTATATTGACAGCACATTATAACAAATGTCAACCTAGCTTCCTCCTTCCTCCTAAAATGCAATCATATTTCCCTTAGCAGATAGATGTTGAAGCCGCATGGATAATTACTTTATACAAATTGATCCGCTGTAGATACTGATATTAAGCAAGATGACTAGATCAATCGTAGTACAAGCACGAAGAGTCAAATTAAGCCGTATCCCACAAGGTCTGAGTCAATCTAGGAAAAACAAATTGTCTCGGAAAAAGTAAATATAAACCTAAAGGAACTTGGAGACAAAATCAAGTATTCAAACTAACTTTTCAAATAAGAGATAACCGAACCATGTATCAATAACCTCTTCCCAGTCAACTACGTAACAGGATATACATGATTCAAGTTTAACATCCTAATTCCAATATATTATTAGTTACAAACCCCGAAAGTCGTCCTAACTAGTGAACGGATAAAAGAACATCTATGTGGCATTAATGGTCTACCGTGAACGGCCTAGTTAACTTTGCAGTCTAACTATCTTTGTCCTAACTACTCCTCCCACTTGCACCCCCTTCATAAATATTTACAATGGAATACATATAATTGGCCAGACTATAAGCATGTAAATTATTACAGATAATCATAATTAAAAGACCAAAACGATCATAACAATTCTGATCTGCCGGCTAGCCGGTGGCACGACTTGCCGTTGAGCCGGCAGATACAAAACTTGCATATGGTTTTCGAAGCACACATGCAGATCCAGGGGCGGCGCCAAGAGGAAGCAATTGGGTCAATTGACCCCCTACAATATTTCTTTTAAAAAAAATTATGTGTATTTTTTACACTATTTAAAATTTTTACACACTAATATCTATTAACAGATCCCTAAAATTTTGAAATATTAACCTTGACCCTTAACCATACATATAGTTTGAATACATGTCTGACATTTCTCATCACGCAGATCGTAGAACTATATGTGCAGATCACTATACTATATCGTCTGGGTTCGAATTATTTCTACATGATTCGATGAACATAAAGTTTAGCCTAGAACTAGATTTGATTTATTTGGAAAACGAATAATCGCGGCATCAAATGAATACTTAACATGATTAAATTAAGAACAAATACCTTGCTAGAAATTTATTTGTCGAATTCCTCAATGCACGAACAACACTTCTCGAATTGAATTCAAGATGAATTGTTTTCAAAGTAAAAAAAGTATCAAGGACATATGTTTACAAGCGGTAAATATAGCTTCTTATAATGCTAAAACCGACCTAATGAATAATTGTTTTTATTGTCCTTCGAGGAAATCCAAGTTAGAGCATGCTAAATACATTTAGTCTTTCATTCATGCAATGAGTCGATGGAAACAACCAACTTTAAAATTTGTGTTCTAGTTTGGACTTTCCATAACTCTTTTGCCGACTTAGGGCATCTATTGGTCATTCTGCGCTTTCGTTGAGATAGTGGTCACGAGTTAGATGAAGATGGCAACCTTTGGCATCAGAATCGGCTCTGGGTTCCGAGTGTGGAAGATCTGAGGAAGAAGGTGATGAATGAAGCCACAAGATAGCACTTGCAGTCATCCTGGAGCAACCAAGATGTACAGAGAGCTTGGACAATACTACCGATGATCTTGCATGAAGATGGAGATAGCAGAGTGTCTACCACACCAGTATCCAGATCCCACTTTTGAAGCTCTGCATGGAAGAAAGCATAGAACTCTAGTCTTCTAGGTTGAAGTTCAGCAATGGCAGAATACGAGACCAGAGTTGATACAGCAAGCCAACGTGAAGATTGAAGTGGATCGTCACAACCTCGAGATGGCTCAAGACAGGTAGAAGAGTCGGGAAGATGGAAGAAGAAGACTGTTAGAGTCTGAAACTGAAGATAAAGTGTATCTAAAGACATCCTCGTGCGTCAGTGACACGGAAATGCTTAACCAACTTGGATGTGGAAGCAAGCTTTGACCTCAAAATGGATGAAGAGACTTTGACCAACGTGGAAGAATCAAGTGCACTTTAAAGCGGCAGATGAATAAAAGTTAAGAAATAAGATATACAACTAGTCTTGGTTCAGCGAATCGGTCACACACCGGCAGAGACGACATGATCGTCACACATTTTGAGGCGAAGCGACATGACTACTAATTATTACTAAAGCGGAAAAATAAAGCGACAGAGGATTTTAGTCCAAAGAGAACAAACAAACAAGAACAACACAGGAAGATAAAACGAGGCGCTTGCAAAGTCAAAGGAGTTCAAGTCCCTTCCGATTGATGTTCTAGATAATCAACCTATCAACTTTTCGTTATGTCAAGGTTAAAAAACTCCTTTACCGGGGAGGGATGTAACATCCCGAATTTCCAGAAAATGGTAATATATTAAATGAGTATTTTTACTATGACCTAATTATTATTTGGTCTATTTTCATTTAATTAAAAACGATTTAATTAAAAGTATTTAGTTATTTAATTAATGGAATTAATTGATATCTATTTAAGGAAAATAATCCTAAAAAATTCCTCATAATTTTGGCACGCATATTCTCAATATTTAAAAAAAAAAGGAGTTATAAATCATACAACAACGACGTAAAGAAAAGATGAGCGACGGACGTAGAGAGGTTTTGAAAAAGGTAGAACGTAATCTTCAACCATGCGGTTAATCCGTTCATCGTTTCAAGACGCTGCAGTAGAGAAAATTGATCACCGCGACAAGATGAATCTTTTGAAAACAACATCCCCTTGTTTTGTAAGTTTTTAGTTTAGCCCTAGTTTTTGGTAATTGTCGAGTTCGATTCTTCAAAAATTCGTATCTTTCGATCAGTAGTTCTGTTTCGCAGCCATGAGTAGTCAAAACGATCGTCTTGGAGCGTAGATTGTTCTAAAAATAGTTTCACAGCAATTAATCCAAGTAATATTCAATTTTACACACTTTTTCAATTCATGTTTTTCAAGAAAACTAGGATTTTTAGGGTTACGTGTGATTAATTTGGTTTCAAGTTGAAGGCTTAGAAGATCAGCAGTATCTTGAAGGTTTTGGATCGGTTATGCTTGCAATAGAGGTAAGAGGCTCTTCCTAACGAATAATTATGGTTTTACAATGTTTAGGTTGAGTTTTAGTGTTGTTTGGTAGCAAGAATTCATGTTAAGGTGTTGTTCTATGCTATGTTATGTTATATAGTATGTTTAGAACATGTTTCACTTTTGTTTTCTGAGTAGTTTGATGCTAAACATGCTTGGAATGGAAAATGTTTAATAGTAGGAAAGCATGTTTTGGGGAGTTGCAGGCGGAATGCGCACGCATTGGCTAGCAATGCGCACGTATTAGATTAGATCAGGTTGCTCCAAGCATGGGCAATGCACACGCATTGCAAGCAATGCACATGCATTGGCTGGACAGGAACTTCCAGCATGTATCTGGTCAGGGAATGCGCATGCATTCCAAGGAATGCCCACGCATTGACCCGCAGTTTTCATAAAATGTTGTTTTAAGCTGTGGAACGAGTTTTAAACGTTGTTTCATGATCTAGTAACATTAGTTAAACATGAACAAGCCTTGATTGAGTTTCTGATGTGTTTAGTTCCGGCACCGAATGTACTTTTCAAGGGAGTTGAAGTTCGGGACCGTTGGAAGGGCATGATAGGCTTGTGATTTGGTGAATTAGAATTCGCCAATGTCTATGTAATTGCTAGGCCTTGTCCGTGTCTAGTGGTCTAGGAAATAGAGTAGTAGGTGTGAGGGAGCTTACATGAAAATACTTGGGTGGCTAGTTAAAACAATTAATAAATACATACATGTGTAGTAAAAAGATTAAACGTCGTGACACTTTTGGTTAGGCACATGTGAACATCGGCTATGTGACTCGTCCGGATAGGTGGATAACTCTGTGACCTACTAGCGGCCAAATGACAGGGGAACTTCACCGGACGTATATGCATACCGGGGAACCCGGGACTAATAGTGCAAGCCACTGTTGGTTGGCAACCATCTCATGGTGGACACACCTCGCGTAGTGCCCTTGAGTGCTGACGTAACCAAGATAAGTTAGGAAAGAAACGTATAGTCAAGACATGTTGATGGACATGAAGTGAACCATAGATTGAGTCGGTCTCATAAAGATAACTTAATAATAATAATAATATAAACCTTATCGTTGTAACACATGTTTATTCATTAGCTTCTCACTCTTGCTAAGTACCTATGTAAACCTTTCCCTTTGCATGTTTGTTTGTGCTTTGGGGTGAGAAGACGAACAAGTTGAGACGGATCATGACGATTATGAGGAGGACGTTTGCTATGGAGTTTTACCAAGTTGCTATCTAGATGTATAATGTATCTCGTATTTTTCATAGAGTATGTTGTAACTTGTTTTAGCTTGATAAGATAGTTGTTGTACCTTTTTTCGGATGACATTTCGTTGTTGTAAGCTACTATTTCTATCTTTAGAATGGTTGTATCTATTCTTAGTAGCAGTTTTGTTTTTACCCGAGTCTTTTTAGCTTCCGTTTGCTTTTATTTGATATGAGGACGTAGAGGCTTACGTGTAATATTAGATTTATTTAATGCTATACTCGCCGACGTTCTCTTTCGGATAAGGGCTCGGTATCCGGGAGCGGGGCGTTACAGTTGGTATCGGAGCGAAGCGTCCTTTCTGTCTTAGGTTTCTCTTCCTCTAAGATAAGATTCCTTTAGACCTTTTAGAACTTTCTCACTCTCTCTTGAGCTTGGTGGTAAATCCTCGTAAGACTAAGACCCTTAAACCGTGGCTAAGTTGCACTAGGACCAAGTGAAGAGTCTTCTTAGACGAAGGTAAAGTTATGTTCTCAGTTCACATCTTTTATGTGATCACCTCAGGTTTTGTTCCTCCTAAGATCTTTAGTAGAATCCCTCTCTTCAAGGTTGGAGTCTCCAAGCCAAACCATGTCACATAGGAGTAAGTGAACCCCCTTTAAGTAAGGCTTTGGGATCGGAGTCTTATGCCTACACCTTTAAGTTGAGGTCCTCTTGGTTGAAATTTATTTACACACCTTATTGTGATCTCTTTACGTTCTTTTACACATGAATATCTAAGCCTACTTTTGGCTTGGCCTAACTTTGTAAAGAATGATATTTGACTCAACTCTACAAATCCTCCACTTTCTCTTTTTACTATTGTTTGGTATATGTTTACCAATATTCTTTGACCTTGCTTTGCTCGAGATGGGTTCCACACGAACTCCATATGCAATCCTATCACTTCCAAGTGTTTCTTACTCGTTTCAATAATTAGTGTTAAAGGTTTCTCCCTTTGGTACATAGTTTTATCATCCTTATGGTTGGCTCTATCCAACATGAGTGAATGCTTTTCGTTTCCGTGTCTTCCTTTCATGTAAAAACCATTTTCCCCCTAATCCAAAAATTCTGAACATTTTCAGCATGATAGAACACTGTTTGATCTACAATTTCTCTTTTTACATCAACTCGATAATTATTATGGATTGTTCAGAAAATCCATGTTAATGCCGTACACTCTATCCGGAAAATTTGCAGCAGCACTTCACTTCTTCTTCTATTTTGAACAGGTTAAACATCTTCAAATGACCTGAATTTTTGATATGTTTCAGAAAACAATTTTATCTACAACTTTAATTTTGGAATCAAGTTCAAATTCCTTTTCGTTTGACCACAATCTTCAATTTAAGTCGGTGTTTACAAAACTGGAAATTCTGACAGCTTGTGCATTCGGCAGAAATAATTGTTTTTTACCAACTCCCCCTCATTCAAAAATTATAATATTTTTATGTCACCTGGGAAACTCCAGGATCTAAATCTTTTATCTTTGTATCGTGCTCAAATTCCTGTTCGTTTGGGCTGTACAGATTGATAATGTTAGATCCGGAGTAAATATCATACACAACAACCTAAAAAGAATCCTCACCTCTTTGACTTAGGGTTTGGGCTAAGAGAGTAGTAAGATATGAGAAGGTTTTCCGAAGTGATATTCCCCTAGGATAGCTCTCATTTTAGGATGTTTGTAAAATTAACATTGTTGGTTCTTTTGCAGTTATAAACAAGAACCGATACGCTATCCTTCAACATGCCATGTCTGATGTTCAGGCCTGTTTTTTTGCCCTCCATTAAGTCTCCTTTTCTGGTAATTTGGTTCACCATTTAATCCATCACTTGAGATCTTTAAGCTCAACAAATCCTTTCCACATGTTGTCATGAGTTACCTCAGAAACATATCTCCATAAGCCTTTTCCTCTGAACAAGTACACACAATTCTTACTTTTCAAATCAAGAAACAAGTCCTCACTAATCCTGCATTGTTGTGCCCCCATTCTTCTTTTCAAATTCAAATTTTACTGAGCCTTCTGATGTAAAAACATTCTTCTTACCTATGTTCATTTCAGCTTCCCTCCTAAGGGTAGTGTTGATTTTGTGAATTTATCATCTAATGCTGTCTGATCTTTCAAGGTATGCACCTCATCTTTTTACTAGGTAGATCTTTAATCCTACCTTAAAGTCCATCTTCAGTTACTTATCTTTAACCTTCTATCAATCTATGCTAAACCAGTTTTAAGCAGAAGGTAGTCTTTTCCAATATGCCTTTTGGGCCTATCTAGCCAATCAACTTGTGAATTCCAGAACTTCTAATTGCAATTCAAATTAATGTACCTTGTACCCTTCAGTTTTAACTCTCTTTCAGGCCATTTAGAGCCATGAACCGTCATATACACCTTTTGACCTTCTATCTTCTGTTCAGGCGTTTCTATTTCAATTTTGTTACACCGGCTGAATGCCTACCTTGTTTATCTTTTTATTCCCACGTGAGGAATGAACTTGAGCAGTTATTCCTTGGCAGTGTACTATTCCTCTCGAGTAGTGAACTTTGAAACCCGGAATTGGATCATCAATGATCTTTCACACTTCTCTTGAAAGTTTGAATTAATTCTTTGAAATCAAACTTTATCTGGCAGTTCTAAAGTGTTTTCCCCTTTATTTAAAAGCTTGTTACCGTTTACTCATTCAAACTTTTGATATTCTTTTACAATATCTTGAGGAAATCTCTACTCAATTCAAACTTGAATAATGCAAACTTTGACTTTTCTTGACAATATCCGAGACCTTTTACTCGATTTGTTTCCATAACCCTTCATGTTGAGGTTCTTGCTCTCTACTTGATTTCTATATTGTCTAGTCTTTTTGGTGCTCGACCTTGTACCTTTGCCTTGCTTCTCGGTTGTATGATGATTCATCTACGACATTCACGCGAACTGAGGATTCTCCTCGCTCGCCAACAGCCACTTTGTTAACCAAACGATTAGCAATCAAGGTCACATTCCTAATGTTCTCAAGCTCAGTGTTCTCTTTCCATGCATTGAGGATATTTCCAATTCCATCATGTGGCACTTCCCTTGATGTCTCCACTTTCTAAGGGCTTATGTAAGAGCTCATTGTCTTCCTTTCAAGTTGCCTAAGTTCCCTTGCAGATCACCATAACTTGTAGAATTCCACTATTTCAAAAGAATCTCATCTGCAAGATAATCCTTTTGCTTCTTCTTTGGTGGCTATTTTTTGTATTATGATACAATGCTTCACTCATCAGTTTGGAACCAACTTCAACTTCCCTCGACCTAGAATCATCATGTTCTGTTTGTAACCCCTACCACATCTCTTGTTTTGAAAACTTATTGCCCTTCTTCGGCTTACCAAGTTGACATACCACTCTGGTACTCAACTTACCACTTTTCGACTCTATTCGTTTTTCCAAGCTAACCCTTATAGGCATAAGAATTGGATCAGACCATCACAGAGGAAGTATGGAAAATGCATGTTCTCCATCTCTGAAAGTCTCAGAAACCCTACAGCTGGAATCCTTGCAGTCCTACAACAAGCTTGTGCCGCGGTGATGAAGATCGAGATCAAAGGAAGTCAAGTGTGTCAGATGTGTGGATCAGTTAGGAAGCTCAAGATTTCAGGACATAGGTCTGCAGGAGCAAGTAAAGTGTGTTGTACCGTTGATTTCAAGAATCGAGGAAATTGATGAGATCGTGAAGAAGCAAGATGAAGACCCAATCGTTTTTTATTACAAGTGAGTGGCCAGAACCAAACCCGCCAGTGGTCATGAGTTAGATGAAGATGGCAACCTTTGGCATCAGAATCGGCTCTGGGTTCCGAGTGTGGAAGATCTGAGGAAGAAGATGATGAATGAAGCCACAAGATAGCACTTACAGTCATCCTGGAGCAACCAAGATGTACAGAGAGCTTGGACAATACTAGCGATGATCTTTCATGATGATGGAGATAGTAGAGTGTCTACCACACTAGTACCACAACAGTATCCAGATGCCATTTTTGAAGCTCTAAGAAGAAAGCATAGAACTCTAGTCTTCTGGGTTAAAGTGGAGCAATGCCAGAATACGAGACCAGAGTTGATACTGCAAGCCAACGTGAAGATTGAAGTGGATCATCACAACCTCGAGATGGCTCAGACAGGTAGAAGAATCGGGAAGATGGAAGAAGAAGACTGTTAGAGTCTCAAACTGAAGATAAAGAGTATCGAAAGATGTCCCTCGTTCGTCAGTGATACGGAAATGCTTAACCAACTTGGATGTGGAAGCAAGCTTTGACCTTGAAATGGTTGAAGAGACTTTGACCAACGCGGAAGAGAATCAAGTGCACTTTAGAGCGGTAGATGAAGAATGTTAAGAAAGAAGATGTACAACTAGTCTTGGTTCATTGAAGTGGTCACACACCGGCAGAGACGACATGAGAGTTAGAAGACGAGACGCTTTGCAAAGTCCAGAGTTGAAGTCCCTTCCAGTGATGTTCGGTTTCGAGGACGAAACTCCTTTAAGGGGGAAGGGATGTAACATCCCAAATTTCTAGAAAATGGTAAAATAGTAATTGAGTACTTTTACTATGACCTAATTATTATTTAGCCTATTTTCAATTAATTAAAAATTATTTAATTAAAAGGATTTAGTTATTTAATTAATGGAATTAATTGATGTCTATTTAAGGAAAATAATCCTCAAAATTTCCTCATAATTTTGGCACACATATTCTGAAAAAAAAAGGAGGAGCAACGACGCAGAAGAGGCGACGGACGCAAAGAGGTTTTGAAAAAGGGAGAACGTAATCTTCAACCGTGCGGTCAATCCGTTAATCGTTTCAAGACGATGCGGTAGAGAAAAATGATCACCGCGACGAGATGAATCTTTTGAAGACAACATGTCCTTATTTTGTAAATTTTCAGTTTAGCCCTAGTTTTTTGTAATCGTCGAGTTGGATTCTTCAAAAAATCGTATCTTTCAATCCGTAGCTCTGTTTCGCAGCCTATAATTTTATGGTTGTAATTGTTTTAATTTTTTTTTATCTAAATTAATTTTACACGTAAAAAAAATGTGAAGAGATAATGACGTGTAAAAATGGTGTTCACGTGAGAGAGAGTAAGTCTATCATTTTTTTTTCTTCCAATTTAGTATCTTCTTGCTGGCGTAAGGTAGTTGGTGATACAAATATGCTTAATATAGGTCGACTTTAATTATTCCTATTAAAAAAGAAAGAAGTTGACTTTAATTATTAGTTAATAAAAAGTCTCGCTGTATCCACAATTGATTCGTGGGGGAAATTGTTTGAAGGTCGATCGCGTATTATTTGAAGAAAGAACATGAATAGTAGTCAAACTTTCAATTTTATCGTCCCATCCTTTCAGCAATAAGTGAGTACTATATGCTTGAAAAGTTTAGCAATATACATGCAAGTAATTTTCTGATGATCTGAAACAAATGAGTAGTGTAAAAAAAATTATCAACCAACTTATAATATAAGTACCATTTAATTTTTCACTATAAGTGTTTAATATATCCGGGTATTGTCAGCGTTCTAGGTTTAATTTTAAAATTTTCAGTTTAGTGTATTCTACTTGCTGGCGTGAGGTGAGGTTGTTGGTGATAAATTATGCCTTAATTATAGTTGACATCATTCCTTGGTTAAAAAGTCTCGTTGTTCCCCTCAATAAAAAAATATTTTAAAAAAAAAAATCTCATTGTGTATCCATCGTGGGGAAAATGATTGAAGGTAGTGGCAGAGCTACATAATATGAAATGGCGTTCATAGAACCCATTAAAACAAAAACAAAAACAAAAACAAAACGTTAAGTTTTATTTATTAAAATAATTATAAACCTCATTAAAAATTTGGATTTCGTTGAACAATTCCTTTTGATCAGCCACTGATTGAAAGTCGTAAATATTTTGAAGAAGAGAAATATTTGTGCCATAACAAAATATACAAACAAAGTATCAGAACATTGATTTTTATGAGACCCAAAAGAATCAGTATGTCTACATCATAATCAATGATCTAAAGGCGTGTTGTGTATTTTGTTGTGCATATTTTGTTGTGACGCTTGATAAGACAAACACAACAGCTGCATGCACGATGGAATCTTTTTTGAAGAAAGGATAATGGAAAAAGCATAGAAGAAGATAAAACAAGAAAGAGTTACCTGGGTTTGCAAGACTCTCATCAACGCTGCAAGACTGCACACACTGGGAGACTCCTCCTCTCATCAAATGCTTAAAGATTTTGTATTTTGGAAATAATGAAATTAGGGATAAATTAAGGATAAGTGATGGTTTATCTGAAATTCAGAAAACCTAGTTTTTGCATTGTATAAATTAGGGATTTGACCCATGAATGAAAGCATCGAGCAGTTTTACCTATTTCTCTTTATTAAAAATTTCTTCATGGTATCAGAGGCAGAGAGGCTCACCATTGTGCTTAGCTTTTTCTCAACCAAACAAATGGATAACGAATCAGCTCTCACAATTCAACAGTCCCACCAACGTTCTAGCCAAATATCTATATGGCTGAACCTCACGAATTACCTCCTATGGCGATCCCAGGTTGTGCCTTTGATCAAGAGTCTTGGTGTACACCATCACATAACATCATCGGAAAAAACCTGAAGAAAAGACCAAGAATGCAGAAGGAGAACATGCTGACAATCCAGATTATCAGGTCTGGATAGTCAATGACGGGCTGCTTGTGTCATGGCTACTTGGCATAATGAAAGAGGAGATTGTCAGCATGGTTTATGAAGATGATTCAACTGCATTCCAGATCTGGATCAATAGATGTTGCCCCATACAGTTGAAAAGGAAGGCAATCTAAAGAATATGCTTATGTGTGATAATGTCGAAATTATCCCGAGTAAAGTAGCGGTGGAATTAGGTGGATATCTTGCTGTGAAAGTGGTGTAAAAGCTGGTGGTTCACGGCAGTGAAAGGAATTTGTGGTGGTGGAAGTGGTGGTGCTTGGCAAAGAGTAGAGAGCAAGCAATTTGGCAGAGTAAGCATGTATTTTGTATTAATGCACATCTGAAATGGTTGCACTGAGCCCTATTTATAGGCAAGCCACATGTGAGGGTTTAACTAACGCCAATTAGATACAAGTAAGTACAATGAGATACTAATTAAGCTAATTATCGTCTGGCAGCACCGACGAGTTGCGGACCTAGCACTTGGCCGTTTCTTGTATCCTTGTCTCATAACCCTTGGGTTGTAGCTTGTCCTTCTGTATTGCGGGTTGTGGTCTCTGGCAGACCTGATAGCCTTTTAGGCTTGCGGGCCGGCCCCCTAGCCTTTCCTGATTCCGTGTTGGGCTAAAGGCTCTAGTGCGGGGCCAAGAGCTCGTGGGCCCAATTTGGCATGTGGGTTCGCAGACTATAATGGTCATTGGCCTCGTCCGCTACTTTGGTGGCCGGACGGACCCGAATAAAGATCCGCGGGCTGGATTATGGTTCAGGAATATCAATGGCCCCTACTCCGTGCCTTACGCATTCTCTTGGAATGTTAGGTGAGGAGTAAATTAAGTAAGCTCGCAGATCGATTGCCTTGGAAAACCGGGGTAGCTCGCTATAGTGGCGGTTCGCCTATTAGCTTTGCCTGAGCGCCATACTTTAGAGTTGGTCTTTTCTTGGCTTCTACATCATTGATCGACTTCGCCGCCAGTGGCGGATCCAGAAATTATATTCAACGGGGTCCATAAATATTTTACAAAGTAAGTAATTTTTTTCACGGGGTCCGAAATATTTTTCTATAGGTAAAATGTAGAGTATTCTTATATTTAACGGGGTCCGCGGACCCCATTTACTTCCACTTAGATCCGCCTCTGGGCTTGTGTCATGAGATGACCTTGCCTTTTGTTTGGCAAATAGGCTTAGCCTTCTGATGGCTCTATGTGGCGAATAGCCTTAGCCTTTGGGATCACGCTATGAAGCAGACAATCTCGAATGCCGCGCTATTAAGCAGACGATCTTATTGATGGCTTCGGTGTCGCGATGCGACTTGCCTTTGGGGACCGTTCTATTAAGCGGACGATCTTCGGTGCCACGCTATTAAGAGGACGGTCTTATTAGTGGCTTCAGTGTCGCGTGGTGACTTGCTTAATTGCAGATCCAAACCCCTTATAACTGTTGCGACGGTTATGTGCGTCTTTCAAGGAGCCGTTTTGGTCACATAAATGATAGGACGGTTGAGGAGTTATGTCGTGGTCCACGACTGGCTGGGAAACCTTGGTAACCGCCCTGACGTGATGAAAGCGGTTTTGATAACCGTAACGCAATGATGGCGAATTTTGAAATTCAAAATTTGAAAAGACCGCTCAAATCTCCACCTTTAGATCTGCTCTATCTTATCCGTAGGATCATTGGGCCTCTTCCTATATAAGGGCCAAAAATCCAACCGTTAAGCACTTTTACAGAATCCAAGTTTTTATAGCAGAATTCCGGTGAGGTAGCAAGAGGTTTCCGATTTGTTCTTGAAGATTCCGGATATTCTTTCCAGTTTTTGGCGTCTCTTCCATCCAATCTACGTGTAATTCTTTTGATTTTTCCCTCGTTTTCTGCCATTTCTTCATTTGAATGAATTTTGTTTAAGCTTTATACTTTTTTGAGTCGAGTTCGTTGTCAAAGATTGAAGCTTTTCCCAGTTATTTCTTCACACGCGTTCTTCCCATTTATCTTCTCCGGTCGATAAGCCTTTCAGACGTCTTTAGAATTGAATTTCATGCCCAAAATTGGTATTGATTGCTTGAGTGAATTGGGGATCTAGTACTTCCGTTTCTCTGTTTCTGCCTTGCCGTCTTTTCTTCTTATGCTTTGAACTTGTGAGTATGCATGTCTATATGGGTTTTCTGGGTATTTTTTTTGGCACTTTTTGAGTTAAGAACGGAGGGGAAGGTGTCAAGATGGGTGAATTCACTCATCTCGGCCTGACTTTCATTGTCCCAGGTGACTTACATTCCGCATTTCCCTCTGTTTTTCAGGATGTCCGATAGTGAACGTACTACCAGTGGCCAGTCCGACGATGATCACAAGGTACATGACTATGCTATGGAGGATGAGAAGGTCAATGAACCTAGTGTCAGCGGATCCGCGGAGACGGATCTCGATGATGTAATCCTCGGCGGCCTTATGGATGCGGGTGACCTCTTGATAATGATGACCCTTTTAGGATTAATAAGATTATTGAACAGAAAACCTTGTCCGATCGCCAAAAGAAGAAGAAGAAAAAGGTGGGCCCGAACCGTTCGAACTGGTACCAATGAGGAGGTCGGCGTAAGTGGTTCTGTTGATCAGGAACCTATGGGTGTCGAGGCTGACATCCCCGTCGTTGAGGACTTAGTAAGGTGTGAGGACAAGGAGGAAGAACTACCAAGGCGTGTATCTTCGCCTCCTCGCCGTAAGAAGGGAAAACAACACCATATAGTCGGGAGCGAGGTTAAGGAAGAAGGTGGGGCCGCTAGCAAAGCACAGAAAAAGAGGACCCCGATTCCTAACAATCATGAATCCAAGCTCGAGTTCGCTAGGATGGATGACTTTGATAAGCAGGTTGAGAGGAAATGGTTGAGGGTCCGAGATAGTGAGGACCTTACTGCTGCTTTTGTCGAGTACAACATTCCCAACACATACCGGTTTACCCGTGTTAGGCCTGCCAGGATCTTTCATGTTCGCGTCGGTCAGACGGTTCTCTGATCCTTCACTTTGACAACTTTTATGCGGTCTTGCACCCTCCTTTGACCCATTCTTTGTGTACATAATGGATTTGATGGGGGCCTTTGATCAAAATTTTCTAGGTGTCCAATCTCACCGGCAGTGTACCGAGTAGATTTTAGTCTAGTCTAAATGGTCAAGGTCGTATCCCACAAGGATTGTGAGGTCAAACACCAACAAGCTATATTATCTTGATCCAAGTTGCAATAATACAAGAAAGTAAATTATTCTAAAAGTCTATTATTACAAAGGGTGGTAAAATGATAAAAGACCTAACCAAGATAATGCATAGATCAAGCGAACCTCTATTAGCATCATGGGAATGATTTCCTTCCAACCTACCAACGGTGTTCAAATGTGTGAATCGGTGCATTCCTAAGCAAGTGGTTCCCCCTCATACGAGTGAATGAAACTACTCTATGTCTCCTCCTTGGTCTAGGTGCCCTAGACCTGATGACTAAACAAGCTATGAACTTGAATGCAAAGAACAAACAATGGTCCCCGGATAAGAAATTGAGCTCCACTTAAGGTCAACTTTACCCTCTGGTTCTCTTACCCCTTTTCCCACACCTAACATCTCCTTTCGGTCTCCATTAAGTGTGTGTGTGTGTGTGTGTGTGTGTGTGTGTGTGTGTGTGTGGCAAGCATTGGTTAATTAATCCAATACAAAAAAATCATACAATGCAAGTAGGAAAAGATTCACAACAAACGAAACTAGACAACATTAACAATCATTCCCAATCAACATAGGAGATTAAACTATCTCTACAACATTATCTTGGCTAGTGTAGAACTGGCCACTCATGACTATGAACACCAACATGTCAAGGTTAGCATTCATGGTTATGAGAACAATTAAATCAAGTTAAAGGCTAATAAATTACCAATCACAAGATATGAACTTGAAAATGGAAACTTTCATTCAACTTCAAAAGACTTCAATGGATTTGGTACACAAAAGTGATAATCTGGCTCCAACCAAAGTAATCTAGAAATCAAACTAAGAATTCTTAATGTTTACAATTGGAATTAAAAGCTAAATTTATGTTAAATTTCGGCTAGGAGTGATGAAGTTTGTAGTATTACAAACATAAAATAAAATGTGGAATTATTATTGATGAACTAAAAGTTGCAAGTTATATTACAATGTGGCTGATCATGGGGTATTTATAACTTCATTGGTGCGATACGTGCCCAGGAAGTAACTAAGGGATCAATGGGAGCTACGAAAACCTGGTCCTAGAGTCTCCGACCTAGGATCGAGGCTAAGAACACACAACGTTTGCTCAACACGCTGATTCGTTCTTAAAGGGTGTCTTCTCTACGACGAAGAGAAAACTCACTCGCAAGTGATTAGTTTAAGTCGACTCGACTTAAGAAATGTTTAAATAAAATCTCAATAATAATCTGTTTATTTACAATGATAGTAGTATGCATATATATAGGCGACAAATGAAATACCAGTAATCCTCCTAAGCAATGTGGATAAATTACATAGTAATTTTGGCCACTTTATTTTCTGGTGGGCCTAACCTAACTCTAATAAGCTCAAATGGCTTTTATTTTCTAAAAACAAACACTAACCCAATATACTATGATATAGGTATCTCCCCGAATGGGCTTTTGGCCTATTACTACTTAAAAACAGCATAAAATAATACAAAGGACCAAAGTGGTGCCCCAAACAAATGGGTTGGTCTTATTGACACAAAAATCGAATAAAAGACTCCTAATTAACTTATCAAAGTCCATCTTCATGCTCTTCAAGCCCAATAATATAGATAGTGCATTTTATGGGCTGGTCTTCAACTTGCTTTGACTGGATCACATCATTTCCTCCCGGTTCAAAAGGATTTGTCCTCGAATCAATAGGATGTCATAAAATTGCGAATCCCACACCACTCTTGAACAACCCACAAAAATCTTCAACGAAATACCGGGATCAAATACAAAGTGGATATACAACTTCAAATCAATTGACCGTTGACATGATGAGCCAAGTTTCACCAATGGAACAAAATAACAATCCCTCGTGTTGATATTGTCGATGAAGCTGGGGAAGGTATCAATATAATCATAGTAACTCAGACTAGGATAGGCATCACCATGTGCAACAAACGGGTCAATGAAAATATTCTCCGGCTTGCCATCAATATGATCTAGATCACGAGAAACCAAAAGCAATATAGGGGATGCATTGGATGTATCCAACAGCCCGGTTTCCTCCGTGTGTGGATGATCCACATGTATCTGCACAGAAGACAAAATAGAATTCGAACATGCGGTCGGTGAAGTAGTACAAACCACCTCATTCTCCGCAATTTTCTCAACCACCAATTGAAGACTATGCTCACCATCAGTATCCTCCACATGCTCATGTCCCTCTACAATTTTCTCTTCCACAACTGATTCCACACACTCAACATTACTATCAACTTGACCGGCAACAAATGTGTCATCAATGTGAACTATCTTGTCCACAACTAAGGCCTCTCCATTTGGAACTACTTCATCCACACTCTCTATTTTCTCATTCAAAATTTCAGGCTCATTCAAATCCACCACACTCTCACCATCATCCTCTTTCAACTCCTCCGCACAAACACTAACAATCTCTTCTTTTCCCGCTGCAACTAATTCTTTTTTCTTTTCAACTGCAACCACCCGTGTGGCCTCATCATACTTGGCCCATAATAGGTCAACTTCCCGCCACTTTTGCATCATAACCTCCTTGTCTGCATTATATTTTTGGATCAATTTCTCAATGTTCCTATGCACCTCTGCTAACCCTTTATCCTTTTCCACATTTTTGGACTCTTCAATCTTGAGATCACACTCTTGTGTAGAAGGTCGTGATTCAATGACATACTCCTTGCCATAAACGTAAAAATCATACTGAGTACGAGACAAATTATGACGTACCTTGTACGATTGTAACCATGGCTTTGCTAAAATCAAATGTTCACCTTGGAGGGGAACCACATCACATAATATCTTAGATCGATGACCTCAAACCGACAAGGAATCCACGCTTGCCTTGTAGCCCAAAACTTATTAATTCCCTCAACAAAGTAATGAGGATAATCATGCCTTTTCGTCGGCAAGCTCAATTCTTTAACCACCTTACTGCTAATCAGATTCTCTTCGTCCAGACAATCAATGCACAACTTATGTTCCTTCTCCCGAATGAGACAACGTGAATAAAATATGTTGCAATCCATGACCAAAACATTTAAATCCTCAAAACTCTCGTGTTTGCACTCACCCTCACTTTCTTTATCGCAGGAATACCCGTTGCAAACAAATCAAAATAATGAGCAAAACCCTAAAGATGATGCTGTCAGGATTTCCAGTATTTAAACAATGAAGTTTCGTGCAGATTGTGAACAATATATTACGAATCTGGGAAAACCCAAAAGACGAAAAATTCAGAGCAGAGAGTTTTCTAAAGGATGTCAAAATTTCAGATTTTTTGGAGGTCTAGAAGTCGCTCAAACAATCGTTTTTCTGAAAATGATGCAATATGTCAAAAATTTCCAGGTTGATAGCAGTGACTTAAAGTGCCAATTGCGACCAAACTACAGCTAATTTGGAAAAACTCAAAAGATAAAGTTGTAGAACGCAAATTTCCTATGAGGTCACCAAATTTCAGGCAATTTCGAGTCGTTTAACCCACTGAAAACGAATTCGAACTATGATTTACTGCTGCAGTTTTTCTGGACAGATTGTTTGGAGTAATCGGCGGTTTTAGGCACGATTTATGTTGAATCTGGATTGGGTGTAAAGACACAAATTGTAGAACACAATGTGGTGGAGATGTGGTAAAAAATTCGGAATTTTTGGAGCGGTTTAGGGTACAAAACGAACTGATAGAAAAACGGCTCTGGAAAATAAAATTAGGGTTCTTGGGATGAAGGTTTGAAGATTTGAAGATCTTCAAGTTTTCCGGTAGGATGGATGAAGATTTGAAGATTTGGCTGCATTATCGCAAAGACCGCTTTCCCACACAGCGGAAAACCAAGTGACATCCTCGTGGTGATAGACCTTTTGAAGTTCTGGAGCGGATCAACAACAACGTCTACAAGATTGCAATTCCCGAAGATTGGGGCATCTCCAATTCGATTAATGTGGCTGATTTGATGCCCTTTGACAATCCTTACGATCTGAGGACATATCCTTCGCAACCGGGAGGGAATGATACGATCCCGAGTGAGGTTCCCGACACTTTGGCCCCGATGCAGCCGATTGATCATCTTGTGATTCGAGATGGGCCTACGACAAGGCTCCAAAAGAAGAGGATGGGTGAGGCTTTGAATAATCTGATCATAGATATTTATTTGGAGCAAGAGCAGCCCAAGTCGGAAAGACACTATGCAGGTCAGTTGTTGAAAAGGTGAACATAGAGAATATTAAACCCTGTAATATACCCATGTCTGTTGGTATTCACTTAAGTCCCAAGGAAGGAGAACCTATGCAGAATCCACTTCTATATAGAAGTGCCATTGGGGGACTACAGTTTCTCACTTCTACCAGACCTGATCTAACTTATGTTATGAATTACCTGAGTCAGTTCATGCAGGCACCAACATATAAACACTGGATAGCACTGAAGAAGGTGCTAAGATATGTAAAGGGGACTCTACACTACTGCTTATTTATTCCAGTTGATGGATCAATGCATTTACAGGGGTTTTCTGATGCTGGCTGGGCATGTTTTCCCCCAGATAGAAAGTCTGTGACACGGTATTGTGTTTTCTGGGCTCATCTCTTGTTTCCTGGTGTTCTAAAAAACAAGCTGTGGTATCAAGATCCAGTACTGAATCAGAGTACAGATCCTTGTCAAACTTGGCTGTTGAATTAGCTTGGATTGGACAGTTATTGCAGGAAATGAAGATCAGAATGTCCAAAACTCCCATAGCATGGTGTGACAGTTTATGAGCTGCTTCTTTGGCCTAAAATCCAGTATATCATGCTAGGACAAAGCACATAGAGGTTGATGTTCACTTTGTGAGAGACAGA
Organism: Gentiana macrophylla; assembly: GCA_026214975.1. Classification (NCBI taxonomy): domain Eukaryota; kingdom Viridiplantae; phylum Streptophyta; class Magnoliopsida; order Gentianales; family Gentianaceae; genus Gentiana; species Gentiana macrophylla. The sequence continues at coordinate 105,318,761 of CM047813.1, read as the reverse complement.
ATACTCAACAAGGAACCATCTGTTAGCTATATTCCCTCTGAAGTACAGGTTGCAGATGTTTTTACTAAATCTTTACCAATTAGTCAGTTTAGCAAGTTCAGAAACAAACTAAATGTTATGTCTAGTGCACTTAGTTTGAGAGAGGGAGTTAATTAGTAGAGTGTGTAATGGTAGTATTGGTAATGTTACATAGTACCATATCTTTGTGTGATGTGACACTTTATATATACAGATATGTACTGAAAACAAATCCATTGGATTAGTTGGATAATACAAAAAATATTCCTTCTTCCGGTTTGTTCTCTAACACTGCCCTCGGGGGCTGCTGCCGGTCTTCATTGTGAAATTCTTCATTTCGCCAATATCATAAGCTCGAAATAAGCTCTCGAAAAATAAATATTCAAAACTCAATATTATCTTTCTTGAACATGTCTTTCTGAAGACAACCGGCTTTAATAGTATTATCATTTAGAACGGTAAAATAAGAAAAATTCACTTTCACATGGTTAACGATGGACTTTTCGTTTACTTTTTTTTTTCCTCCGGCTACAAAATCCCGATATTTTATGTATCTGTTGGTTAAATAACTTAAATTATTATTACAGTATAAGTCAATTGCAACACTCACCACTCTAAGTAGTGCGATTTAACCCTGTGTCACCGCCGACGACCGCCACGCTACACAACGCAGCAGAGGCTGTGCTGCCTGCCTCCCGTTAATAGATTGCTCAGTTACAAACAAAGGTAAGCGTTTTGCTTTAAGCGAACCCTTGTACTTAGCTGCTTAGCAGCTTGGCGTTTAATTTTGTCTTCGCTCTCTGTTTTGCTGTAATGTGAGCGTATTATTGACGAGTGAAGTAATTTGAGTTTTATCTTTTCAAAATTTCTGCATTTTGTTCCTTTTTGTGTACTTCATCTAGGCTTATGAAGTTATGATTGCGCGGTGTGTGACTCTACTACTTCTTTGAAGAGGAAGTTGTGGAAACGCCTTACTTTGACGTCTGGTGAAGTAAAAGCTTCAACATTTATTTTAAAAAATCGAGCTGATTTCTGCGCATGTCCCAGTGTCATTCTTTTGAAGGTCAAGGTTGGGCTTACCATTGAATCAAACATAGAAATCCTTTCTGCTTGCTGCGAGAATTCCCCTTTTTGATTATTACATGGCATGGGTTCAGTGTCCAACTGAAATCGTCGAGTTGCAATGTAGATTTTGTCTGAGTTGTAAAGCTGATTGAGGCAGGACAACATGATTGTCATTGACATTTGACTCTTGCAGAAGTTTTATACCCTTTACTTGTTTTTACTTGCAAAAAAGGTCCCTAAAACCTGTTTCATTTGTTACAAAAGGCTAATGTACTTCTGCTCTTAGATGCTTGAAGCACTGAATATCCTTACCTACCTACTACAAATTAGGTGATACTTGTGAGTGCAACTTGTGCTCTCCCATCCCCTCTGCTTTTCTCCATGAGCTGAACTTTGTAGACTCACCAGGACAAAAGCGAACAGCTGGCATGATGCGGGCCAACCTGGAGAACGATGTGTTTATGCTTGAAAGTTGAAAACACATCTTAGAGTTCATTGTTTAATGCCAAGTAATATGTGCCAAGTTATCGGTAGACATCTAAGTGTGGGGCTGCTAAGCTTTGTCATCAATGTTCACCACTGACATGTCTGTATCTTGCCTGCTCTGCATGTTTCGGCCTGTCTTTAGTGTCACCGATCACTAAGGATAGCCGAGATTTATTTTCTTGTGTAATTGACTGCGTTGTTAATAATTGTGTTGTATTCTGATTGTAACTTGTTATAAATTGAGGAGGAGAAAATTTATTTTTTTCACTTAATCAGAATGAGAAGAGTACAAGAGTTTAATTAGAGAGATTACATAGAAAGACGAAAAGGAAATAACTACAGCAGTGAAACATAACGGCTAGAAAACCTTTCACCTATCTTAATAGCCGTTTGGACTTAATAAGATGGAAAGACTTATTTAATAAAGAGAAATATTAACAATTAGACTAAAAGAATAACTTAATAATCTAATAATCTAACACTCTTCCTCAAGCTTGTGTATAGGGATCAACCATGCCAAGCATGTACTTGTGTCTGAGTTCTTGAAAGTCTTTCCCAGAAAATCCTTTAGTTAGTATGTCTGCAATTTGATCATTGGAAGGGACAAATGGTGTGTAGATTAGATCACAATCAATCTTTTCCTTAATAAAGTGCCTGTCAACCTCAATGGTGGTTGTTTTGTCTAGGGTTTATGTCTTATTTAAGAGGACTTTTTCCTCAGTTGTAATAATCAGTAATTCATCAATAAAAGTGTTTCTTATTCTCTTAGTTATTCTACAAATGACCACCATAAATAAAACTTGCCTGTGAAGATATAATAGTAATTGACAATGTCATGTTAACAGGAAAAACGGCATGGTTTTGGACAGCCTAAGTACGGGAGCCGAGAATAGTATTCACAAACAAAGCCTCTGTCTAGACTTGAAAGAGAGGCACGGAGGGGCTGTTTCCTTGGTAGTGTGTGGTAATTCTACTCATGTCAATGAAGGTTCTGTACAAACCCCTGGAATCACTTCCGGAAAACTTTCTGACACTTCAAATGGAACCATACAGGCAGTTTGAACAACTTCTCCTTGTTTTTATTCTCAAAGATCGCAACTCTGATGCATGTTTGTCAAACTGATAATCGCCTTTTTGCAGAGGGCTGGAAAGAGACAGGGTGATGCGACTTTAGAAGATATGTACAATAATCAGTACAGTGACAACGACGATGACAATGATAGCGACTGGGAGCCCTTACCAAAATCTCTCCAAATATTGAAGTGGTTTTGTGTGAACTGTACAATGGTCAACTTTGATAATGTTTTTCATTGTGATGTACGCATTCAGCAGCTTAATTTAAATCTGAAAAAAAAAAACTAAATTCTTTCATTACCTTACGACTTCTCCAAGCATTTCAAGCATACGATGAACTTGTATAATGCCTAATATGTACCATTCTGTAGGTATGTGGTGAACATAGAGAATCAGGAATCCTCAAGCTAGGGTATTTTGCATCTCCTCTATTTCCAGAGGGAGTTGTAAATGAGAGCAGTTCAAGAGTTATTTTAGAAACAAAAGGTTATTCTTGAATTCGTGTTTTATTTTAGTTAATTTGCTGAAGATGGTTGTCCTTTGGTTAAAAGGCTTGATGACTCCATATTTGACGATTTTATATTCTTAAGCTAATGGGACTGTAAGAAGATTTCCTCTTTATGTTCATTTTTTTGATAGCTCGTTGAAATGAAGTTTTGAATTGGAAACGAAAAGACAATCATTGTATTCTCAACGTTTTGTATCTTGCAAGGGATGATTAGATGAGTTGTTGTGGACCTAGCTTCTTATAAATTTGAGAGAGAAGTACTGTATATTTTCTGTTTTCTTTCTAGGATTTTCCCAGCCATCATATAGATTTTTGAACCCGTTATGTTTCATATGTTTTCCAGTCCGACTTTGAAAATGACTATTGATGACCATGAGATCTCTTGGCATGATGTGGGGTGTGCTAAAATTTATATGTTTGGTCTCTTTTTGCTTTCTTGCTTCACCCTGCTTGCTACTTGTAGTTCAACATAAGAAGATTTTGCAAGTTTAATGCTGTCAAACTTTTACTTTATATGGCCTCTGTTGTACCCAGTATTCTAACTTTGTAGTTTTGCCGACCTTAATTTCAAATTCTTGCTGTTAATGCAGGAGCACAGTACCAAAATGTCTCAACTATTGTTGGATTTGATGAGCGGATGTTGCTCCATAAAGAAGTATGATATATTTGCTTAACATGTTTCTATATACATCCTTATCATGTTAAATTAAACTAAAGAAGCTTGCACTTGGATAGGATATGTTTAAGCTTGCAACTGAAAGTGTTCCTTCTATATTGCCGAAGTTAAGTCTTCTTTTTGGAAATCTAAGATATATTTTTCTTGTGCTAACCATAATGTGGTAGGTTGAGATGAAATCTCATCCACATCCAGAAAGACCAGATCGTATTCGTGCTATTGCTGCTGGATTTGCAACAGCAGGTCACAAACTCTCTCATACATGTCCAACTAAAGCATACACCATTTGATAATCGCATGAATGCTATAAAAATGAAAATATACATAAAACGACGTAGTTTTTACTTAGACACCGAAATTAGACACACATCTTAGACGGGTGATCTCAACCCGATTTTATGATATATATTCAAATATCGTTGAATATGAACATTATTTTGCATTACAATCAAAGGATTAAGCTTAATTTCTTGTCTCTTGTAGGCATATTTCCTGGGAGATGTGATTCGATGCCGGCAAGAGAGATTACACGAGAAGAACTCCAGATGGTAAGATGCGGATTACACTGATTGTTTATATTGGGCCTATGTTTCATCTGATATGCTCCCATTGCGTTGGGATTAGTTGTAAATTGCTAACATGGTAGCCCGCTGCCGATGTCCTGTAGCTCTTAGTTTAATGGCTGGTTGTTCTTCAGTTGTAGAGCTTTTGTAGAGTTCGATATGCAAACCTGGTGCTAATGCTGTTAAAAAATGTATTTTTTATTTGCTTTTTTTTTTTTTTTTTTTTTTGTTTTTAAGCAAACACGTGTTCTTGCTGCTCTCGTTTCTCTGTCATGATGTTGGCAGCAGTGCGATATAATTGTTTTTTTTTTCTTTTTCTTTTTTTGTTTGAGTTCTAGATTCACTCTTCAGAGAATATTGAAGCAGTGGAACTCACAAGCCGAATGGTTGCAAGGTTCGCTCCCACTTCTGCAAGTTTCTGCCTTCTTTAGATCTTATTGTGTTCTTGTTATACATTGAGTGCAATTGTTTCCAAAAGAGTTTGAAGCAATTGTTGACGACCGCCCTGGATAGAGACCAGTTACTGTATGCTTGATAGGTGAGGCTATCTATCGGTTGTGATAGGGGATGCAAGAAAGTAGATAGCTCCATGTAGGCAAAAAAATAAAATAAAAACAAATTTGAAAAATAAAAGAAAGAAAAGAGGATGAGTTTATTTTAAACACGAAATAGAAATTGCAGGATGATGTTTATCTCTCTTTTAAAGCTGTGCCATGTTCTCTTTTTCCAAGCTTAACTCGATAAAATCATTGTAGACCATACTGAGGCGTGAAATAGAAATGTGACTTCACCGTGCAATAAAGGCTTTACTGTAGATTATCAATAAAAGTCAACAAACAAGATCACATAATGTCATCTAAACATGTTTTAAACTTTTCTTCTTTTAAACTATAGTAACCAATCAACCAAAAGTCGGTTTCAAAAGTGGTTACTTTTGAGATGGCATTAGCCATTAGGAAAAACAAGTTTCAACTTTCAAGGAATTCGGTCATCACTCATCATGATTAACAAGCTCCATTGCTATTCTCATCCACTCTTTCATTGGAAACAAATGTCAACATCAAGATGATCTTGTATATCATCTTATTTGGATCTTCAAAGTTCTTCACTCTCTTCATCCACTAGTTGTGCCATGTTCTCTTGATTTAGTTTTTTTTAATTATTAGGATTTTTTTTTTTTTTCCAGTGGAAGAAGTCAAGAAGGTCGCATTTTTTTTTCTTAAGGACTGGAAGAGCAGCGGAAATGAGAGGGAATGAAGAGAATAGAGATAGTTGACTAGGTTTTATGTTATTTTTACATGGTTTGACGTTTTTACCCTTCATTTTCTGATAAAATCATTGTACGCTATGGCGACTCACATTTTCTGCGCCACAGAGTATACCAAGGCGTCACAGCCCCGCCTCACGCCCCAGTTGAGGGATGACTACACTACCTACCCCAGTTGAGGGATGCTCAAAAGTAGTAGTGCAAGCCCTGATCTATGCCTTAGTCATAGAGAAACAGAACCATAAGAATACAGAGAAGAATGTGAAGTCTTCCTGCATAAGGCTTTTTCTCAACCCCCCCCAAATCCACCACAACTACTCTCTTTTCGGGAAACCGTAAGAAAGCAGAATTGCAATAACGGCATAGTTGTCAAGGCAAAGTCTAAGTGGGCCTAGGTGATGCCTATTCGACTTGCGAACCTTTGGCACCTTGAGGGACAACAGGGTGGTACAATTGGCCAGGTGGACGCTTTCCTTACCGAAGCTGCGCTTCTTGATCGCCTTTTGGCGCCTAAATGGCTATTTTTGTACTGCCCAGTGTAATTTAGCCCTCTTTTCTCGTTTCTTCTCCATTTCTCATTGATGTCCACAAAGTGTTCATTTTCTGCATCTACATGAATGCTTGTTTTGCCAGCCTTTTCATCATTTTGTTGCAAGGAAGAGAAAACTGATAACTTTACTTCATTGATTGATAATCGTACAATGAGGTAGTGCTGCCTATATATAAGAAATAAATCCAGATTCCTAACTGTTGGAAAAGAAAGAAGGAATCAATCAGTCAATAAACGAGAAATTCTGAACTATTGTTCTGTTTTATTCATATGATGCCGCCACTTATTTATACATCCAGGGAAACCCTAATTCTTCTAAAATTTAGGACTCTTATTCTATTAGGACTCTAAACACACAGCCTTTTACTAAAGCGCGTTAATCCCAATTAAAACACAGAAACTGCCTTATAAGCTGGGTAACATAAAACCGTAAATAATATGTGAACAAGAATAATATCAAAGTAGTATGATTCTCATTATGATCTGAATATTACAATGGAGAATAAATAGAAGAATCAACGGTTGGGAAGAGTCCCAAGATATAGAGCCACTTAAAGTAGATATGTAGTAAATACAGGTTTGACATAAAAGCAGATTAGTACCACTTAACAGCTGTAAAATACGGCTGGCACTTAGTAAGGGTAAAGGTGGAAGATCCATAATATTAATACTTAAGAAATAATAGAAACCACATATTCTAACACTCCCCCTCAAGGTGGAGAATGGAGAGTCTTCATTCCCAGCTTGCAACGAATATCTTCAAAAGGTTTCTTTGGCAGTCCTTTGGTAAGATCATCAGCTAGTTGATTTGCAGAGCTGATGTAAGGGGTGTAGATTAACCCACTTTCAATTTTTTCTTTGATGAAGTGTCTGTGAACTTCAATGTGTTTTGTCCTATCATGTTGGACAGGATTATAGGCAATATTGATGGCAGACTTGTTATCACAGTATAACTCATAGGATGTTGTATCTTAATATGAAGATCCTTTAGGATGATATTGATCCATAGTAGTTCACAGATTCCAACAGCCATAGATCTGAATTCAGCTTCAGCACTTGACCTAGACATAACATTTTGTTTTTTGCTTCTCCGAGCCACCAGATTTCCTCCTGAGGTAGATGTTCTGTCCCCAATGGATCCGGCATAGTTAGCATCAGTGTAGGCTTCTAGAGATAAGTGTCCGTTCTTTTTGAATAAGATTCCATGTCCAGCAGTTCCTTTGAGATATTGTAGGATCCTTTCAACAGCTTGGAGGTGTATTCTTCTTGGGTCTTGCATAAACCTGCTAACAACATTCATAGCAAAAGCAATGTCTAGTCTAGTATGAGCCAGATAAATTAGTCTACCCACCAATTTCTGATAGTTCACCTTATCAACAGATTTATCATCTGAAGCATTATCAATTTTGTGATTGTAATCTATAGGTGTAGTGGCCGGTTTACATCCAAGTTTCCCAGTATCTCTTAGCAGATCAAGAATGTATTTATGTTGAGAGACAAAGATTCCCTGTTTTGAGTGAAGAACCTCAATCCCTAGGAAGTATTTCAACCTTCCCAGTTCCTTAATTTCAAATTCTTTGAATAGGCAACTCTTTAATTTGGCAATCTCATCAAGATCATCACCAGTGATGATGATGTCATCAACATAGACAAGAAGGATAGCCCTTTTTCCAGATTTATTCAGTTTAACAAACAGAGTATGATCACCCCGACTCTATTTGTAATCAAGGGATATCATAGCCTTAGCAAACCTGACAAACCAGGCTCTAGGGGACTGTTTGAGTATAGGCCCTGTTTGGTTTGTGGTTGGATTGGGGTTGAATGGATTCAGGAGAGAGAAAATAAAATAAAATAAAGTGATATAATGATTATAAAGTTGAAATGTTGTATTGAAATTTGTGTAGATGAAAAAGTGATTGGTGAGAGAAATTTGAATGAAGTATTATATTGATAAAGTAATGGTTAAATAGTGTAGTGGGTGAATAAACTGAATTGATTAATATTATTTTATTTGTTGATGGTGAAATGATTGATGAGAGAAATTATAATAAAATAATATAATTAATAAAATAATTATAAATAAGATAGTGGAGTGAATAAAATATTGAGTTGGATCCAAATGGATCCAACCTAGCTCGAAACCAAACAGGGCCAGGGCTTTATTGAGCCTGCATACTTTCCCTTTTTTAGTTTCAAATCCAGGAGGATTTCCATGTAGACTTCTTCTTTCAGCTGGCTGAAGGAAAGCATTTTTAACATCAAACTGCTGTAAATTCTAGTCAAGATTTACAGCTAAGGACAGAAGTATTCTGACAGTGTTCATTTTAATAACAGGGGCAAAAGTGTCAAAGTAGTCTGCCCCATAAGGTTGGGTATACCCTTTGGCAACAAGCCTTGCCTTTCAATAGTCCCATCAGACTTATATTTGATGGTAAAGATCCATCTACATCCAACAGGTTTGATGTGTTTAGGAAGATCAACTAAATCCCAAATCTTGTTCTTTTCTAAGGCTGTCATTTCAGCCTTCATAGCATCCCTCCATTTCTTCTCTTGACATGCATCACTAACATTCTTAGGAATCTCATTAGAAGTCACAGTGCCTAAGAAGGTCTTGTGAGATTTAGATAAGTTTTGATAAGTTAAAAAATTATGAATAGGGTGTTTAGTAGTGCAAGACCTAGTTCCCTTCCTAGCATCAATAGGTATAAAGTATTCATTAGTGAGAGTAGTAGGTTTCTGTTTTCTAGGTGCTATGTTTGGGTCTTTGTCAAGAGAAGTTTGTTCATGAGGTTCTGGTGTAGGACTGTTAAGGTTAAAAGGAATAGGTGAAGTATCCCTAGGTGAAGTCATTTCTTGTGGCTTTGACTTTTTCCTGGTGTAAACAATAATAGGCTGTTTACTGACAGTTTGGTTAGGTTCAGTAGGGGTTTTATCATGACTTCTGATAGGTGTAGAATGCTGATCAGTTTGTTCTTCTGTTTTAGAAGAAGAATCAGGTTTATCACTAAGGCTTTCTATATGAGAAGATGGCAAATCAAGTAGGAACATGTCTCTAGCTTGATCATCGGTGAAATTCTCCCCCTGAAAGTGATTAGGTATTTTGATAGAAGGAAGCACTTTCATTGAAGGTAACATCCCTAGATACAAAGAACCGTTTAGTAGAAGGTTGGTAGCATTTGTATCCCTTTTGAGTAGGTGAGTACCCAATAAAGATACACTTAATAGCCCTAGGGTCTAATCTCCCCTTATTCTGAGTATGAATGTGTGCAAAAGCTTCACATCCAAAGATTTTAGGAGTTAAACCATCAGATATATGGAAGTCAAGGTGAAACTGTGTAAGTATGTCAACAGGTGCCTTATTATCAAGAGTTTTAGAGGGAAGTCTATTTATCAAATGTGCAGCAGTTAAGACCCCCTCCCCCAATAACATTTAGGAACTTTACTTTGAAATAATATGGCCCTGGTAACATTTAACAAATGACCATTCTTCCTCTCGGCAACCCCATTTTGTTGAGGGGTGTTCACACATGACTCATGATGATCCCTTCTTGTTTGAGGATGGGAGACAAAGATTGGTTAAAAAAATCCTTAGCATTATCAGTTCTAAAACATTTCACCTTGACCCCAAACTGAGTTTCAATCATTCTTAAAAAAATTAGGTAGAATAGTAGACACATCAGATTTGCTTTTTAACAAGAAGATCCAAGTTTACCTAGTGCAATCATCCACAAATGATACAAACCACCTGGCCCCTGATATATTAGGAACAATAGAAGGTCACCATATATCACTATGGATTAAGTCAAAAGGTGATTTGAATCTTTTAGGATGATTGTCAAATGGGCTTCTCTTATGTTTAGCAAGTTCACATTCATAACAATGTAGTACATTAAGATCAATTCCTTTAAACATTAGGGGAAACATTTGCTTCAAAACAGTAAATGATGGGTGCCCTAATCCTCTTATGAAAAAGCCAAATTTTATCGAAAGAAGTGACATTACAAGCAATATGACATAACTTTTCAGGTTTATGACTCTCCTTGTTCCAATCAAGATAATATAATCCATCCTTAATCTTAGCATGTCCAATCATCTTCTTCTCCTCTAGTTCCTGTATAACACACAAGTCAGAGGAGAAAACAACACAACAATTGGAGTCAGTAGTAAGTTTCTTTATTGAGACCAGATTAGTGGATAGTTTAGGGACATGTAGAACATTTTTTAAGATTAGATTTTTGTTTAGTCTGACACTTCCTTGTCCTGCAACAGTAGCAAAGGAACCATCAGCCACAGTGACCCTTTTATTGCTAGGACAAGGTTTATAATCAGTAAAAACATAAATGTGTGTCACATATGGTCAGTGGCTCCAGAGTCCACAACCGATGACATTTTATCATTATCAAAAAGGTTAGAAGTACCTGAAAGTGCAAGACTGCACTTAGGTGGTTCCTCCAAAGTTTCCAGCAGCTTTATGAGCTTTTGAACTTGAGTAGGATCAAGGTTTTTTGGTGTATCTTGCCCTATTGCTTCATCTCTGACCATGTTTGCAGAATTAGATTTATCAGTAGACCCTTTGTTACCCTTTCTATGGAGTTTCCAACAATTTTCTTTGGTATGCCTGTTTTTCTTGCAAAAAGTGCAGAAAAGAGAATCCTTTTCAGATTTGTTTTTGTTTGAGGACTTCTGGATTGAGTTTCCTCTTTCTCCTTTTGATTCATTAGATTCCCAGTTCTTTGTAGCTTTTGTAGCTAGGCTGAGCTTTCTTCAGTAGTGGGCTCAAACATTACTCCTCTTCTACCCTCTTCAGCCCTTACAATAGATATTGCAGCATTGAGAGATGGAAGATCATCCTTTCCCACTATCTGAACTCTAACAGCATCTAACTCAGTATTTAGTCCAGCCAGAAAGGTGTAAATTCTATCTTTCTCATTGGCTCGTTTGATGGTTGCAGCGTCATCACTACATTTGATCTTCATGACCTGATAATGGTCAAGCTCTTGCCATAGACTCTGCAGGTGGCTCGAGTATTCTGTGATAGTTTTAGTTTCCTGTTTGGCAGCTGATATCTTCATTTTTATTTCAAAGATCTGGGCTGCATCATTGACTTTGGAATATGTTTGTTTAACATAATCCCAAATGGCCTTCGCAGATTCAAGAAACATACATTTATCACTTATATCGGGTATCATGTATCACTTCAAACTTTGGATCATCCTCAGACGGACCAGATCCAGTCAAATGACTAAGTTTACCTTTGCCTTTTAGGTATGTTCGGACAAATTGTGTCCATTTGAGATAATTTTTCCCATTCAGACGATAAGCTGACTGAATGGGTTGTAGTTCACCTGACCCATTCTATTTCTCATTATTTGATGACTCTCCGGTAGTTATAGCGGAAGAATCTTCCATGGAGATCGAAGGGAGAAGGTGAAACGACAGATAGCGGAAGAAGAACGACTAGCGCTCCGATACCACGTGAACAAGAATAATATCAAAGTAGTATAATTCTCATTATGATCTGAATATTACAATGGAGAATAAATAAAAGAATTACAACGGTTGGGAAGAGTCCCAAGATATAGAGCCACTTAAAGTAGATATGTAGTAAATATAGGTTTGACATAAAAGACTTAACAGCTGTAAAATACGGCTGGCACTAAGTAAGGGTAAAGGTGGAAGATCCATAATATTAATACTTAAGAAATAATAGAAACCATATATTCTAACATAATAAAACACATAAAATAAATAAAATCACGCATCTTCCGGCACTCCCCCTCAAGTTGGAGTGAAGATGTTGATCAAGCTCTACTTGCCAACAAACCCATTAAAATCAGCCTTGCCCAATGCTTTAGTCAGCCCATCAGCATTCTGTTTGATGGATGGCCGAAAAGGAACACAGAATTGACCGCTCTCCAGTTTATCCTTAATAAAGTGCCTGTCAATCTCCACATGTTTGGTCCTATCATTCTGTATTGGCTCATTTGCAATGTTAATGGCAGACTTGTTGTCACAATATAGCTTGATAGCATAAGTAAACTCTGCTTCAAGGTCATTCATAACTTGTTTGATGCAAGCCCCTCACTGATTCTCTGAGCCATGGCCCTAAACTCTGCTTCAGCACTACTAGTAACCACATCCTGCTTTTTGCTTCTCCATGTGACCAAGTTGCCCCACACATAGGTGCAGTAGTACCCTATTATTGACCTCCTATCCTTGGTACATGCACCCCAATCTGCATCTGTAAAGACAGAAAAACATCCCCTCTGTCTGATTTCTTGAAATGCAGTCGCCTTCCTGGAGTGGACTTGAGATACCTCAACATCCTCCTAACTGCCTCTAGATGAACCTCATTTGGGGAGTGCATGAACTGGCTCAACACTCACAACTTAGGACACATCTGGCCTAGTGTGGGCCAGGTAGATCAGTTTTTCCACAAGTTCCTGAATAAACGGGAAATTCTGAACTATTGCTCTGTTTTATTCATATGATGCAGCCACTTATTTATGCATCCAGGGAAACCTTAATTCTCCTAAAATTTAGGAGTCTTATTCTATTAGGTCTCTACACATGCAGCCTTTTACTAAAGCTTGTTAGCCCTAATCAAAACACAGAAACTGCCTTATAAGTCGGCTTACATAAAACCCTAAATAATAGAACACATAAAATAAATAAAGGTGGGTTCTATCGGCACACCCCAAATTACTATTGACACCCATTTTTCGATTATTTTTTCGGATGAAAAAAACGTCGGTGACACTGGTGTTCCTTGTTGAACACCAGTGGAAAGTCATGGACTGCTGTTTTCTAAGTTTTAACACTTTTATAAAGGGAACGTTAGTGCCACTGGTGTTCCTTGTTGAACACCAACGTCAGTGACAGTGGCGTTGGTGTTCAACAAGGAACACTAGTAGCACCGACGTTCCCTTTATAAAAAATCACCGGGTGCCGAAGTAATTTTTTGTGGTGCCGGGAGTAATAGGGTGCCAGTAGTAATTTGGGGTGTGCCAATAGAACCCCCTAAATGAAATAACCCATCTTCCAACACTTACCAACTTAACTTCCTCAATCAAAGGAAAAATAAACACAAACCCTAGTTGGCTGACTGAACTAAACTTGGCCTCCAAGAAACAATTAGACGGGCCATACAATGACCTAGCCAACACACAAAGACTGAGAAACAGAAGTAAATAAATTACAATTAAAGACCAAAACTCCCTTATTCTCAACATCAATAAGTCTGGAGTTAGGAGTGATGTGCTCATCCAAATCAATTATCATCATTGAGGCTTGTTCTTTTAATAATCATTATCCAAACCTCACCTAGTATTCTTTCAGAACATAATCTGCATTTTGCTTGAACCAACCCACTGTTTGTCTGCCTGAATATACCAAATGTGTAGTAGAACGCCAATTTTCAAGTACTTGAACTTGAACAGTTCTTGCCCAAGAGTGATTTCAGGCTGCATTAAGCCTTATAGTGCTGGAGCTATTTTTGTGAAATAGTGGAGAGAACAAACTCTCGTGGAATATAAGGCAGAGAATAAAGCAGTATAGCGGATCATCTAGGCATACACCATGCTAAAAACCTTTGGCATCGACCTTATAGGGTCCGCAATCCAACCAATATTTTCTTGTTTATTTGTTTTCCTTTTCCTATTTGGAGTAGGTAGTTTTCCTAAGTTAATTAGGATGAGGAGTTTTTTTTGTTCATTTAGTCAAGCTTATGTCTATTCGGTTTGGGATTGCACCCTGTGTATAGGGCACCTGTTGTCTTGTTTCATATATTGCTTTTGATTAGTAAAACTTCATAGTCTTTGAAAGAAAGGCACACCAGCTTGTGTGTGTGCGTGCGCGCGCGGGGGTACGGGGGCGGACGGCTGGGGCGGGTGTGGTGTGTGGGTGGGTGTGGGTGTGGGGGCGTGTGGGCGTGTGGGTGGGCGCATGTGTGTGTGTGTCTGTGTGTGCGTGCGTGTCTGTCTGTGCGTGTGTTTAGAACTCTGAATAAAGGTCATCATGGGCGAGTTCTCTTGTCAAAGTCATCATTCTACCCAAGAAATGTGATTGAGATCCTCTCTCCTATACCTATAAAGTCCCACTGTTCTTCTGCTGCACCACTCACTTTACAAATGGCTATTTTCTTGTTCAACTAGAAACTACATACTAGAAATATTTCTCTGGTACAGTAAAAAGGAAAAGTTTTTTTTTTTTCAAGTGTATTATCACAAGAAATATAGCTGAATATTTATGATAAAATATAGCCGCTTTCCTTGCCTCGAAAGCATTTGTAGTGGCGTGAGATGAGACACGCTGCCTAAGGCACATTTTCCTGCATGGACTAGCTCAATGTTTGGATGAGTTACTGCCACAAATTTTCTATTATAGATCTTTATTTACTGCTTGGTGGGCATTGGATTGCAGTTACTTTTCCCCTGATACATATGCAAACGAGCATTCAGCTCTTGCTGCCAGGCTTGCAGCAGGTGTATGTGCTGATCTTGCTTCTGCAATTTTCACTGGAAGAGCAAAAAATGGTTTTGCTTTGGTAAGAATGTCATTTAAGAATTTGAAAGCTTTCTGTTGTAACTTATCATCCGATGGCTCAGGGACATGATATCATCCCTCTGTTGTTTTCTCCACCAAAATCGTGGCAGGTTCGTCCTCCTGGACATCATGCTGGGGTGAAATTGCCTTCGGGGTTTTGCCTCCATAACAATGCTGCGGTTGCTGCATCAGCAGCTCAACTTGCTGGAGCTAAGAACGTCTTAATTGTTGACTGGGTAGGTACCTGCCATTGGTTTACATTTTTTCTGCTTGTGTTGTCATTTTCTTAAACTCAGGGGTTGGTGACCTGGTGAATTTGTTGATAACACTACTTTTTATTCTGTCCGTCAGGATGTACATCACGGGAATGGCACACAAGAAATATTTGACAGAAGTAAATCGGTAGGTACTTAGATTCAGTATCAAGTGTACACGAGATTTTGTTAGCAACTTTACTGGGTTTTATTCTTAAATTTGGCTATTATCTCCAAATAGTTGGACCTATTATTCTTTGTAAAGAAATGTTTTACTGCTTTCGCTACTGCTTGCTTAAGTTTCAGGTTAAATAATTGGTAGAATTTATACTTTTAATATACTTGGTGTCGTCTACAAAAGTGGATGTGAGTACTAAAATATTGTTTTGCATGTGCTGAAGTATTTGACGCAAATATGCACTGATTATGGAGTAATTTAACTGGTACGCAAATATACACTGATTATGGAGTAATTTAAGAGTTAATTGGTTTAGTCTGTGTGCTAAGTAAAGCAGGTTTTTTATTTTTGAACTTGCTTTGATTAGGGAATGATTGATTGTAATTGACAGCTTTTGCTCTCTGTCATTTCCTTTTCCAGAATTGCATCGACTTACCATATCTAGATTTATAGCCCTTAGAGGCTGCCTTAAGTTCATATACATTTTTAACTCTTCCTGACTTTGGAGATATGAAATATACGATTGTTTCTCTTTCTTAAATATCCGTACTTTTTAACATAATTAGCAAGTTTTCCAAACCAGGCACGAGGAGACTGTTTCAAAGCATAAAGAGATTTTTAAAGTCTACAAACTTATTTTCAAAACCTGCGGGAATACTCATGTAAACTTTGTCGTCAAGGTCCCCACTTAGAAAGGCATTCTTGATGTCCAGTGGGTACAAGGGCCAGTCTACATTGGCGGCAACCAAAGAGAACATGATTCTAATGGTGTTTAATTTTGCCACAAGAGCAAAAGTCTCCTAATAGTCAATGCCAAAGGATTGGGTAAAGCCCCTAGCTACAAGTCTAGGTTATGCTCATTTATTGAGCCATCGGATGTGTATTTAATGGTAAATAACCAGTTACATCCAAAAGGTGTCCTGTCTCTAAGTAAGACAATGAGATCCCTTGTGTTATTACCTTTTAGCGCCCTCATTTCTTCTAGAATAGCAGATTTCCAAATAGGACTTTTAAGGGCTTCATAAATATTAGGAGGAATGGACTCATCGTTCATATTCTTAATAAACATACACACCATACATGCAAAGAGGTCTGGGCAAGAGACGCAGAGTCAGAACCTGGGATTTGATGATTCAGGAAAGATTTCAAGGCTTCCAACTCTTCCTTGCTAAAGTTGGTCCTCTTTGTTCACTCATCACCAGTTTTCCGTAAGTCTTTACCTTCTTGCTTCTGAGACTTACAGTTGTCTGGTTTACTATGAAATTCCAGCAGTTGTCTTTGATGTGACCAGTTTTCTTGCAAAATTCTTTCCAGGGCGTCTTTCCTAGTTTTTCTAGAATGATTCCATTGAGAGACTCCTTCTGCAGACAGTGCAGGATTCTCAAAGTGGTGATTTACTGGTGTACTTGAGTTGAACGCTGCGACCTATGGTGTGTGTTCAGGAACGGAGGTACTTTTGAGCATGATGCTCCTCCTGCTTTCTTCATGTTTGACCTCAGAGAAAGCAACTCATAGAGATGGGAGGGGTTTTGTAGATAGAATCCTACCCCTCACATCATCCAGAGTGGGATTTAATCCCATAAGGAATTTGAATACTCGATTTTTTCAACCAGATTCTTGTACTTCATGGCATCTTCAGCATCTTTTTAATGTTCTCTTCTAAAAGACCCAAGCGCTGCCGTGCTCTTGTTAGGAGATTGAAATATCAAGTAGCATTCATATCTTCTTGCTTGCATTCCCGAATATGAGCTTCCGCCCCATAGATTTCAAAGGTGTTATCTCTTTTTGAATACTAGTCACGAGTTGCTGGCGTTATTTCATGGGCAGTCTCATACAGTATAAAGTTCTCACTAATATCAGGGGTCATAGA